>CAWVNO010001535.1:0-1200000 GCA_963930645.1 Salticus scenicus | reverse complement strand
TTTAGAGTCTTTGTTTATATTTCTAGTATTTGTTTACATTTAGTTTTTCTTACATTTGTAGTCGTTGTTTATATTTGTAGTATTTGTTTACTTTTAGTTTTGTTTACATTTGTAGTCTTTGTTTACATTTAGAGTGTTAGTTTACGTTTGTAGTTTTTGTTTACATTTGTAGTCTGTTTCCATTTAGAGTCTTTGTTTACATTTGTAGTCTTTGTTTACATTTGTAGTCTTTGTTTACATATGTAGGCTTTGTTTACATTTAGAGTGTTTACATTTAGTCCCTTTGTTTACATTTGTAGTCTTTGTTTACATTTTTAGCCTTTGTTTACATTTAGAGTCTTTGTTTTTATTTTTAGACTTTGTTTATATTTAGAGTCTGTTTACATTTGTAGTCCTTGTTTATACCCAGAGTTTTTTATTACATTTAGAGTCTTTGTTTACATTTGTAGTCTTTGTTTACATTTAGGTCTATGTTTACATTTGCAGTCTTTGTTTACATTTAGAGTCTGTTTACATATCTAGTCTTTGTTTTCATTAATAGTCTGTTTACATTTGTAGACTTTGTTTACATTTAGAGAGTTTGTTTACAGTTTGAGTCACTTAACAATTGTGCTCTTTGTTTACATTTGTATTCTTTGTTTACATTTGTAGTCTGCTTACATTTAGATACTTTGTTTATATTTAGAGGCTTTGTTTACATTTGTTGTCTGTTTACACTTAGTCTGTTTACGTTTGTAGTTTTTGTTTACGTTTAGTGTCTTTGTTTACATTTGTAGTCTTTGTTTACAGTTGTAGACTTTCTTAACATTTATAGTCTTTGTTTGCATTTGTATTCTTTGTTTAAATTTAGAGACTTTGTTGACATTTAGAGTCCGTTTATATTTGTAGTCTTTGTTTACATTTAGAGAGATTGTTTACATGTAGAGTTTTTGTTTACATTTGTAGTCCTTGTTTACACTTGTAGTCTTTGTTTACATTTAGACTTTGTTTATATTTAGAGACTTTGTTTACATTTGTAGTCCTTTTTTACACCTAGAGTCCTTGTTTACACCAAGAGTTTTTGGTTACATTTAGAGTCTTTGTTTATATTTCTATTATTTGTTTACATTTAGTTTTGTTTACATTTGTAATCGTTGTTTATATTTGTAGTATTTGTTACTTTTAGTTTTGTTTACATTTGTAGTCTTTGTTTACATTTTTATTTTTTGTTTACATTTAGAGTCCCATTTTGTGTCTTTGTTTACATTTGTAGTCTTTGTTTACATTTTTATTCTTTGTTTACATTTAGAGTTCCATTTAGTGTCTTTGTTTAGATTTTTAGTCTTTGTTTACATTTAGAGACTTTGTTTACGTTTGCAATCTTTGGTTACATTTAGAGTCTTTGTTTATATTTCTAGTATTTGTTTACATTTAGTTTTGTTTACATTTGTAGTCGTTGTTTATATTTGTAGTATTTGTTTACATTTGTAGTCTTTGTTTACATTTGTAATCTTTGTTTGCATTTAGAGACCTTCTTTATATTTAGAGTCTTTGTTTACGTTTGTAGTCTTTGTTTACATTTTTAGTCTGTTTTAATTTAGAGTCTGTTTACATTTAAGGTCTTTGTTTACATTTGTAGTCTTTATTTACATTTAAATTCTGTGTTTACATATGTAGTCTTTGTATACATTTATAGTGTTTTCATTTAGAGTCTTTGTTTACGTTTGCAGTCTTTGTTTACATTTGTAGTCTTTGTATACATTAAGATAGTTTACATTTGTAGTCTTTGTCTACATTTAGAGTGTTAGTTTACGTATGTAGTTTTTGTTTACATTTGTAGTCTGTTTTATTTAGAGTCTTTGTTTATATTTGTAGTCTTTGTTTACATTTGTAGTCTTTGTTTACATTTGTAATCTTTCTTTACATTTAGAGACATTCTTTACATTTAGAATCTTTGTTTACATTTGTAGCCTTTGTTTACATTTTTAGACTTTGTTTACATATTTAGACTTTGTTTACATATAGTCTGTTTACATTTGCAGTCTTTGTTTACATTTAGAGTCTGTTTACATATGTAGTCTTTGTTTACATTTTTAGTCTGTTTGCATTTAGAGTCTGATTTCATTTATAGTCTGTTTACATTTGTAGACTTTGTTTACATTTAGAGAGTTTGTTTACAGTTTGAGTCACTTAACATTTGTGCTCTTTGTTTACACTTGTATTCTTTGTTTACATTTGTAGTCTGCTTACATTTAGATACTTTGTTTATATTTAGAGGCTTTGTTTACATTTGTTGTCTGTTTACACTTAGTCTGTTTACGTTTGTAGTTTTTGTTTACGTTTAGTGTCTTTGTTTACATTTGTAGTCTTTGTTTACAGTTGTAGACTTTCTTAACATTTATAGTCTTTGTTTGCATTTGTATTCTTTGTTTAAATTTAGAGACTTTGTTGACATTTAGAGTCCGTTTATATTTGTAGTCTTTGTTTACATTTAGAGAGATTGTTTACATGTAGAGTTTTTGTTTACATTTGTAGTCCTTGTTTACACTTGTAGTCTTTGTTTACATTTAGACTTCGTTTATATTTAGAGACTTTGTTTACATTTGTAGTCCTTTTTTACACCTAGAGTCCTTGTTTACACCAAGAGTTTTTGGTTACATTTAGAGTCTTTGTTTATATTTCTATTATTTGTTTACATTTAGTTTTGTTTACATTTGTAATCGTTGTTTATATTTGTAGTATTTGTTACTTTTAGTTTTGTTTACATTTGTAGTCTTTGTTTACATTTTTATTTTTTGTTTACATTTAGAGTCCCATTTTGTGTCTTTGTTTACATTTGTAGTCTTTGTTTACATTTTTATTCTTTGTTTACATTTAGAGTTCCATTTAGTGTCTTTGTTTAGATTTTTAGTCTTTGTTTACATTTAGAGTTCCATTTAGTGTCTTTGTTTAGATTTTTAGTCTTTGTTTACATTTAGAGACTTTGTTTACGTTTGCAATCTTTGGTTACATTTAGAGTCTTTGTTTATATTTCTAGTATTTGTTTACATTTAGTTTTGTTTACATTTGTAGTCGTTGTTTATATTTGTAGTATTTGTTTACATTTGTAGTCTTTGTTTACATTTGTAATCTTTGTTTGCATTTAGAGACCTTCTTTATATTTAGAGTCTTTGTTTACGTTTGTAGTCTTTGTTTACATTTTTAGTCTGTTTTAATTTAGAGTCTGTTTACATTTAAGGTCTTTGTTTACATTTGTAGTCTTTATTTACATTTAAATTCATTGTTTACATATGTAGTCTTTGTATACATTTATAGTGTTTACATTTAGAGTCTTTGTTTACGTTTGCAGTCTTTGTTTACATTTGTAGTCTTTGTATACATTTAGAGTGTTAGTTTACGTTTGTAGTTTTTGTTTACATTTGTAGTCTGTTTTATTTAGAGTCTTTGCTTATATTTGTAGTCTTTGTTTACATTTGTAGTCTTTGTTTACATTTGTAATCTTTCTTTGAATTTAGAGACCTTCTTTACATTTAGAGTCTTTCTTTACATTTGTAGCCTTTGTTTACATTTTTAGACTTTGTTTACATTTTTAGACTTTGTTTACATATAGAGTCTTTGTTTACATTTGTAGTTATTGTTTACATTTAGGTCTATGTTTACATTTGCAGTCTTTGTTTACATTTAGAGTCTGTTTACATATCTAGTCTTTGTTTTCATTTATAGTCTGTTTACATTTGTAGACTTTGTTTACATTTGTAGTCTGCTTACATTTAGATACTTTGTTTATATTTAGAGGCTTTGTTTACATTTGTTGTCTGTTTACACTTAGAGTCTGTTTACGTTTGTAGTTTTTGTTTACGTTTAGTGTCTTTGTTTACATTTGCAGTCTTTGTTTACAGTTGTAGACTTTCTTAACATTTATAGTCTTTGTTTACATTTGTATTCTTTGTTTAAATTTAGAGACTTTGTTGACATTTAGAGTCCGTTTATATTTGTAGTCTTTGTTTATATTTAGAGAGATTGTTTACATGTAGAGTTTTTGTTTACATTTGTAGTCCTTGTTTACACTTGTAGTCTTTGTTTACATTTAGTCTTTGTTTATATTTAGAGACTTTGTTTACATTTGTAGTCCTTTTTTACACTTAGAGTCCCATTTTGTGTCTTTGTTTACATTTGTAGTCTTTGTTTACATTTTTAATCTTTGTTTACATTTAGAGTTTCATTTAGAGTCTTTGTTTACATATAGCGCGTTTGTTTACATTTAGAGCCTTTGTTTACATTTTTAGTCTTTGTTTACATTTTTAGCCTTTGTTTACATCTAGAGTCTTTGGTTTTTTTTTAGGCTTTGTTTACATTTAGAGTCTGTTTACATTTGTAGTCCTTGTTTACACCTAGAGTCCTTGTTTATACCCAGAGTTTTTTATTACATTTAGAGTCTTTGTTTACATTTTTATTATTTGTTTACATTTTTATTATTTGTTTACATTTAGAGACTTTGTTTACGTTTGCAATCTTTGGTTACATTTAGAGTCTTTGTTTATATTTCTAGTATTTGTTTACATTTAGTTTTGTTTACATTTGTAGTCGTTGTTTAGATTTGTAGTATTTGTTTACTTTTAGTTTTGTTTACATTTGTAGTCTTTGTTTACATTTAGAGTGTTAGTTTACGTTTGTAGTTTTTGTTTACATTTGTAGTCTGTTTCCATTTAGAGTCTTTGTTTACATTTGTAGTCTTTGTTTACATTTGTAGTCTTTGTTTACATATGTAGGCTTTGTTTACATTTAGAGTGTTTACATTTAGTCCCTTTGTTTACATTTGTAGTCTTTGTTTACATTTTTAGCCTTTGTTTACATTTAGAGTCTTTGTTTTTATTTTTAGACTTTGTTTATATTTAGAGTCTGTTTACATTTGTAGTCCTTGTTTATACCCAGAGTTTTTTATTACATTTAGAGTCTTTGTTTACATTTTTATTATTTGTTTACATTTAGAGTTTTTGTTTACGTTTGCAGTCTTTGTTTACATTTGTAGTCTTTGTTTACATTTAGAGTGTTAGTGTACGTTTGTAGTTTTTGTTTACATTTGTAGTCTGTTTCTATTTAGAGTCTTTGTTTATATTTGTAGTCTTTGTTTACATTTGTAGTCTTTGTTTACATTTGTAATCTTTGTTTGCATTTAGAGACCTTCTTTATATTTAGAGTCTTTGTTTACGTTTGTAGTCTTTGTTTACATTTTTAGTCTTTGTTTTAATTTAGAGTCTGTTTACATTTAAGGTCTTTGTTTACATTTGTAGTCTTTATTTACATTTAAATTCTTTGTTTACATATGTAGTCTTTGTATACATTTATAGTGTTTACATTTAGAGTCTTTGTTTACGTTTGCAGTCTTTGTTTACATTTGTAGTCTTTGTCTACATTTAGAGTGTTAGTTTACGTTTGTAGTTTTTCTTTACATTTCTAGTCTGTTTTATTTAGAGTCTTTGCTTATATTTGAAGTCTTTGTTTACATTTGTAGTCTTTGTTTACATTTGTAATCTTTCTTTGAATTTAGAGACCTTCTTTACATTTAGAGTCTTTGTTTACATTTGTAGCCTTTGTTTACATTTTTAGACTTTGTTTACATTTTTAGACTTTGTTTACATATAGAGTCTTTGTTTACATTTGTAGTCTTTGTTTACATTTAGGTCTATGTTTACATTTGCAGTCTTTGTTTACATTTAGAGTCTATTTACATATCTAGTCTTTGTTTTCATTTATAGTCTGTTTACATTTGTAGACTTTGTTTACATTTAGAGAGTTTGTTTACAGTTTGAGTCACTTAACATTTGTGCTCTTTGTTTACATTTGTATTCTTTGTTTACATTTGTAGTCTGCTTACATTTAGATACTTTGTTTATATTTAGAGGCTTTGTTTACATTTGTTGTCTGTTTACACTTAGAGTCTGTTTACGTTTGTAGTTTTTGTTTACGTTTAGTGTCTTTGTTTACATTTGCAGTCTTTGTTTACAGTTGTAGATTTTTTTAACATTTATAGCCTTTGTTTACATTTGTATTCTTTGTTTAAATTTAGAGACTTTGTTGACATTTAGAGTCCGTTTATATTTGTAGTCTTTGTTTACATTTAGAGAGATTGTTTACATGTAGAGTTTTTGTTTACATTTGTAGTCCTTGTTTACACTTGTAGTCTTTGTTTACATTTAGTCTTTGTTTATATTTAGAGACTTTGTTTACATTTGTAGTCCTTTTTTACACCTAGAGTCCCATTTTGTGTCTTTGTTTACATTTGCAGTCTTTGTTTACATTTTTATTCTTTGTTTACATTTAGAGTTTCATTTAGAGTGTTTGTTTACATATAGCGCGTTTGTTTACATTTAGAGCCTTTGTTTACATTTTTAGTCTTTGTTTACATTTTTAGCCTTTGTTTACATTTAGAGTCTTTGTTTTTGTTTTTAGGCTTTGTTTACATTTAGAGTCTGTTTACATTTGTAGTCCTTGTTTACACCTAGAGACCTTGTTTATACCCAGAGTTTTTTATTACAGTTAGAGTCTTTGTTTACATTTTTATTATTTGTTTACATTTGTAGTCCTTTTTTACGCTTAGAGTCCTTGTTTACACCAAGAGTTTTTGGTTACATTTAGAGTCTTTGTTTATATTTCTATTATTTGTTTACATTTAGTTTTGTTTACATTTGTAATCGTTGTCTATATTTGTAGTATTTGTAACTTTTAGTTTTGTTTACATTTGTAGTCTTTGTTTACAATTTTATTCTTTGTTTACATTTAGAGTTCCATTTAGTGTCTTTGTTTACATTTGTAGTCTTTGTTTACATATCGCGCGTTTGTTTACATTTAGAGCCTTTGTTTACATTTTTAGTCTTTGTTTACATTTTTAGTCTTTGTTTACATTTAGAGTCTTTGGTTTTATTTTTAGGCTTTGTTTACATTTAGAGTCTGTTTACATTTGTAGTACTTGTTTACACCTAGAGTCCTTGTTTATACCCAGAGTTTTTTATTACATTTAGAGTCTTTGTTTACATTTTTATTATTTGTTTACATTTAGAGACTTTGTTTACGTTTGCAATCTTTGCTTACATTTAGAGTCTTTCTTTATATTTCTAGTATTTGCTTACATTTAGTTTTGTTTACATTTGTAGTCTTTGTTTACATTTATAGTGTTAGTTTACGTTTGTAGTTTTTGTTTACATTTGTAGTCTGTTTCCATTTAGAGTCTTTGTTTACATTTGTAGTCTTTGTTTACATTTGTAGTCTTTGTTTACATATGTAGTCTTTGTCTACATTTAGAGTGTTTATATTTAGTCCCTTTGTTTACATTTGTAGTCTTTGTTTACATTTTTAGCCTTTGTTTACGTTTAGAGTCTTTGTTTTTGTGTTTAGACTTTGTTTATATTTAGAGTCTGTTTACATTTGTAGTCCTTGTTTACACCAAGAGTTTTTGGTTACTTTTAGAGTCTTTGTTTATATTTCTATTATTTGTTTACATTTAGTTTTGTTTACATTTGTAATCGTTGTTTATATTTGTAGTATTTGTTACTTTTAGTTTTGTTTACATTTGTAGTCTTTGTTTACATTTTTATTTTTTGTTTACATTTAGAGTCCCATTTTGTGTCTTTGTTTACATTTGTAGTCTTTGTTTACATTTTTATTCTTTGTTTACATTTAGAGTTCCATTTAGTGTCTTTGTTTAGATTTTTAGTCTTTGTTTACATTTAGAGACTTTGTTTACGTTTGCAATCTTTGGTTACATTTAGAGTCTTTGTTTATATATCTAGTATTTGTTTACATTTAGTTTTGTTTACATTTGTAGTCGTTGTTTATATTTGTAGTATTTGTTTACATTTGTAGTCTTTGTTTACATTTGTAATCTTTGTTTGCATTTAGAGACCTTCTTTATATTTAGAGTCTTTGTTTACGTTTGTAGTCTTTGTTTACATTTTTAGTCTGTTTTAATTTAGAGTCTGTTTACATTTAAGGTCTTTGTTTACATTTGTAGTCTTTATTTACATTTAAATTCTGTGTTTACATATGTAGTCTTTGTATACATTTATAGTGTTTTCATTTAGAGTCTTTGTTTACGTTTGCAGTCTTTGTTTACATTTGTAGTCTTTGTATACATTAAGATAGTTTACATTTGTAGTCTTTGTCTACATTTAGAGTGTTAGTTTACGTATGTAGTTTTTGTTTACATTTGTAGTCTGTTTTATTTAGAGTCTTTGTTTATATTTGTAGTCTTTGTTTACATTTGTAGTCTTTGTTTACATTTGTAATCTTTCTTTACATTTAGAGACCTTCTTTACATTTAGAATCTTTGTTTACATTTGTAGCCTTTGTTTACATTTTTAGACTTTGTTTACATATTTAGACTTTGTTTACATATAGAGTCTGTTTACATTTGCAGTCTTTGTTTACATTTAGAGTCTGTTTACATATGTAGTCTTTGTTTACATTTTTAGTCTGTTTGCATTTAGAGTCTGATTTCATTTATAGTCTGTTTACATTTGTAGACTTTGTTTACATTTAGAGAGTTTGTTTACAGTTTGAGTCACTTAACATTTGTGCTCTTTGTTTACACTTGTATTCTTTGTTTACATTTGTAGTCTGCTTACATTTAGATACTTTGTTTATATTTAGAGGCTTTGTTTACATTTGTTGTCTGTTTACACTTAGTCTGTTTACGTTTGTAGTTTTTGTTTACGTTTAGTGTCTTTGTTTACATTTGTAGTCTTTGTTTACAGTTGTAGACTTTCTTAACATTTATAGTCTTTGTTTGCATTTGTATTCTTTGTTTAAATTTAGAGACTTTGTTGACATTTAGAGTCCGTTTATATTTGTAGTCTTTGTTTACATTTAGAGAGATTGTTTACATGTAGAGTTTTTGTTTACATTTGTAGTCCTTGTTTACACTTGTAGTCTTTGTTTACATTTAGACTTTGTTTATATTTAGAGACTTTGTTTACATTTGTAGTCCTTTTTTACACCTAGAGTCCTTGTTTACACCAAGAGTTTTTGGTTACATTTAGAGTCTTTGTTTATATTTCTATTATTTGTTTACATTTAGTTTTGTTTACATTTGTAATCGTTGTTTATATTTGTAGTATTTGTTACTTTTAGTTTTGTTTACATTTGTAGTCTTTGTTTACATTTTTATTTTTTGTTTACATTTAGAGTCCCATTTTGTGTCTTTGTTTACATTTGTAGTCTTTGTTTACATTTTTATTCTTTGTTTACATTTAGAGTTCCATTTAGTGTCTTTGTTTAGATTTTTAGTCTTTGTTTACATTTAGAGTTCCATTTAGTGTCTTTGTTTAGATTTTTAGTCTTTGTTTACATTTAGAGACTTTGTTTACGTTTGCAATCTTTGGTTACATTTAGAGTCTTTGTTTATATTTCTAGTATTTGTTTACATTTAGTTTTGTTTACATTTGTAGTCGTTGTTTATATTTGTAGTATTTGTTTACATTTGTAGTCTTTGTTTACATTTGTAATCTTTGTTTGCATTTAGAGACCTTCTTTATATTTAGAGTCTTTGTTTACGTTTGTAGTCTTTGTTTACATTTTTAGTCTGTTTTAATTTAGAGTCTGTTTACATTTAAGGTCTTTGTTTACATTTGTAGTCTTTATTTACATTTAAATTCATTGTTTACATATGTAGTCTTTGTATACATTTATAGTGTTTACATTTAGAGTCTTTGTTTACGTTTGCAGTCTTTGTTTACATTTGTAGTCTTTGTATACATTTAGAGTGTTAGTTTACGTTTGTAGTTTTTGTTTACATTTGTAGTCTGTTTTATTTAGAGTCTTTGCTTATATTTGTAGTCTTTGTTTACATTTGTAGTCTTTGTTTACATTTGTAATCTTTCTTTGAATTTAGAGACCTTCTTTACATTTAGAGTCTTTGTTTACATTTGTAGCCTTTGTTTACATTTTTAGACTTTGTTTACATTTTTAGACTTTGTTTACATATAGAGTCTTTGTTTACATTTGTAGTTATTGTTTACATTTAGGTCTATGTTTACATTTGCAGTCTTTGTTTACATTTAGAGTCTGTTTACATATCTAGTCTTTGTTTTCATTTATAGTCTGTTTACATTTGTAGACTTTGTTTACATTTGTAGTCTGCTTACATTTAGATACTTTGTTTATATTTAGAGGCTTTGTTTACATTTGTTGTCTGTTTACACTTAGAGTCTGTTTACGTTTGTAGTTTTTGTTTACGTTTAGTGTCTTTGTTTACATTTGCAGTCTTTGTTTACAGTTGTAGACTTTCTTAACATTTATAGTCTTTGTTTACATTTGTATTCTTTGTTTAAATTTAGAGACTTTGTTGACATTTAGAGTCCGTTTATATTTGTAGTCTTTGTTTATATTTAGAGAGATTGTTTACATGTAGAGTTTTTGTTTACATTTGTAGTCCTTGTTTACACTTGTAGTCTTTGTTTACATTTAGTCTTTGTTTATATTTAGAGACTTTGTTTACATTTGTAGTCCTTTTTTACACTTAGAGTCCCATTTTGTGTCTTTGTTTACATTTGTAGTCTTTGTTTACATTTTTAATCTTTGTTTACATTTAGAGTTTCATTTAGAGTCTTTGTTTACATATAGCGCGTTTGTTTACATTTAGAGCCTTTGTTTACATTTTTAGTCTTTGTTTACATTTTTAGCCTTTGTTTACATCTAGAGTCTTTGGTTTTTTTTAGGCTTTGTTTACATTTAGAGTCTGTTTACATTTGTAGTCCTTGTTTACACCTAGAGTCCTTGTTTATACCCAGAGTTTTTTATTACATTTAGAGTCTTTGTTTACATTTTTATTATTTGTTTACATTTTTATTATTTGTTTACATTTAGAGACTTTGTTTACGTTTGCAATCTTTGGTTACATTTAGAGTCTTTGTTTATATTTCTAGTATTTGTTTACATTTAGTTTTGTTTACATTTGTAGTCGTTGTTTAGATTTGTAGTATTTGTTTACTTTTAGTTTTGTTTACATTTGTAGTCTTTGTTTACATTTAGAGTGTTAGTTTACGTTTGTAGTTTTTGTTTACATTTGTAGTCTGTTTCCATTTAGAGTCTTTGTTTACATTTGTAGTCTTTGTTTACATTTGTAGTCTTTGTTTACATATGTAGGCTTTGTTTACATTTAGAGTGTTTACATTTAGTCCCTTTGTTTACATTTGTAGTCTTTGTTTACATTTTTAGCCTTTGTTTACATTTAGAGTCTTTGTTTTTATTTTTAGACTTTGTTTATATTTAGAGTCTGTTTACATTTGTAGTCCTTGTTTATACCCAGAGTTTTTTATTACATTTAGAGTCTTTGTTTACATTTGTAGTCTTTGTTTACATTTAGAGTGTTAGTGTACGTTTGTAGTTTTTGTTTACATTTGTAATCGTTGTTTATATTTGTAGTATTTGTAACTTTTAGTTTTGTTTACATTTGTAGTCTTTGTTTACAATTTTATTCTTTGTTTACATTTAGAGTTCCATTTAGTGTCTTTGTTTACATTTGTAGTCTTTGTTTACATATCGCGCGTTTGTTTACATTTAGAGCCTTTGTTTACATTTTTAGTCTTTGTTTACATTTTTAGTCTTTGTTTACATTTAGAGTCTTTGGTTTTATTTTTAGGCTTTGTTTACATTTAGAGTCTGTTTACATTTGTAGTACTTGTTTACACCTAGAGTCCTTGTTTATACCCAGAGTTTTTTATTACATTTAGAGTCTTTGTTTACATTTTTATTATTTGTTTACATTTAGAGACTTTGTTTACGTTTGCAATCTTTGCTTACATTTAGAGTCTTTGTTTATATTTCTAGTATTTGCTTACATTTAGTTTTGTTTACATTTGTAGTCTTTGTTTACATTTATAGTGTTAGTTTACGTTTGTAGTTTTTGTTTACATTTGTAGTCTGTTTCCATTTAGAGTCTTTGTTTACATTTGTAGTCTTTGTTTACATTTGTAGTCTTTGTTTACATATGTAGTCTTTGTCTACATTTAGAGTGTTTATATTTAGTCCCTTTGTTTACATTTGTAGTCTTTGTTTACATTTTTAGCCTTTGTTTACGTTTAGAGTCTTTGTTTTTGTGTTTAGACTTTGTTTATATTTAGAGTCTGTTTACATTTGTAGTCCTTGTTTACACCAAGAGTTTTTGGTTACATTTAGAGTCTTTGTTTATATTTCTATTATTTGTTTACATTTAGTTTTGTTTACATTTGTAATCGTTGTTTATATTTGTAGTATTTGTTACTTTTAGTTTTGTTTACATTTGTAGTCTTTGTTTACATTTTTATTTTTTGTTTACATTTAGAGTCCCATTTTGTGTCTTTGTTTACATTTGTAGTCTTTGTTTACATTTTTATTCTTTGTTTACATTTAGAGTTCCATTTAGTGTCTTTGTTTAGATTTTTAGTCTTTGTTTACATTTAGAGACTTTGTTTACGTTTGCAATCTTTGGTTACATTTAGAGTCTTTGTTTATATATCTAGTATTTGTTTACATTTAGTTTTGTTTACATTTGTAGTCGTTGTTTATATTTGTAGTATTTGTTTACATTTGTAGTCTTTGTTTACATTTGTAATCTTTGTTTGCATTTAGAGACCTTCTTTATATTTAGAGTCTTTGTTTACGTTTGTAGTCTTTGTTTACATTTTTAGTCTGTTTTAATTTAGAGTCTGTTTACATTTAAGGTCTTTGTTTACATTTGTAGTCTTTATTTACATTTAAATTCTGTGTTTACATATGTAGTCTTTGTATACATTTATAGTGTTTTCATTTAGAGTCTTTGTTTACGTTTGCAGTCTTTGTTTACATTTGTAGTCTTTGTATACATTAAGATAGTTTACATTTGTAGTCTTTGTCTACATTTAGAGTGTTAGTTTACGTATGTAGTTTTTGTTTACATTTGTAGTCTGTTTTATTTAGAGTCTTTGTTTATATTTGTAGTCTTTGTTTACATTTGTAGTCTTTGTTTACATTTGTAATCTTTCTTTACATTTAGAGACCTTCTTTACATTTAGAATCTTTGTTTACATTTGTAGCCTTTGTTTACATTTTTAGACTTTGTTTACATATTTAGACTTTGTTTACATATAGAGTCTGTTTACATTTGCAGTCTTTGTTTACATTTAGAGTCTGTTTACATATGTAGTCTTTGTTTACATTTTTAGTCTGTTTGCATTTAGAGTCTGATTTCATTTATAGTCTGTTTACATTTGTAGACTTTGTTTACATTTAGAGAGTTTGTTTACAGTTTGAGTCACTTAACATTTGTGCTCTTTGTTTACACTTGTATTCTTTGTTTACATTTGTAGTCTGCTTACATTTAGATACTTTGTTTATATTTAGAGGCTTTGTTTACATTTGTTGTCTGTTTACACTTAGTCTGTTTACGTTTGTAGTTTTTGTTTACGTTTAGTGTCTTTGTTTACATTTGTAGTCTTTGTTTACAGTTGTAGACTTTCTTAACATTTATAGTCTTTGTTTGCATTTGTATTCTTTGTTTAAATTTAGAGACTTTGTTGACATTTAGAGTCCGTTTATATTTGTAGTCTTTGTTTACATTTAGAGAGATTGTTTACATGTAGAGTTTTTGTTTACATTTGTAGTCCTTGTTTACACTTGTAGTCTTTGTTTACATTTAGACTTTGTTTATATTTAGAGACTTTGTTTACATTTGTAGTCCTTTTTTACACCTAGAGTCCTTGTTTACACCAAGAGTTTTTGGTTACATTTAGAGTCTTTGTTTATATTTCTATTATTTGTTTACATTTAGTTTTGTTTACATTTGTAATCGTTGTTTATATTTGTAGTATTTGTTACTTTTAGTTTTGTTTACATTTGTAGTCTTTGTTTACATTTTTATTTTTTGTTTACATTTAGAGTCCCATTTTGTGTCTTTGTTTACATTTGTAGTCTTTGTTTACATTTTTATTCTTTGTTTACATTTAGAGTTCCATTTAGTGTCTTTGTTTAGATTTTTAGTCTTTGTTTACATTTAGAGTTCCATTTAGTGTCTTTGTTTAGATTTTTAGTCTTTGTTTACATTTAGAGACTTTGTTTACGTTTGCAATCTTTGGTTACATTTGTAGTCGTTGTTTATATTTGTAGTATTTGTTTACATTTGTAGTCTTTGTTTACATTTGTAATCTTTGTTTGCATTTAGAGACCTTCTTTATATTTAGAGTCTTTGTTTACGTTTGTAGTCTTTGTTTACATTTTTAGTCTGTTTTAATTTAGAGTCTGTTTACATTTAAGGTCTTTGTTTACATTTGTAGTCTTTATTTACATTTAAATTCATTGTTTACATATGTAGTCTTTGTATACATTTATAGTGTTTACATTTAGAGTCTTTGTTTACGTTTGCAGTCTTTGTTTACATTTGTAGTCTTTGTATACATTTAGAGTGTTAGTTTACGTTTGTAGTTTTTGTTTACATTTGTAGTCTGTTTTATTTAGAGTCTTTGCTTATATTTATAGTCTTTGTTTACATTTGTAGTCTTTGTTTACATTTGTAATCTTTCTTTGAATTTAGAGACCTTCTTTACATTTAGAGTCTTTGTTTACATTTGTAGCCTTTGTTTACATTTTTAGACTTTGTTTACATTTTTAGACTTTGTTTACATATAGAGTCTTTGTTTACATTTGTAGTTATTGTTTACATTTAGGTCTATGTTTACATTTGCAGTCTTTGTTTACATTTAGAGTCTGTTTACATATCTAGTCTTTGTTTTCATTTATAGTCTGTTTACATTTGTAGACTTTGTTTACATTTGTAGTCTGCTTACATTTAGATACTTTGTTTATATTTAGAGGCTTTGTTTACATTTGTTGTCTGTTTACACTTAGAGTCTGTTTACGTTTGTAGTTTTTGTTTACGTTTAGTGTCTTTGTTTACATTTGCAGTCTTTGTTTACAGTTGTAGACTTTCTTAACATTTATAGTCTTTGTTTACATTTGTATTCTTTGTTTAAATTTAGAGACTTTGTTGACATTTAGAGTCCGTTTATATTTGTAGTCTTTGTTTATATTTAGAGAGATTGTTTACATGTAGAGTTTTTGTTTACATTTGTAGTCCTTGTTTACACTTGTAGTCTTTGTTTACATTTAGTCTTTGTTTATATTTAGAGACTTTGTTTACATTTGTAGTCCTTTTTTACACTTAGAGTCCCATTTTGTGTCTTTGTTTACATTTGTAGTCTTTGTTTACATTTTTAATCTTTGTTTACATTTAGAGTTTCATTTAGAGTCTTTGTTTACATATAGCGCGTTTGTTTACATTTAGAGCCTTTGTTTACATTTTTAGTCTTTGTTTACATTTTTAGCCTTTGTTTACATCTAGAGTCTTTGGTTTTTTTTAGGCTTTGTTTACATTTAGAGTCTGTTTACATTTGTAGTCCTTGTTTACACCTAGAGTCCTTGTTTATACCCAGAGTTTTTTATTACATTTAGAGTCTTTGTTTACATTTTTATTATTTGTTTACATTTTTATTATTTGTTTACATTTAGAGACTTTGTTTACGTTTGCAATCTTTGGTTACATTTAGAGTCTTTGTTTATATTTCTAGTATTTGTTTACATTTAGTTTTGTTTACATTTGTAGTCGTTGTTTAGATTTGTAGTATTTGTTTACTTTTAGTTTTGTTTACATTTGTAGTCTTTGTTTACATTTAGAGTGTTAGTTTACGTTTGTAGTTTTTGTTTACATTTGTAGTCTGTTTCCATTTAGAGTCTTTGTTTACATTTGTAGTCTTTGTTTACATTTGTAGTCTTTGTTTACATATGTAGGCTTTGTTTACATTTAGAGTGTTTACATTTAGTCCCTTTGTTTACATTTGTAGTCTTTGTTTACATTTTTAGCCTTTGTTTACATTTAGAGTCTTTGTTTTTATTTTTAGACTTTGTTTATATTTAGAGTCTGTTTACATTTGTAGTCCTTGTTTATACCCAGAGTTTTTTATTACATTTAGAGTCTTTGTTTACATTTTTATTATTTGTTTACATTTTTATTATTTGTTTACATTTAGAGACTTTGTTTACGTTTGCAATCTTTGGTTACATTTAGAGTCTTTGTTTATATTTCTAGTATTTGTTTACATTTAGTTTTGTTTACATTTGTAGTCGTTGTTTAGATTTGTAGTATTTGTTTACTTTTAGTTTTGTTTACATTTGTAGTCTTTGTTTACATTTAGAGTGTTAGTTTACGTTTGTAGTTTTTGTTTACATTTGTAGTCTGTTTCCATTTAGAGTCTTTGTTTACATTTGTAGTCTTTGTTTACATTTGTAGTCTTTGTTTACATATGTAGGCTTTGTTTACATTTAGAGTGTTTACATTTAGTCCCTTTGTTTACATTTGTAGTCTTTGTTTACATTTTTAGCCTTTGTTTACATTTAGAGTCTTTGTTTTTATTTTTAGACTTTGTTTATATTTAGAGTCTGTTTACATTTGTAGTCCTTGTTTATACCCAGAGTTTTTTATTACATTTAGAGTCTTTGTTTACATTTGTAGTCTTTGTTTACATTTAGAGTGTTAGTGTACGTTTGTAGTTTTTGTTTACATTTGTAGTCTGTTTCTATTTAGAGTCTTTGTTTATATTTGTAGTCTTTGTTTACATTTGTAGTCTTTGTTTACATTTGTAATCTTTGTTTGCATTTAGAGACCTTCTTTATATTTAGAGTCTTTGTTTACGTTTGTAGTCTTTGTTTACATTTTTAGTCTTTGTTTTAATTTAGAGTCTGTTTACATTTAAGGTCTTTGTTTACATTTGTAGTCTTTATTTACATTTAAATTCTTTGTTTACATATGTAGTCTTTGTATACATTTATAGTGTTTACATTTAGAGTCTTTGTTTACGTTTGCAGTCTTTGTTTACATTTGTAGTCTTTGTCTACATTTAGAGTGTTAGTTTACGTTTGTAGTTTTTCTTTACATTTCTAGTCTGTTTTATTTAGAGTCTTTGCTTATATTTGAAGTCTTTGTTTACATTTGTAGTCTTTGTTTACATTTGTAATCTTTCTTTGAATTTAGAGACCTTCTTTACATTTAGAGTCTTTGTTTACATTTGTAGCCTTTGTTTACATTTTTAGACTTTGTTTACATTTTTAGACTTTGTTTACATATAGAGTCTTTGTTTACATTTGTAGTCTTTGTTTACATTTAGGTCTATGTTTACATTTGCAGTCTTTGTTTACATTTAGAGTCTATTTACATATCTAGTCTTTGTTTTCATTTATAGTCTGTTTACATTTGTAGACTTTGTTTACATTTAGAGAGTTTGTTTACAGTTTGAGTCACTTAACATTTGTGCTCTTTGTTTACATTTGTATTCTTTGTTTACATTTGTAGTCTGCTTACATTTAGATACTTTGTTTATATTTAGAGGCTTTGTTTACATTTGTTGTCTGTTTACACTTAGAGTCTGTTTACGTTTGTAGTTTTTGTTTACGTTTAGTGTCTTTGTTTACATTTGCAGTCTTTGTTTACAGTTGTAGATTTTTTTAACATTTATAGCCTTTGTTTACATTTGTATTCTTTGTTTAAATTTAGAGACTTTGTTGACATTTAGAGTCCGTTTATATTTGTAGTCTTTGTTTACATTTAGAGAGATTGTTTACATGTAGAGTTTTTGTTTACATTTGTAGTCCTTGTTTACACTTGTAGTCTTTGTTTACATTTAGTCTTTGTTTATATTTAGAGACTTTGTTTACATTTGTAGTCCTTTTTTACACCTAGAGTCCCATTTTGTGTCTTTGTTTACATTTGCAGTCTTTGTTTACATTTTTATTCTTTGTTTACATTTAGAGTTTCATTTAGAGTGTTTGTTTACATATAGCGCGTTTGTTTACATTTAGAGCCTTTGTTTACATTTTTAGTCTTTGTTTACATTTTTAGCCTTTGTTTACATTTAGAGTCTTTGTTTTTGTTTTTAGGCTTTGTTTACATTTAGAGTCTGTTTACATTTGTAGTCCTTGTTTACACCTAGAGACCTTGTTTATACCCAGAGTTTTTTATTACAGTTAGAGTCTTTGTTTACATTTTTATTATTTGTTTACATTTGTAGTCCTTTTTTACGCTTAGAGTCCTTGTTTACACCAAGAGTTTTTGGTTACATTTAGAGTCTTTGTTTATATTTCTATTATTTGTTTACATTTAGTTTTGTTTACATTTGTAATCGTTGTTTATATTTGTAGTATTTGTAACTTTTAGTTTTGTTTACATTTGTAGTCTTTGTTTACAATTTTATTCTTTGTTTACATTTAGAGTTCCATTTAGTGTCTTTGTTTACATTTGTAGTCTTTGTTTACATATCGCGCGTTTGTTTATATTTAGAGCCTTTGTTTACATTTTTAGTCTTTGTTTACATTTTTAGTCTTTGTTTACATTTAGAGTCTTTGGTTTTATTTTTAGGCTTTGTTTACATTTAGAGTCTGTTTACATTTGTAGTACTTGTTTACACCTAGAGTCCTTGTTTATACCCAGAGTTTTTTATTACATTTAGAGTCTTTGTTTACATTTTTATTATTTGTTTACATTTAGAGACTTTGTTTACGTTTGCAATCTTTGCTTACATTTAGAGTCTTTGTTTATATTTCTAGTATTTGCTTACATTTAGTTTTGTTTACATTTGTAGTCTTTGTTTACATTTATAGTGTTAGTTTACGTTTGTAGTTTTTGTTTACATTTGTAGTCTGTTTCCATTTAGAGTCTTTGTTTACATTTGTAGTCTTTGTTTACATTTGTAGTCTTTGTTTACATATGTAGTCTTTGTCTACATTTAGAGTGTTTATATTTAGTCCCTTTGTTTACATTTGTAGTCTTTGTTTACATTTTTAGCCTTTGTTTACGTTTAGAGTCTTTGTTTTTGTGTTTAGACTTTGTTTATATTTAGAGTCTGTTTACATTTGTAGTCCTTGTTTATACCCAGAGTTTTTTATTACATTTAGAGTCTTTGTTTACATTTTTATTATTTGTTTACATTTAGAGTTTTTGTTTACGTTTGCAGTCTTTGTTTACATTTGTAGTCATTTTTTACATTTAGAGTGTTAGTTTACGTTTGTAGTTTTTGTTGACATTTGTAGTCTGTTTCTATTTAGAGTCTTTGTTTATATTTGTAGTCTTTGTTTACATTTGTAGTCTTTGTTTACATTTGTAATCTTTGTTTGCATTTAGAGACCTTCTTTATGTTTAGAGTCTTTGTTTACGTTTGTAATCTTTGTTTACATTTTTAGTCTTTGTTTTATTTTAGAGTCTGTTTACATACAAGGTCTTTGTTTACATTTAGAGTCTGTTAACATATCTAGTCTTTGTTTTCATTTATAGTCTGTTTACATTTGTAGACTTTGTTTACATTTAGAGAGTTTGTTTACAGTTTGAGTCACTTAACATTTGTGCTCTTTGTTTACATTTGTATTCTTTGTTTACATTTGTAGTCTGCTTACATTTAGATACTTTGTTTATATTTAGAGGCTTTGTTTACATTTGTTGTCTGTTTACACTTAGAGTCTGTTTACGTTTGTAGTTTTTGTTTACGTTTAGTGTCTATGTTTACATTTGCAGTCTTTGTTTACAGTTGTAGACTTTCTTAACATTTATAGTCTTTGTTTACATTTGTATTCTTTGTTTAAATTTAGAGACTTTGTTGACATTTAGAGTCCGTTTATATTTGTAGTCTTTGTTTACATTTAGAGAGATTGTTTACATGTAGAGTTTTTGTTTACATTTCTAGTCCTTGTTTACACTTGTAGTCTTTGTTTACATTTAGTCTTTGTTTATATTTAGAGACTTTGTTTACATTTGTAGTCCTTTTTTACACCTAGAGTCCCATTTTGTGTCTTTGTTTACATTTGTAGTCTTTGTTTACATTTTTAATCTTTGTTTACATTTAGAGTTTCATTTAGAGTCTTTGTTTACATATAGCGCGTTTGTTTACGTTTAGAGCCTTTGTTTACATTTTTAGTCTTGTTTACATTTTTAGCCTTTGTTTACATTTAGAGTCTTTGTTTACATTTTTATTATTTGTTTACATTTGTAGTCCTTTTTTACACTTAGAGTCCTTGTTTACACCAAGAGATTTTGGTTACATTTAGAGTCTTTGTTTACATTTTTATTATTTGTTTACATTTTTATTATTTGTTTACATTTAGAGACTTTGTTTACGTTTGCAATCTTTGCTTACATTTAGAGTCTTTGTTTATATTTCTAGTATTTGTTTACATTTAGTTTTGTTTACATTTGTAGTCGTTGTTTATATTTGTAGTATTTGTTTACTTTTAGTTTTGTTTACATTTGTAGTCTTTGTTTACATTTAGAGTGTTAGTTTACGTTTGTAGTTTTTGTTTACATTTGTAGTCTGTTTCCATTTAGAGTCTTTGTTTACAATTGTAGTCTTTGTTTACATATGTAGGCTTTGTTTACATTTAGAGTGTTTACATTTAGTCCCTTTGTTTACATTTGTAGTCTTTGTTTACATTTTTAGCCTTTGTTTACGTTTAGAGTCTTTGTTTTTGTGTTTAGACTTTGTTTATATTTAGAGTCTGTTTACATTTGTAGTCCTTGTTTATACCCAGAGTTTTTTATTACATTTAGAGTCTTTGTTTACATTTTTATTATTTGTTTACATTTAGAGACTTTGTTTACGTTTGCAATCTTTGCTTACATTTAGAGTCTTTGTTTATATTTCTAGTATTTGTTTACATTTAGTTTTGTTTATATTTGTAGTCGTTGTTTATATTTGTAGTATTTGTTTACTTTTAGTTTTGTTTAAATTTAGAGTGTTAGTTTACGTATGTAGTTTTTGTTTACATTTGTAATCTGTTTTATTTAGAGTCTTTGTTTATATTTGTAGTCTTTGTTTACATTTGTAGTCTTTGTTTACATTTGTAATCTTTCTTTACATTTAGAGACCTTCTTTACATTTAGAGTCTTTGTTTACATTTGTAGCCTTTGTTTACATTTTTAGACTTTGTTTACATATTTAGACTTTGTTTACATATAGAGTCTGTTTACATTTGTAGTCTTTGTTTACATTTAGGTCTATGTTTACATTTGCAGTCTTTGTTTACATTTAGAGTCTGTTTACATATGTAGTCTTTGTTTACATTTTTAGTCTGTTTGCATTTAGAGTCTGTTTGCATTTATAGTCTGTTTACAATTGTAGACTCTGTTTATATTTAGAGAGTTTGTTTACAGTTTGAGTCACTTAACATTTGTACTCTTTGTTTACATTTGTATTCTTTGTTTACATTTGTAGTCTGCTTACATTTAGATACTTTGTTTATATTTAGAGGCTTTGTTTACATTTGTTGTCTGTTTACACTTAGTCTGTTTACGTTTGTAGTTTTTGTTTACGTTTAGTGTCTTTGTTTACATTTGTAGTCGTTGTTTACAGTTGTAGACTTTCTTAACATTTATAGTCTTTGTTTGCATTTGTATTCTTTGTTTAAATTTAGAGACTTTGTTGACATTTAGAGTCCGTTTATATTTGTAGTCTTTGTTTACATTTAGAGAGATTCTTTACATGTAGAGTTTTGTTTACATTTGTAGTCCTTGTTTACACTTGTAGTCTTTGTTTACATTTAGACTTTGTTTATATTTAGAGACTTTGTTTACATTTGTAGTCCTTTTTTACACCTAGAGTCCTTGTTTACACCAAGAGTTTTTGGTTACATTTAGAGTCTTTGTTTATATTTCTATTATTTGTTTACATTTAGTTTTGTTTACATTTGTAATCGTTGTTTATATTTGTAGTATTTGTTACTTTTAGTTTTGTTTACATTTGTAGTCTTTGTTTACATTTTTATTTTTTGTTTACATTTAGAGTCCCATTTTGTGTCTTTGTTTACATTTGTAGTCTTTGTTTACATTTTTATTCTTTGTTTACATTTAGAGTTCCATTTAGTGTCTTTGTTTACATTTTTAGTCTTTGTTTACATTTAGAGACTTTGTTTGCGTTTGCAATCTTTGGTTACATTTAGAGACTTTGTTTATATTTCTAGTATTTGTTTACATTTAGTTTTGTTTATATTTGTAGTCTTTGTTTATATTTGTAGTATTTGTTTACATTTGTAGTCTTTGTTTACATTTGTAATCTTTGTTTGCATTTAGAGACCTTCTTTATATTTAGAGTCTTTGTTTACGTTTGTAGTCTTTGTTTACATTTTTAGTCTTTGTTTTAATTTAGAGTCTGTTTACATTTAAGGTCTTTGTTTACATTTGTAGTCTTTATTTACATTTAAATTCTTTGTTTACATATGTAGTCTTTGTATACATTTATAGTGTTTACATTTAGAGTCTTTGTTTACGTTTGCAGTCTTTGTTTACATTTGTAGTCTTTGTCTACATTTAGAGTGTTAGTTTACATTTGTATTCTTTGTTTACATTTGTAGTCTGCTTACATTTAGATACTTTGTTTATATTTAGAGGCTTTGTTTACATTTGTTGTCTGTTTACACTTAGTCTGTTTACGTTTGTAGTTTTTGTTTACGTTTAGTGTCTTTGTTTACATTTGTAGTCTTTGTTTACAGTTGTAGACTTTCTTAACATTTATAGTCTTTGTTTGCATTTGTATTCTTTGTTTAAATTTAGAGACTTTGTTGACATTTAGAGTCCGTTTATATTTGTAGTCTTTGTTTACATTTAGAGAGATTGTTTACATGTAGAGTCTTTGTTTACATTTGTAGTCTTTGTTTACATTTGTAGTCTTTGTTTACATATGTAGGCTTTGTTTACATTTAGAGTGTTTACATTTAGTCCCTTTGTTTACATTTGTAGTCTTTGTTTACATTTTTAGCCTTTGTTTACATTTAGAGTCTTTGTTTTTATTTTTAGACTTTGTTTATATTTAGAGTCTGTTTACATTTGTAGTCCTTGTTTATACCCAGAGTTTTTTATTACATTTAGAGTCTTTGTTTACATTTGTAGTCTTTGTTTACATTTAGGTCTATGTTTACATTTGCAGTCTTTGTTTACATTTAGAGTCTGTTTACATATCTAGTCTTTGTTTTCATTAATAGTCTGTTTACATTTGTAGACTTTGTTTACATTTAGAGAGTTTGTTTACAGTTTGAGTCACTTAACAATTGTGCTCTTTGTTTACATTTGTATTCTTTGTTTACATTTGTAGTCTGCTTACATTTAGATACTTTGTTTATATTTAGAGGCTTTGTTTACATTTGTTGTCTGTTTACACTTAGAGTCTGTTTACGTTTGTAGTTTTTGTTTACGTTTAGTGTCTTTGTTTACATTTGCAGTCTTTGTTTACAGTTGTAGACTTTCTTAACATTTATAGTCTTTGTTTACATTTGTATTCTTTGTTTAAATTTAGAGACTTTGTTGACATTTAGAGTCCGTTTATATTTGTAGTCTTTGTTTACATTTAGAGAGATTGTTTACATGTAGAGTTTTTGTTTACATTTGTAGTCCTTGTTTACACTTGTAGTCTTTGTTTACATTTAGTCTTTGTTTATATTTAGAGACTTTGTTTACATTTGTAGTCCTTTTTTACACCTAGAGTCCCATTTTGTGTCTTTGTTTACATTTGTAGTCTTTGTTTACATTTTTATTCTTTGTTTACATTTAGAGTTTCATTTAGAGTCTTTGTTTACATATAGCGCGTTTGTTTACATTTAGAGCCTTTGTTTACATTTTTAGTCTTTGTTTACATTTTTAGCCTTTGTTTACATTTAGAGTCTCTGTTTTTGTTTTTAGGCTTTGTTTACATTTAGAGTCTGTTTACATTTGTAGTCCTTGTTTACACCTAGAGTCCTTGTTTATACCCAGAGTTTTTTATTACATTTAGAGTCTTTGTTTACATTTTTAGTCTTTGTTTACATTTGTAGTCTTTGTTTACATTTTTAGCCTTTGTTTACGTTTAGAGTCTTTGTTTTTGTGTTTAGACTTTTTTATATTTAGAGTCTGTTTACATTTGTAGTCCTTGTTTATACCCAGAGTTTTTTATTACATTTAGAGTCTTTGTTTACATTTTTATTATTTGTTTACATTTAGAGTTTTGTTTACGTTTGCAGTCTTTGTTTACATTTGTAGTCTTTGTTTACATTTAGAGTGTTAGTTTACGTTTGTAGTTTTTGTTGACATTTGTAGTCTGTTTCTATTTAGAGTCTTTGTTTATATTTGTAGTCTTTGTTTACATTTGTAGTCTTTGTTTACATTTGTAATCTTTGTTTGCATTTAGAGACCTTCTTTATATTTAGAGTCTTTGTTTACGTTTGTAATCTTTGTTTACATTTTTAGTCTTTGTTTACATTTAGAGTTTCATTTAGAGTCTTTGTTTACATATAGCGCGTTTGTTTACATTTAGAGCCTTTGTTTACATTTTTAGTCTTTGTTTACATTTTTAGCCTTTGTTTACATTTAGAGTCTCTGTTTTTGTTTTTAGGCTTTGTTTACATTTAGAGTCTGTTTACATTTGTAGTCCTTGTTTACACCTAGAGTCCTTGTTTATACCCAGAGTTTTTTATTACATTTAGAGTCTTTGTTTACATTTTTATTATTTGTTTACATTTTTATTATTTGTTTACATTTAGAGACTTTGTTTACGTTTGCAATCTTTGCTTACATTTAGAGTCTTTGTTTATATTTCTAGTATTTGTTTACAATTAGTTTTGTTTACATTTGTAGTCGTTGTTTATATTTGTAGTATTTGTTTACTTTTAGTTTTGTTTACATTTGTAGTCTTTGTTTACATTTAGAGTGTTAGTTTACGTTTGTAGTTTTTGTTTACATTTGTAGTGTGTTTCCATTTAGAGTCTTTGTTTACATTTTTAGTCTTTGTTTACATTTGTAGTCTTTGTTTACATTTTTAGCCTTTGTTTACGTTTAGAGTCTTTGTTTTTGTGTTTAGACTTTTTTATATTTAGAGTCTGTTTACATTTGTAGTCCTTGTTTATACCCAGAGTTTTTTATTACATTTAGAGTCTTTGTTTACATTTTTATTATTTGTTTACATTTAGAGTTTTGTTTACGTTTGCAGTCTTTGTTTACATTTGTAGTCTTTGTTTACATTTAGAGTGTTAGTTTACGTTTGTAGTTTTTGTTGACATTTGTAGTCTGTTTCTATTTAGAGTCTTTGTTTATATTTGTAGTCTTTGTTTACATTTGTAGTCTTTGTTTACATTTGTAATCTTTGTTTGCATTTAGAGACCTTCTTTATATTTAGAGTCTTTGTTTACGTTTGTAATCTTTGTTTACATTTTTAGTCTTTGTTTTATTTTAGAGTCTGTTTACATATAAGGTCTTTGTTTACATTTGTAGTCTTTATTTACATTTAAATTCTTTGTTTACATATGTAGTCTTTGTATACATTAAGATAGTTTACATTTGTAGTCTTTGTCTACATTTAGAGTGTTAGTTTACGTATGTAGTTTTTGTTTACATTTGTAGTCTGTTTTATTTAGAGTCTTTGTTTATATTTGTAGTCTTTGTTTACATTTGTAGTCTTTGTTTACATTTGTAATCTTTCTTTACATTTAGAGACCTTCTTTACATTTAGAATCTTTGTTTACATTTGTAGCCTTTGTTTACATTTTTAGACTTTGTTTACATATTTAGACTTTGTTTACATATAGAGTCTGTTTACATTTGTAGTCTTTGTTTACATTTAGGTCTATGTTTACATTTGCAGTCTTTGTTTACATTTAGAGTCTGTTTACATATGTAGTCTTTGTTTACATTTTTAGTCTGTTTGCATTTAGAGTCTGATTTCATTTATAGTCTGTTTACATTTGTAGACTTTGTTTACATTTAGAGAGTTTGTTTACAGTTTGAGTCACTTAACATTTGTGCTCTTTGTTTACACTTGTATTCTTTGTTTACATTTGTAGTCTGCTTACATTTAGATACTTCGTTTATATTTAGAGGCTTTGTTTACATTTGTTGTCTGTTTACACTTAGTCTGTTTACGTTTGTAGTTTTTGTTTACGTTTAGTGTCTTTGTTTACATTTGTAGTCTTTGTTTACAGTTGTAGACTTTCTTAACATTTATAGTCTTTGTTTGCATTTGTATTCTTTGTTTAAATTTAGAGACTTTGTTGACATTTAGAGTCCGTTTATATTTGTAGTCTTTGTTTACATTTAGAGAGATTGTTTACATGTAGAGTTTTTGTTTACATTTGTAGTCCTTGTTTACACTTGTAGTCTTTGTTTACATTTAGACTTTGTTTATATTTAGAGACTTTGTTTACATTTGTAGTCCTTTTTTACACCTAGAGTCCTTGTTTACACCAAGAGTTTTTGGTTACATTTAGAGTCTTTGTTTATATTTCTATTATTTGTTTACATTTAGTTTTGTTTACATTTGTAATCGTTGTTTATATTTGTAGTATTTGTTACTTTTAGTTTTGTTTACATTTGTAGTCTTTGTTTACATTTTTATTTTTTGTTTACATTTAGAGTCCCATTTTGTGTCTTTGTTTACATTTGTAGTCTTTGTTTACATTTTTATTCTTTGTTTACATTTAGAGTTCCATTTAGTGTCTTTGTTTAGATTTTTAGTCTTTGTTTACATTTAGAGTTCCATTTAGTGTCTTTGTTTAGATTTTTAGTCTTTGTTTACATTTAGAGACTTTGTTTACGTTTGCAATCTTTGGTTACATTTAGAGTCTTTGTTTATATTTCTAGTATTTGTTTACATTTAGTTTTGTTTACATTTGTAGTCGTTGTTTATATTTGTAGTATTTGTTTACATTTGTAGTCTTTGTTTACATTTGTAATCTTTGTTTGCATTTAGAGACCTTCTTTATATTTAGAGTCTTTGTTTACGTTTGTAGTCTTTGTTTACATTTTTAGTCTGTTTTAATTTAGAGTCTGTTTACATTTAAGGTCTTTGTTTACATTTGTAGTCTTTATTTACATTTAAATTCATTGTTTACATATGTAGTCTTTGTATACATTTATAGTGTTTACATTTAGAGTCTTTGTTTACGTTTGCAGTCTTTGTTTACATTTGTAGTCTTTGTATACATTTAGAGTGTTAGTTTACGTTTGTAGTTTTTGTTTACATTTGTAGTCTGTTTTATTTAGAGTCTTTGCTTATATTTGTAGTCTTTGTTTACATTTGTAGTCTTTGTTTACATTTGTAATCTTTCTTTGAATTTAGAGACCTTCTTTACATTTAGAGTCTTTGTTTACATTTGTAGCCTTTATTTACATTTTTAGACTTTGTTTACATTTTTAGACTTTGTTTACATATAGAGTCTTTGTTTACATTTGTAGTTATTGTTTACATTTAGGTCTATGTTTACATTTGCAGTCTTTGTTTACATTTAGAGTCTGTTTACATATCTAGTCTTTGTTTTCATTTATAGTCTGTTTACATTTGTAGACTTTGTTTACATTTGTAGTCTGCTTACATTTAGATACTTTGTTTATATTTAGAGGCTTTGTTTACATTTGTTGTCTGTTTACACTTAGAGTCTGTTTACGTTTGTAGTTTTTGTTTACGTTTAGTGTCTTTGTTTACATTTGCAGTCTTTGTTTACAGTTGTAGACTTTCTTAACATTTATAGTCTTTGTTTACATTTGTATTCTTTGTTTAAATTTAGAGACTTTGTTGACATTTAGAGTCCGTTTATATTTGTAGTCTTTGTTTATATTTAGAGAGATTGTTTACATGTAGAGTTTTTGTTTACATTTGTAGTCCTTGTTTACACTTGTAGTCTTTGTTTACATTTAGTCTTTGTTTATATTTAGAGACTTTGTTTACATTTGTAGTCCTTTTTTACACTTAGAGTCCCATTTTGTGTCTTTGTTTACATTTGTAGTCTTTGTTTACATTTTTAATCTTTGTTTACATTTAGAGTTTCATTTAGAGTCTTTGTTTACATATAGCGCGTTTGTTTACATTTAGAGCCTTTGTTTACATTTTTAGTCTTTGTTTACATTTTTAGCCTTTGTTTACATCTAGAGTCTTTGGTTTTTTTAGGCTTTGTTTACATTTAGAGTCTGTTTACATTTGTAGTCCTTGTTTACACCTAGAGTCCTTGTTTATACCCAGAGTTTTTTATTACATTTAGAGTCTTTGTTTACATTTTTATTATTTGTTTACATTTTTATTATTTGTTTACATTTAGAGACTTTGTTTACGTTTGCAATCTTTGGTTACATTTAGAGTCTTTGTTTATATTTCTAGTATTTGTTTACATTTAGTTTTGTTTACATTTGTAGTCGTTGTTTAGATTTGTAGTATTTGTTTACTTTTAGTTTTGTTTACATTTGTAGTCTTTGTTTACATTTAGAGTGTTAGTTTACGTTTGTAGTTTTTGTTTACATTTGTAGTCTGTTTCCATTTAGAGTCTTTGTTTACATTTGTAGTCTTTGTTTACATTTGTAGTCTTTGTTTACATATGTAGGCTTTGTTTACATTTAGAGTGTTTACATTTAGTCCCTTTGTTTACATTTGTAGTCTTTGTTTACATTTTTAGCCTTTGTTTACATTTAGAGTCTTTGTTTTTATTTTTAGACTTTGTTTATATTTAGAGTCTGTTTACATTTGTAGTCCTTGTTTATACCCAGAGTTTTTTATTACATTTAGAGTCTTTGTTTACATTTTTATTATTTGTTTACATTTAGAGTTTTTGTTTACGTTTGCAGTCTTTGTTTACATTTGTAGTCTTTGTTTACATTTAGAGTGTTAGTGTACGTTTGTAGTTTTTGTTTACATTTGTAGTCTGTTTCTATTTAGAGTCTTTGTTTATATTTGTAGTCTTTGTTTACATTTGTAGTCTTTGTTTACATTTGTAATCTTTGTTTGCATTTAGAGACCTTCTTTATATTTAGAGTCTTTGTTTACGTTTGTAGTCTTTGTTTACATTTTTAGTCTTTGTTTTAATTTAGAGTCTGTTTACATTTAAGGTCTTTGTTTACATTTGTAGTCTTTATTTACATTTAAATTCTTTGTTTACATATGTAGTCTTTGTATACATTTATAGTGTTTACATTTAGAGTCTTTGTTTACGTTTGCAGTCTTTGTTTACATTTGTAGTCTTTGTCTACATTTAGAGTGTTAGTTTACGTTTGTAGTTTTTCTTTACATTTGTAGTCTGTTTTATTTAGAGTCTTTGCTTATATTTGAAGTCTTTGTTTACATTTGTAGTCTTTGTTTACATTTGTAATCTTTCTTTGAATTTAGAGACCTTCTTTACATTTAGAGTCTTTGTTTACATTTGTAGCCTTTGTTTACATTTTTAGACTTTGTTTACATTTTTAGACTTTGTTTACATATAGAGTCTTTGTTTACATTTGTAGTCTTTGTTTACATTTAGGTCTATGTTTACATTTGCAGTCTTTGTTTACATTTAGAGTCTATTTACATATCTAGTCTTTGTTTTCATTTATAGTCTGTTTACATTTGTAGACTTTGTTTACATTTAGAGAGTTTGTTTACAGTTTGAGTCACTTAACATTTGTGCTCTTTGTTTACATTTGTATTCTTTGTTTACATTTGTAGTCTGCTTACATTTAGATACTTTGTTTATATTTAGAGGCTTTGTTTACATTTGTTGTCTGTTTACACTTAGAGTCTGTTTACGTTTGTAGTTTTTGTTTACGTTTAGTGTCTTTGTTTACATTTGCAGTCTTTGTTTACAGTTGTAGATTTTTTTAACATTTATAGCCTTTGTTTACATTTGTATTCTTTGTTTAAATTTAGAGACTTTGTTGACATTTAGAGTCCGTTTATATTTGTAGTCTTTGTTTACATTTAGAGAGATTGTTTACATGTAGAGTTTTTGTTTACATTTGTAGTCCTTGTTTACACTTGTAGTCTTTGTTTACATTTAGTCTTTGTTTATATTTAGAGACTTTGTTTACATTTGTAGTCCTTTTTTACACCTAGAGTCCCATTTTGTGTCTTTGTTTACATTTGCAGTCTTTGTTTACATTTTTATTCTTTGTTTACATTTAGAGTTTCATTTAGAGTGTTTGTTTACATATAGCGCGTTTGTTTACATTTAGAGCCTTTGTTTACATTTTTAGTCTTTGTTTACATTTTTAGCCTTTGTTTACATTTAGAGTCTTTGTTTTTGTTTTTAGGCTTTGTTTACATTTAGAGTCTGTTTACATTTGTAGTCCTTGTTTACACCTAGAGACCTTGTTTATACCCAGAGTTTTTTATTACAGTTAGAGTCTTTGTTTACATTTTTATTATTTGTTTACATTTGTAGTCCTTTTTTACACTTAGAGTCCTTGTTTACACCAAGAGTTTTTGGTTACATTTAGAGTCTTTGTTTATATTTCTATTATTTGTTTACATTTAGTTTTGTTTACATTTGTAATCGTTGTCTATATTTGTAGTATTTGTAACTTTTAGTTTTGTTTACATTTGTAGTCTTTGTTTACAATTTTATTCTTTGTTTACATTTAGAGTTCCATTTAGTGTCTTTGTTTACATTTGTAGTCTTTGTTTACATATCGCGCGTTTGTTTACATTTAGAGCCTTAGTTTACATTTTTAGTCTTTGTTTACATTTTTAGTCTTTGTTTACATTTAGAGTCTTTGGTTTTATTTTTAGGCTTTGTTTACATTTAGAGTCTGTTTACATTTGTAGTACTTGTTTACACCTAGAGTCCTTGTTTATACCCAGAGTTTTTTATTACATTTAGAGTCTTTGTTTACATTTTTATTATTTGTTTACATTTAGAGACTTTGTTTACGTTTGCAATCTTTGCTTACATTTAGAGTCTTTGTTTATATTTCTAGTATTTGCTTACATTTAGTTTTGTTTACATTTGTAGTCTTTGTTTACATTTATAGTGTTAGTTTACGTTTGTAGTTTTTGTTTACATTTGTAGTCTGTTTCCATTTAGAGTCTTTGTTTACATTTGTAGTCTTTGTTTACATTTGTAGTCTTTGTTTACATATGTAGTCTTTGTCTACATTTAGAGTGTTTATATTTAGTCCCTTTGTTTACATTTGTAGTCTTTGTTTACATTTTTAGCCTTTGTTTACGTTTAGAGTCTTTGTTTTTGTGTTTAGACTTTGTTTATATTTAGAGTCTGTTTACATTTGTAGTCCTTGTTTATACCCAGAGTTTTTTATTACATTTAGAGTCTTTGTTTACATTTTTATTATTTGTTTACATTTAGAGTTTTTGTTTACGTTTGCAGTCTTTGTTTACATTTGTAGTCATTTTTTACATTTAGAGTGTTAGTTTACGTTTGTAGTTTTTGTTGACATTTGTAGTCTGTTTCTATTTAGAGTCTTTGTTTATATTTGTAGTCTTTGTTTACATTTGTAGTCTTTGTTTACATTTGTAATCTTTGTTTGCATTTAGAGACCTTCTTTATGTTTAGAGTCTTTGTTTACGTTTGTAATCTTTGTTTACATTTTTAGTCTTTGTTTTATTTTAGAGTCTGTTTACATACAAGGTCTTTGTTTACATTTAGAGTCTGTTAACATATCTAGTCTTTGTTTTCATTTATAGTCTGTTTACATTTGTAGACTTTGTTTACATTTAGAGAGTTTGTTTACAGTTTGAGTCACTTAACATTTGTGCTCTTTGTTTACATTTGTATTCTTTGTTTACATTTGTAGTCTGCTTACATTTAGATACTTTGTTTATATTTAGAGGCTTTGTTTACATTTGTTGTCTGTTTACACTTAGAGTCTGTTTACGTTTGTAGTTTTTGTTTACGTTTAGTGTCTATGTTTACATTTGCAGTCTTTGTTTACAGTTGTAGACTTTCTTAACATTTATAGTCTTTGTTTACATTTGTATTCTTTGTTTAAATTTAGAGACTTTGTTGACATTTAGAGTCCGTTTATATTTGTAGTCTTTGTTTACATTTAGAGAGATTGTTTACATGTAGAGTTTTTGTTTACATTTCTAGTCCTTGTTTACACTTGTAGTCTTTGTTTACATTTAGTCTTTGTTTATATTTAGAGACTTTGTTTACATTTGTAGTCCTTTTTTACACCTAGAGTCCCATTTTGTGTCTTTGTTTACATTTGTAGTCTTTGTTTACATTTTTAATCTTTGTTTACATTTAGAGTTTCATTTAGAGTCTTTGTTTACATATAGCGCGTTTGTTTACATTTAGAGCCTTTGTTTACATTTTTAGTCTTGTTTACATTTTTAGCCTTTGTTTACATTTAGAGTCTTTGTTTTTGTTTTTAGGCTTTGTTTACATTTAGAGTCTGTTTACATATGTAGTCCTTGTTTACACCTAGAGTCCTTGTTTATACCCAGAGTTTTTTATTACATTTAGAGTCTTTGTTTACATTTTTATTATTTGTTTACATTTGTAGTCCTTTTTTACACTTAGAGTCCTTGTTTACACCAAGAGATTTTGGTTACATTTAGAGTCTTTGTTTACATTTTTATTATTTGTTTACATTTTTATTATTTGTTTACATTTAGAGACTTTGTTTACGTTTGCAATCTTTGCTTACATTTAGAGTCTTTGTTTATATTTCTAGTATTTGTTTACATTTAGTTTTGTTTACATTTGTAGTCGTTGTTTATATTTGTAGTATTTGTTTACTTTTAGTTTTGTTTACATTTGTAGTCTTTGTTTACATTTAGAGTGTTAGTTTACGTTTGTAGTTTTTGTTTACATTTGTAGTCTGTTTCCATTTAGAGTCTTTGTTTACAATTGTAGTCTTTGTTTACATATGTAGGCTTTGTTTACATTTAGAGTGTTTACATTTAGTCCCTTTGTTTACATTTGTAGTCTTTGTTTACATTTTTAGCCTTTGTTTACGTTTAGAGTCTTTGTTTTTGTGTTTAGACTTTGTTTATATTTAGAGTCTGTTTACATTTGTAGTCCTTGTTTATACCCAGAGTTTTTTATTACATTTAGAGTCTTTGTTTACATTTTTATTATTTGTTTACATTTAGAGACTTTGTTTACGTTTGCAATCTTTGCTTACATTTAGAGTCTTTGTTTATATTTCTAGTATTTGTTTACATTTAGTTTTGTTTATATTTGTAGTCGTTGTTTATATTTGTAGTATTTGTTTACTTTTAGTTTTGTTTACATTTAGAGTGTTAGTTTACGTATGTAGTTTTTGTTTACATTTGTAATCTGTTTTATTTAGAGTCTTTGTTTATATTTGTAGTCTTTGTTTACATTTGTAGTCTTTGTTTACATTTGTAATCTTTCTTTACATTTAGAGACCTTCTTTACATTTAGAGTCTTTGATTACATTTGTAGCCTTTGTTTACATTTTTAGACTTTGTTTACATATTTAGACTTTGTTTACATATAGAGTCTGTTTACATTTGTAGTCTTTGTTTACATTTAGGTCTATGTTTACATTTGCAGTCTTTGTTTACATTTAGAGTCTGTTTACATATGTAGTCTTTGTTTACATTTTTAGTCTGTTTGCATTTAGAGTCTGTTTGCATTTATAGTCTGTTTACAATTGTAGACTCTGTTTATATTTAGAGAGTTTGTTTACAGTTTGAGTCACTTAACATTTGTACTCTTTGTTTACATTTGTATTCTTTGTTTACATTTGTAGTCTGCTTACATTTAGATACTTTGTTTATATTTAGAGGCTTTGTTTACATTTGTTGTCTGTTTACACTTAGTCTGTTTACGTTTGTAGTTTTTGTTTACGTTTAGTGTCTTTGTTTACATTTGTAGTCGTTGTTTACAGTTGTAGACTTTCTTAACATTTATAGTCTTTGTTTGCATTTGTATTCTTTGTTTAAATTTAGAGACTTTGTTGACATTTAGAGTCCGTTTATATTTGTAGTCTTTGTTTACATTTAGAGAGATTGTTTACATGTAGAGTTTTGTTTACATTTGTAGTCCTTGTTTACACTTGTAGTCTTTGTTTACATTTAGACTTTGTTTATATTTAGAGACTTTGTTTACATTTGTAGTCCTTTTTTACACCTAGAGTCCTTGTTTACACCAAGAGTTTTTGGTTACATTTAGAGTCTTTGTTTATATTTCTATTATTTGTTTACATTTAGTTTTGTTTACATTTGTAATCGTTGTTTATATTTGTAGTATTTGTTACTTTTAGTTTTGTTTACATTTGTAGTCTTTGTTTACATTTTTATTTTTTGTTTACATTTAGAGTCCCATTTTGTGTCTTTGTTTACATTTGTAGTCTTTGTTTACATTTTTATTCTTTGTTTACATTTAGAGTTCCATTTAGTGTCTTTGTTTACATTTTTAGTCTTTGTTTACATTTAGAGACTTTGTTTACGTTTGCAATCTTTGGTTACATTTAGAGACTTTGTTTATATTTCTAGTATTTGTTTACATTTAGTTTTGTTTATATTTGTAGTCTTTGTTTATATTTGTAGTATTTGTTTACATTTGTAGTCTTTGTTTACATTTGTAATCTTTGTTTGCATTTAGAGACCTTCTTTATATTTAGAGTCTTTGTTTACGTTTGTAGTCTTTGTTTACATTTTTAGTCTTTGTTTTAATTTAGAGTCTGTTTACATTTAAGGTCTTTGTTTACATTTGTAGTCTTTATTTACATTTAAATTCTTTGTTTACATATGTAGTCTTTGTATACATTTATAGTGTTTACATTTAGAGTCTTTGTTTACGTTTGCAGTCTTTGTTTACATTTGTAGTCTTTGTCTACATTTAGAGTGTTAGTTTACGTTTGTAGTTTTTGTTTACATTTGTAGTCGGTTTTATTTAGAGTCTTTGCTTATATTTGTAGTCTTTGTTTACATTTGTAGTCTTTGTTTACATTTGTAATCTTTCTTTGAATTTAGAGACCTTCTTTACATTTAGAGTCTTTGTTTACATTTGTAGCCTTTGTTTACATTTTTAGACTTTGTTTACATTTTTAGACTTTGTTTACATATAGAGTCTTTGTTTACATTTGTAGTCTTTGTTTACATTTAGGTCTATGTTTACATTTGCAGTCTTTGTTTACATTTAGAGTCTGTTTACATATCTAGTCTTTGTTTTCATTTATAGTCTGTTTACATTTGTAGACTTTGTTTACATTTAGAGAGTTTTTTTACAGTTTGAGTCACTTAACATTTGTGCTCTTTGTTTACATTTGTATTCTTTGTTTACATTTGTAGTCTGCTTACATTTAGATACTTTGTTTATATTTAGAGGCTTTGTTTACATTTGCTGTCTGTTTACACTTAGAGTCTGTTTACGTTTGTAGTTTTTGTTTACGTTTAGTGTCTTTGTTCACATTTGCAGTCTTTGTTTACAGTTGTAGACTTTCTTAACATTTATAGTCTTTGTTTACAATTGTATTCTTTTTTTAAATTTAGAGACTTTGTTGACATTTAGAGTCCGTTTATATTTGTAGTCTTTGTTTACATTTAGAGAGATTGTTTACATGTAGAGTTTTTGTTTACATTTGTAGTCCTTGTTTACACTTGTAGTCTTTGCTTACATTTAGTCTTTGTTTATATTTAGAGACTTTGTTTACATTTGTAGTCCTTTTTTACACCTAGAGTCCCATTTTGTGTCTTTGTTTACATTTGTAGTCTTTGTTTACATTTTTATTCTTTGTTTACATTTTTAGCCTTTGTTTACATTTAGAGTCTTTGTTTTTGTTTTTAGGCTTTGTTTACATTTAGAGTCTGTTTACATTTGTAGTCCTTGTTTACACCTAGAGTCCTTGTTTTTACCCAGAGTTTTTTATTACATTTAGAGTCTTTGTTTACATTTTTATTATTTGTTTACATTTGTAGTCCTTTTTTACACTTAGAGTCCTTGTTTACACCAAGTGTTTTTGGTTACATTTAGAGTCTTTGTTTATATTTCTATTATTTGTTTACATTTAGTTTTGTTTACATTTGTAATCGTTGTCTATATTTGTAGTATTTGTAACTTTTAGTTTTGTTTACATTTGTAGTCTTTGTTTACAATTTTTTCTTTGTTTACATTTAGAGTTCCATTTAGTGTCTGTGTTTACATTTGTAGTCTTTGTTTACATATAGCGCGTTTGTTTACATTTAGAGCCTTTGTTTACATTTTTAGTCTTTGTTTACATTTTTAGCCTTTGTTTACATTTAGAGTCTTTGGTTTTATTTTTAGGCTTTGTTTACATTTAGAGTCTGTTTACATTTGTAGTCCTTGTTTACACCTAGAGTCCTTGTTTATACCCAGAGTTTTTTATTACATTTAGAGTCTTTGTTTACATTTTTATTATTTGTTTACATTTTTATTATTTGATTACATTTAGAGACTTTGTTTACGTTTGCAATCTTTGCTTATATTTAGAGTCTTTGTTTATATTTCTAGTATTTGTTTACATTTAGTTTTGTTTACATTTGTAGTCGTTGTTTTTATTTGTAGTATTTGTTTACTTTTAGTTTTGTTTACATTTGTAGTCTTTGTTTACATTTAGAGTGTTAGTTTACGTTTGTAGTTTTTGTTTACATTTGTAGTCTGTTTCCATTTAGAGTCTTTGTTTACATTTGTAGTCTTTGTTTACATTTGTAGTCTTTGTTTACATATGTAGGCTTTGTTTACATTTAGAGTGTTTACATTTAGTCCCTTTGTTTACATTTGTAGTCTTTGTTTACATTTTTAGCCTTTGTTTACGTTTAGAGTCTTTGTTTTTGTGTTTAGACTTTGTTTATATTTAGAGTCTGTTTACATTTGTAGTCCTTGTTTATACCCAGAGTTTTTTATTACATTTAGAGTCTTTGTTTACATTTTTATTATTTGTTTACATTTAGAGTTTTTGTTTACGTTTGCAGTCTTTGTTTACATTTGTAGTCTTTGTTTACATTAAGAGTGTTAGTTTACGTTTGTAGTTTTTGTTTACATTTGTAGTCTGTTTCTATTTAGAGTCTTTGTTTATATTTGTAGTCTTTGTTTACATTTGTAGTCTTTGTTTACATTTGTAATCTTTCTTTACATTTAGAGACCTTCTTTACATTTAGAGTCTTTGTTTACATTTGTAGCCTTTGTTTACATTTTTAGACTTTGTTTACATATTTAGACTTTGTTTACATATAGAGTCTGTTTACATTTGTAGTCTTTGTTTACATTTAGGTCTATGTTGACATTTGCAGTCTTTGTTTACATTTAGAGTCTGTTTACATATGTAGTCTTTGTTTACATTTTTAGTCTGTTTGCATTTAGAGTCTGTTTTCATTTAGAGTCTGTTTACATTTGTAGACTTTGTTTACATTTAGAGAGTTTGTTTACAGTTTGAGTCACTTAACATTTGTGCTCTTTGTTTACATTTGTATTCTTTGTTTACATTTGGAGTCTGCTTACATTTAGATACTTTGTTTATATTTAGAGGCTTTGTTTACATTTGTTGTCTGTTTACACTTAGAGTCTGTTTACGTTTGTAGTTTTTGTTTACGTTTAGTGTCTTTGTTTACATTTGCAGTCTTTGTTTACAGTTGTAGATTTTTTTAACATTTATAGTCTTTGTTTACATTTGTATTCTTTGTTTAAATTTAGAGACTTTGTTGACATTTAGAGTCCGTTTATATTTGTAGTCTTTGTTTACATTTAGAGAGATTGTTTACATGTAGAGTTTTTGTTTACATTTGTAGTCCTTGTTTACACTTGTAGTCTTTGTTTACATTTAGTCTTTGTTTATATTTAGAGACTTTGTTTACATTTGTAGTCCTTTTTTACACCTAGAGTCCCATTTTGTGTCTTTGTTTACATTTGCAGTCTTTGTTTACATTTTTATTCTTTGTTTACATTTAGAGTTTCATTTAGAGTCTTTGTTTACATATAGCGCGTTTGTTTACATTTAGAGCCTTTGTTTACATTTTTAGTCTTTGTTTACATTTTTAGCCTTTGTTTACATTTAGAGTCTTTGTTTTTGTTTTTAGGCTTTGTTTACATTTAGAGTCTGTTTACATTTGTAGTCCTTGTTTACACCTAGAGTCCTTGTTTATACCCAGAGTTTTTTATTACATTTAGAGTCTTTGTTTACATTTTTATTATTTGTTTACATTTGTAGTCCTTTTTTACACTTAGAGTCCTTGTTTACACCAAGAGTTTTTGGTTACATTTAGAGTCTTTGTTTATATTTCTATTATTTGTTTACATTTAGTTTTGTTTACATTTGTAATCGTTGTCTATATTTGTAGTATTTGTAACTTTTAGTTTTGTTTACAATTGTAGTCTTTGTTTACAATTTTATTCTTTGTTTACATTTAGAGTTCCATTTAGAGCCTTTGTTTACATTTTTAGTCTTTGTTTACATTTTTAGCCTTTGTTTACATTTAGAGTCTTTGGTTTTATTTTTAGGCTTTGTTTACATTTAGAGTCTGTTTACATTTGTAGTGCTTGTTTACACCTAGAGTCCTTGTTTATACCCAGAGTTTTTTATTACATTTAGAGTCTTTGTTTACATTTTTATTATTTGTTTACATTTTTATTATTTGTTTACATTTAGAGACTTTTTTTACGTTTGCAATCTTTGGTTACATTTAGAGTGTTAGTTTACGTTTGTAGTTTTTGTTTACATTTGTAGTCTGTTTCCATTTAGAGTCTTTGTTTACATTTGTAGTCTTTGTTTACATTTGTAGTCTTTGTTTACATATGTAGGCTTTGTTTACATTTAGAGTGTTTACCCAAGCAGCACCGAAACGTTCTCTGAACGTTCAAAAATTGTTCTACAAACACGTTCTAAGAACGTTCACTTTGAACGTGTTATAGACGTCTATTTGTCCATCTTGAAGCCGTACAATAGTACGGTTCAGAGAACGTTCAATGAACGTGTAACTATCACCATCGGTGTTATAGAAACGTTCTGAGAACGTTCTACGTATGCGGTCTCAGAACGTTCTAAACGTTTTTAGAACGTTTTCAAAACGTTATACACATTTTCAGAGTGTTCTAGAAAACGTACTTTAAACGTTCTAAAATAGTGTAGAAAAAAATAAACTGTGACGTCATTATAAAAAAAAACCACCACAGTACGGGCGTTTAAAAGTAAAAAGTACATATTATTACTTACAGACTTTGAATAAACACCATAAAATGCAATAAACTCGCAACAATTGTTTCGGGTCGAAAAAACACACGACCCTTCATCAGGCGAATAAAGTAAGCACGAGTGCTGCAGTCAAAGCAGCAACGCAATTGGTGCGTTGCCGCTTTGACTGCAGCACTCGTGCTTACTTTATTCGCCTGATGAAGGGTAGTGTGTTTTTTCGACCCGAAACAATTGTTGCGAGTTTATTGCATTTTATGGTGTTTATTCAAAGTTTGTAAGTAATAATTTTTACAACGCTAGTTTTGTGGTGTTTTTTTATTAAAAAGTACATAGCTGATGACGAATAATGATGCAACACAGGAACAGGAATATAAACTACTTTTTTTTTTATTATTCAAATAATGTTTGAGAAATTTTAACATACTTACTATTCCTTTATTTTAACGTATATGAATCAAAAAGTCTATATTCTATGACAGTTTTCCGAAAAATGTGCCATTACGTCTCTTTATCCCTTAAAAAATTTCTTAAATTTTTTCATTTTTTTTTTCATTTCTTTTTTTACCTTGATCTGAAGATAATGAAGTTATAGTATTAATTACAAAACTTTGAATAAACACCATAAAATGGAAGAACTCGAAACAATTGTTTCGGGTTAAAAGAAGACACAACCCTTCATCAGGCGAACAATGTAAGCGCGAGAGCTGCAAACAAGCACGTTGAGTGTGTTGAATGCGTTGCCGTTTTTTTTTTTTTTTTTGTAGCAGCTGCGAGTTCTTGCCTTTTATGGTGTTTATTAAAGTTTTGTAATTAATACTATAACGCCATTATCTTCAGATTAGGGGAAAAAAAGAAATTTTTTTTAAATGCAAAAATTTAAGGAACTTTTTAAGGGATATAGAGATGTTATGACAATTTTTGGGAATTACTGTCGTAGAATATGGAGTTTTTCATGCACATACGTTGAAATTAAGTATGTTAAAATTTCACAAACATTATTTGAATTTTAAAAAAAGTAATTCATATCCCTGTTGCTGTGTTGTATCATTCTTTATCTGCTATGTACAACTAAACTCTTGAATTATTTTGCTTGTTTTAATCCTTGGAATTCCGAATGCATCATCTTGTGAGTAATGTTTGTTTTTTATAGTTGTTTTCTGTTTGATTTTCTGATTTCTTGAATTAATAGTTTATTCCAGGGATGCAGAAAATGTTCAAACCTCGGAAATTTCCCCCAAACACAATATAAATTTCCCTCAATAATGCAAAAATCTACTTTGCTATACAAAGTCATTTGTTCTATGTAATAAATCTTTAAGAGAATAAATATACAGTGTAACATAAAAATATCGCTGTTAGTGTATAAGCACTTCAAAGTAGCAAATTGTTATTTTTGATTTACATTTTTATTTTCTCTTAAAAAAATATTCAAAATTTCTCCCGAACCTCGTTCGGGCATATTCTGCACCCCTGGTTTATTCCACTTTATTCTTCATTTTTAACTTCAATTAATTTCTTGTACGATTTGGTGTCTGCTGGCGATTTGCTATTATAGCTTCTAACGAACGAAATCGTACATTGGTGCTCAATGGTGAAAAAGGTCACCACTGACGAGTTTTTTTTTTTCTTTTTTTTTTCTTCTTTTTCACCGTTCTGAGCTTTTCCTTAAAAAAAAAATGCTGTTTTTTTTTTTTTTTTTCTCGTTGCTTGTTTGTATCTTTTGATTTGAGTTTCATGTCGTTTTTACGCACCGGCAAAATTATTAAAATTGCAACGGATAATCTAGGAATAAATGTATGATTAGATTGAAGTTAAATAAAATAAAAATCACTAAACAAAAAATAAATGTTTCAATAAATCACAATCAGTCTCCACAGGTTATTTAAATTTGTTGTAATTTCCTTCTCATTGTTCTATGTGGTTTCAGAGATCTTATATCGGTTGCCTGGTTTTAACTACGATTAAAAATTCATTTATACATATATATATTAATTTTTTTTTTAATACAGCGTGCAAAGATAGTCACGAGAATGTCTTTATCTCCGCAACTATTGGTCGCAAACATATAGTTTCAGTTACAAAATGTTTTTAAAAATATGAGCATTTGCGGTATGACATGTTTAAATTTAAAATATCTATTTTTTCAAAATTTCAAAAACTAAATTTTTGTACAGTCCCAGTCCCCTATAGTGATATTTAGAAAAATTGACACTCATCCTAACAAGAAGTTTCATTTATATTCTCCCAAAATGTAACAAAATATTTAAAGTTTAGATTTTCTAACATATTTCGGCCTTAAATAAGGGATCGGTTTAAAACTCCTAATTGTACTTTGTTTGCATTTTCCCTGGGCTTATTAAAGAATTTTTCAGTGACTTTTTAATAAAGCCCGAGAAAATGCGAAATAATCCTAAATTTTGAAACTAACTATCTCAGACAATTTTGGGTGCACAAAAGTGAAACTTTTTGTGTTATATAGGTTTTTTAGGTTGGAACTCAACTTTCACTATTAGTGTCATGAAAATTGTATAAAAATTATCAGTTTTTGTGATTTTTAATAAATTATTTTTTTTAATTTAAACGTCATATAATGAATTCTTACATTTTTTTTAAATACATTTTCTTATTGGAGGACGTCTGAGACCAATTGTTGCGCAAATAAAGGCCTGCTCTCAACTTTGCACCCTGTATATTCTAAACATTTCTGGGTACTACTTTGTAAGTCCATGGATAGTTTATAAATATATTTGAATGCTGAAGTTCATAATCCAACATAAAAAATAATTTCAAAAATGAATGTACCAATACACCGCTAAAATAATATATAATTGAGTTTAGAATATATTGTTAATTTATAATAATAAGAAATTGAAACAAAAAATTAAAAATTAGTTAGAAGGAGGAAATTTTAAAAATTTCCAAATACTTAAATACATATATATATTTTTAATCAAAATATTTTTCTAAAATATTTAACATACTTCATATTTTTAAATTTCAGTGCATGTGTGTATAAATATTTTCAGTTTACAGCAGCAGTTAACAAAAAAGATGTTTGCAGGTATTTAAATTTATTCCACATGGGAATGTAATTGGTATTCTTTAAATGTTTAAATTTCTTTAAATTGAGTCAACGCAATTTTTACCTCATTTGATGTAATTATGTTATCATATGGCATATTAAATAATTGATAAATGTAAATATTATTAGTATTAATAAATAATATAGTAAATCGTCCTTTTTTTTTAAGCAGAATATCTTTTTTTTATAAAGATGTGGAATAAAATTGAATTGAATCTTTCTTTTATTATGCAGTTAAACAATTTCATATATTTTATTTAATAAATAACAGTAAAGAGATATTTAAAATTGTAAGTCGGTGAAACTTAGGATATTATTTTAAAAATGTGCAATTTGCATTACCTAGATTGTATATATATTATCATATAAACATTAAATAAATACTTCAGAATTTAAAAAGAAAAGGAAAAAAGAATTACGAACCTTCTGAATTTTCATAAGAATTTTCTTCAAGAAAACATCCTTCCAACTAGCATTTTAAAATACACAATGACCAGTCGGAAGGGCATTCACTTAAAATTAGCTTTTATCTTGTAAAATTCCATCTCAGAAGACTAAATTAATAAAATGAATCCATAATTTCTAAGCGGTTGTCTGTAACAGGAGCAGTTTTTTCTGCGATTCAACTTTCAAGTATCAAAAGTTAGGCTTAAGAACATACGCAGATATGAAAATGATTGTTTAATTGATATTAAAATAAGACTTTAATAAATAGAACATAGAGAATATTACAGGTTAAAAATATTACATTTTTACCTTTTCTAAAGCTTATCCTAGTCTTTATAACGCTAAAACTGAACAAATCAGATTACATGTTTTAAAATTACCGCCTCACATAACGACACGACTTTCCCAAGACCTGGCGCCGCGCCTGGCGTTTGACTTTGCAGTTGCACGGTCAGCGAAAATTAAATAAATGCAATCCACAGATGTCGATGTTATCTTATCATCTGCTCTCCCTTCCTTCTTGCATCAGCAATAATCATGTTTCAAAGTTCAACATTTGAAACAGAAATTTATTAAGCATTTATAGCTGTAGTCAACATTTTAAGGAAAAATTTAGTGGAGTTAAACAATTATTTAAATTTTTATAAAGTATTTTAAAAATTTATGAGATCACTTTATTTTTCCATTTTAAAATCTCGAATTAAACGGAAAAGCATATCTTGTTTTAGTGTATATTTCAGTATTGAACAAAATATTCAGTGAAAATAAATAAAATAAAATAAGACCAATCAAACAGAGTAATGATTTAACAACATGATCAATATTGATAATTTATCAGTAACATTTAAACTTAAATAGAACCATAACTTAAAGAAAAGAAGAAAAAAACTCATTTCTGTAACTTCCCGATGAGTATTAGAGACCGCGAGGTTCTACTCTCGAACCTTACAGACGGGAAGTGTTGGTTTCGATTCCTGGTCACGCTCGTCGACTTAGGTTTTCGGAGTTTTCCCGTGATTTTCTTTGAAACTCGCGTAAAGCACTATATTACTTATTCAATAACATCCGTGATTAGCTTTTTGTATCTAAACTCAGGGTCTGGGGAATGCATAGATTTTCATGACAAAAGACAATCATTTTTATGCTGTATAGAAGATCTTAGAAAATGTATTTTTCTAAGGGTTTATTATTATTATTATTACAAATGAAAAAAAAAAAAAAAAAAAAAAAAAAACGGTAAATTTGTTTTAAATCATCAGAAAACGATGTTTCAATTATTCGTTTTAAGGGTGATATCGAATTCTTTTGAAAGATAATCATAGTGAAAATTTTTATCCACCCCTCCCCCATCCCCCAGGGATGATGTATACTTATTCCTAGGGGAAAAAACAATGTCCTACGAATAATAATAATAAAAAAAAAACTGTTTGACTATTACTCGTTATACATCCAAATTGAATCAATAATATATATCAAATGTATGTCACGCAGAAGGTTTGGTGAGTATATATATTACAGAAGCTGATAGATAGCCTTTCTGTGAATGGAAAATTTTGGAACGTGGCAGTGCCACCTGTCGTCGGATATGCACCCAAAGGCAATCTGTAGAGTTTTACGTAATATTAATTTCACTTACCAAATTTACAATATTTATAAATCACAGAAGTTGAGATTTTCCGTTTCCGTTATGAGATTAAATTGCAACATAACTACGCCACCTGTTGGCCGATGTGCATCCAAAATGGACCAGTAAAGCTTTACATAAAATTGATTTCACTTATAACTTCAGTGTATCACAAAATTTATTGTTAAATCACAAGAGTTAAAATATTGCCTTTCCGTTAAAATGATTAAATTGCAGATTAGTAACGCCACCTGTTGGACAATGTATACATCCAAATTGTATTAGCAGATGTTATGATGATACATGCCAATATATCAAGTTTAATGCATTTGTACACTATAGAAGCTGAGATATAGCCGTCCCATAAATGGAGGGTTTCATTGCATAGCACCGCAATCTATCGGACGATATATCCCAAATGAAATTCAAATAAACTCCAATTTAGGGCAAGATCTAATATTGTAACAAGTTTGGTTGAATTCTATACATTGATTCCTGAAATACAAAATCCACAAAATTTTTCCATGAGTTTAAAATTTTGTAATTTTTTTTCACCTCACCGCTACTGATTATTGAGAAGCATTCTTTACTGACGTGCTAACAAAACGTTAAACTGAAAATGTAAAAAATGCTCTATTCTTTATCAAGCTAAAAATTATAAATTTCGAATAACTTACGAAGTTTTTAAATTAGAATGTTGCAAATCTCTCAATAAGATTCTTATCAATATCATAAGTGATATTTTAAAACTGGTCCGATCTCTCTGCAATCATTTGTTCTTGAGATATCGTGTACATGAACTAACGGGCTATCACACTAATAGGTGCCGAAGCCGATACACATTAACAGATACCATACCAACCTTTTGACTTCCGGATTCCTCACGCCACAAAACGTGTAAAAAAATCAAAAACTGAAGTAAAAAATTTTCATGATTAACCTATTTTCCCAACCAATAGTACTAAAAAGTCATTTTGTCATATTCGTTATAATTACACTGTTACAGAACGTGTTATGACGGTGTCACACTTGAACGTTCTATATAGAACTAGAATTGTACGTTTTATAGATGGTACAAATCAAACATTTTCAGAACGTTCTAAATAATACTATTTCTGAACGTGTTTTAGAACGTTCTTTTGACACGAAACACGGTGTTTGAACTATTGAAACCGTTATTAGACGTTCACAGAACGTTCCTGTGCTACTTGGGTACATTTAGTCCCTTTGTTTACATTTGTAGTCTTTGTTTACATTTTTAGCCATTGTTTACATTTAGAGTCTTTGTTTTTATTTTTAGACTTTGTTTATATTTAGAGTCTGTTTACATTTGTAGTCCTTGTTTATACCCAGAGTTTTTTATTACATTTAGAGTCTTTGTTTACATTTTTATTATTTGTTTACATTTAGAGTTTTTGTTTACGTTTGCAGTCTTTGTTTACATTTGTAGTCTTTGTTTACATTTAGAGTGTTAGTTTACGTTTGTAGTTTTTGTTTACATTTGTAGTCTATTTCTATTTAGAGTCTTTGTTTATATTTGTAGTCTTTGTTTACATTTGTAGTCTTTGTTTACATTTGTAATCTTTGTTTGCATTTAGAGACCTTCTTTATATTTAGAGTCTTTGTTTACGTTTGTAGTCTTTGTTTACATTTTTAGTCTTTGATTTAATTTTGAGTCTGTTTACATTTAATGTCTTTGTTTACATTTGTAGTCTTTATTTACATTTAAATTCTTTGTTTACATATGTAGTCTTTGTATACATTTATAGTGTTTACATTTAGAGTCTTTGTTTACGTTTGCAGTCTTTGTTTACATTTGTAGTCTTTGTCTACATTTAGAGTGTTAGTTTACGTTTGTAGTTTTTGTTTACATTTGTAGTCTGTTTTATTTAGAGTCTTTGCTTATATTTGAAGTCTTTGTTTACATTTGTAGTCTTTGTTTACATTTGTAATCTTTCTTTGAATTTAGAGACCTTCTTTACATTTAGAGTCTTTGTTTACATTTGTAGCCTTTGTTTACATTTTTAGACTTTGTTTACATTTTTAGACTTTGTTTACATATAGAGTCTTTGTTTACATTTGTAGTCTTTGTTTACATTTAGGTCTATGTTTACATTTGCAGTCTTTGTTTACATTTAGAGTCTGTTTACATATCTAGTCTTCGTTTTCATTTATAGTCTGTTTACATTTGTAGACTTTGTTTACATTTAGAGAGTTTTTTTACAGTTTGAGTCACTTAACATTTGTGCTCTTTGTTTACATTTGTATTCTTTGTTTACATTTGTAGTCTGCTTACATTTAGATACTTTGTTTATATTTAGAGGCTTTGTTTACATTTGTTGTCTGTTTACACTTAGAGTCTGTTTACGTTTGTAGTTTTTGTTTACGTTTAGTGTCTTTGTTTACATTTGCAGTCTTTGTTTACAGTTGTAGACTTTCTTAACATTTATAGTCTTTGTTTACATTTGTATTCTTTGTTTAAATTTAGAGACTTAGTTGACATTTAGAGTCCGTTTATATTTGTAGTCTTTGTTTACATTTAGAGAGATTGTTTACATGTAGAGTTTTTGTTTACATTTGTAGTCCTTGTTTACACTTGTAGTCTTTGTTTACATTTAGAGAGATTGTTTACATGTAGAGTTTTTGTTTACATTTGTAGTCCTTGTTTACACTTGTAGTCTTTGTTTACATTTAGTCTTTGTTTATATTTAGAGACTTTGTTTACATTTGTAGTCCTTTTTTACACCTAGAGTCCCATTTTGTGTCTTTGTTTACATTTGCAGTCTTTGTTTACATTTTTATTCTTTGTTTACATTTAGAGTTTCATTTAGAGTGTTTGTTTACATATAGCGCGTTTGTTTACATTTAGAGCCTTTGTTTACATTTTTAGTCTTTGTTTACATTTTTAGCCTTTGTTTACATTTAGAGTCTTTGTTTTTGTTTTTAGGCTTTGTTTACATTTAGAGTCTGTTTACATTTGTAGTCCTTGTTTACACCTAGAGACCTTGTTTATACCCAGAGTTTTTTATTACAGTTAGAGTCTTTGTTTACATTTTTATTATTTGTTTACATTTGTAGTCCTTTTTTACACTTAGAGTCCTTGTTTACACCAAGAGTTTTTGGTTACATTTGGAGTCTTTGTTTATATTTCTATTATTTGTTTACATTTAATTTTGTTTACATTTGTAATCGTTGTCTATATTTGTAGTATTTGTAACTTTTAGTTTTGTTTACATTTGTAGTCTTTGTTTACAATTTTATTCTTTGTTTACATTTAGAGTTCCATTTAGTGTCTTTGTTTACATTTGTAGTCTTTGTTTACATATCGCGCGTTTGTTTACATTTAGAGCCTTTGTTTACATTTTTAGTCTTTGTTTACATTTTTAGCCTTTGTTTACATTTAGAGTCTTTGGTTTTATTTTTAGGCTTTGTTTACATTTAGAGTCTGTTTACATTTGTAGTACTTGTTTACACCTAGAGTCCTTGTTTATACCCAGAGTTTTTTATTACATTTAGAGTCTTTGTTTACATTTTTATTATTTGTTTACATTTAGAGACTTTGTTTACGTTTGCAATCTTTGCTTACATTTAGAGTCTTTGTTTATATTTCTAGTATTTGCTTACATTTAGTTTTGTTTACATTTGTAGTCTTTGTTTACATTTAGAGTGTTAGTTTACGTTTGTAGTTTTTGTTTACATTTGTAGTCTGTTTCCATTTAGAGTCTTTGTTTACATTTGTAGTCTTTGTTTACATATGTAGGCTTTGTCTACATTTAGAGTGTTTATATTTAGTCCCTTTGTTTACATTTGTAGTCTTTGTTTACATTTTTACCCTTTGTTTACGTTTAGAGTCTTTGTTTTTGTGTTTAGACTTTGTTTATATTTAGAGTCTGTTTACATTTGTAGTCCTTGTTTATACCCAGAGTTTTTTATTACATTTAGAGTCTTTGTTTACATTTTTATTATTTGTTTACATTTAGAGTTTTTGTTTACGTTTGCAGTCTTTGTTTACATTTGTAGTCTTTGTATACATTTAGAGTGTTAGTTTACGTTTGTAGTTTTTGTTTCATTTGTAGTCTGTTTTATTTAGAGTCTTGGCTTATATTTGTAGTCTTTGTTTACATTTGTAGTCTTTGTTTACATTTGTAATCTTTCTTTGAATTTAGAGACCTTCTTTACATTTAGAGTCTTTGTTTACATTTGTAGCCTTTGTTTACATTTTTAGACTTTGTTTACATTTTTAGACTTTGTTTACATATAGAGTCTTTGTTTACATTTGTAGTTATTGTTTACATTTAGGTCTATGTTTACATTTGCAGTCTTTGTTTACATTTAGAGTCTGTTTACATATCTAGTCTTTGTTTTCATTTATAGTCTGTTTACATTTGTAGACTTTGTTTACATTTGTAGTCTGCTTACATTTAGATACTTTGTTTATATTTAGAGGCTTTGTTTACATTTGTTGTCTGTTTACACTTAGAGTGTTTACGTTTGTAGTTTTTGTTTACGTTTAGTGTCTTTGTTTACATTTGCAGTCTTTGTTTACAGTTGTAGACTTTCTTAACATTTATAGTCTTTGTTTACATTTGTATTCTTTGTTTAAATTTAGAGACTTTGTTGACATTTAGAGTCCGTTTATATTTGTAGTCTTTGTTTATATTTAGAGAGATTGTTTACATTTGTAGTCTTTGTTTACATTTAGAGTTTTAGTTTACGTTTGTAGTTTTTGTTTACATTTGTAGTCTGTTTCTATTTAGAGTCTTTGTTTATATTTGTAGTCTTTGTTTACATTTGTAGTCTTTGTTTACATTTGTAATCTTTGTTTGCATTTAGAGACCTTTATATTTAGAGTCTTTGTTTACGTTTGTAGTCTTTGTTTACATTTTTAGTCTTTGTTTTAATTTAGAGTCTGTTTACATTTAAGGTCTTTGTTTACATTTGTAGTCTTTATTTACATTTAAATTCTTTGTTTACATATGTAGTCTTTGTATACATTTATAGTGTTTACATTTAGAGTCTTTGTTTACGTTTGCAGTCTTTGTTTACATTTGTAGTCTTTGTCTACATTTAGAGTGTTAGTTTACGTTTGTAGTTTTTGTTTACATTTGTAGTCTGTTTTATTTAGAGTCTTTGCTTATATTTGAAGTCTGTGTTTACATTTGTAGTCTTTGTTTACATTTGTAATCTTTCTTTGAATTTAGAGACCTTCTTTACATTTAGAGTCTTTGTTTACATTTGTAGCCTTTGTTTACATTTTTAGACTTTGTTTACATTTTTAGACTTTGTTTACATATAGAGTCTTTGTTTACATTTGTAGTCTTTGTTTACATTTAGGTCTATGTTTACATTTGCAGTCTTTGTTTACATTTAGAGTCTGTTTACATATCTAGTCTTCGTTTTCATTTATAGTCTGTTTACATTTGTAGACTTTGTTTACATTTAGAGAGTTTGTTTACAGTTTGAGTCACTTAACATTTGGGCTCTTTGTTTACATTTGTATTCTTTGTTTACATTTGTAGTCTGCTTACATTTAGATACTTTGTTTATATTTAGAGGCTTTGTTTACATTTGTTGTCTGTTTACACTTAGAGTCTGTTTACGTTTGTAGTTTTTGTTTACGTTTAGTGTCTTTGTTTACATTTGCAGTCTTTGTTTACAGTTGTAGACTTTCTTAACATTTATAGTCTTTGTTTACATTTGTATTCTTTGTTTAAATTTAGAGACTTAGTTGACATTTAGAGTCCGTTTATATTTGTAGTCTTTGTTTACATTTAGAGAGATTGTTTACATGTAGAGTTTTTGTTTACATTTGTAGTCCTTGTTTACACTTGTAGTCTTTGTTTACATTTAGTCTTTGTTTATATTTAGAGACTTTGTTTACATTTGTAGTCCTTTTTTACACCTAGAGTCCCATTTTGTGTCTTTGTTTACATTTGCAGTCTTTGTTTACATTTTTATTCTTTGTTTACATTTAGAGTTTCATTTAGAGTGTTTGTTTACATATAGCGCGTTTGTTTACATTTAGAGCCTTTGTTTACATTTTTAGTCTTTGTTTACATTTTTAGCCTTTGTTTACATTTAGAGTCTTTGTTTTTGTTTTTAGGCTTTGTTTACATTTAGAGTCTGTTTACATTTGTAGTCCTTGTTTACACCTAGAGACCTTGTTTATACCCAGAGTTTTTTATTACAGTTAAAATCTTTGTTTACATTTTTATTATTTGTTTACATTTGTAGTCCTTTTTTACACTTAGAGTCCTTGTTTACACCAAGAGTTTTTGGTTACATTTAGAGTCTTTGTTTATATTTCTATTATTTGTTTACATTTAGTTTTGTTTACATTTGTAATCGTTGTCTATATTTGTAGTATTTGTAACTTTTAGTTTTGTTTACATTTGTAGTCTTTGTTTACAATTTTATTCTTTGTTTACATTTAGAGTTCCATTTAGTGTCTTTGTTTACATTTGTAGTCTTTGTTTACATATCGCGCGTTTGTTTACATTTAGAGCCTTTGTTTACATTTTTAGTCTTTGTTTACATTTTTAGCCTTTGTTTACATTTAGAGTCTTTGGTTTTATTTTTAGGCTTTGTTTACATTTAGAGTCTGTTTACATTTGTAGTACTTGTTTACACCTAGAGTCCTTGTTTATACCCAGAGTTTTTTATTACATTTAGAGTCTTTGTTTACATTTTTATTATTTGTTTACATTTAGAGACTTTGTTTACGTTTGCAATCTTTGCTTACATTTAGAGTCTTTGTTTATATTTCTAGTATTTGCTTACATTTAGTTTTGTTTACATTTGTAGTCTTTGTTTACATTTAGAGTGTTAGTTTACGTTTGTAGTTTTTGTTTACATTTGTAGTCTGTTTCCATTTAGAGTCTTTGTTTACATTTGTAGTCTTTGTTTACATATGTAGGCTTTGTCTACATTTAGAGTGTTTATATTTAGTCCCTTTGTTTACATTTGTAGTCTTTGTTTACATTTTTAGCCTTTGTTTACGTTTAGAGTCTTTGTTTTTGTGTTTAGACTTTGTTTATATTTAGAGTCTGTTTACATTTGTAGTCCTTGTTTATACCCAGAGTTTTTTATTACATTTAGAGTCTTTGTTTACATTTTTATTATTTGTTTACATTTAGAGTTTTTGTTTACGTTTGCAGTCTTTGTTTACATTTGTAGTCTTTGTATACATTTAGAGTGTTAGTTTACGTTTGTAGTTTTTGTTTCATTTGTAGTCTGTTTTATTTAGAGTCTTGGCTTATATTTGTAGTCTTTGTTTACATTTGTAGTCTTTGTTTACATTTGTAATCTTTCTTTGAATTTAGAGACCTTCTTTACATTTAGAGTCTTTGTTTACATTTGTAGCCTTTGTTTACATTTTTAGACTTTGTTTACATTTTTAGACTTTGTTTACATATAGAGTCTTTGTTTACATTTGTAGTTATTGTTTACATTTAGGTCTATGTTTACATTTGCAGTCTTTGTTTACATTTAGAGTCTGTTTACATATCTAGTCTTTGTTTTCATTTATAGTCTGTTTACATTTGTAGACTTTGTTTACATTTGTAGTCTGCTTACATTTAGATACTTTGTTTATATTTAGAGGCTTTGTTTACATTTGTTGTCTGTTTACACTTAGAGTCTGTTTACGTTTGTAGTTTTTGTTTACGTTTAGTGTCTTTGTTTCCATTTGCAGTCTTTGTTTACAGTTGTAGACTTTCTTAACATTTATAGTCTTTGTTTACATTTGTATTCTTTGTTTAAATTTAGAGACTTTGTTGACATTTAGAGTCCGTTTATATTTGTAGTCTTTGTTTATATTTAGAGAGATTGTTTACATGTAGAGTCTTTGTTTACATTTGTAGTCTTTGTTTACATTTAGAGTTTTAGTTTACGTTTGTAGTTTTTGTTTACATTTGTAGTCTGTTTCTATTTAGAGTCTTTGTTTATATTTGTAGTCTTTGTTTACATTTGTAGTCTTTGTTTACATTTGTAATCTTTGTTTGCATTTAGAGACCTTTATATTTAGAGTCTTTGTTTACGTTTGTAGTCTTTGTTTACATTTTTAGTCTTTGTTTTAATTTAGAGTCTGTTTACATTTAAGGTCTTTGTTTACATTTGTAGTCTTTATTTACATTTAAATTCTTTGTTTACATATGTAGTCTTTGTATACATTTATAGTGTTTACATTTAGAGTCTTTGTTTACGTTTGCAGTCTTTGTTTACATTTGTAGTCTTTGTCTACATTTAGAGTGTTAGTTTACGTTTGTAGTTTTTGTTTACATTTGTAGTCTGTTTTATTTAGAGTCTTTGCTTATATTTGAAGTCTGTGTTTACATTTGTAGTCTTTGTTTACATTTGTAATCTTTCTTTGAATTTAGAGACCTTCTTTACATTTAGAGTCTTTGTTTACATTTGTAGCCTTTGTTTACATTTTTAGACTTTGTTTACATTTTTAGACTTTGTTTACATATAGAGTCTTTGTTTACATTTGTAGTCTTTGTTTACATTTAGGTCTATGTTTACATTTGCAGTCTTTGTTTACATTTAGAGTCTGTTTACATATCTAGTCTTCGTTTTCATTTATAGTCTGTTTACATTTGTAGACTTTGTTTACATTTAGAGAGTTTGTTTACAGTTTGAGTCACTTAACATTTGGGCTCTTTGTTTACATTTGTATTCTTTGTTTACATTTGTAGTCTGCTTACATTTAGATACTTTGTTTATATTTAGAGGCTTTGTTTACATTTGTTGTCTGTTTACACTTAGAGTCTGTTTACGTTTGTAGTTTTTGTTTACGTTTAGTGTCTTTGTTTACATTTGCAGTCTTTGTTTACAGTTGTAGACTTTCTTAACATTTATAGTCTTTGTTTACATTTGTATTCTTTGTTTAAATTTAGAGACTTAGTTGACATTTAGAGTCCGTTTATATTTGTAGTCTTTGTTTACATTTAGAGAGATTGTTTACATGTAGAGTTTTTGTTTACATTTGTAGTCCTTGTTTACACTTGTAGTCTTTGTTTACATTTAGTCTTTGTTTATATTTAGAGACTTTGTTTACATTTGTAGTCCTTTTTTACACCTAGAGTCCCATTTTGTGTCTTTGTTTACATTTGCAGTCTTTGTTTACATTTTTATTCTTTGTTTACATTTAGAGTTTCATTTAGAGTGTTTGTTTACATATAGCGCGTTTGTTTACATTTAGAGCCTTTGTTTACATTTTTAGTCTTTGTTTACATTTTTAGCCTTTGTTTACATTTAGAGTCTTTGTTTTTGTTTTTAGGCTTTGTTTACATTTAGAGTCTGTTTACATTTGTAGTCCTTGTTTACACCTAGAGACCTTGTTTATACCCAGAGTTTTTTATTACAGTTAAAATCTTTGTTTACATTTTTATTATTTGTTTACATTTGTAGTCCTTTTTTACACTTAGAGTCCTTGTTTACACCAAGAGTTTTTGGTTACATTTAGAGTCTTTGTTTATATTTCTATTATTTGTTTACATTTAGTTTTGTTTACATTTGTAATCGTTGTCTATATTTGTAGTATTTGTAACTTTTAGTTTTGTTTACATTTGTAGTCTTTGTTTACAATTTTATTCTTTGTTTACATTTAGAGTTCCATTTAGTGTCTTTGTTTACATTTGTAGTCTTTGTTTACATATCGCGCGTTTGTTTACATTTAGAGCCTTTGTTTACATTTTTAGTCTTTGTTTACATTTTTAGCCTTTGTTTACATTTAGAGTCTTTGGTTTTATTTTTAGGCTTTGTTTACATTTAGAGTCTGTTTACATTTGTAGTACTTGTTTACACCTAGAGTCCTTGTTTATACCCAGAGTTTTTTATTACATTTAGAGTCTTTGTTTACATTTTTATTATTTGTTTACATTTAGAGACTTTGTTTACGTTTGCAATCTTTGCTTACATTTAGAGTCTTTGTTTATATTTCTAGTATTTGCTTACATTTAGTTTTGTTTACATTTGTAGTCTTTGTTTACATTTAGAGTGTTAGTTTACGTTTGTAGTTTTTGTTTACATTTGTAGTCTGTTTCCATTTAGAGTCTTTGTTTACATTTGTAGTCTTTGTTTACATATGTAGGCTTTGTCTACATTTAGAGTGTTTATATTTAGTCCCTTTGTTTACATTTGTAGTCTTTGTTTACATTTTTAGCCTTTGTTTACGTTTAGAGTCTTTGTTTTTGTGTTTAGACTTTGTTTATATTTAGAGTCTGTTTACATTTGTAGTCCTTGTTTATACCCAGAGTTTTTTATTACATTTAGAGTCTTTGTTTACACTTGTAGTCTTTGTTTACATTTAGAGTGTTAGTTTACGTTTGTAGTTTTTGTTGACATTTGTAGTCTGTTTCTATTTAGAGTCTTTGTTTATATTTGTAGTCTTTGTTTACATTTGTAGTCTTTGTTTACATTTGTAATCTTTGTTTGCATTTAGAGACCTTCTTTATGTTTAGAGTCTTTGTTTACGTTTGTAATCTTTGTTTACATTTTTAGTCTTTGTTTTATTTTAGAGTCTGTTTACATACAAGGTCTTTGTTTACATTTAGAGTCTGTTAACATATCTAGTCTTTGTTTTCATTTATAGTCTGTTTACATTTGTAGACTTTGTTTACATTTAGAGAGTTTGTTTACAGTTTAAGTCACTTAACATTTGTGCTCTTTGTTTACATTTGTATTCTTTGTTTACATTTGTAGTCTGCTTACATTTAGATACTTTGTTTATATTTAGAGGCTTTGTTTACATTTGTTGTCTGTTTACACTTAGAGTCTGTTTACGTTTGTAGTTTTTGTTTACGTTTAGTGTCTTTGTTTACATTTGCAGTCTTTGTTTACAGTTGTAGACTTTCTTAACATTTATAGTCTTTGTTTACATTTGTATTCTTTGTTTAAATTTAGAGACTTTGTTGACATTTAGAGTCCGTTTATATTTGTAGTCTTTGTTTACATTTAGAGAGATTGTTTACATGTAGAGTTTTTGTTTACATTTCTAGTCCTTGTTTACACTTGTAGTCTTTGTTTACATTTAGTCTTTGTTTATATTTAGAGACTTTGTTTACATTTGTAGTCCTTTTTTACACCTAGAGTCCCATTTTGTGTCTTTGTTTACATTTGTAGTCTTTGTTTACATTTTTAATCTTTGTTTACATTTAGAGTTTCATTTAGAGTCTTTGTTTACATATAGCGCGTTTGTTTACATTTAGAGCCTTTGTTTACATTTTTAGTCTTGTTTACATTTTTAGCCTTTGTTTACATTAAGAGTCTTTGTTTTTGTTTTTAGGCTTTGTTTACATTTAGAGTCTGTTTACATATGTAGTCCTTGTTTACACCTAGAGTCCTTGTTTATACCCAGAGTTTTTTATTACATTTAGAGTCTTTGTTTACATTTTTATTATTTGTTTACATTTGTAGTCCTTTTTTACACTTAGAGTCCTTGTTTACACCAAGAGATTTTGGTTACATTTAGAGTCTTTGTTTACATTTTTATTATTTGTTTACATTTTTATTATTTGTTTACATTTAGAGACTTTGTTTACGTTTGCAATCTTTGCTTACATTTAGAGTCTTTGTTTATATTTCTAGTATTTGTTTACATTTAGTTTTGTTTACATTTGTAGTCGTTGTTTATATTTGTAGTATTTGTTTACTTTTAGTTTTGTTTACATTTGTAGTCTTTGTTTACATTTAGAGTGTTAGTTTACGTTTGTAGTTTTTGTTTACATTTGTAGTCTGTTTCCATTTAGAGTCTTTGTTTACAATTGTAGTCTTTGTTTACATATGTAGGCTTTGTTTACATTTAGAGTGTTTACATTTAGTCCCTTTGTTTACATTTGTAGTCTTTGTTTATATTTAGAGATACTTTGTTTATATTTAGAGGCTTTGTTTACATTTGTTGTCTGTTTACACTTAGTCTGTTTACGTTTGTAGTTTTTGTTTACGTTCAGTGTCTTTGTTTACATTTGTAGTCTTTGTTTACAGTTGTAGACTTTCTTAACATTTATAGTCTTTGTTTGCATTTGTATTCTTTGTTTAAATTTAGAGACTTTGTTGACATTTAGAGTCCGTGTTTATTTCTAGTCTTTGTTTACATTTAGAGAGATTGTTTACATGTAGAGTTTTTGTTTACATTTGTAGTCCTTGTTTACACTTGTAGTCTTTGTTTACATTTAGACTTTGTTTATATTTAGAGAATTTGTTTACATTTGTAGTCCTTTTTTACACCTAGAGTCCTTGTTTACACCAAGAGTTTTTGGTTATATTTAGAGTCTTTGTTTATATTTCTATTATTTGTTTACATTTAGTTTTATTTACATTTATAGTCGTTTATATTTGTAGTGTTTGTTTACTTTTAGTTTTGTTTACATTTTTATTTTTTGTTTACATTTAGAGTCCCATTTTGTGTCTTTGTTTACATTTGTAGTCTTTGTTTACATTTTATTCTTTGTTTACATTTAGAGTTCCATTTAGTGTCTTTGTTTACATTTATAGGCTTTGTTTACATTTAGAGTCTGTTTACATTTGTAGTCCTTGTTTACACCTAGAGTCCTTGTTTATACCCAGAGTTTTTTATTACATTTAGAGTCTTTGTTTACATTTTTATTATTTGTTTACATTTTTATTATTTGTTTACATTTAGAGACTTTGTTTACGTTTGCAACCTTTGGTTACATTTAGAGTCTTTGTTTATATTTCTAGTATTTGTTTACATTTAGTTTTGTTTACATTTGTAGTCGTTGTTTATATTTGTAGTATTTGTTTACTTTTAGTTTTGTTTACATTTGTAGTCTTTGTTTACATTTAGAATGTTAGTTTAAGTTTGTAGTTTTTGTTTACATTTGTAGTCTGTTTCCATTTAGAGTCTTTGTTTACATTTGTAGTCTTTGTTTACATTTGTAGTCTTTGCTTACATATGTAGGCTTTGTTTACATTTAGAGTGTTTACATTTAGTTCCTTTGTTTACATTTGTAGTCTTTGTTTACATTTTTAGCCTTTGTTTACATTTAGAGTCTTTGTTTTTATTTTTAGACTTTGTTTATATTTAGAGTCTGTTTACATTTGTAGTCCTTGTTTATACCCAGAGCTTTTTATTACATTTAGAGTCTTTGTTTACATTTTTATTATTTGTTTACATTTGTAGTCTTTGTTTACATTTAGAGTGTTAGTTTACGTTTGTAGTTTTTGTTTACATTTGTAGTCTGTTTCTATTTAGAGTCTTTGTTTATATTTGTACTCTTTGTTTACATTTGTAGTCTTTGTTTACATTTGTAATCTTTGTTTGCATTTAGAGACCTTCTTTATATTTAGAGTCTTTGTTTACGTTTGTAGTCTTTGTTTACATTTTTAGTCTTTGTTTTAATTTAGAGTCTGTTTACATTTAAGGTCTTTGTTTACATTTGTAGTCTTTATTTACATTTAAATTCTTTGTTTACATATGTAGACTTTGTATACATTTATAGTGTTTACATTTAGAGTCTTTGTTTACGTTTGCAGTCTTTGTTTACATTTGTAGTCTTTGTCTACATTTAGAGTGTTAGTTTACGTTTGTAGTTTTTGTTTACATTTGTAGTCTGTTTTATTTAGAGTCTTTGCTTATATTTGTAGTCTTTGTTTACATTTGTAGTCTTTGTTTACATTTGTAATCTTTCTTTGAATTTAGAGACCTTCTTTACATTTAGAGTCTTTGTTTACATTTGTAGCCTTTGTTTACATTTTTAGACTTTGTTTACATTTTTAGACTTTGTTTACATATAGAGTCTTTGTTTACATTTGTAGTCTTTGTTTACATTTAGGTCTATATTTACATTTGCAGTCTTTGTTTACATTTAGAGTCTGTTTACATATCTAGTCTTTGTTTTCATTTATAGTCTGTTTACATTTGTAGACTTTGTTTACATTTAGAGAGTTTGTTTACAGTTTGAGTCACTTAACATTTGTGCTCTTTGTTTACATTTGTATTCTTTGTTTACATTTGTAGTCTGCTTACATATAGATACTTTGTTTATATTTAGAGGCTTTGTTTACATTTGTTGTCTGTTTACACTTAGAGTCTGTTTACGTTTGTAGTTTTTGTTTACGTTTAGTGTCTTTGTTTACATTTGCTGTCTTTGTTTACAGTTGTAGACTTTCTTAACATTTATAGTCTTTGTTTACATTTGTATTCTTTGTTTAAATTTAGAGACTTTTTTGACATTTAGAGTCCGTTTATATTTGTAGTCTTTGTTTACATTTAGAGAGATTGTTTACATGTAGAGTTTTTGTTTACATTTGTAGTCCTTGTTTACACTTGTAGTCTTTGTTTACATTTAGTCTTTGTTTATATTTAAAGACTTTGTTTACATTTGTAGTCCTTTTTTACACCTAGAGTCCCATTTTGTGTCTTTGTTTACATTTGTAGTCTTTGTTTACATTTTTATTCTTTGTTTACATTTAGAGTTTCATTTAGAGTCTTTGTTTACATATAGCGCGTTTGTTTACATTTAGAGCCTTTGTTTACATTTTTAGTCTTTGTTTACATTTTTAGCCTTTGTTTACATTTAGAGTCTTTGTTTTTGTTTTTAGGCTTTGTTTACATTTAGAGTCTGTTTACATTTGTAGTCCTTGTTTACACCTAGAGTCCTTGTTTATACCCAGAGTTTTTTATTACATTTAGAGTCTTTGTTTACATTTTTATTATTTGTTTACATTTGTAGTCCTTTTTTACACTTAGAGTCCTTGTTTACACCAAGAGTTTTTGGTTACATTTAGAGTCTTTGTTTATATTTCTATTATTTGTTTACATTTAGTTTTGTTTACATTTGTAATCGTTGTCTATATTTGTAGTATTTGTAACTTTTAGTTTTGTTTACATTTGTAGTCTTTGTTTACAATTTTATTCTTTGTTTACATTTAGAGTTCCATTTAGTGTCTTTGTTTACATTTGTAGTCTTTGTTTACATATAGCGCGTTTGTTTACATTTAGAGCCTTTGTTTACATTTTTAGTCTTTGTTTACATTTTTAGCCTTTCTTTACATTTAGAGTCTTTGGTTTTATTTTTAGGCTTTGTTTACATTTAGAGTATGTTTACATTTGTAGTCCTTGTTTACACCTAGAGTCCTTGTTTATACCCAGAGTTTTTTTTTACATTTAGAGTCTTTGTTTATATTTTTATTATTTGTTTACATTTTTATTATTTGTTTACATTTAGAGACTTTGTTTACGTTTGCAATCTTTGCTTACATTTAGAGTCTTTGTTTATATTTCTAGTATTTGTTTACATTTAGTTTTGTTTACATTTGTAGTCGTTGTTTATATTTGTAGTATTTGTTTACTTTTAGTTTTGTTTACATTTGTAGTCTTTGTTTACATTTAGAGTGTTAGTTTACGTTTGTAGTTTTTGTTTACATTTGTAGTCTGTTTCCATTTAGAGTCTTTGTTTACATTGCTATCCTTTGTTTACATTTGTAGTCTTTGTTTACATATGTAGACTTTGTTTACATTTAGAGTGTTTACATTTAGTCCCTTTGTTTACATTTGTAGTCTTTGTTTACATTTTTAGCCTTTGTTTGCGTTTAGAGTCTTTGTTTTTGTGTTAAGACTTTGTTTACATTTAGAGTCTGTTTACATTTGTAGTCCTTGTTTATACCCAGAGTTTTTTATTACATTTAGAGTCTTTGTTTACATTTTTATTATTTGTTTACATTTAGAGTTTTTGTTTACGTTTGCAGTCTTTGTTTACATTTGTAGTCTTTGTTTACATTTAGAGTGTTAGTTTACGTTCGTAGTTTTTGTTTACATTTGTAGTCTGTTTCTATTTAGAGTCTTTGTTTATATTTGTAGTCTTTGTTTACATTTGTAGTCTTTGTTTACATTTGTAATCTTTGTTTGCATTTAGAGACCTTCTTTATATTTAGAGTCTTTGTTTACGTTTGTAGTCTTTGTTTACATTTTTAGTCTTTGTTTTAATTTAGAGTCTGTTTACATTTAAGGTCTTTGTTTACATTTGTAGTCTTTATTTACATTTAAATTCTTTGTTTACATATGTAGTCTTTGTATACATTTATAGTGTTTACATTTAGAGTCTTTGTTTACGTTTGCAGTCTTTGTTTACATTTGTAGTCTTTGTCTACATTTAGAGTGTTAGTTTACGTTTGTAGTTTTTGTTTACATTTGTAGTCTGTTTTATTTAGAGTCTTTGCTTATATTTGTAGTCTTTGTTTACATTTGTAATCTTTTTTTGAATTTAGAGACCTTCTTTACATTTAGAGTCTTTGTTTACATTTGTAGCCTTTGTTTACATTTTTAGACTTTGTTTACATTTTTAGACTTTGTTTACATATAGAGTCTTTGTTTACATTTGTAGTCTTTGTTTACATTTATGTCTATGTTTACATTTGCAGTCTTTGTTTACATTTAGAGTCTGTTTACATATCTAGTCTTTGTTTTCATTTATAGTCTGTTTACATTTGTAGACTTTATTTACATTTAGAGAGTTTGTTTACAGTTTGAGTCACTTAACATTTGTGCTCTTTGTTTACATTTGTATTCTTTGTTTACATTTGTAGTCTGCTTACATTTAGATACTTTGTTTATATTTAGAGGCTTTGTTTACATTTGTTGTCTGTTTACACTTAGAGTCTGTTTACGTTTGTAGTTTTTGTTTACGTTTAGTGTCTTTGTTTACATTTGCAGTCTTTGTTTACAGTTGTAGACTTTCTTAACATTTATAGTCTTTGTTTACATTTGTAGTCTTTGTTTAAATTTAGAGACTTTGTTGACATTTAGAGTCCGTTTATATTTGTAGTCTTTGTTTACATTTAGAGAGATTGTTTACATGTAGAGTTTTTGTTTACATTTGTAGTCCTTGTTTACACTTGTAGTCTTTGTTTACATTTAGTCTTTGTTTATATTTAGAGACTTTGTTTACATTTGTAGTCTTTTTTACACCTAGAGTCCCATTTTGTGTCTTTGTTTACATTTGTAGTCTTTGTTTACATTTTTATTCTTTGTTTACATTTAGAGTTTCATTTAGAGTCTTTGTTTACATATAGCGCGTTTGTTTACATTTAGAGCCTTTGTTTACATTTTTAGTCTTTGTTTACATTTTTAGCCTTTGTTTACATTTAGAGTCTTTGTTTTTGTTTTTAGGCTTTGTTTACATTTAGAGTCTGTTTACATTTGTAGTCCTTGTTTACACCTAGAGTCCTTGTTTATACCCAGAGTTTTTTATTACATTTAGAGTCTTTGTTTACATTTTTATTATTTGTTTACATTTGTAGTCCTTTTTTACACTTAGAGTCCTTGTTTACACGAAGAGTTTTTGGTTACATTTAGAGTCTTTGTTTATATTTCTATTATTTGTTTACATTTAGTTTTGTTTACATTTGTAATCGTTGTCTATATTTGTAACTTTTAGTTTTGTTTACATTTTCTAGTCTTTGTTTACAATTTTATTCTTTGTTTACATTTAGAGTTCCATTTAGTGTCTTTGTTTACATTTGTAGTCTTTGTTTACATATAGTGCGTTTGTTTACATTTAGAGCCTTTGTTTACATTTTTAGTCTTTGTTTACATTTTTAGCCTTTGTTTACATTTAGAGTCTTTGGTTTTATTTTTAGGCTTTGTTTACATTTAGAGTCTGTTTACATTTGTAGTCCTTGTTTACACCTAGAGTCCTTGTTTATACCCAGAGTTTTTTATTACATTTAGAGTCTTTGTTTACATTTTTATTATTTGTTTACATTTTTATTATTTGTTTACATTTAGAGACTTTGTTTACGTTTGCAATCTTTGCTTACATTTAGAGTCTTTGTTTATATTTCTAGTATTTGTTTACATTTAGTTTTGTTTACATTTGTAGTCGTTGTTTATATTTGTAGTATTTGTTTACTTTTAGTTTTGTTTACATTTGTAGTCTTTGTTTACATTTAGAGTGTTAGTTTACGTTTGTAGTTTTTGTTTACATTTGTAGTCTGTTTCCATTTAGAGTCTTTGTTTACATTTGTAGTCTTTGTTTACATTTGTAGTCTTTGTTTACATATGTAGGCTTTGTTTACATTTAGAGTGTTTACATTTAGTCCCTTTGTTTACATTTGTAGTCTTTGTTTACATTTTTAGCCTTTGTTTACGTTTAGAGTCTTTGTTTTTGTGTTTAGACTTTGTTTATAATTAGAGTCTGTTTACATTTGTAGTCCTTGTTTATACCCAGAGTTTTTTATTACATTTAGAGTCTTTGTTTACATTTTTATTATTTGTTTACATTTAGAGTTTTTGTTTACGTTTGCAGTCTTTGTTTACATTTGTAGTCTTTGTTTACATTTAGAGTGTTAGTTTACGTTTGTAGTTTTTGTTGACATTTGTAGTCTGTTTCTATTTAGAGTCTTTGTTTATATTTGTAGTCTTTGTTTACATTTGTAGTCTTTGTTTACATTTGTAATCTTTGTTTGCATTTAGAGACCTTCTTTATATTTAGAGTCTTTGTTTACGTTTGTAATCTTTGTTTACATTTTTAGTCTTTGTTTTATTTTAGAGTCTGTTTACATATAAGGTCTTTGTTTATATTTGTAGTCTTTATTTACATTTAAATTCTTTGTTTACATATGTAGCCTTTGTATACATTTAGATAGTTTACATTTGTAGTCTTTGTCTACATTTAGAGTGTTAGTTTACGTATGTAGTTTTTGTTTACATTTGTAGTCTGTTTTATTTAGAGTCTTTGTTTATATTTGTAGTCTTTGTTTACATTTGTAGTCTTTGTTTACATTTGTAATCTTTCTTTACATTTAGAGACCTTCTTTACATTTAGAGTCTTTGTTTACAGTTGTAGCCTTTGTTTACATATAGAGTCTGTTTACATTTGTAGTCTTTGTTTACATTTAGGCCTATGTTTACATTTGCAGTCTTTGTTTACATTTAGAGTCTGTTTACATATGTAGTCTTTGTTTACATTTTTAGTCTGTTTGCATTTAGAGTCTGTTTTCATTTATAGTCTGTTTACATTTGTAGACTTTGTTTACATTTCGTGAGTTTGTTTACAGTTTGAGTCACTTAGCATTTGTGCTCTTTGTTTACATTTGTATTCTTTGTTTACATTTGTAGTCTGCTTACATTTAGATACTTTGTTTATATTTAGAGGCTTTGTTTACATTTGTTGTCTGTTTAAACTTAGAGTCTGTTTACGTTTGTAGTTTTTGTTTACGTTTAGTGTCTTTGTTTACATTTGTACTCTTTGTTTACAGTTGTAGACTTTCTTAACATTTATAGTCTTTGTTTACATTTGTATTGTTTGTTTAAATTTAGAGACTTTGTTGACATTTAGAGTCCGTTTATATTTGTAGTCTTTGTTTACATTTAGAGAGATTGTTTACATGCAGAGTTTTTGTTTACATTTGTAGTCCTTGTTTACACTTGTAGTCTTTGTTTACATTTAGACTTTTTTTATATTTAGAGACTTTGTTTACATTTGTAGTCCTTTTTTACACCTAGAGTCCTTGTTTACACCAAGAGTTTTTGGTTACATTTAGAGTCTTTGTTTATATTTCTATTATTTGTTTACATTTAGTTTTGTTTACATTTGTAATCGTTGTTTATATTTGTAGTATTTGTTACTTTTAGTTTTGTTTACATTTGTAGTCTTTGTTTACATTTTTATTCTTTGTTTACATTTAGAGTTCCATTTAGTGTCTTTGTTTACATTTGTAGTCTTTGTTTACATATAGCGCGTTTGTTTACATTTAGAGCCTTTGTTTACATTTTTAGTCTTTGTTTACATTTATAGCCTTTGTTTACATTTAGAGTCTTTGGTTTTATTTTTAGGCTTTGTTTACATTTAGAGTCTGTTTACATTTGTAGTCCTTGTTTACACCTAGAGTCCTTGTTTATACCCAGAGTTTTTTATTACATTTAGAGTCTTTGTTTACATTTTTATTATTTGTTTACATTTAGAGACTTTGTTTACGTTTGCAATCTTTGCTTACATTTAGAGTCTTTGTTTATATTTCTAGTATTTGTTTACATTTAGTTTTGTTTACATTTGTAGTCGTTGTTTATATTTGTAGTATTTGTTTACTTTTAGTTTTGTTTACATTTGTAGTCTTTGTTTACATTTAGAGTGTTAGTTTACGTTTGTAGTTTTTGTTTACATTTGTAGTCTGTTTCCATTTAGAGTCTTTGTTTACATTTGTAGTCTTTGTTTACATTTGTAGTCTTTGTTTACATATGTAGGCTTTGTTTACATTTAGAGTGTTTACATTTAGTCCCTTTGTTTACATTTGTAGTCTTTGTTTACATTTTTAGCCTTTGTTTACGTTTAGAGTCTTTGTTTTTGTGTTTAGACTTTGTTTATATTTACAGTCTGTTTACATTTGTAGTCCTTGTTTATACCCAGAGTTTTTTATTACATTTAGAGTCTTTGTTTACATTTTTATTATTTGTTTACATTTAGAGTTTTTGTTTACGTTTGCAGTCTTTGTTTACATTTGTAGTCTTTGTTTACATTTAGAGTGTTAGTTTACGTTTGTAGTTTTTGTTGACATTTGTAGTCTGTTTCGATTTAGAGTCTTTGTTTATATTTGTAGTCTTTGTTTACATTTGTAGTCTTTGTTTACATTTGTAATCTTTGTTTGCATTTAGAGACCTTCTTTATATTTAGAGTCTTTGTTTACGTTTGTAATCTTTGTTTACATTTTTAGTCTTTGTTTTATTTTAGAGTCTGTTTACATATAAGGTCTTTGTTTACATTTGTAGTCTTTATTTACATTTAAATTCTTTGTTTACATATGTAGTCTTTGTATACATTTAGATAGTTTACATTTGTAGTCTTTGTCTACATTTAGAGTGTTAGTTTACGTATGTAGTTTTTGTTTACATTTGTAGTCTGTTTTATTTAGAGTCTTTGTTTATATTTGTAGTCTTTGTTTACATTTGTAGTCTTTGTTTACATTTGTAATCTTTCTTTACATTTAGAGAACTTCTTTACATTTAGAGTCTTTGTTTTCAGTTGTAGCCTTTGTTTACATTTTTAGACTTTGTTTACATATAGAGTCTGTTTACATTTGTAGTCTTTGTTTACATTTAGGCCTATGTTTACATTTGCAGTCTTTGTTTACATTTAGAGTCTGTTTACATATGTAGTCTTTGTTTACATTTTTAGTCTGTTTGCATTTAGAGTCTGTTTTCATTTATAGTCTGTTTACATTTGTAGACTTTGTTTACATTTCGTGAGTTTGTTTACAGTTTGAGTCACTTAGCATTTGTGCTCTTTGTTTACATTTGTATTCTTTGTTTACATTTGTAGTCTGCTTACATTTAGATACTTTGTTTATATTTAGAGGCTTTGTTTACATTTGTTGTCTGTTTAAACTTAGAGTCTGTTTACGTTTGTAGTTTTTGTTTACGTTTAGTGTCTTTGTTTACATTTGTACTCTTTGTTTACAGTTGTAGACTTTCTTAACATTTATAGTCTTTGTTTACATTTGTATTCTTTGTTTAAATTTAGAGACTTTGTTGACATTTAGAGTCCGTTTATATTGGTAGTCTTTGTTTACATTTAGAGAGATTGTTTACATGCAGAGTTTTTGTTTACATTTGTAGTCCTTGTTTACACTTGTAGTCTTTGTTTACATTTAGACTTTGTTTATATTTAGAGACTTTGTTTACATTTGTAGACCTTTTTTACACCTAGAGTCCTTGTTTACACCAAGAGTTTTTGGTTACATTTAGAGTCTTTGTTTATATTTCTATTATTTGTTTACATTTAGTTTGTTTACATTTGTAATCGTTGTTTATATTTGTAGTATTTGTTACTTTTAGTTTTGTTTACATTTGTAGTCTTTGTTTACATTTTTATTCTTTGTTTACATTTAGAGTTCCATTTAGTGTCTTTGTTTACATTTGTAGTCTTTGTTTACATATAGCGCGTTTGTTTACATTTAGAGCCTTTGTTTACATTTTTAGTCTTTGTTTACATTTTTAGCCTTTGTTTACATTTAGAGTCTTTGGTTTTATTTTTAGGCTTTGTTTACATTTAGAGTCTGTTTACATTTGTAGTCCTTGTTTACACCTAGAGTCCTTGTTTAAACCCAGAGTTTTTTATTACATTTAGAGTCTTTGTTTACAATTTTATTATTTGTTTACATTTAGAGACTTTGTTTACGTTTGCAATCTTTGGTTACATTTAGAGTCTTTGTTTATATTTCTAGTATTTGTTTACATTTAGTTTTGTTTACATTTGTAGTCGTTGTTTATATTTGTAGTATTTGTTTACTTTTAGTTTTGTTTACATTTGTAGTCTTTGTTTACATTTAGAGTGTTAGTTTACGTTTGTAGTTTTTGTTTACATTTGTAGTCTGTTTCCATTTAGAGTCTTTGTTTACATTTGTAGTCTTTGTTTACATTTGTAGTCTTTGTTTACATATGTAGGCTTTGTTTACATTTAGAGTGTTTACATTTAGTCCCTTTGTTTACATTTGTAGTCTTTGTTTACATTTTTAGCCTTTGTTTACATTTAGAGGCTTTGTTTTTATTTTTAGACTTAGTTTATATTTAGATTCTGTTTACATTTGTAGTCCTTGTTTATACCCAGAGTTTTTTATTACATTTAGAGTCTTTGTTTACATTTAGAGTTTTTGTTTACGTTTGCAGTCTTTGTTTACATTTGTAGTCTTTGTTTACATTTAGAGTGTTAGTTTACGTTTGTAGTTTTTGTTTACATTTGTAGTCTGTTTCTATTTAGAGTCTTTGTTTATATTTGTTTTCTTTGTTTACATTTGTAGTCTTTGTTTACATTTGTAATCTTTGTTTGCATTTAGAGAACTTCTTTATATTTAGAGTCTTTGTTTACGTTTGTAGTCTTTGTTTACATTTTTAGTCTTTGTTTTAATTTAGAGTCTGTTTACATTTAAGGTCTTTGTTTACATTTGTAGTCTTTATTTACATTTAAATTCTTTGTTTACATATGTAGACTTTGTATACATTTATAGTGTTTACATTTAGAGTCTTTGTTTACGTTTGCAGTCTTTGTTTACATTTGTAGTCTTTGTTTACATTTGTAGTCTGCTTACATTTAGATACATTGTTTATATTTAGAGGCTTTGTTTACATTTGTTGTCTGTTTACACTTAGAGTCTGTTTACGTTTGTAGTTTTTGTTTACGTTTAGTGTCTTTGTTTACATTTGTAGTCTTTGTTTACAGTTGTAGACTTTCTTAACATTTATAGTCTTTGTTTACATTTGTATTCTTTGTTTAAATTTAGAGACTTTGTTGACATTTAGAGTCCGTTTATATTTGTAGTCTTTGTTTACATTTAGAGAGATTGTTTACATGTAGAGTTTTTGTTTACATTTGTAGTCCTTGTTTAAACTTGTAGTCTTTGTTTACATTTAGTCTTTGTTTATATTTAGAGACTTTGTTTACATTTGTAGTCCTTTTTTACACCTAGAGTCCCATTTTGTGTCTTTGTTTACATTTTTATTCTTTGTTTACATTTAGAGTTTCATTTAGAGTCTTTGTTTACATATAGCGCGTTTGTTTACATTTAGAGCCTTTGTTTACATTTTTAGTCTTTGTTTACATTTTTAGCCTTTGTTTACATTTAGAGTCTTTGTTTTTGTTTTTAGGCTTTGTTTACATTTAGAGTCTGTTTACATTTGTAGTCCTTGTTTACACCTAGAGTCCTTGTTTACACCAAGAGATTTTGGTTACATTTAGAGTCTTTGTTTATATTTCTAGTATTTGTTTACATTTAGTTTTGTTTACATTTAGTTTTGCTTACATTTGTAGTCGTGGTTTATATTTGTAGTATTTGTTTACTTTTAGTTTTGTTTACATTTTTATTTTTTGTTTACATTTAGACTCCCATTTTGTATCTTTGTTTACATTTGTAGTCTTTGTTTACATTTTTATTCTTTGTTTACATTTAGAGTTTCATTTAGAGTCTTTGTTTACATATAGCGCGTTTGTTTACATATAGAGCCTTTGTTTACATTTTTAGTCTTTGTTTACATTTTTAGCCTTTGTTTACATTTAGAGTCTTTGTTTTTATTTTTAGGCTTTGTTTACATTTAGAGTCTGTTTACATTTGTAGTCCTTGTTTACACCTAGAGTCCTTGTTTATACCCAGAGTTTTTTATTACATTTAGAGTCTTTGTTTACATTTTTATTATTTGTTTACATTTTTATTATTTGTTTACATTTAGAGACTTTGTTTACGTTTGCAATCTTTGGTTACATTTAGAGTCTTTGTTTATATTTCTAGTATTTGTTTACATTTAGTTTTGTTTACATTTAGTTTTGCTTACATTTGTAGTCGTGGTTTATATTTGTAGTATTTGTTTACTTTTAGTTTTGTTTACATTTTTATTTTTTGTTTACATTTAGACTCCCATTTTGTATCTTTGTTTACATTTGTAGTCTTTGTTTACATTTTTATTCTTTGTTTACATTTAGAGTTTCATTTAGAGTCTTTGTTTACATATAGCGCGTTTGTTTACATATAGAGCCTTTGTTTACATTTTTAGTCTTTGTTTACATTTTTAGCCTTTGTTTACATTTAGAGTCTTTGTTTTTATTTTTAGGCTTTGTTTACATTTAGAGTCTGTTTACATTTGTAGTCCTTGTTTACACCTAGAGTCCTTGTTTATACCCAGAGTTTTTTATTACATTTAGAGTCTTTGTTTACATTTTTATTATTTGTTTACATTTTTATTATTTGTTTACATTTAGAGACTTTGTTTACGTTTGCAATCTTTGGTTACATTTAGAGTCTTTGTTTATATTTCTAGTATTTGTTTACATTTAGTTTTGTTTACATTTGTAGTCGTTGTTTATATTTGTAGTATTTGTTTACTTTTAGTTTTGTTTACATTTGTAGTCTTTGTTTACATTTAGAGTGTTAGTTTACGTTTGTAGTTTTTGTTTACATTTGTAGTCTGTTTCCATTTAGAGTGTTTGTTTACATTTGTAGTCTTTGTTTACATTTGTAGTCTTTGTTTACATATGTAGGCTTTGTTTACTTTTAGAGTGTTTACATTTAGTCCCTTTGTTTACATTTGTAGTCTTTGTTTACATTTTTAGCCTTTGTTTACATTTAGAGTCTTTGTTTTTATTTTTAGACTTTGTTTATATTTAGAGTCTGTTTACATTTGTAGTCCTTGTTTATACCCAGAGTTTTTTATTACATTTAGAGTCTTTGTTTATATTTTTATTATTTGTTAACATTTAGAGTTTTTGTTTACGTTTGCAGTCTTTGTTTACATTTGTAGTCTTTGTTTACATTTAGAGTATTAGTTTACGTTTGTAGTTTTTGTTTACATTTGTAGTCTGTTTCTATTTAGAGTCTTTGTTTATATTTGTAGCCTTTGTTTACATTTGTAGTCTTTGTTTACATTTGTAATCTTTGTTTGCATTTAGAGACCTTCTTTATATTTAGAGTCTTTGTTTACGTTTGTAGTCTTTGTTTACATTTTTAGTCTTTGTTTTAATTTAGAGTCTGTTTACATTTAAGGTCTTTGTTTACATTTGTAGTCTTTATTTACATTCAAATTCTTTGTTTACATATGTAGACTTTGTATATATTTATAGTGTTTACATTTAGAGTCTTTGTTTACGTTTGCAGTCTTTGTTTACATTTGTAGTCTTTGTCTACATTTAGAGTGTTAGTTTACGTTTGTAGTCTTTGTTTACATTTGTAGTCTTTGTTTACATTTGTAATCTTTCTTTGAATTTAGAGACCTTCTTTACATTTAGAGTCTTTGATTACATTTGTAGCCTTTGTTTACATTTTTAGACTTTGTTTATATTTTTAGACTTGGTTTACATATAGAGTCTTTGTTTACATTTGTAGTCTTTGTTTACATTTAGGTCTATGTTTACATTTGCAGTCTTTGTTTACATTTAATGTCTGTTTACATATCTAGTCTTTGTTTTCATTTATTGTCTGTTTACATTTGTAGACTTTGTTTACATTTAGAGAGTTTGTTTACAGTTTGAGTCACTTAACATTTGTGCTCTTTGTTTACATTTGTATTCTTTGTTTACATTTGTAGTCTGCTTACATTTAGATACTTTGTTTATATTTAGAGGCTTTGTTTACATTTGTTGTCTGTTTACACTTAGAGTCTGTTTACGTTTGTAGTTTTTGTTTACGTTTAGTGTCTTTGTTTACATTTGCAGTCTTTGTTTACAGTTGTAGACTTTCTTAACATTTATAGTCTTTGTTTACATTTGTATTCTTTGTTTAAATTTTGAGACTTTGTTGACATTTAGAGTCCGTTTATATTTGTAGTCTTTGTTTACATTTAGAGAGATTGTTTACATGTAGAGTTTTTGTTTACATTTGTAGTCCTTGTTTACACTTGTAGTCTTTGTTTACATTTAGTCTTTGTTTATATTTAGAGACTTTGTTTACATTTGTAGTCCTTTTTTACACCTAGAGTCCCATTTTGTGTCTTTGTTTACATTTGTAGACTTTATTTACATTTTTATTCTTTGTTTACATTTAGAGTTTCATTTAGAGTCTTTGTTTACATATAGCGCGTTTGTTTACATTTAGAGCCTTTGTTTACATTTTTAGTCTTTGTTTACATTTTTAGCCTTTGTTTACATTTAGAGTCTCTGTTTTTGTTTTTAGGCTTTGTTTACATTTAGAGTCTGTTTACATTTGTAGTCCTTGTTTGCACCTAGAGTCCTTGTTTATACCCAGAGTTTTTTATTACATTTAGAGTCTTTGTTTACATTTTTATTATTTGTTTACATTTGTTGCTTTTTTTTACACTTAGAGTCCTTGTTGACACCAAGAGTTTTTGGTTACATTTAGAGTCTTTGTTTATATTTCTATTATTTGTTTACATTTAGTTTTGTTTACATTTGTAATCGTTGTCTATATTTGTAGTATTTGTAGCTTTTAGTTTTGTTTAAATTTGTAGTCTTTGTTTACAATTTTATTCTTTGTTTACATTTAGAGTTCCATTTAGTGTCTTTCTTTACATTTGTAGTCTTTGTTTACATATAGCGCGTTTGTTTACATTTAGAGCCTTTGTTTACATTTTTAGTCTTTGTTTACATTTTTAGCCTTTGTTTACATTTAGAGTCTTTGGTTTTATTTTTAGGCTTTGTTTACATTTAGAGTCTGTTTACATTTGTAGTCCTTGTTTACACCTAGAGTCCTTGTTTATACCCAGAGTTTTTTATTACATTTAGAGTCTTTGTTTACATTTTTATTATTTGTTTACATTTTTATTATTTGTTTACATTTAGAGACTTTGTTTACGTTTGCAATCTTTGCTTACATTTAGAGTCTTTGTTTATATTTTTAGTATTTGTTTACATTTAGTTTTGTTTACATTTGTAGTCGTTGTTTATATTTGTAGTATTTGTTTACTTTTAGTTTTGTTTACATTTGTAATCTTTGTTTGCATTTAGAGACCTTCTTTATATTTAGAGTCTTTGTTTACGTTTGTAGTCTTTGTTTACATTTACAGTCTTTGTTTTAATTTAGAGTCTGTTTACATTTAAGGTCTTTGTTTACATTTGTAGTCTGTATTTACATTTAAATTCTTTGTTTACATATGTAGTCTTTCTATACATTTAGGTTGTTTACATATAGAGTCTTTGTTTACGTATGCAGTCTTTGTTTACATTTGTAGTCTTTGTCTACATTTAGAGTGTTAGTTTACCTTTGTAGTTTTTGTTTACATTTGTAGTCTGTTTTATTTAGAGTCTCTGTTTACATTCGTAGTCTTTGTTTACATTTGTAGTCTTTGTTTACATTTGTAATCTTTCTTTGAATTTAGAGACCTTCTTTACATTTAGAGTGTTTGTTTACATTTGTAGCCTTTGTTTACATTTTTAGACTTTGTTTACATATAGAGTCTTTTTTTACATTTGTAGTCTTTGTTTACATTTAGGTCTATGTTTACATTTGCAGTCTTTGTTTACATTTAGAGTCTGTTTACATATGTAGTCTTTGTTTTCATTTATAGTCTGTTTACATTTGTAGACTTTGTTTACATTTAGAGAGTTTGTTTACAGTTTGAGTCACTTAACATTTGTGCTCTTTGTTTACATTTGTATTCTTTGTTTACATTTGTAGTCTGCTTACATTTAGATACTTTGTTTATATTTAGAGACTTTGTTTACATTTGTTGTCTGTTTACACTTAGAGTCTGTTTACGTTTGTAGTTTTTGTTTACGTTAAGTGTCTTTGTTTACATTTGTAGTCTTTGTTTACAGTTGTAGACTTTCTTAACATTTATAGTCTTTGTTTACATTTGTATTCTTTGTTTAAATTTAGAGACTTTGTTGACATTTAGAGTCCGTTTATATTTGTAGTCTTTGTTTACATTTAGAGAGATTGTTTACATGTAGAGTTTTTGTTTATTGTTTGTTTTCGTTAGCTGTGACCCTGCTCACCTATGCGCATGCATGAGGTCTGCATTGATTTTGTTAAAATAGGGTAGAAGCGTAGAAGATGAGAGAATGTTTACATTTTACGAGTGAGAGATAAGTTGCGGTTTCTTTTTTCTTTTTTTTTCTTTTCAGGACATTATTGAATTTTGAGGCGATACTTCTTCGTTATATTCGTATAAAGGCAAAATGCTGATTTTTCCCCCTTGTAATTTTTAAATAAGTGTAGAAGATCAGTTTTATTCTTCGATGCAAAGTAAAATCCGTAAACTTAAAAGTAAATGCCTGTTTTCTTTCTTCTTCTTCTTTTTTTTTTTCAGTTAAAATTATTTTGATTTGCTTACTTGATCTCTAAATTCGTACTATATCTGTCATACCTGAACACTTGTTTCATGCACTGATTATAGTAGTAAATTAATTAAAAATGACTTAAATTAGGTAAAATGTACATAATTCATTAATAAAAGAAGAGAAAAAGAACAACGTTTACAGTAGACTTTACCTGTAGTAAAAGTAATATATTTTTTTCTTTTAAATTATACTGCTAAAATAAAAATACCATATTTTTGGATCTCTATTTTACAGAAATTTACAGAAAATCGTATTTAAATCAAATCATTAGATTTTTTTATCATGATTATTTTACACCTTTTATTTTTCGCGCATATTGTCATATAAATTACATTAAATAAAATATTGTTAATTAAAATTTACCGTAAAAAGGTAAAATAAATATTGAAGACTCATAAAAAGAAAACGAACACGTGTAGAACGAAAAGCGCATTTGGCTAAGTGCCCATCTCATTAAACGCATCACCCCTTTTCCGAGTAGGATCGTTCCGCGAGAGGTAGACATGGTTTACGAAAACGGACAGTACATTTCTAGTCCTTGTTTACACTTGTAGTCTTTGTTTACATTTAGACTTTGTTTACATTTAGAGTCTTTGGTTTTATTTTTAGGCTTTGTTTACATTTAGAGTCTGTTTACATTTGTAGTCCTTGTTTACACCTAGAGTCCTTGTTTATACCCAGAGTTTTTTATTACATTTAGAGTCTTTGTTTACATTTTTATTATTTGTTTACATTTTTAGTCTTTGTTTACATTTAGAGTGTTAGTTTACGTTTGTAGTTTTTGTTTACATTTGTAGTCTGTTTCCATTTAGAGTCTTTGTTTACATTTGTAGTCTTTGTTTACATTTGTAGTCTTTGTTTACATATGTAGGCTTTGTTTACATTTAGAGTGTTTACATTTAGTCCCTTTGTTTACATTTGTAGTCTTTGTTTACATTTTTAGCCTTTCTTTACGTTTAGAGTCTTTGTTTTTGTTTTTAGACTTTGTTTATATTTAGAGTCTGTTTACATTTGTAGTCCTTGTTTATACCCAGAGTTTTTTATTACATTTAGAGTCTTTGTTTACATTTTTATTATTTGTTTACATTTAGAGTTTTTGTTTACGTTTGCATTCTTTGTTTACATTTGTAGTCTTTGTTTACATTTACAGTGTTAGTTTAGGTTTGTAGTTTTTGTTTACATTTGTAGTCTGTTTCTATTTAGAGTCTTTGTTTATATTTGTAGTCTTTGTTTACATTTGTAGTCTTTGTTTACATTTGTAATCTTTGTTTGCATTTAGAGACCTTCTTTATATTTAGAGTCTTTGTTTACGTTTGTAATCTTTGTTTACATTTTTAGTCTTTGTTTTATTTTAGAGTCTGTTTACATATAAGGTCTTTGTTTACATTTGTAGTCTTTATTTACATTTAAATTCTTTGTTTACATATGTAGTCTTTGTATACATTTAGATTGTTTACATTTGTAGTCTTTGTCTACATTTAGAGTGTTAGTTTACGTTTGTAGTTTTTGTTTACATTTGTAGTCTGTTTTACTTAGACTCTTTGTTTATATTTGTAGTCTTTGTTTACATTTGTAGTCTTTGTTTACATTTAGGTCTATGTTTATATTTGCATTATTTGTTTACATTTAGAGTCTGTTTACATATGTAGTCTTTGTTTACATTTTTAATCTGTTTTCTTTTAGAGTCTGTTTTCATTTATAGTCTGTTTACATTTGTAGACTTTGTTTACATTTAGAGAGTTTGTTTGCAGTTTGAGTCACTTAACATTTGTGCTCTTTGTTTACATTTGTAGACTGCTTACATTTAGATACTTTGTTTATATTTAGAGGCTATGTTTACATTTGTTGTCTGTTTACACTTAGAGTCTGTTTACGTTTGTAGTTTTTGTTTACGTTTAGTGTCTTTGTTTACATTTGTAGTCTTTGTTTACAGTTGTAGACTTTCTTAACATTTATAGTCTTTGTTTACATTTTTATTCTTTGTTTACATTTAGAGAGATTGTTTACATGTAGAGTTTTTTTACATTTGTCGTCCTTGTTTACACTTGTAGTCTTTGTTTACATTTAGACTTTGTTTATATTTAGAGACTTTGTTTACATTTGTAGTCCTTTTTTACACCTAGAGTCCTTGTTTACACCAAGAGATTTTGGTTACATTTAGAGTCTTTGTTTATATTTCTAGTATTTGTTTACATTTAGTTTTGCTTACATTTGTAGTCGTTGTTTATATTTGTAGTATTTGTTTACTTTTAGTTTTGTTTACATTTAGAGTCCCATTTTGTGTCTTTGTTTACATTTGTAGTCTTTGTTTACATTTTTATTCTTTGTTTACATTTAGAGTTTCATTTAGAGTCTTTGTTTACATATAGCGCGTTTGTTTACATTTAGATCCCTTAATTACATTTTTAGTCTTTGTTTACATTTTTAGTCTTTGTTTACATTTAGAGTCTTTGTTTTTATTTTTAGGCTTTGTTTACATTTAGAGTCTGTTTACATTTGAAGTCCTTGTTTACACCTAGAGTCTTTGTTTATACCCAGAGTTTTTTATTACATTTAGAGTCTTTGTTTACATTTTTATTATTTGTTTACATTTGTAGTCCTTTTTTACACTTAGAGTCCTTGTTTACACCAAGAGTTTTTGGTTACATTTAGAGTCTGTTTATATTTCTATTATTTGTTTACATTTAGTTTTGTTTACATTTGTAATCGTTGTTTATATTTGTAGTATTTGTTACTTTTAGTTTTGTTTACATTTGTAGTCTTTGTTTACATTTTTATTCTTTGTTTACATTTAGAGTTCCATTTAGTGTCTTTGTTTACATTTGTAGTCTTTGTTTAAATTTAGAGTCTTTGGTTTTATTTTTAGGCTTTGTTTACATTTAGAGTCTGTTTACATTTGTAGTCCTAGTTTACACCTAGAGTCCTTGTTTATACCCTGAGTTTTTTATTACATTTAGAGTCTTTGTTTACATTTTTATTATTTGTTTACATTTTTATTATTTGTTTACATTTAGAGACTTTGTTTACGTTTGCAATATTTGGTTACATTTAGAGTCTTTGTTTATATTTCTAGTATTTGTTTACATTTAGTTTTGTTTACATTTGCAGTCGTTGTTTATAATTGTAGTATTTGTTTACTTTTAGTTTTGTTTACATTTGTAGTCTTTGTTTACATTTAGAGTGTTAGTTTACGTTTGTAGTTTTTGTTTACATTTGTAGTCTGTTTCCATTTAGAGTCTTTGTTTACATTTGTAGTCTTTGTTTACATTTGTAGTCTTTGTTTACATATGTAGGCTTTGTTTACATTTAGAATGTTTACATTTAGTCCCTTTGTTTACATTTGTAGTCTTTGTTTACATTTTTAGCCTTTGTTTACATTTAGATTCTTTGTTTTTATTTTTAGACTTTGTTTATATTTAGAGTCTGTTTACATTTGTAGTCCTTGTTTATACCCAGAGTTTTTTATTACATTTAGAGTCTTTGTTTACATTTTTATTATTTGTTTACATTTAGAGTTTTTGTTTACGTTTGCAGTCTTTGTTTACATTTGTAGTCTGTTTCTATTTAGAGACTTTGTTTATATTTGTAGTCTTTGTTTACATTTGTAGTCTTTGTTTACATTTGTAATCTTTGTTTCATTTAGAGATCTTCTTTATATTTAGAGTCTTTGTTTACGTTTGTAGTCTTTGTTTACACTTTTAGTCTTTGTTTTAATTTAGTGTCTGTTTACATTTAAGGTCTTTGTTTACATTTGTAGTCTTTATTTACATTTAAATTCTTTCTTTACATATGTAGTCTTTGTATACATTTAGATTGTTTACATTTAGAGTCTTTGTTTACGTTTGCAGTCTTTGTTTACATTTGTAGTCTTTTCTACATTTAGAGTGTTAGTTTACGTTTCTAGTTTTTGTTTACATTTGTAGTCTGTTTTATTTAGAGTCTTTGTTTATATTTGCAGTCTTTGTTTACATTTGTAGTCTTTGTTTACATTTGTAATCTTTCTTTGCATTTAGAGACCTTTACATTTAGAGTCTTTGTTTACATTTGTAGTCTTTGTTTACATTTAGGTCTATGTTTACATTCGCAGTCTTTGTTTAACTTTAGAGTCTGTTTACATATGTAGTCTTTGTTTACATTTTTAATCTGTTTTCTTTTAGAGTCTGTTTTCATTTATAGTCTGTTTACATTTGTAGACTTTGTTTACATTTAGAGAGTTTGTTTACAGTTTGAGTCACTTAACATTTGTGCTCTTTGTTTACATTTGAAGTCTGCTTACATTTAGACTTTGTTTATATTTAGAGATTTTGTTTACATTTGTAGTCCTTTTTTACACCTAGAGTCCTTGTTTACACCAAGAGATTTTGGTTACATTTAGAGTCTTTGTTTATATTTCTAGTATTTGTTTACATTTAGTTTTGTTTACATTTGTTGTCGTTGTTTATATTTGTAGTGTTTGTTTACTTTTAGTTTTGTTTACATTTTTATTTTTTGTTTACATTTAGAGTCCCATTTTGTGTCTTTGTTTACATTTGTAGTCTTTGTTTACATTTCTATTCTTTGTTTACATTTAGAGTTCCATTTAGAGTCTTTGTTTACATATAGCGCGTTTGTTTTCATTTAGAGCCTTTGTTTACATTTTAGTCTTTGTTTTTATTTTTAGGCTTTGTTTACATTTAGATTCTGTTTACATTTGTAGTCCTTGTTTACACCTAGAGTCCTTGTTTATACCCAGAGTTTTTTATTACATTTAGAGTCTTTGTTTACATTTTTATTATTTGTTTACATTTAGAGACTTTGTTTACGTTTGCAATCTTTGGTTACATTTAGAGTCTTTGTTTATATTTCTAGTATTTGTTTACATTTAGTTTTTTTACATTTGTAGTCGTTGTTTATATTTGTAGTATTTATTTATTTTTAGTTTTATTTACATTTGTAGTCTTTGTTTACATTTAGAGTGTTAGTTTACGTTTGCAGTTTTTGTTTACATTTGTAGTCTGTTTCCGTTTATAGTCTTTGTTTACATTTGTAGTCTTTGTTTACATTTTTAGCCTTTGTTTTAATTTAGAGTCTGTTTACATTTAAGGTCTTTGTTTACATTTGTAGTCTTTATTTACATTTAAATTCTTTGTTTAAATATGTAGTCTTTCTATACATTTAGATTCTTTACATATAGAGTCTTTGTTTACGTTTGCAGTCTTTGTTTACATTTGTAGTCTTTGTCTACATTTAGAGTGTTAGTTTACGTTTGTAGTTTTTGTTTACATTTGTAGTCTGTTTTATTTAGAGTCTTTGTTTATATTTGTAGTCTTTGTTTACATTTGTAGTCTTTGTTTACATTTGTAATCTTTCTTTGAATTTAGAGACCTTCTTTACATTTAGAGTCTTTGTTTACATTTGTAGCCTTTGTTTACATTTTTAGACTTTGTTTACATATTTAGACTTTGTTTACATATAGAGTCTGTTTACATTTGTAGTCTTTGTTTACATTTAGGTCTATGTTTACATTTGCAGTCTTTGTTTACATTTAGAGTCTGTTTACATATGTAGTCTTTGTTTACATTTTCAGTCTGTTTGCATTTAGAGCCTGTTTTCATTTATAGTCTGTTTACATTTGTAGACTTTGTTTACATTTAGAGAGTTTGTTTACAGTTTGAGTCACTTAACATTTGTGCTCTTTGTTTACATTTGTATTCTTTGTTTACATTTGTAGTCTGCTTACATTTAGATACTTTGTTTATATTTAGAGGCTTTGTTTACATTTGTTGTCTGTTTACACTTAGTCTGTTTACGTTTGTAGTTTTTGTTTACGTTTAGTGTCTTTGTTTACATTTGTAGTCTTTGTTTGCAGTTGTAGACTTTCTTAACATTTATAGTCTTTGCATTTGTATTCTTTGTTTAAATTTAGAGACTTTGTTGACATTTAGAGTCCGTTTATATTTGTAGTCTTTGTTTATATTTAGAGAGATTGTTTACATGTAGAGTTTTTGTTTACATTTGTAGTCCTTGTTTACACTTGTAGTCTTTGTTTACATTTAGACTTTGTTTATATTTAGAGACTTTGTTTACATTTGTAGTCCTTTTTTACACCTAGAGTCCTTGTTTACACCAAGAGATTTTGGTTACATTTAGAGTCTTTGTTTATATTTCTAGTATTTGTTTACATTTAGTTTTGTTTACATTTGTAGTCGTTGTTTATATTTGTAGTATTTGTTTACTTTTAGTTTTGTTTACATTTTTATTTTTTGTTTACATTTAGAGTTCCATTTAGAGTCTTTGTTTACATATAGCGCGTTTGTTTACATTTAGAGCCTTTGTTTACATTTTTAGTCTTTGTTTACATTTTTAGCCTTTGTTTACATTTAGAGTCTTTGTTTTTATTTTTAGGCTTTGTTTACATTTAGAGTCTGTTTACATTTGTAGTCCTTGTTTACACCTAGAGTCCTTGTTTATACCCAGAGTTTTTTATTACATTTAGAGTCTTTGTTTATATTTTTATTATTTGTTTACATTTAGAGACTGTTTACGTTTGCAATCTTTGGTTACATTTAGAGTCTTTGTTTATATTTCTAGTATTTGTTTACATATAGTTTTGTTTACATTTGTAGTCGTTGTTTATATTTGTAGTATTTGTTTACTTTTAGTTTTGTTTACATTTGTAGTCTTTGTTTACATTTAGAGTGTTAGTTTACGTTTGTAGTTTTTGTTTACATTTTTAGTCTGTTTCTATTTAGAGTCTTTGTTTATATTTGTAGTCTCTATTTACATTTGTAGTCCTTGTTTATACCCAGAGTTTTTTATTACATTTAGAGTCTTTGTTTGCATTTTTATTATTTGTTTACATTTAGAGTTTTTGTTTACGTTTACAGTCTTTTTTTACATTTGTAGTCTTTGTTTACATTTAGAGTGTTAGTTTACGTTTGTAGTTTTTGTTTACATTTGTAGTCTGTTTCTATTTAGAGTCTTTGTTTATATTTAGAGACTTTGTTTACATTTGTAGTCCTTTTTTACACCTAGAGTCCTTGTTTACACCAAGAGTTTTTGGTTACATTTAGAGTCTTTGTTTATATTTCTATTATTTGTTTACATTTAGTTTTGTTTACATTTGTAATCGTTGTTTATATTTGTAGTATTTGTTACTTTTAGTTTTGTTTACATTTGTAGTCTTTGTTTACATTTTTATTCTTTGTTTACATTTAGAGTTCCATTTAGTGTCTTTGTTTACATTTGTAGTCTTTGTTTACATATAGCGCGTTTGTTTACATTTAGAGCCTTTGTTTACATTTTTAGTCTTTGTTTACATTTTTAGCCTTTGTTTACATTTAGAGTCTTTGGTTTTATTTTTAGGCTTTGTTTACATTTAGAGTCTGTTTACATTTGTAGTCCTTGTTTACACCTAGAGTCCTTGTTTATACCCAGAGTTTTTTATTACATTTAGAGTCTTTGTTTACATTTTTATTATTTGTTTACATTTAGAGACTTTGTTTACGTTTGCAATCTTTGCTTACATTTAGAGTCTTTGTTTATATTTCTAGTATTTGTTTACATTTAGTTTTGTTTACATTTGTAGTCGTTGTTTATATTTGTAGTATTTGTTTACTTTTAGTTTTGTTTACATTTGTAGTCTTTGTTTACATTTAGAGTGTTAGTTTACGTTTGTAGTTTTTGTTTACATTTGTAGTCTGTTTCCATTTAGAGTCTTTGTTTACATTTGTAGTCTTTGTTTACATTTGTAGTCTTTGTTTACATATGTAGGCTTTGTTTACATTTAGAGTGTTTACATTTAGTCCCTTTGTTTACATTTGTAGTCTTTGTTTACATTTTTAGCCTTTGTTTACGTTTAGAGTCTTTGTTTTTGTGTTTAGACTTTGTTTATATTTACAGTCTGTTTACATTTGTAGTCCTTGTTTATACCCAGAGTTTTTTATTACATTTAGAGTCTTTGTTTACATTTTTATTATTTGTTTACATTTAGAGTTTTTGTTTACGTTTGCAGTCTTTGTTTACATTTGTAGTCTTTGTTTACATTTAGAGTGTTAGTTTACGTTTGTAGTTTTTGTTGACATTTGTAGTCTGTTTCGATTTAGAGTCTTTGTTTATATTTGTAGTCTTTGTTTACATTTGTAGTCTTTGTTTACATTTGTAATCTTTGTTTGCATTTAGAGACCTTCTTTATATTTAGAGTCTTTGTTTACGTTTGTAATCTTTGTTTACATTTTTAGTCTTTGTTTTATTTTAGAGTCTGTTTACATATAAGGTCTTTGTTTACATTTGTAGTCTTTATTTACATTTAAATTCTTTGTTTACATATGTAGTCTTTGTATACATTTAGATAGTTTACATTTGTAGTCTTTGTCTACATTTAGAGTGTTAGTTTACGTATGTAGTTTTTGTTTACATTTGTAGTCTGTTTTATTTAGAGTCTTTGTTTATATTTGTAGTCTTTGTTTACATTTGTAGTCTTTGTTTACATTTGTAATCTTTCTTTACATTTAGAGACCTTCTTTACATTTAGAGTCTTTGTTTACAGTTGTAGCCTTTGTTTACATTTTTAGACTTTGTTTACATATAGAGTCTGTTTACATTTGTAGTCTTTGTTTACATTTAGGCCTATGTTTACATTTGCAGTCTTTGTTTACATTTAGAGTCTGTTTACATATGTAGTCTTTGTTTACATTTTTAGTCTGTTTGCATTTAGAGTCTGTTTTCATTTATAGTCTGTTTACATTTGTAGACTTTGTTTACATTTCGTGAGTTTGTTTACAGTTTGAGTCACTTAGCATTTGTGCTCTTTGTTTACATTTGTATTCTTTGTTTACATTTGTAGTCTGCTTACATTTAGATACTTTGTTTATATTTAGAGGCTTTGTTTACATTTGTTGTCTGTTTAAACTTAGAGTCTGTTTACGTTTGTAGTTTTTGTTTACGTTTAGTGTCTTTGTTTACATTTGTACTCTTTGTTTACAGTTGTAGACTTTCTTAACATTTATAGTCTTTGTTTACATTTGTATTCTTTGTTTAAATTTAGAGACTTTGTTGACATTTAGAGTCCGTTTATATTGGTAGTCTTTGTTTACATTTAGAGAGATTGTTTACATGCAGAGTTTTTGTTTACATTTGTAGTCCTTGTTTACACTTGTAGTCTTTGTTTACATTTAGACTTTGTTTATATTTAGAGACTTTGTTTACATTTGTAGACCTTTTTTACACCTAGAGTCCTTGTTTACACCAAGAGTTTTTGGTTACATTTAGAGTCTTTGTTTATATTTCTATTATTTGTTTACATTTAGTTTGTTTACATTTGTAATCGTTGTTTATATTTGTAGTATTTGTTACTTTTAGTTTTGTTTACATTTGTAGTCTTTGTTTACATTTTTATTCTTTGTTTACATTTAGAGTTCCATTTAGTGTCTTTGTTTACATTTGTAGTCTTTGTTTACATATAGCGCGTTTGTTTACATTTAGAGCCTTTGTTTACATTTTTAGTCTTTGTTTACATTTTTAGCCTTTGTTTACATTTAGAGTCTTTGGTTTTATTTTTAGGCTTTGTTTACATTTAGAGTCTGTTTACATTTGTAGTCCTTGTTTACACCTAGAGTCCTTGTTTAAACCCAGAGTTTTTTATTACATTTAGAGTCTTTGTTTACAATTTTATTATTTGTTTACATTTAGAGACTTTGTTTACGTTTGCAATCTTTGGTTACATTTAGAGTCTTTGTTTATATTTCTAGTATTTGTTTACATTTAGTTTTGTTTACATTTGTAGTCGTTGTTTATATTTGTAGTATTTGTTTACTTTTAGTTTTGTTTACATTTGTAGTCTTTGTTTACATTTAGAGTGTTAGTTTACGTTTGTAGTTTTTGTTTACATTTGTAGTCTGTTTCCATTTAGAGTCTTTGTTTACATTTGTAGTCTTTGTTTACATTTGTAGTCTTTGTTTACATATGTAGGCTTTGTTTACATTTAGAGTGTTTACATTTAGTCCCTTTGTTTACATTTGTAGTCTTTGTTTACATTTTTAGCCTTTGTTTACATTTAGAGGCTTTGTTTTTATTTTTAGACTTAGTTTATATTTAGATTCTGTTTACATTTGTAGTCCTTGTTTATACCCAGAGTTTTTTATTACATTTAGAGTCTTTGTTTACATTTAGAGTTTTTGTTTACGTTTGCAGTCTTTGTTTACATTTGTAGTCTTTGTTTACATTTAGAGTGTTAGTTTACGTTTGTAGTTTTTGTTTACATTTGTAGTCTGTTTCTATTTAGAGTCTTTGTTTATATTTGTTTTCTTTGTTTACATTTGTAGTCTTTGTTTACATTTGTAATCTTTGTTTGCATTTAGAGAACTTCTTTATATTTAGAGTCTTTGTTTACGTTTGTAGTCTCTGTTTACATTTTTAGTCTTTGTTTTAATTTAGAGTCTGTTTACATTTAAGGTCTTTGTTTACATTTGTAGTCTTTATTTACATTTAAATTCTTTGTTTACATATGTAGACTTTGTATACATTTATAGTGTTTACATTTAGAGTCTTTGTTTACGTTTGCAGTCTTTGTTTACATTTGTAGTCTTTGTTTACATTTGTAGTCTGCTTACATTTAGATACATTGTTTATATTTAGAGGCTTTGTTTACATTTGTTGTCTGTTTACACTTAGAGTCTGTTTACGTTTGTAGTTTTTGTTTACGTTTAGTGTCTTTGTTTACATTTGTAGTCTTTGTTTACAGTTGTAGACTTTCTTAACATTTATAGTCTTTGTTTACATTTGTATTCTTTGTTTAAATTTAGAGACTTTGTTGACATTTAGAGTCCGTTTATATTTGTAGTCTTTGTTTACATTTAGAGAGATTGTTTACATGTAGAGTTTTTGTTTACATTTGTAGTCCTTGTTTAAACTTGTAGTCTTTGTTTACATTTAGTCTTTGTTTATATTTAGAGACTTTGTTTACATTTGTAGTCCTTTTTTACACCTAGAGTCCCATTTTGTGTCTTTGTTTACATTTTTATTCTTTGTTTACATTTAGAGTTTCATTTAGAGTCTTTGTTTACATATAGCGCGTTTGTTTACATTTAGAGCCTTTGTTTACATTTTTAGTCTTTGTTTACATTTTTAGCCTTTGTTAACATTTAGAGTCTTTGTTTTTGTTTTTAGGCTTTGTTTACATTTAGAGTCTGTTTACATTTGTAGTCCTTGTTTACACCTAGAGTCCTTGTTTACACCAAGAGATTTTGGTTACATTTAGAGTCTTTGTTTATATTTCTAGTATTTGTTTACATTTAGTTTTGTTTACATTTAGTTTTGCTTACATTTGTAGTCGTGGTTTATATTTGTAGTATTTGTTTACTTTTAGTTTTGTTTACATTTTTATTTTTTGTTTACATTTAGACTCCCATTTTGTATCTTTGTTTACATTTGTAGTCTTTGTTTACATTTTTATTCTTTGTTTACATTTAGAGTTTCATTTAGAGTCTTTGTTTACATATAGCGCGTTTGTTTACATATAGAGCCTTTGTTTACATTTTTAGTCTTTGTTTACATTTTTAGCCTTTGTTTACATTTAGAGTCTTTGTTTTTATTTTTAGGCTTTGTTTACATTTAGAGTCTGTTTACATTTGTAGTCCTTGTTTACACCTAGAGTCCTTGTTTATACCCAGAGTTTTTTATTACATTTAGAGTCTTTGTTTACATTTTTATTATTTGTTTACATTTTTATTATTTGTTTACATTTAGAGACTTTGTTTACGTTTGCAATCTTTGGTTACATTTAGAGTCTTTGTTTATATTTCTAGTATTTGTTTACATTTAGTTTTGCTTACATTTGTAGTCGTGGTTTATATTTGTAGTATTTGTTTACTTTTAGTTTTGTTTACATTTTTATTTTTTGTTTACATTTAGACTCCCATTTTGTATCTTTGTTTACATTTGTAGTCTTTGTTTACATTTTTATTCTTTGTTTACATTTAGAGTTTCATTTAGAGTCTTTGTTTACATATAGCGCGTTTGTTTACATATAGAGCCTTTGTTTACATTTTTAGTCTTTGTTTACATTTTTAGACTTTGTTTACATTTAGAGTCTTTGTTTTTATTTTTAGGCTTTGTTTACATTTAGAGTCTGTTTACATTTGTAGTCCTTGTTTACACCTAGAGTCCTTGTTTATACCCAGAGTTTTTTATTACATTTAGAGTCTTTGTTTACATTTTTATTATTTGTTTACATTTTTATTATTTGTTTACATTTAGAGACTTTGTTTACGTTTGCAATCTTTGGTTACATTTAGAGTCTTTGTTTATATTTCTAGTATTTGTTTACATTTAGTTTTGTTTACATTTGTAGTCGTTGTTTATATTTGTAGTATTTGTTTACTTTTAGTTTTGTTTACATTTGTAGTCTTTGTTTACATTTAGAGTGTTAGTTTACGTTTGTAGTTTTTGTTTACATTTGTAGTCTGTTTCCATTTAGAGTGTTTGTTTACATTTGTAGTCTTTGTTTACATTTGTAGTCTTTGTTTACATATGTAGGCTTTGTTTACATTTAGAGTGTTTACATTTAGTCCCTTTGTTTACATTTGTAGTCTTTGTTTACATTTTTAGCCTTTGTTTACATTTAGAGTCTTTGTTTTTATTTTTAGACTTTGTTTATATTTAGAGTCTGTTTACATTTGTAGTCCTTGTTTATACCCAGAGTTTTTTATTACATTTAGAGTCTTTGTTTATATTTTTATTATTTGTTAACATTTAGAGTTTTTGTTTACGTTTGCAGTCTTTGTTTACATTTGTAGTCTTTGTTTACATTTAGAGTATTAGTTTACGTTTGTAGTTTTTGTTTACATTTGTAGTCTGTTTCTATTTAGAGTCTTTGTTTATATTTGTAGCCTTTGTTTACATTTGTAGTCTTTGTTTACATTTGTAATCTTTGTTTGCATTTAGAGACCTTCTTTATATTTAGAGTCTTTGTTTACGTTTGTAGTCTTTGTTTACATTTTTAGTCTTTGTTTTAATTTAGAGTCTGTTTACATTTAAGGTCTTTGTTTACATTTGTAGTCTTTATTTACATTCAAATTCTTTGTTTACATATGTAGACTTTGTATATATTTATAGTGTTTACATTTAGAGTCTTTGTTTACGTTTGCAGTCTTTGTTTACATTTGTAGTCTTTGTCTACATTTAGAGTGTTAGTTTACGTTTGTAGTCTTTGTTTACATTTGTAGTCTTTGTTTACATTTGTAATCTTTCTTTGAATTTAGAGACCTTCTTTACATTTAGAGTCTTTGATTACATTTGTAGCCTTTGTTTACATTTTTAGACTTTGTTTATATTTTTAGACTTGGTTTACATATAGAGTCTTTGTTTACATTTGTAGTCTTTGTTTACATTTAGGTCTATGTTTACATTTGCAGTCTTTGTTTACATTTAATGTCTGTTTACATATCTAGTCTTTGTTTTCATTTATTGTCTGTTTACATTTGTAGACTTTGTTTACATTTAGAGAGTTTGTTTACAGTTTGAGTCACTTAACATTTGTGCTCTTTGTTTACATTTGTATTCTTTGTTTACATTTGTAGTCTGCTTACATTTAGATACTTTGTTTATATTTAGATGCTTTGTTTACATTTGTTGTCTGTTTACACTTAGAGTCTGTTTACGTTTGTAGTTTTTGTTTACGTTTAGTGTCTTTGTTTACATTTGCAGTCTTTGTTTACAGTTGTAGACTTTCTTAACATTTATAGTCTTTGTTTACATTTGTATTCTTTGTTTAAATTTAGAGACTTTGTTGACATTTAGAGTCCGTTTATATTTGTAGTCTTTGTTTACATTTAGAGAGATTGTTTACATGTAGAGTTTTTGTTTACATTTGTAGTCCTTGTTTACACTTGTAGTCTTTGTTTACATTTAGTCTTTGTTTATATTTAGAGACTTTGTTTACATTTGTAGTCCTTTTTTACACCTAGAGTCCCATTTTGTGTCTTTGTTTACATTTGTAGACTTTATTTACATTTTTATTCTTTGTTTACATTTAGAGTTTCATTTAGAGTCTTTGTTTACATATAGCGCGTTTGTTTACATTTAGAGCCTTTGTTTACATTTTTAGTCTTTGTTTACATTTTTAGCCTTTGTTTACATTTAGAGTCTCTGTTTTTGTTTTTAGGCTTTGTTTACATTTAGAGTCTGTTTACATTTGTAGTCCTTGTTTGCACCTAGAGTCCTTGTTTATACCCAGAGTTTTTTATTACATTTAGAGTCTTTGTTTACATTTTTATTATTTGTTTACATTTGTTGCTTTTTTTACACTTAGAGTCCTTGTTGACACCAAGAGTTTTTGGTTACATTTAGAGTCTTTGTTTATATTTCTATTATTTGTTTACATTTAGTTTTGTTTACATTTGTAATCGTTGTCTATATTTGTAGTATTTGTAGCTTTTAGTTTTGTTTAAATTTGTAGTCTTTGTTTACAATTTTATTCTTTGTTTACATTTAGAGTTCCATTTAGTGTCTTTCTTTACATTTGTAGTCTTTGTTTACATATAGCGCGTTTGTTTACATTTAGAGCCTTTGTTTACATTTTTAGTCTTTGTTTACATTTTTAGCCTTTGTTTACATTTAGAGTCTTTGGTTTTATTTTTAGGCTTTGTTTACATTTAGAGTCTGTTTACATTTGTAGTCCTTGTTTACACCTAGAGTCCTTGTTTATACCCAGAGTTTTTTATTACATTTAGAGTCTTTGTTTACATTTTTATTATTTGTTTACATTTTTATTATTTGTTTACATTTAGAGACTTTGTTTACGTTTGCAATCTTTGCTTACATTTAGAGTCTTTGTTTATATTTTTAGTATTTGTTTACATTTAGTTTTGTTTACATTTGTAGTCGTTGTTTATATTTGTAGTATTTGTTTACTTTTAGTTTTGTTTACATTTGTAATCTTTGTTTGCATTTAGAGACCTTCTTTATATTTAGAGTCTTTGTTTACGTTTGTAGTCTTTGTTTACATTTACAGTCTTTGTTTTAATTTAGAGTCTGTTTACATTTAAGGTCTTTGTTTACATTTGTAGTCTGTATTTACATTTAAATTCTTTGTTTACATATGTAGTCTTTCTATACATTTAGGTTGTTTACATATAGAGTCTTTGTTTACGTATGCAGTCTTTGTTTACATTTGTAGTCTTTGTCTACATTTAGAGTGTTAGTTTACCTTTGTAGTTTTTGTTTACATTTGTAGTCTGTTTTATTTAGAGTCTCTGTTTACATTCGTAGTCTTTGTTTACATTTGTAGTCTTTGTTTACATTTGTAATCTTTCTTTGAATTTAGAGACCTTCTTTACATTTAGAGTGTTTGTTTACATTTGTAGCCTTTGTTTACATTTTTAGACTTTGTTTACATATAGAGTCTTTTTTTACATTTGTAGTCTTTGTTTACATTTAGGTCTATGTTTACATTTGCAGTCTTTGTTTACATTTAGAGTCTGTTTACATATGTAGTCTTTGTTTTCATTTATAGTCTGTTTACATTTGTAGACTTTGTTTACATTTAGAGAGTTTGTTTACAGTTTGAGTCACTTAACATTTGTGCTCTTTGTTTACATTTGTATTCTTTGTTTACATTTGTAGTCTGCTTACATTTAGATACTTTGTTTATATTTAGAGACTTTGTTTACATTTGTTGTCTGTTTACACTTAGAGTCTGTTTACGTTTGTAGTTTTTGTTTACGTTAAGTGTCTTTGTTTACATTTGTAGTCTTTGTTTACAGTTGTAGACTTTCTTAACATTTATAGTCTTTGTTTACATTTGTATTCTTTGTTTAAATTTAGAGACTTTGTTGACATTTAGAGTCCGTTTATATTTGTAGTCTTTGTTTACATTTAGAGAGATTGTTTACATGTAGAGTTTTTGTTTATTGTTTGTTTTCGTTAGCTGTGACCCTGCTCACCTATGCGCATGCATGAGGTCTGCATTGATTTTGTTAAAATAGGGTAGAAGCGTAGAAGATGAGAGAATGTTTACATTTTACGAGTGAGAGATAAGTTGCGGTTTCTTTTTTCTTTTTTTTTCTTTTCAGGACATTATTGAATTTTGAGGCGATACTTCTTCGTTATATTCGTATAAAGGCAAAATGCTGATTTTTCCCCCTTGTAATTTTTAAATAAGTGTAGAAGATCAGTTTTATTCTTCGATGCAAAGTAAAATCCGTAAACTTAAAAGTAAATGCCTGTTTTCTTTCTTCTTCTTCTTTTTTTTTTTCAGTTAAAATTATTTTGATTTGCTTACTTGATCTCTAAATTCGTACTATATCTGTCATACCTGAACACTTGTTTCATGCACTGATTATAGTAGTAAATTAATTAAAAATGACTTAAATTAGGTAAAATGTACATAATTCATTAATAAAAGACGAGAAAAAGAACAACGTTTACAGTAGACTTTACCTGTAGTAAAAGTAATATATTTTTTTCTTTTAAATTATACTGCTAAAATAAAAATACCATATTTTTGGATCTCTATTTTACAGAAATTTACAGAAAATCGTATTTAAATCAAATCATTAGATTTTTTTATCATGATTATTTTACACCTTTTATTTTTCGCGCATATTGTCATATAAATTACATTAAATAAAATATTGTTAATTAAAATTTACCGTAAAAAGGTAAAATAAATATTGAAGACTCATAAAAAGAAAACGAACACGTGTAGAACGAAAAGCGCATTTGGCTAAGTGCCCATCTCATTAAACGCATCACCCCTTTTCCGAGTAGGATCGTTCCGCGAGAGGTAGACATGGTTTACGAAAACGGACAGTACATTTCTAGTCCTTGTTTACACTTGTAGTCTTTGTTTACATTTAGACTTTGTTTACATTTAGAGTCTTTGGTTTTATTTTTAGGCTTTGTTTACATTTAGAGTCTGTTTACATTTGTAGTCCTTGTTTACACCTAGAGTCCTTGTTTATACCCAGAGTTTTTTATTACATTTAGAGTCTTTGTTTACATTTTTATTATTTGTTTACATTTTTAGTCTTTGTTTACATTTAGAGTGTTAGTTTACGTTTGTAGTTTTTGTTTACATTTGTAGTCTGTTTCCATTTAGAGTCTTTGTTTACATTTGTAGTCTTTGTTTACATTTGTAGTCTTTGTTTACATATGTAGGCTTTGTTTACATTTAGAGTGTTTACATTTAGTCCCTTTGTTTACATTTGTAGTCTTTGTTTACATTTTTAGCCTTTCTTTACGTTTAGAGTCTTTGTTTTTGTTTTTAGACTTTGTTTATATTTAGAGTCTGTTTACATTTGTAGTCCTTGTTTATACCCAGAGTTTTTTATTACATTTAGAGTCTTTGTTTACATTTTTATTATTTGTTTACATTTAGAGTTTTTGTTTACGTTTGCATTCTTTGTTTACATTTGTAGTCTTTGTTTACATTTACAGTGTTAGTTTAGGTTTGTAGTTTTTGTTTACATTTGTAGTCTGTTTCTATTTAGAGTCTTTGTTTATATTTGTAGTCTTTGTTTACATTTGTAGTCTTTGTTTACATTTGTAATCTTTGTTTGCATTTAGAGACCTTCTTTATATTTAGAGTCTTTGTTTACGTTTGTAATCTTTGTTTACATTTTTAGTCTTTGTTTTATTTTAGAGTCTGTTTACATATAAGGTCTTTGTTTACATTTGTAGTCTTTATTTACATTTAAATTCTTTGTTTACATATGTAGTCTTTGTATACATTTAGATTGTTTACATTTGTAGTCTTTGTCTACATTTAGAGTGTTAGTTTACGTTTGTAGTTTTTGTTTACATTTGTAGTCTGTTTTACTTAGACTCTTTGTTTATATTTGTAGTCTTTGTTTACATTTGTAGTCTTTGTTTACATTTAGGTCTATGTTTATATTTGCATTATTTGTTTACATTTAGAGTCTGTTTACATATGTAGTCTTTGTTTACATTTTTAATCTGTTTTCTTTTAGAGTCTGTTTTCATTTATAATCTGTTTACATTTGTAGACTTTGTTTACATTTAGAGAGTTTGTTTGCAGTTTGAGTCACTTAACATTTGTGCTCTTTGTTTACATTTGTAGACTGCTTACATTTAGATACTTTGTTTATATTTAGAGGCTATGTTTACATTTGTTGTCTGTTTACACTTAGAGTCTGTTTACGTTTGTAGTTTTTGTTTACGTTTAGTGTCTTTGTTTACATTTGTAGTCTTTGTTTACAGTTGTAGACTTTCTTAACATTTATAGTCTTTGTTTACATTTTTATTCTTTGTTTACATTTAGAGAGATTGTTTACATGTAGAGTTTTTTTACATTTGTCGTCCTTGTTTACACTTGTAGTCTTTGTTTACATTTAGACTTTGTTTATATTTAGAGACTTTGTTTACATTTGTAGTCCTTTTTTACACCTAGAGTCCTTGTTTACACCAAGAGATTTTGGTTACATTTAGAGTCTTTGTTTATATTTCTAGTATTTGTTTACATTTAGTTTTGCTTACATTTGTAGTCGTTGTTTATATTTGTAGTATTTGTTTACTTTTAGTTTTGTTTACATTTAGAGTCCCATTTTGTGTCTTTGTTTACATTTGTAGTCTTTGTTTACATTTTTATTCTTTGTTTACATTTAGAGTTTCATTTAGAGTCTTTGTTTACATATAGCGCGTTTGTTTACATTTAGATCCCTTAATTACATTTTTAGTCTTTGTTTACATTTTTAGTCTTTGTTTACATTTTTAGTCTTTGTTTACATTTAGAGTCTTTGTTTTTATTTTTAGGCTTTGTTTACATTTAGAGTCTGTTTACATTTGAAGTCCTTGTTTACACCTAGAGTCTTTGTTTATACCCAGAGTTTTTTATTACATTTAGAGTCTTTGTTTACATTTTTATTATTTGTTTACATTTGTAGTCCTTTTTTACACTTAGAGTCCTTGTTTACACCAAGAGTTTTTGGTTACATTTAGAGTCTTTGTTTATATTTCTATTATTTGTTTACATTTAGTTTTGTTTACATTTGTAATCGTTGTTTATATTTGTAGTATTTGTTACTTTTAGTTTTGTTTACATTTGTAGTCTTTGTTTACATTTTTATTCTTTGTTTACATTTAGAGTTCCATTTAGTGTCTTTGTTTACATTTGTAGTCTTTGTTTAAATTTAGAGTCTTTGGTTTTATTTTTAGGCTTTGTTTACATTTAGAGTCTGTTTACATTTGTAGTCCTAGTTTACACCTAGAGTCCTTGTTTATACCCTGAGTTTTTTATTACATTTAGAGTCTTTGTTTACATTTTTATTATTTGTTTACATTTTTATTATTTGTTTACATTTAGAGACTTTGTTTACGTTTGCAATATTTGGTTACATTTAGAGTCTTTGTTTATATTTCTAGTATTTGTTTACATTTAGTTTTGTTTACATTTGCAGTCGTTGTTTATAATTGTAGTATTTGTTTACTTTTAGTTTTGTTTACATTTGTAGTCTTTGTTTACATTTAGAGTGTTAGTTTACGTTTGTAGTTTTTGTTTACATTTGTAGTCTGTTTCCATTTAGAGTCTTTGTTTACATTTGTAGTCTTTGTTTACATTTGTAGTCTTTGTTTACATATGTAGGCTTTGTTTACATTTAGAATGTTTACATTTAGTCCCTTTGTTTACATTTGTAGTCTTTGTTTACATTTTTAGCCTTTGTTTACATTTAGATTCTTTGTTTTTATTTTTAGACTTTGTTTATATTTAGAGTCTGTTTACATTTGTAGTCCTTGTTTATACCCAGAGTTTTTTATTACATTTAGAGTCTTTGTTTACATTTTTATTATTTGTTTACATTTAGAGTTTTTGTTTACGTTTGCAGTCTTTGTTTACATTTGTAGTCTGTTTCTATTTAGAGACTTTGTTTATATTTGTAGTCTTTGTTTACATTTGTAGTCTTTGTTTACATTTGTAATCTTTGTTTCATTTAGAGATCTTCTTTATATTTAGAGTCTTTGTTTACGTTTGTAGTCTTTGTTTACACTTTTAGTCTTTGTTTTAATTTAGTGTCTGTTTACATTTAAGGTCTTTGTTTACATTTGTAGTCTTTATTTACATTTAAATTCTTTCTTTACATATGTAGTCTTTGTATACATTTAGATTGTTTACATTTAGAGTCTTTGTTTACGTTTGCAGTCTTTGTTTACATTTGTAGTCTTTTCTACATTTAGAGTGTTAGTTTACGTTTCTAGTTTTTGTTTACATTTGTAGTCTGTTTTATTTAGAGTCTTTGTTTATATTTGCAGTCTTTGTTTACATTTGTAGTCTTTGTTTACATTTGTAATCTTTCTTTGCATTTAGAGACCTTTACATTTAGAGTCTTTGTTTACATTTGTAGTCTTTGTTTACATTTAGGTCTATGTTTACATTCGCAGTCTTTGTTTAACTTTAGAGTCTGTTTACATATGTAGTCTTTGTTTACATTTTTAATCTGTTTTCTTTTAGAGTCTGTTTTCATTTATAGTCTGTTTACATTTGTAGACTTTGTTTACATTTAGAGAGTTTGTTTACAGTTTGAGTCACTTAACATTTGTGCTCTTTGTTTACATTTGAAGTCTGCTTACATTTAGACTTTGTTTATATTTAGAGATTTTGTTTACATTTGTAGTCCTTTTTTACACCTAGAGTCCTTGTTTACACCAAGAGATTTTGGTTACATTTAGAGTCTTTGTTTATATTTCTAGTATTTGTTTACATTTAGTTTTGTTTACATTTGTTGTCGTTGTTTATATTTGTAGTGTTTGTTTACTTTTAGTTTTGTTTACATTTTTATTTTTTGTTTACATTTAGAGTCCCATTTTGTGTCTTTGTTTACATTTGTAGTCTTTGTTTACATTTCTATTTTTTGTTTACATTTAGAGTTCCATTTAGAGTCTTTGTTTACATATAGCGCGTTTGTTTTCATTTAGAGCCTTTGTTTACATTTTAGTCTTTGTTTTTATTTTTAGGCTTTGTTTACATTTAGATTCTGTTTACATTTGTAGTCCTTGTTTACACCTAGAGTCCTTGTTTATACCCAGAGTTTTTTATTACATTTAGAGTCTTTGTTTACATTTTTATTATTTGTTTACATTTAGAGACTTTGTTTACGTTTGCAATCTTTGGTTACATTTAGAGTCTTTGTTTATATTTCTAGTATTTGTTTACATTTAGTTTTTTTACATTTGTAGTCGTTGTTTATATTTGTAGTATTTATTTATTTTTAGTTTTGTTTACATTTGTAGTCTTTGTTTACATTTAGAGTGTTAGTTTACGTTTGCAGTTTTTGTTTACATTTGTAGTCTGTTTCCGTTTATAGTCTTTGTTTACATTTGTAGTCTTTGTTTACATTTTTAGCCTTTGTTTTAATTTAGAGTCTGTTTACATTTAAGGTCTTTGTTTACATTTGTAGTCTTTATTTACATTTAAATTCTTTGTTTAAATATGTAGTCTTTCTATACATTTAGATTCTTTACATATAGAGTCTTTGTTTACGTTTGCAGTCTTTGTTTACAATTGTAGTCTTTGTCTACATTTAGAGTGTTAGTTTACGTTTGTAGTTTTTGTTTACATTTGTAGTCTGTTTTATTTAGAGTCTTTGTTTATATTTGTAGTCTTTGTTTACATTTGTAGTCTTTGTTTACATTTGTAATCTTTCTTTGAATTTAGAGACCTTCTTTACATTTAGAGTCTTTGTTTACATTTGTAGCCTTTGTTTACATTTTTAGACTTTGTTTACATATTTAGACTTTGTTTACATATAGAGTCTGTTTACATTTGTAGTCTTTGTTTACATTTAGGTCTATGTTTACATTTGCAGTCTTTGTTTACATTTAGAGTCTGTTTACATATGTAGTCTTTGTTTACATTTTCAGTCTGTTTGCATTTAGAGCCTGTTTTCATTTATAGTCTGTTTACATTTGTAGACTTTGTTTACATTTAGAGAGTTTGTTTACAGTTTGAGTCACTTAACATTTGTGCTCTTTGTTTACATTTGTATTCTTTGTTTACATTTGTAGTCTGCTTACATTTAGATACTTTGTTTATATTTAGAGGCTTTGTTTACATTTGTTGTCTGTTTACACTTAGTCTGTTTACGTTTGTAGTTTTTGTTTACGTTTAGTGTCTTTGTTTACATTTGTAGTCTTTGTTTGCAGTTGTAGACTTTCTTAACATTTATAGTCTTTGCATTTGTATTCTTTGTTTAAATTTAGAGACTTTGTTGACATTTAGAGTCCGTTTATATTTGTAGTCTTTGTTTATATTTAGAGAGATTGTTTACATGTAGAGTTTTTGTTTACATTTGTAGTCCTTGTTTACACTTGTAGTCTTTGTTTACATTTAGACTTTGTTTATATTTAGAGACTTTGTTTACATTTGTAGTCCTTTTTTACACCTAGAGTCCTTGTTTACACCAAGAGATTTTGGTTACATTTAGAGTCTTTGTTTATATTTCTAGTATTTGTTTACATTTAGTTTTGTTTACATTTGTAGTCGTTGTTTATATTTGTAGTATTTGTTTACTTTTAGTTTTGTTTACATTTTTATTTTTTGTTTACATTTAGAGTTCCATTTAGAGTCTTTGTTTACATATAGCGCGTTTGTTTACATTTAGAGCCTTTGTTTACATTTTTAGTCTTTGTTTACATTTTTAGCCTTTGTTTACATTTAGAGTCTTTGTTTTTATTTTTAGGCTTTGTTTACATTTAGAGTCTGTTTACATTTGTAGTCCTTGTTTACACCTAGAGTCCTTGTTTATACCCAGAGTTTTTTATTACATTTAGAGTCTTTGTTTATATTTTTATTATTTGTTTACATTTAGAGACTGTTTACGTTTGCAATCTTTGGTTACATTTAGAGTCTTTGTTTATATTTCTAGTATTTGTTTACATATAGTTTTGTTTACATTTGTAGTCGTTGTTTATATTTGTAGTATTTGTTTACTTTTAGTTTTGTTTACATTTGTAGTCTTTGTTTACATTTAGAGTGTTAGTTTACGTTTGTAGTTTTTGTTTACATTTTTAGTCTGTTTCTATTTAGAGTCTTTGTTTATATTTGTAGTCTCTATTTACATTTGTAGTCCTTGTTTATACCCAGAGTTTTTTATTACATTTAGAGTCTTTGTTTGCATTTTTATTATTTGTTTACATTTAGAGTTTTTGTTTACGTTTACAGTCTTTTTTTACATTTGTAGTCTTTGTTTACATTTAGAGTGTTAGTTTACGTTTGTAGTTTTTGTTTACATTTGTAGTCTGTTTCTATTTAGAGTCTTTGTTTATATTTGTAGTCTTTGTTTACATTTGTAGTCTTTGTTTACATTTGTAATCTTTGTTTGCATTTAGAGACCTTCTTTATATTTAGAGTCTTTGTTTACGTTTGTAGTCTTTGTTTACATTTTTAGTCTTTGTTTTAATTTAGATTCTGTTTACATTTAAGGTCGTTGTTTACATTTGTAGTCTTTATTTACATTTAAATTCTTTCTTTACATATGTAGTCTTTGTATACATTTAGAGTGTTTACATTTAGAGTCTTTGTTTACGTTTGCAGTCTTTGTTTACATTTGTAGTCTTTGTCTACATTTAGAGTGTTAGTTTACGTTTGTAGTTTTTGTTTACATTTGTAGTCTGTTTTATTTAGAGTCTTTGTTTATATTTGTAGTCTTTGTTTACATTTGTAGTCTTTGTTTACATTTGTAATCTTTCTTTGCATTTAGAGACCTTCTTTACATTTAGAGTCTTTGTTTACATTTGTAGTCTTTGTTTACTTTTAGGTCTATGTTTATATTTGCAGTCTTTGTTTACATTTAGAGTCTGTTTACATATGTAGTCTTTGTTTACATTTTTAATCTGTTTTCTTTTAGAGTCTGTTTTCATTTATAGTCTGTTTACATTTGTAGACTTTGTTTACATTTAGAGAGTTTGTTTACAGTTTGAGTCACTTAACATTTGTGCTCTTTGTTTACATTTGTAGTCTGCTTACATTTAGATACTTTGTTTATATTTAGAGGCTTTGTTTACATTTGTTGTCTGTTTACACTTAGAGTCAGTTTACGTTTGTAGTTTTTGTTTACGTTTAGTGTCTTTGTTTACATTTGTAGTCTTTGTTTACAGTTGTAGACTTTCTTAACATTTATAGTCTTTGTTTACATTTTTATTCTTTGTTTACATTTAGAGAGATTGTTTACATGTAGAGTTATTTTTACATTTGTAGTCCTTGTTTACACTTGTAGTCTTTGTTTACATTTAGACTTTATATTTAGAGACTTTGTTTACATTTGTAGTCCTTTTTTACACCTAGAGTCCTTGTTTACACCAAGAGATTTTGGTTACATTTAGAGTCTTTGTTTATATTTCTAGTATTTGTTTACATTTAGTTTTGTTTACATTTAGTTTTGTTTACATTTGTAGTCGTTGTTTATATTTGTAGTATTTGTTTACTTTTAGTTTTGTTTACATTTTTATTTTTTGTTTACATTTAGAGTCCCATTTTGTGTCTGTTTACATTTGTAGTCTTTGTTTACATTTTTATTCTTTGTTTACATTTAGAGTTCGATTTAGAGTCTTTGTTTACATATAGCGCGTTTGTTTACATTTAGAGCCTTTGTTTACATTTTTAGTCTTTGTTTACATTTTTAGGCCTTGTTTACATTTAGAGTCTGTTTACATTTGTAGTCCTTGTTTACACCTAGAGTCTTTGTTTATACCCAGAGTTTTTTATTACATTTAGAGTCTTTGTTTACATTTTTATTATTTGTTTACATTTTTATTATTTGTTTACATTTAGAGACTTTGTTTACGTTTGCAATCTTTGCTTACATTTAGAGTCTTTGTTTATATTTCTAGTATTTGTTTACATTTAGTTTTGTTTACATTTGTAGTCGTTGTTTATATTTGTAGTATTTGTTTACTTTTAGTTTTGTTTACATTTGTAGTCTTTGTTTACATTTAGAGTGTCAGTTTACGTTTGTAGTTTTTGTTTACATTTGTAGTCTGTTTCCATTTAGAGTCTTTGTTTACAATTGTAGTTTTTGTTTACATATGTAGTCTTTGTTTACATATGTAGTCTTTGTTTACATTTAGAGTGTTTACATTTAGTCCCTTTGCTTACATTTGTAGTCTTTGTTTACATTTTTAGCCTTTGTTTACGTTTAGAGTCTTTGTTTTTGTGTTTAGACTTTGTTTATATTTAGAGTCTGTTTACATTTGTAGTCCTTGTTTATACCCAGAGTTTTTTATTACATTTAGAGTCTTTGTTTACATTTTTATTTTTTGTTTACATTTAGAGACTTTGTTTACGTTTGCAATCTTTGCTTACATTTAGAGTCTTTGTTTATATTTCTAGTATTTGTTTACATTTAGTTTTGTTTACATTTGTAGTCGTTGTTTATATTTGTAGTATTTGTTTACTTTTAGTTTTGTTTACATTTGTAGTCTTTGTTTACATTTAGAGTGTTAGTTTACGTTTGTAGTTTTTGTTTACATTTGTAGTCTGTTTCTATTTAGAGTCTTTGTTTATATTTGTAGTCTTTGTTTACATTTGTAGTCTTTGTTTGCATTTAGAGACCTTCTTTATATTTAGAGTCTTTGAAAGTCTTTGTAATCTTTGTTTACATTTTTATTCTTTGTTTTATTTTAGAGTCTGTTTACATATAAGGTCTTTGTTTACATTTGTAGTCTTTATTTACATTTAAATTCTTTGTTTACATATGTAGTCTTTGTATACATTTAGATAGTTTACATTTGTAGTCTTTGTCTACATTTAGAGTGTTAGTTTACGTATGTAGTTTTTGTTTACATTTGTAGTCTGTTTTATTTAGAGTCTTTGTTTATATTTGTAGTCTTTGTTTACATTTGTAGTCTTTGTTTACATTTGTAATCATTCTTTACATTTAGAGACCTTCTTTACATTTAGAGTCTTTGTTTACATTTGTAGCCTTTGTTTACATTTTTAGACTTTGTTTACATATTTAGACTTTGTTTACATATAGAGTCTGTTTACATTTGCAGTCTTTGTTTACATTTAGGTCTATGTTTACATTTGCAGTCTTTGTTTACATGTAGAGTTTGTTTACATATGTAGTCTTTGTTTACATTTTTAGTCTGTTTGCATTTAGAGTCTGTTTTCATTTATAGTCTGTTTACAATTGTAGACTCTGTTTACATTTAGAGAGTTTGTTTACAGTTTCAGTCACTTAACATTTGTGCTCTTTGTTTACATTTGTATTCTTTGTTTACATTTGTTGTCTGCTTACATTTAGATACTTTGTTTATATTTAGAGGCTTTGTTTACATTTGTTGTCTGTTTACACTTAGTCTGTTTACGTTTGTAGTTTTTGTTTACGTTTAGTGTCTTTGTTTACATTTATAGTCTTTGTTTACAGTTGTAGACTTTCTTAACATTTATAGTCTTTGTTTGCATTTGTATTCTTTGTTTAAATTTAGAGACTTTGTTGACATTTAGAGTCCGTTTATATTTGTAGTCTTTGTTTACATTTAGAGAGATTGTTTACATGTAGAGTTTTGTTTACATTTGTAGTCCTTGTTTACACTTGTAGTCTTTGTTTACATTTAGACTTTGTTTATATTTAGAGACTTTGTTTACATTTGTAGTCCTTTTTTACACCTAGAGTCCTTGTTTACACCGAGAGTTTTTGGTTACATTTAGAGTCTTTGTTTATATTTCTATTATTTGTTTACATTTAGTTTTGTTTACATTTGTAATCGTTGTTTATATTTGTAGTATTTGTTACTTTTAGTTTTGTTTACATTTGTAGTCTTTGTTTACATTTTTATTTTTTGTTTACATTTAGAGTCCCATTTTGTGTCTTTGTTTACATTTGTAGTCTTTGTTTACATTTTTATTCTTTGTTTACATTTAGAGTTCCATTTAGTGTCTTTGTTTACATTTTTAGTCTTCGTTTACATTTAGAGACTTTGTTTACGTTTGCAATCTTTGGTTACATTTAGAGTCTTTGTTTATATTTCTAGTATTTGTTTACATTTAGTTTTGTTTACATTTGTAGTCGTTGTTTATATTTGTAGTATTTGTTTACATTTGTAGTCTTTGTTTACATTTGTAATCTTTGTTTGCATTTAGAGACCTTCTTTATATTTAGAGTCTTTGTTTACGTTTGTAGTCTTTGTTTACATTTTTAGTCTTTGTTTTAATTTAGAGTCTGTTTACATTTAAGGCCTTTGTTTACATTTGTAGTCTTTATTTACATTTAAATTCTTTGTTTACATATGTAGTCTTTGTATACATTTATAGTGTTTACATTTAGAGTCTTTGTTTACGTTTGCAGTCTTTGTTTACATTTGTAGTCTTTGTCTACATTTAGAGTGTTAGTTTACGTTTGTAGTCTTTGTTTACATTTGTAGTCTTTGTTTACATTTGTAATCTTTCTTTGAATTTAGAGACCTTCTTTACATTTAGAGTCTTTGTTTACATTTGTAGCCTTTGTTTACATTTTTAGACTTTGTTTACATTTTTAGACTTTGTTTACATATAGAGTCTTTGTTTACATTTGTAGTCTTTGTTTACATTTAGGTCTATGTTTACATTTGCAGTCTTTGTTTACAGTTGTAGACTTTCTTAACATTTATAGTCTTTGTTTAATTTGTATTCTTTGTTTAAATTTAGAGACTTTGTTGACATTTAGAGTCCGTTTATATTTGTAGTCTTTGTTTACATTTAGAGAGATTGTTTACATGTAGAGTTTTTGTTTACATTTGTAGTCCTTGTTTACACTTGTAGTCTTTGTTTACATCTAGTCTTTGTTTATATTTAGAGACTTTGTTTACATTTGTAGTCCTTTTTTACACCTAGAGTCCCATTTTGTGTCTTTGTTTACATTTGTAGTCTTTGTTTACATTTTTATTCTTTGTTTACATTTAGAGTTTCATTTAGAGTCTTTGTTTACATATAGCGCGCTTGTTTACATTTAGAGCCTTTGTTTACATTTTTAGTCTTTGTTTACATTTTTAGCCTTTGTTTACATTTAGAGTCTTTGTTTTTGTTTTTAGGCTTTGTTTACATTTAGAGTCTGTTTACATTTGTAGTCCTTGTTTACACCTAGAGTCCTTGTTTATACCCAGAGTTTTTTATTACATTTAGAGTCTTTGTTTACATTTTTATTATTTGTTTACATTTGTAGTCCTTTTTTACACTTTGAGTCCTTGTTTACACCAAGAGTTTTTGTTTACATTTAGAGTCTTTGTTTATATTTCTATTATTTGTTTACATTTAGTTTTGTTTACATTTGTAATCGTTGTCTATATTTGTAGTTTTTGTAACATTTAGTTTTGTTTACATTTGTAGTCTTTGTTTACAATTTTTTCTTTGTTTACATTTAGAGTTCCATTTAGTGTCTTTGTTTACATTTGTAGTCTTTGTTTACATATAGCGCGTTTGTTTACATTTAGAGCCTTTGTTTACATTTTTAGTCTTTGTTTACATTTTTAGCCTTTGTTTACATTTAGAGTCTTTGGTTTTATTTTTAGGCTTTGTTTACATTTAGAGTCTGTTTACATTTGTAGTCCTTGTTTACACCTAGAGTCCTTGTTTATACCCAGAGTTTTTTATTACATTTAGAGTCTTTGTTTACATTTTTATTATTTGTTTACATTTTTATTATTTGTTTACATTTAGAGACTTTGTTTACGTTTGCAATCTTTGCTTACATTTAGAGTCTTTGTTTATATTTCTAGTATTTGTTTACATTTAGTTTTGTTTACATTTGTAGTCGTTGTTTACATTTAGAGTGTTAGTTTACGTTTGAAGTTTTTGTTTACATTTGTAGTCTGTTTCCATTTAGAGTCTTTGTTTACATTTGTAGTCTTTGTTTACATTTGTAGTCTTTGTTTACATATGTAGGCTTTGTTTACATTTAGAGTGTTTACATTTAGTCCCTTTGTTTACATTTGTAGTCTTTGTTTACATTTTTAGCCTTTGTTTACGTTTAGAGTCTTTGTTTTTGTGTTTAGACTTTGTTTATATTTAGAGTCTGTTTACATTTGTAGTCCTTGTTTATACCCAGAGTTTTTTATTACATTTAGAGTCTTTGTTTACATTTTTATTATTTGTTTACATTTAGAGTTTTTGTTTACGTTTGCAGTCTTTGTTTACATTTGTAGTCTTTGTTTACATTAAGAGTGTTAGTTTACGTTTGTAGTTTTTGTTTACATTTGTAGTCTGTTTCTATTTAGAGTCTTTGTTTACATTTGTAGTCTTTGTTTACATTTGTAATCTTTGTTTGCATTTTGAGACCTTCTTTATATTTAGAGTCTTTGTTTACGTTTGTAATCTTTGTTTACATTTTTAGTCTTTGTTTTATTTTAGAGTCTTTTTACATATAAGGTCTTTGTTTACATTTGTAGTCTTTATTTACATTTAAATTCTTTGTTTACATATGTAGTCTTTGTATACATTTAGATAGTTTACATTTGTAGTCTTTGTCTATATTTAGAGTGTTAGTTTACGTATGTAGTTTTTGTTTACATTTGTAGTCTGTTTTATTTAGAGTCTTTGTTTATATTTGTAGTCTTTGTTTACATTTGTAGTCTTTGTTTACATTTGTAATCTTTCTTTACATTTAGAGACCTTCTTTACATTTAGAGTCTTTGTTTACATTTGTAGCCTTTGTTTACATATTTAGACTTTGTTTACATATAGAGTCTGTTTACATTTGTAGTCTTTGTTTACATTTAGGTCTATGTTTACATTTGCAGTCTTTGTTTACATTTAGAGTCTGTTTACATATGTAGTCTTTGTTTACATTTTTAGTCTGCTTGCATTTAGAGTCTGTTTTCATTTAGAGTCTATTTACATTTGTAGACTTTGTTTACATTTAGAGAGTTTGTTTACAGTTTGAGTCACTTAACATTTGTGCTCTTTGTTTACATTTGTATTCTTTGTTTACATTTGTAGTCTGCTTACATTTAGATACTTTGTTTATATTTAGAGGCTTTGTTTACATTTGTTGTCTGTTTACACTTAGTCTGTTTACGTTTGTAGTTTTTGTTTACGTTTAGTGTCTTTGTTTACATTTGTAGTCTTTGTTTACAGTTGTAGACTTTCTTAACATTTATAGCCTTTGTTTGCATTTGTATTCTTTGTTTAAATTTAGAGACTTTGTTGACATTTAGAGTCCGTGTTTATTTCTAGTCTTTGTTTACATTTAGAGAGATTGTTTACATGTAGAGTTTTTGTTTACATTTGTAGTCCTTGTTTACACTTGTAGTCTTTGTTTACATTTAGACTTTGTTTATATTTAGAGACTTTGTTTACATTTGTAGTCCTTTTTTACACCTAGAGTCCTTGTTTACACCAAGAGCTTTTGGTTATATTTAGAGACTTTGTTTATATTTCTATTATTTGTTTACATTTAGTTTTATTTACATTTGTAGTCGTTTATATTTGTAGTATTTGTTTACTTTTAGTTTTGTTTACATTTTTATTTTTTGTTTACATTTAGAGTCCCATTTTGTGTCTTTGTTTACATTTGTAGTCTTTGTTTACATTTTATTCTTTGTTTACATTTAGAGTTCCATTTAGTGTCTTTGTTTACATTTATAGTCTTTGTTTACATATAGCGCGTTTGTTTACATTTAGAGCCTTTGTTTACATTTTTAGTCTTTGTTTACATTTTTAGCCTTTGTTTACATTTAGAGTCTTTGGTTTTATCTTTAGGCTTTGTTTACATTTAGAGTCTGTTTATATTTGTAGTCCTTGTTTACACCTAGAGTCCTTGTTTATACCCAGAGTTTTTTATTACATTTAGAGTCTTTGTTTACATTTTTATTATTTGTTTACATTTTTATTATTTGTTTACATTTAGAGACTTTGTTTACGTTTGCAATATTTGGTTACATTTAGAGTCTTTGTTTATATTTCTAGTATTTGTTTACATTTAGTTTTGTTTACATTTGTAGTCGTTGTTTATATTTGTAGTATTTTTTTACTTTTAGTTTTGTTTAAATTTTTAGTCTTTGTTTACATTTAGAGTGTTAGTTTACGTTTGTAGTTTTTGTTTACATTTGTAGTCTGTTTCCATTTAGAGTCTTTGTTTACATTTGTAGTCTTTGTTTACATTTGTAGTCTTTGTTTACATATGTAGGCTTTGTTTACATTTAGAGTGTTTACATTTGTAGTTTTTGTTTACATTTTTAGCTTTTGTTTACATTTAGAGTCTTTGTTTTTATTTTTAGACTTTGTTTATATTTAGAGTCTGTTTACATTTGTAGTCCTTGTTTATACCCAGAGTTTTTTATTACATTTAAAGTCTTTGTTTACATTTTTATTATTTGTTTACATTTAGAGTTTTTGTTTACGTTTGCAGTCTTTGTTTACATTTGTAGTCTTTGTTTACATTTAGAGTGTTAGTTTACGTTTGTAGTTTTTGTTTACATTTGTAGTCTGTTTCTATTTAGAGTCTTTGTTTATATTTGTAGTCTTTGTTTATATTTGTAGTCTTTGTTTACATTTGTAATCTTTATTTGCATTTACAGACCTTCTTTATATTTAGAGTCTTTGTTTACGTTTGTAATCTTTGTTTACATTTTTAGTCTTTGTTTTAATTTAGAGTCTGTTTACATTTAAGGTCTTTGTTTACATGTGTAGTCTTTATTTACATTTAAATTCTTTATTTACATATGTAGTCTTTGTATACATTTAGATTGTTTACATTTGTAGTCTTTGTCTACATTTAGAGTGTTAGTTTACATTTGTAGTTTTTGTTTACATTTGTAGTCTGTTTTATTTAGAGTCTTTGTTTATAATTTTAGTCTTTGTTTACATTTAGAGTCTTTGTTTACATTTGTAGTCTTTGTTTACATTTAGGTCTATGTTTATATTTGCAGTCTTTGTTTACATTTAGAGTCTGTTTACATATGTAGTCTTTGATTACATTTTTAATCTGTTTTCTTTTAGAGTCTGTTTTCATTTATAGTCTGTTTACATTTGTAGACTTTGTTTACATTTAGAGAGTTTGTTTGCAGTTTGAGTCACTTAACATTTGTGCTCTTTGTTTACATTTGTAGTCTGCTTACATTTAGATACTTTGTTTATATTTAGAGGCTTTGTTTACATTTGTTGTCTGTTTACACTTAGAGTCTGTTTACGTTTGTAGTTTTTGTTTACGTTTAGTGTCTTTGTTTACATTTGTAGCCTTTGTTTACAGTTGTAGACTTTCTTAACATTTATAGTCTTTGTTTACATTTTTATTCTTTGTTTACATTTAGAGAGATTGTTTACATGTAGAGTTTTTTTTTATATTTGTAGTCCTTGTTTACACTTGTAGTCTTTGTTTACATTTAGACTTTGTTTATATTTAGAGACTTTGTTTACATTTGTAGTCCTTTTTTACACCTAGAGTTCTTGTTTACACCAAGAGATTTTGGTTACATTTAGAGTCTTTGTTTATATTTCTAGTATTTGTTTACATTTAGTTTTGTTTACATTTAGTTTTGCTTACATTTGTAGTCGTGGTTTATATTTGTAGTATTTGTTTACTTTTAGTTTTGTTTACATTTTTATTTTTTGTTTACATTTAGAGTCCCATTTTGTATCTTTGTTTACATTTGTAGTCTTTGTTTACATTTTTATTCTTTGTTTACATTTAGAGTTTCATTTAGAGTCTTTGTTTACATATAGCGCGTTTGTTTACATATAGAGCCTTTGTTTACATTTTTAGTCTTTGTTTACATTTTTAGCCTTTGTTTACATTTAGAGTCTTTGTTTTTATTTTTAGGCTTTGTTTACATTTAGAGTCTGTTTACATTTGTAGTCCTTGTTTACACCTAGAGTCCTTGTTTATACCCAGAGTTTTTTATTACATTTAGAGTCTTTGTTTACATTTTTATTATTTGTTTACATTTGTAGTCCTTTTTTACACCTAGAGTCCTTGTTTACACCAAGAGTTTTTGGTTACATTTATAGTCTTTGTTTATATTTCTATTATTTGTTTACATTTAGTTTTGTTTACATTTGTAATCGTTGTTTATATTTGTAGTATTTGTTACTTTTAGTTTTTTTTACATTTTTAGTCTTTGTTTACACTTTTAGCCTTTGTTTACATTTAGAGTCTTTGGTTTTATTTTTAGGCTTTGTTTACATTTAGAGTCTGTTTACATTTGTAGTCCTTGTTTACACCTAGAGTCCTTGTTTATACCCAGAGTTTTTTATTACATTTAGAGTCTTTGTTTACAATTTTATTATTTGTTTACATTTTTATTATTTGTTTACATTTAGAGACTTTGTTTACGTTTGCAATCTTTGGTTACATTTAGAGTCTTTGTTTATATTTCTAGTATATGTTTACATTTAGTTTTGTTTACATTTATAGTCGTTGTTTATATTTGTAGTATTTGTTTACTTTTAGTTTTGTTTACATTTGTAGTCTGTTTCCATTTAGAGTCTTTGTTTACATTTGTAGTCTTTGTTTACATATGTAGGCTTTGTTTACATTTAGAGTGTTTACATTTAGTCCCTTTGTTTACATTTGTAGTCTTTGTTTACATTTTTAGCCTTTGTTTACATTTAGAGGCTTTGTTTTTATTTTTAGACTTTGTTTATATTTAGATTCTGTTTACATTTGTAGTCCTTGTTTATACCCAGAGTTTTTTATTACATTTAGAGTCTTTGTTTACATTTAGAGTTTTTGTTTACGTTTGCAGTCTTTGTTTACATTTGTAGTCTTTGTTTACATTTAGAGTGTTAGTTTACGTTTGTAGTTTTTGTTTACATTTGTAGTCTGTTTCTATTTAGAGTCTTTGTTTATATTTGTAGTCTTTGTTTACATTTGTAGTCTTTGTTTACATTTGTAATCTTTGTTTGCATTTAGAGACCTTCTTTATATTTACAGTCTTTGTTTACGTTTGTAGTCTTTGTTTACATTTTTAGTCTTTGTTTTAATTTAGAGTCTGTTTACATTTAAGGTCTTTGTTTACATTTGTAGTCTTTATTTACATTTAAATTCTTTGTTTACATATGTAGACTTTGTATACATTTATAGTGTTTACATTTTCAGTCTTTGTTTACGTTTGCAGTCTTTGTTTACATTTGTAGTCTTTGTTTACATTTTTAGCCTTTGTTTACATTTAGAGTCTTTCTTTTTATTTTTTGACTTTGTTTATATTTAGAGTCTGTTTACATTTGTAGTCCTTGTTTATACCCAGAGTTTTTTATTACATTTAGAGTCTTTGTTTACATTTTTATTATTTGTTAACATTTAGAGTTTTTGTTTACGTTTGCAGTCTTTGTTTACATTTGTAGTCTTTGTTTACATTTAGAGTGTTAGTTTACGTTTGTAGTTTTTGTTTACATTTGTAGTCTGTTTCTATTTAGAGTCTTTGTTTATATTTGTAGTCTTTGTTTACATTTGTAGTCTTTGTTTACATTTGTAATCTTTGTTTGCATTTAGAGACCTTCTTTATATTTAGAGTCTTTGTTTACGTTTGTAGTCTTTGTTTACATTTTTAGTCTTTGTTTTAATTTAGAGTCTGTTTACATTTAAGGTCTTTGTTTACATTTGTAGTCTTTATTTACATTTAAATTCTTTGTTTACATATGTAGACTTTGTATACATTTATAGTGTTTACATTTAGAGTCTTTGTTTACGTTTGCAGTCTTTGTTTACATTTGTAGTCTTTGTCTACATTTAGAGTGTTAGTTTACGTTTGTAGTTTTTGTTTACATTTGTAGTCTGTTTTATTTAGAGTCTTTGCTTATATTTGTAGTCTTTGTTTACATTTGTAGTCTTTGTTTACATTTGTAATCTTTCTTTGAATTTAGAGACCTTCTTTACATTTAGAGTCTTTGTTTACATTTGTAGCCTTTGTTTACATTTTTAGACTTTGTTTATATTTTTAGACTTGGTTTACATATAGAGTCTTTGTTTACATTTGTAGTCTTTGTTTACATTTAGGTCTATGTTTACATTTGCAGTCTTTGTTTACATTTAGAGTCTGTTTACATATCTAGTCTTTGTTTTCATTTATAGTCTGTTTACATTTGTAGACTTTGTTTACATTTAGAGAGTTTGTTTACAGTTTGAGTCACTTAACATTTGTGCTCTTTGTTTACATTTGTATTCTTTGTTTACATTTGTAGTCTGCTTACATTTAGATACTTTGTTTATATTTAGAGGCTTTGTTTACATTTGATGTCTGTTTACACTTAGAGTCTGTTTACGTTTGTAGTTTTTGTTTACGTTTAGTGTCTTTGTTTACATTTGCAGTCTTTGTTTACAGTTGTAGACTATCTTAACATTTATAGTCTTTGTTTACATTTGTATTCTTTGTTTAAATTTAGAGACTTTGTTGACATTTAGAGTCCGTTTATATTTGTAGTCTTTGTTTACATTTAGAGAGATTGTTTACATGTAGAGTTTTTGTTTACATTTGTAGTCCTTGTTTACACTTGTAGTCTTTGTTTACATTTAGTCTTTGTTTATATTTAGAGACTTTGTTTACATTTGTAGTCCTTTTTTACACCTAGAGTCCCATTTTGTGTCTTTGTTTACATTTGTAGTCTTTGTTTACATTTTTATTCTTTGTTTACATTTAGAGTTTCATTTAGAGTCTTTGTTTACATATAGCGCGTTTGTTTACATTTAGAGCCTTTGTTTACATTTTTAGTCTTTGTTTACATTTTTAGCCTTTGTTTACATTTAGAGTCTCTGTTTTTGTTTTTAGGCTTTGTTTACATTTAGAGTCTGTTTATATTTGTAGTCCTTGTTTACACCTAGAGTCCTTGTTTATACCCAGAGTTTTTTATTACATTTAGAGTCTTTGTTTACATTTTTATTATTTGTTTACATTTTTATTATTTGTTTACATTTAGAGACTGTTTACGTTTGCAATCTTTGCTTACATTTAGAGTCTTTGTTTATATTTCTAGTATTTGTTTACATTTAGTTTTGTTTACATTTGTAGTCGTTGTTTATATTTGTAGTATTTGTTTACTTTTAGTTTTGTTTACATTTGTAGTCTTTGTTTACATTTAGAGTGTTAGTTTACGTTTGTAGTTTTTGTTTACATTTGTAGTCTGTTTCCATTTAGAGTCTTTGTTTACATTTTTATTATTTGTTTACATTTAGAGTTTTGTTTACGTTTGCAGTCTTTGTTTACATTTGTAGTCTTTGTTTACATTTAGAGTGTTAGTTTACGTGTGTAGTTTTTGTTGACATTTGTAGTCTGTTTCTATTTAGAGTCTTTGTTTATATTTGTAGTCTTTGTTTACATTTGTAGTCTTTGTTTACGTTTGTAATCTTTGTTTACATTTTTAGTCTTTGTTTTATTTTAGAGTCTGTTTACATATAAGGTCTTTGTTTACATTTGTAGTCTTTATGTACATTTAAATTCTTTGTTTACATATGTAGTCTTTGTATACATTAAGATAGTTTACATTTGTAGTCTTTGTCTACATTTAGAGTGTTAGTTTACGTATGTAGTTTTTGTTTACATTTGTAGTCTGTTTTATTTAGAGTCTTTGTTTATATTTGTAGTCTTTGTTTACATTTGTAATCTTTCTTTACATTTAGAGACCTTCTTTACATTTAGAATCTTTGTTTACATTTGTAGCCTTTGTTTACATTTTTAGACTTTGTTTACATATTTAGACTTTGTTTACATATAGAGTCTGTTTACATTTGTAGTCTTTGTTTACATTTAGGTCTATGTTTACATTTGCAGTCTTTGTTTACATTTAGAGTCTGTTTACATATGTAGTCTTTGTTTACATTTTTAGTCTGTTTGCATTTAGAGTCTGATTTCATTTATAGTCTGTTTACATTTGTAGACTTTGTTTACATTTAGAGAGTTTGTTTACAGTTTGAGTCACTTAACATTTGTGCTCTTTGTTTACACTTGTATTCTTTGTTTACATTTGTAGTCTGCTTACATTTAGATACTTTGTTTATATTTAGAGGCTTTGTTTACATTTGTTGTCTGTTTACACTTAGTCTGTTTACGTTTGTAGTTTTTGTTTACGTTTAGTGTCTTTGTTTACATTTGTAGTCTTTGTTTACATTTGTAGACTTTCTTAACATTTATAGTCTTTGTTTGCATTTGTATTCTTTGTTTAAATTTAGAGACTTTGTTGACATTTAGAGTCCGTTTATATTTGTAGTCTTTGTTTACATTTAGAGAGATTGTTTACATGTAGAGTTTTTGTTTACATTTGTAGTCCTTGTTTACACTTGTAGTCTTTGTTTACATTTAGACTTTGTTTATATTTAGAGACTTTGTTTACATTTGTAGTCCTTTTTTACACCTAGAGTCCTTGTTTACACCAAGAGTTTTTGGTTACATTTAGAGTCTTTGTTTATATTTCTATTATTTGTTTACATTTAGTTTTGTTTACATTTGTAATCGTTGTTTATATTTGTAGTATTTGTTACTTTTAGTTTTGTTTACATTTGTAGTCTTTGTTTACATTTTTATTTTTTGTTTACATTTAGAGTCCCATTTTGTGTCTTTGTTTACATTTGTAGTCTTTGTTTACATTTTTCTTCTTTGTTTACATTTAGAGTTCCATTTAGTGTCTTTGTTTAGATTTTTAGTCTTTGTTTACATTTAGAGACTTTGTTTACGTTTGCAATCTTTATTTACATTTAGAGTCTTTGTTTATATTTCTAGTATTTGTTTACATTTAGTTTTGTTTACATTTGTAGTCGTTGTTTATATTTGTAGTATTTGTTTACATTTGTAGTCTTTGTTTACATTTGTAATCTTTGTTTGCATTTAGAGACCTTCTTTATATTTAGAGTCTTTGTTTACGTTTGTAGTCTTTGTTTACATTTTTAGTCTGTTTTAATTTAGAGTCTGTTTACATTTAAGGTCTTTGTTTACATTTGTAGTCTTTATTTACATTTAAATTCATTGTTTACATATGTAGTCTTTGTATACATTTATAGTGTTTACATTTAGAGTCTTTGTTTACGTTTGCAGTCTTTGTTTACATTTGTAGTCTTTGTATACATTTAGAGTGTTAGTTTACGTTTGTAGTTTTTGTTTACATTTGTAGTCTGTTTTATTTAGAGTCTTTGCTTATATTTGTAGTCTTTGTTTACATTGGTAGTCTTTGTTTACATTTGTAATCTTTCTTTGAATTTAGAGACCTTCTTTACATTTAGAGTCTTTGTTTACATTTGTAGCCTTTGTTTACATTTTTAGACTTTGTTTACATCTTTAGACTTTGTTTACATATAGAGTCTTTGTTTACATTTGTAGTTATTGTTTACATTTAGGTCTATGTTTACATTTGCAGTCTTTGTTTACATTTAGAGTCTGTTTACATATCTAATCTTTGTTTTCATTTATAGTCTGTTTACATTTGTAGACTTTGTTTACATTTGTAGTCTGCTTACATTTAGATAATTTGTTTATATTTAGAGGCTTTGTTTACATTTGTTGTCTGTTTACACTTAGAGTCTGTTTACGTTTGTAGTTTTTGTTTACGTTTAGTGTCTTTGTTTACATTTGCAGTCTTTGTTTACAGTTGTAGACTTTCTTAACATTTATAGTCTTTGTTTACATTTGTATTATTTGTTTAAATTTAGAGACTTTGTTGACATTTAGAGTCCGTTTATATTTGTAGTCTTTGTTTATATTTAGAGAGATTGTTTACATGTAGAGTTTTTGTTTACATTTGTAGTCCTTGTTTACACTTGTAGTCTTTGTTTACATTTAGTCTTTGTTTATATTTAGAGACTTTGTTTACATTTGTAGTCCTTTTTTACACTTAGAGTCCCATTTTGTGTCTTTGTTTACATTTGTAGTCTTTGTTTACATTTTTAATCTTTGTTTACATTTAGAGTTTCATTTAGAGTCTTTGTTTACATATAGCGCGTTTGTTTACATTTAGAGCCTTTGTTTACATTTTTAGTCTTTGTTTACATTTTTAGCCTTTGTTTACATCTAGAGTCTTTGGTTTTATTTTTAGGCTTTGTTTACATTTAGAGTCTGTTTACATTTGTAGTCCTTGTTTACACCTAGAGTCCTTGTTTATACCCAGAGTTTTTTATTACATTTAGAGTCTTTGTTTACATTTTTATTATTTGTTTACATTTTTATTATTTGTTTACATTTAGAGACTTTGTTTACGTTTGCAATCTTTGGTTACATTTAGAGTCTTTGTTTATATTTCTAGTATTTGTTTACATTTAGTTTTGTTTACATTTGTAGTCGTTGTTTAGATTTGTAGTATTTGTTTACTTTTAGTTTTGTTTACATATGTAGTCTTTGTTTACATTTAGAGTGTTAGTTTACGTTTGTAGTTTTTGTTTACATTTGTAGTCTGTTTCCATTTAGAGTCTTTGTTTACATTTGTAGTCTTTGTTTACATTTGTAGTCTTTGTTTACATATGTAGGCTTTGTTTACATTTAGAGTGTTTACATTTAGTCCCTTTGTTTACATTTGTAGTCTTTGTTTACATTTTTAGCCTTTGTTTACATTTAGAGTCTTTGTTTTTATTTTTAGACTTTGTTTATATTTAGAGTCTGTTTACATTTGTAGTCCTTGTTTATACCCAGAGTTTTTTATTACATTAAGAGTCTTTGTTTACATTTTTATTATTTGTTTACATTTAGAGTTTTTGTTTACGTTTGCAGTCTTTGTTTACATTTGTAGTCTTTGTTTACATTTAGAGTGTTAGTGTACGGTTGTAGTTTTTGTTTACATTTGTAGTCTGTTTCTATTTAGAGTCTTTGTTTATATTTGTAGTCTTTGTTTACATTTGTAGTCTTTGTTTACATTTGTAATCTTTTTTTGCATTTAGAGACCTTCTTTATATTTAGAGTCTTTGTTTACGTTTGTAGTCTTTGTTTACATTTTTAGTCTTTGTTTTAATTTAGAGTCTGTTTACATTTAAGGTCTTTGTTTACATTTGTAGTCTTTATTTACATTTAAATTCTTTGTTTACATATGTAGTCTTTGTATACATTTATAGTGTTTACATTTAGAGTCTTTGTTTACGTTTGCAGTCTTTGTTTACATTTGTAGTTCTTGTCTACATTTAGAGTGTTAGTTTACGTTTGTAGTTTTTGTTTACATTTGTAGTATGTTTTATTTAGAGTCTTTGCTTATATTTGAAGTCTTTGTTTACATTTGTAGTCTTTGTTTACATTTGTAATCTTTCTTTGAATTTAGAGACCTTCTTTACATTTAGAGTCTTTGTTTACATTTGTAGCCTTTGTTTACATTTTTAGACTTTGTTTACATTTTTAGACTTTGTTTACATATAGAATCTTTGTTTACATTTGTAGTCTTTGTTTACATTTAGGTCTATGTTTACATTTGCAGTCTTTGTTTACATTTAGAGTCTATTTACATATCTAGTCTTTGTTTTCATTTATAGTCTGTTTACATTTGTAGACTTTGTTTACATTTAGAGAGTTTGTTTACAGTTTGAGTCACTTAACATTTGTGCTCTTTGTTTACATTTGTATTCTTTGTTTACATTTGTAGTCTGCTTACATTTAGATACTTTGTTTATATTTAGAAGCTTTGTTTACATTTGTTGTCTGTTTACACTTAGAGTCTGTTTACGTTTGTAGTTTTTGTTTACGTTTAGTGTCTTTGTTTACATTTGCAGTCTTTGTTTACAGTTGTAGACTTTCTTAACATTTATAGTCTTTGTTTACATTTGTATTCTTTGTTTAAATTTAGAGACTTTGTTGACATTTAGAGTCGGTTTATATTTGTAGTCTTTGTTTACATTTAGAGAGATTGTTTACATGTAGAGTTTTTGTTTACATTTGTAGTCCTTGTTTACACTTGTAGTCTTTGTTTACATTTAGTCTTTGTTTATATTTAGAGACTTTGTTTACATTTGTAGTCCTTTTTTACACCTAGAGTCCCATTTTGTGTCTTTGTTTACATTTGCAGTCTTTGTTTACATTTTTATTTTTTGTTTACATTTAGAGTTTCATTTAGAGTCTTTGTTTACATATAGCGCGTTTGTTTACATTTAGAGCCTTTGTTTACATTTTTAGTCTTTGTTTACATTTTTAGCCTTTGTTTACATTTAGAGTCTTTGTTTTTGTTTTTAGGCTTTGTTTACATTTAGAGTCTGTTTACATTTGTAGTCCTTGTTTACACCTAGAGTCCTTGTTTATACCCAGAGTTTTTTATTACATTTAGAGTCTTTGTTTACATTTTTATTATTTGTTTACATTTGTAGTCCTTTTTTACACTTAGAGTCCTTGTTTACACCAAGAGTTTTTGGTTACATTTAGAGTCTTTGTTTATATTTCTATTATTTGTTTACATTTAGTTTTGTTTACATTTGTAATCGTTGTCTATATTTGTAGTATTTGTAACTTTTAGTTTTGTTTACAATTGTAGTCTTTGTTTACAATTTTATTCTTTGTTTACATTTAGAGTTCCATTTAGAGCCTTTGTTTACATTTGTAGTCTTTGTTTACATATAGCGCGTTTGTTTACATTTAGAGCCTTTGTTTACATTTTTAGTCTTTGTTTACATTTTTAGCCTTTGTTTACATTTAGAGTCTTTGGTTTTATTTTTAGGCTTTGTTTACATTTTGAGTCTGTTTACATTTGTAGTACTTGTTTACACCTAGAGTCCTTGTTTATACCCAGAGTTTTTTATTACATTTAGAGTCTTTAAACACATTTTTATTATTTGTTTACATTTAGAGACTTTGTTTACGTTTGCAATCTTTGCTTACATTTAGAGTCTTTGTTTATATTTCTAGTATTTGCTTACATTTAGTTTTGTTTACATTTGTAATCGTTGTCTATATTTGTAGTATTTGTAACTTTTAGTTTTGTTTACATTTGTAGTCTTTGTTTACAATTTTATTCTTTGTTTACATTTAGAGTTCCATTTAGTGTCTTTGTTTACATTTGTAGTCTTTGTTTACATATAGCGCGTTTGTTTACATTTAGAGCCTTTGTTTACATTTTTAGTCTTTGTTTACATTTTTAGCCTTTGTTTACATTTAGAGTCTTTGTTTTTGTTTTTAGGCTTTGTTTACATTTAGAGTCTGTTTACATTTGTAGTCCTTGTTTACACCTAGAGACCTTGTTTATACCCAGAGTTTTTTATTACAGTTAAAATCTTTGTTTACATTTTTATTATTTGTTTACATTTGTAGTCCTTTTTTACACTTAGAGTCCTTGTTTACACCAAGAGTTTTTGGTTACATTTAGAGTCTTTGTTTATATTTCTATTATTTGTTTACATTTAGTTTTGTTTACATTTGTAATCGTTGTCTATATTTGTAGTATTTGTAACTTTTAGTTTTGTTTACATTTGTAGTCTTTGTTTACAATTTTATTCTTTGTTTACATTTAGAGTTCCATTTAGTGTCTTTGTTTACATTTGTAGTCTTTGTTTACATATCGCGCGTTTGTTTACATTTAGAGCCTTTGTTTACATTTTTAGTCTTTGTTTACATTTTTAGCCTTTGTTTACATTTAGAGTCTTTGGTTTTATTTTTAGGCTTTGTTTACATTTAGAGTCTGTTTACATTTGTAGTACTTGTTTACACCTAGAGTCCTTGTTTATACCCAGAGTTTTTTATTACATTTAGAGTCTTTGTTTACATTTTTATTATTTGTTTACATTTAGAGACTTTGTTTACGTTTGCAATCTTTGCTTACATTTAGAGTCTTTGTTTATATTTCTAGTATTTGCTTACATTTAGTTTTGTTTACATTTGTAGTCTTTGTTTACATTTAGAGTGTTAGTTTACGTTTGTAGTTTTTGTTTACATTTGTAGTCTGTTTCCATTTAGAGTCTTTGTTTACATTTGTAGTCTTTGTTTACATATGTAGGCTTTGTCTACATTTAGAGTGTTTATATTTAGTCCCTTTGTTTACATTTGTAGTCTTTGTTTACATTTTTAGCCTTTGTTTACGTTTAGAGTCTTTGTTTTTGTGTTTAGACTTTGTTTATATTTAGAGTCTGTTTACATTTGTAGTCCTTGTTTATACCCAGAGTTTTTTATTACATTTAGAGTCTTTGTTTACATTTGTAGTCTTTGTTTACATTTAGAGTGTTAGTTTACGTTTGTAGTTTTTGTTGACATTTGTAGTCTGTTTCTATTTAGAGTCTTTGTTTATATTTGTAGTCTTTGTTTACATTTGTAGTCTTTGTTTACATTTGTAATCTTTGTTTGCATTTAGAGACCTTCTTTATGTTTAGAGTCTTTGTTTACGTTTGTAATCTTTGTTTACATTTTTAGTCTTTGTTTTATTTTAGAGTCTGTTTACATACAAGGTCTTTGTTTACATTTAGAGTCTGTTAACATATCTAGTCTTTGTTTTCATTTATAGTCTGTTTACATTTGTAGACTTTGTTTACATTTAGAGAGTTTGTTTACAGTTTAAGTCACTTAACATTTGTGCTCTTTGTTTACATTTGTATTCTTTGTTTACATTTGTAGTCTGCTTACATTTAGATACTTTGTTTATATTTAGAGGCTTTGTTTACATTTGTTGTCTGTTTACACTTAGAGTCTGTTTACGTTTGTAGTTTTTGTTTACGTTTAGTGTCTTTGTTTACATTTGCAGTCTTTGTTTACAGTTGTAGACTTTCTTAACATTTATAGTCTTTGTTTACATTTGTATTCTTTGTTTAAATTTAGAGACTTTGTTGACATTTAGAGTCCGTTTATATTTGTAGTCTTTGTTTACATTTAGAGAGATTGTTTACATGTAGAGTTTTTGTTTACATTTCTAGTCCTTGTTTACACTTGTAGTCTTTGTTTACATTTAGTCTTTGTTTATATTTAGAGACTTTGTTTACATTTGTAGTCCTTTTTTACACCTAGAGTCCCATTTTGTGTCTTTGTTTACATTTGTAGTCTTTGTTTACATTTTTAATCTTTGTTTACATTTAGAGTTTCATTTAGAGTCTTTGTTTACATATAGCGCGTTTGTTTACATTTAGAGCCTTTGTTTACATTTTTAGTCTTGTTTACATTTTTAGCCTTTGTTTACATTTAGAGTCTTTGTTTTTGTTTTTAGGCTTTGTTTACATTTAGAGTCTGTTTACATATGTAGTCCTTGTTTACACCTAGAGTCCTTGTTTATACCCAGAGTTTTTTATTACATTTAGAGTCTTTGTTTACATTTTTATTATTTGTTTACATTTGTAGTCCTTTTTTACACTTAGAGTCCTTGTTTACACCAAGAGATTTTGGTTACATTTAGAGTCTTTGTTTACATTTTTATTATTTGTTTACATTTTTATTATTTGTTTACATTTAGAGACTTTGTTTACGTTTGCAATCTTTGCTTACATTTAGAGTCTTTGTTTATATTTCTAGTATTTGTTTACATTTAGTTTTGTTTACATTTGTAGTCGTTGTTTATATTTGTAGTATTTGTTTACTTTTAGTTTTGTTTACATTTGTAGTCTTTGTTTACATTTAGAGTGTTAGTTTACGTTTGTAGTTTTTGTTTACATTTGTTGTCTGTTTCCATTTAGAGTCTTTGTTTACAATTGTAGTCTTTGTTTACATATGTAGGCTTTGTTTACATTTAGAGTGTTTACATTTAGTCCCTTTGTTTACATTTGTAGTCTTTGTTTATATTTAGAGATACTTTGTTTATATTTAGAGGCTTTGTTTACATTTGTTGTCTGTTTACACTTAGTCTGTTTACGTTTGTAGTTTTTGTTTACGTTCAGTGTCTTTGTTTACATTTGTAGTCTTTGTTTACAGTTGTAGACTTTCTTAACATTTATAGTCTTTGTTTGCATTTGTATTCTTTGTTTAAATTTAGAGACTTTGTTGACATTTAGAGTCCGTGTTTATTTCTAGTCTTTGTTTACATTTAGAGAGATTGTTTACATGTAGAGTTTTTGTTTACATTTGTAGTCCTTGTTTACACTTGTAGTCTTTGTTTACATTTAGACTTTGTTTATATTTAGAGAATTTGTTTACATTTGTAGTCCTTTTTTACACCTAGAGTCCTTGTTTACACCAAGAGTTTTTGGTTATATTTAGAGTCTTTGTTTATATTTCTATTATTTGTTTACATTTAGTTTTATTTACATTTATAGTCGTTTATATTTGTAGTGTTTGTTTACTTTTAGTTTTGTTTACATTTTTATTTTTTGTTTACATTTAGAGTCCCATTTTGTGTCTTTGTTTACATTTGTAGTCTTTGTTTACATTTTATTCTTTGTTTACATTTAGAGTTCCATTTAGTGTCTTTGTTTACATTTATAGGCTTTGTTTACATTTAGAGTCTGTTTACATTTGTAGTCCTTGTTTACACCTAGAGTCCTTGTTTATACCCAGAGTTTTTTATTACATTTAGAGTCTTTGTTTACATTTTTATTATTTGTTTACATTTTTATTATTTGTTTACATTTAGAGACTTTGTTTACGTTTGCAACCTTTGGTTACATTTAGAGTCTTTGTTTATATTTCTAGTATTTGTTTACATTTAGTTTTGTTTACATTTGTAGTCGTTGTTTATATTTGTAGTATTTGTTTACTTTTAGTTTTGTTTACATTTGTAGTCTTTGTTTACATTTAGAATGTTAGTTTAAGTTTGTAGTTTTTGTTTACATTTGTAGTCTGTTTCCATTTAGAGTCTTTGTTTACATTTGTAGTCTTTGTTTACATTTGTAGTCTTTGCTTACATATGTAGGCTTTGTTTACATTTAGAGTGTTTACATTTAGTTCCTTTGTTTACATTTGTAGTCTTTGTTTACATTTTTAGCCTTTGTTTACATTTAGAGTCTTTGTTTTTATTTTTAGACTTTGTTTATATTTAGAGTCTGTTTACATTTGTAGTCCTTGTTTATACCCAGAGCTTTTTATTACATTTAGAGTCTTTGTTTACATTTTTATTATTTGTTTACATTTGTAGTCTTTGTTTACATTTAGAGTGTTAGTTTACGTTTGTAGTTTTTGTTTACATTTGTAGTCTGTTTCTATTTAGAGTCTTTGTTTATATTTGTACTCTTTGTTTACATTTGTAGTCTTTGTTTACATTTGTAATCTTTGTTTGCATTTAGAGACCTTCTTTATATTTAGAGTCTTTGTTTACGTTTGTAGTCTTTGTTTACATTTTTAGTCTTTGTTTTAATTTAGAGTCTGTTTACATTTAAGGTCTTTGTTTACATTTGTAGTCTTTATTTACATTTAAATTCTTTGTTTACATATGTAGACTTTGTATACATTTATAGTGTTTACATTTAGAGTCTTTGTTTACGTTTGCAGTCTTTGTTTACATTTGTAGTCTTTGTCTACATTTAGAGTGTTAGTTTACGTTTGTAGTTTTTGTTTACATTTGTAGTCTGTTTTATTTAGAGTCTTTGCTTATATTTGTAGTCTTTGTTTACATTTGTAGTCTTTGTTTACATTTGTAATCTTTCTTTGAATTTAGAGACCTTCTTTACATTTAGAGTCTTTGTTTACATTTGTAGCCTTTGTTTACATTTTTAGACTTTGTTTACATTTTTAGACTTTGTTTACATATAGAGTCTTTGTTTACATTTGTAGTCTTTGTTTACATTTAGGTCTATTTTTACATTTGCAGTCTTTGTTTACATTTAGAGTCTGTTTACATATCTAGTCTTTGTTTTCATTTATAGTCTGTTTACATTTGTAGACTTTGTTTACATTTAGAGAGTTTGTTTACAGTTTGAGTCACTTAACATTTGTGCTCTTTGTTTACATTTGTATTCTTTGTTTACATTTGTAGTCTGCTTACATATAGATACTTTGTTTATATTTAGAGGCTTTGTTTACATTTGTTGTCTGTTTACACTTAGAGTCTGTTTACGTTTGTAGTTTTTGTTTACGTTTAGTGTCTTTGTTTACATTTGCTGTCTTTGTTTACAGTTGTAGACTTTCTTAACATTTATAGTCTTTGTTTACATTTGTATTCTTTGTTTAAATTTAGAGACTTTTTTGACATTTAGAGTCCGTTTATATTTGTAGTCTTTGTTTACATTTAGAGAGATTGTTTACATGTAGAGTTTTTGTTTACATTTGTAGTCCTTGTTTACACTTGTAGTCTTTGTTTACATTTAGTCTTTGTTTATATTTAGAGACTTTGTTTACATTTGTAGTCCTTTTTTACACCTAGAGTCCCATTTTGTGTCTTTGTTTACATTTGTAGTCTTTGTTTACATTTTTATTCTTTGTTTACATTTAGAGTTTCATTTAGAGTCTTTGTTTACATATAGCGCGTTTGTTTACATTTAGAGCCTTTGTTTACATTTTTAGTCTTTGTTTACATTTTTAGCCTTTGTTTACATTTAGAGTCTTTGTTTTTGTTTTTAGGCTTTGTTTACATTTAGAGTCTGTTTACATTTGTAGTCCTTGTTTACACCTAGAGTCCTTGTTTATACCCAGAGTTTTTTATTACATTTAGAGTCTTTGTTTACATTTTTATTATTTGTTTACATTTGTAGTCCTTTTTTACACTTAGAGTCCTTGTTTACACCAAGAGTTTTTGGTTACATTTAGAGTCTTTGTTTATATTTCTATTATTTGTTTACATTTAGTTTTGTTTACATTTGTAATCGTTGTCTATATTTGTAGTATTTGTAACTTTTAGTTTTGTTTACATTTGTAGTCTTTGTTTACAATTTTATTCTTTGTTTACATTTAGAGTTCCATTTAGTGTCTTTGTTTACATTTGTAGTCTTTGTTTACATATAGCGCGTTTGTTTACATTTAGAGCCTTTGTTTACATTTTTAGTCTTTGTTTACATTTTTAGCCTTTCTTTACATTTAGAGTCTTTGGTTTTATTTTTAGGCTTTGTTTACATTTAGAGTATGTTTACATTTGTAGTCCTTGTTTACACCTAGAGTCCTTGTTTATACCCAGAGTTTTTTTTTACATTTAGAGTCTTTGTTTACATTTTTATTATTTGTTTACATTTTTATTATTTGTTTACATTTAGAGACTTTGTTTACGTTTGCAATCTTTGCTTACATTTAGAGTCTTTGTTTATATTTCTAGTATTTGTTTACATTTAGTTTTGTTTACATTTGTAGTCGTTGTTTATATTTGTAGTATTTGTTTACTTTTAGTTTTGTTTACATTTGTAGTCTTTGTTTACATTTAGAGTGTTAGTTTACGTTTGTAGTTTTTGTTTACATTTGTAGTCTGTTTCCATTTAGAGTCTTTGTTTACATTGCTATCCTTTGTTTACATTTGTAGTCTTTGTTTACATATGTAGACTTTGTTTACATTTAGAGTGTTTACATTTAGTCCCTTTGTTTACATTTGTAGTCTTTGTTTACATTTTTAGCCTTTGTTTGCGTTTAGAGTCTTTGTTTTTGTGTTAAGACTTTGTTTACATTTAGAGTCTGTTTACATTTGTAGTCCTTGTTTATACCCAGAGTTTTTTATTACATTTAGAGTCTTTGTTTACATTTTTATTATTTGTTTACATTTAGAGTTTTTGTTTACGTTTGCAGTCTTTGTTTACATTTGTAGTCTTTGTTTACATTTAGAGTGTTAGTTTACGTTCGTAGTTTTTGTTTACATTTGTAGTCTGTTTCTATTTAGAGTCTTTGTTTATATTTGTAGTCTTTGTTTACATTTGTAGTCTTTGTTTACATTTGTAATCTTTGTTTGCATTTAGAGACCTTCTTTATATTTAGAGTCTTTGTTTACGTTTGTAGTCTTTGTTTACATTTTTAGTCTTTGTTTTAATTTAGAGTCTGTTTACATTTAAGGTCTTTGTTTACATTTGTAGTCTTTATTTACATTTAAATTCTTTGTTTACATATGTAGTCTTTGTATACATTTATAGTGTTTACATTTAGAGTCTTTGTTTACGTTTGCAGTCTTTGTTTACATTTGTAGTCTTTGTCTACATTTAGAGTGTTAGTTTACGTTTGTAGTTTTTGTTTACATTTGTAGTCTGTTTTATTTAGAGTCTTTGCTTATATTTGTAGTCTTTGTTTACATTTGTAGTCTTTGTTTACATTTGTAATCTTTTTTTGAATTTAGAGACCTTCTTTACATTTAGAGTCTTTGTTTACATTTGTAGCCTTTGTTTACATTTTTAGACTTTGTTTACATTTTTAGACTTTGTTTACATATAGAGTCTTTGTTTACATTTGTAGTCTTTGTTTACATTTATGTCTATGTTTACATTTGCAGTCTTTGTTTACATTTAGAGTCTGTTTACATATCTAGTCTTTGTTTTCATTTATAGTCTGTTTACATTTGTAGACTTTATTTACATTTAGAGAGTTTGTTTACAGTTTGAGTCACTTAACATTTGTGCTCTTTGTTTACATTTGTATTCTTTGTTTACATTTGTAGTCTGCTTACATTTAGATACTTTGTTTATATTTAGAGGCTTTGTTTACATTTGTTGTCTGTTTACACTTAGAGTCTGTTTACGTTTGTAGTTTTTGTTTACGTTTAGTGTCTTTGTTTACATTTGCAGTCTTTGTTTACAGTTGTAGACTTTCTTAACATTTATAGTCTTTGTTTACATTTGTAGTCTTTGTTTAAATTTAGAGACTTTGTTGACATTTAGAGTCCGTTTATATTTGTAGTCTTTGTTTACATTTAGAGAGATTGTTTACATGTAGAGTTTTTGTTTACATTTGTAGTCCTTGTTTACACTTGTAGTCTTTGTTTACATTTAGTCTTTGTTTATATTTAGAGACTTTGTTTACATTTGTAGTCTTTTTTACACCTAGAGTCCCATTTTGTGTCTTTGTTTACATTTGTAGTCTTTGTTTACATTTTTATTCTTTGTTTACATTTAGAGTTTCATTTAGAGTCTTTGTTTACATATAGCGCGTTTGTTTACATTTAGAGCCTTTGTTTACATTTTTAGTCTTTGTTTACATTTTTAGCCTTTGTTTACATTTAGAGTCTTTGTTTTTGTTTTTAGGCTTTGTTTACATTTAGAGTCTGTTTACATTTGTAGTCCTTGTTTACACCTAGAGTCCTTGTTTATACCCAGAGTTTTTTATTACATTTAGAGTCTTTGTTTACATTTTTATTATTTGTTTACATTTGTAGTCCTTTTTTACACTTAGAGTCCTTGTTTACACGAAGAGTTTTTGGTTACATTTAGAGTCTTTGTTTATATTTCTATTATTTGTTTACATTTAGTTTTGTTTACATTTGTAATCGTTGTCTATATTTGTAACTTTTAGTTTTGTTTACATTTTCTAGTCTTTGTTTACAATTTTATTCTTTGTTTACATTTAGAGTTCCATTTAGTGTCTTTGTTTACATTTGTAGTCTTTGTTTACATATAGTGCGTTTGTTTACATTTAGAGCCTTTGTTTACATTTTTAGTCTTTGTTTACATTTTTAGCCTTTGTTTACATTTAGAGTCTTTGGTTTTATTTTTAGGCTTTGTTTACATTTAGAGTCTGTTTACATTTGTAGTCCTTGTTTACACCTAGAGTCCTTGTTTATACCCAGAGTTTTTTATTACATTTAGAGTCTTTGTTTACATTTTTATTATTTGTTTACATTTTTATTATTTGTTTACATTTAGAGACTTTGTTTACGTTTGCAATCTTTGCTTACATTTAGAGTCTTTGTTTATATTTCTAGTATTTGTTTACATTTAGTTTTGTTTACATTTGTAGTCGTTGTTTATATTTGTAGTATTTGTTTACTTTTAGTTTTGTTTACATTTGTAGTCTTTGTTTACATTTAGAGTGTTAGTTTACGTTTGTAGTTTTTGTTTACATTTGTAGTCTGTTTCCATTTAGAGTCTTTGTTTACATTTGTAGTCTTTGTTTACATTTGTAGTCTTTGTTTACATATGTAGGCTTTGTTTACATTTAGAGTGTTTACATTTAGTCCCTTTGTTTACATTTGTAGTCTTTGTTTACATTTTTAGCCTTTGTTTACGTTTAGAGTCTTTGTTTTTGTGTTTAGACTTTGTTTATAATTAGAGTCTGTTTACATTTGTAGTCCTTGTTTATACCCAGAGTTTTTTATTACATTTAGAGTCTTTGTTTACATTTTTATTATTTGTTTACATTTAGAGTTTTTGTTTACGTTTGCAGTCTTTGTTTACATTTGTAGTCTTTGTTTACATTTAGAGTGTTAGTTTACGTTTGTAGTTTTTGTTGACATTTGTAGTCTGTTTCTATTTAGAGTCTTTGTTTATATTTGTAGTCTTTGTTTACATTTGTAGTCTTTGTTTACATTTGTAATCTTTGTTTGCATTTAGAGACCTTCTTTATATTTAGAGTCTTTGTTTACGTTTGTAATCTTTGTTTACATTTTTAGTCTTTGTTTTATTTTAGAGTCTGTTTACATATAAGGTCTTTGTTTATATTTGTAGTCTTTATTTACATTTAAATTCTTTGTTTACATATGTAGCCTTTGTATACATTTAGATAGTTTACATTTGTAGTCTTTGTCTACATTTAGAGTGTTAGTTTACGTATGTAGTTTTTGTTTACATTTGTAGTCTGTTTTATTTAGAGTCTTTGTTTATATTTGTAGTCTTTGTTTACATTTGTAGTCTTTGTTTACATTTGTAATCTTTCTTTACATTTAGAGACCTTCTTTACATTTAGAGTCTTTGTTTACAGTTGTAGCCTTTGTTTACATTTTTAGACTTTGTTTACATATAGAGTCTGTTTACATTTGTAGTCTTTGTTTACATTTAGGCCTATGTTTACATTTGCAGTCTTTGTTTACATTTAGAGTCTGTTTACATATGTAGTCTTTGTTTACATTTTTAGTCTGTTTGCATTTAGAGTCTGTTTTCATTTATAGTCTGTTTACATTTGTAGACTTTGTTTACATTTCGTGAGTTTGTTTACAGTTTGAGTCACTTAGCATTTGTGCTCTTTGTTTACATTTGTATTCTTTGTTTACATTTGTAGTCTGCTTACATTTAGATACTTTGTTTATATTTAGAGGCTTTGTTTACATTTGTTGTCTGTTTAAACTTAGAGTCTGTTTACGTTTGTAGTTTTTGTTTACGTTTAGTGTCTTTGTTTACATTTGTACTCTTTGTTTACAGTTGTAGACTTTCTTAACATTTATAGTCTTTGTTTACATTTGTATTGTTTGTTTAAATTTAGAGACTTTGTTGACATTTAGAGTCCGTTTATATTTGTAGTCTTTGTTTACATTTAGAGAGATTGTTTACATGCAGAGTTTTTGTTTACATTTGTAGTCCTTGTTTACACTTGTAGTCTTTGTTTACATTTAGACTTTTTTTATATTTAGAGACTTTGTTTACATTTGTAGTCCTTTTTTACACCTAGAGTCCTTGTTTACACCAAGAGTTTTTGGTTACATTTAGAGTCTTTGTTTATATTTCTATTATTTGTTTACATTTAGTTTTGTTTACATTTGTAATCGTTGTTTATATTTGTAGTATTTGTTACTTTTAGTTTTGTTTACATTTGTAGTCTTTGTTTACATTTTTATTCTTTGTTTACATTTAGAGTTCCATTTAGTGTCTTTGTTTACATTTGTAGTCTTTGTTTACATATAGCGCGTTTGTTTACATTTAGAGCCTTTGTTTACATTTTTAGTCTTTGTTTACATTTATAGCCTTTGTTTACATTTAGAGTCTTTGGTTTTATTTTTAGGCTTTGTTTACATTTAGAGTCTGTTTACATTTGTAGTCCTTGTTTACACCTAGAGTCCTTGTTTATACCCAGAGTTTTTTATTACATTTAGAGTCTTTGTTTACATTTTTATTATTTGTTTACATTTAGAGACTTTGTTTACGTTTGCAATCTTTGCTTACATTTAGAGTCTTTGTTTATATTTCTAGTATTTGTTTACATTTAGTTTTGTTTACATTTGTAGTCGTTGTTTATATTTGTAGTATTTGTTTACTTTTAGTTTTGTTTACATTTGTAGTCTTTGTTTACATTTAGAGTGTTAGTTTACGTTTGTAGTTTTTGTTTACATTTGTAGTCTGTTTCCATTTAGAGTCTTTGTTTACATTTGTAGTCTTTGTTTACATTTGTAGTCTTTGTTTACATATGTAGGCTTTGTTTACATTTAGAGTGTTTACATTTAGTCCCTTTGTTTACATTTGTAGTCTTTGTTTACATTTTTAGCCTTTGTTTACGTTTAGAGTCTTTGTTTTTGTGTTTAGACTTTGTTTATATTTACAGTCTGTTTACATTTGTAGTCCTTGTTTATACCCAGAGTTTTTTATTACATTTAGAGTCTTTGTTTACATTTTTATTATTTGTTTACATTTAGAGTTTTTGTTTACGTTTGCAGTCTTTGTTTACATTTGTAGTCTTTGTTTACATTTAGAGTGTTAGTTTACGTTTGTAGTTTTTGTTGACATTTGTAGTCTGTTTCGATTTAGAGTCTTTGTTTATATTTGTAGTCTTTGTTTACATTTGTAGTCTTTGTTTACATTTGTAATCTTTGTTTGCATTTAGAGACCTTCTTTATATTTAGAGTCTTTGTTTACGTTTGTAATCTTTGTTTACATTTTTAGTCTTTGTTTTATTTTAGAGTCTGTTTACATATAAGGTCTTTGTTTACATTTGTAGTCTTTATTTACATTTAAATTCTTTGTTTACATATGTAGTCTTTGTATACATTTAGATAGTTTACATTTGTAGTCTTTGTCTACATTTAGAGTGTTAGTTTACGTATGTAGTTTTTGTTTACATTTGTAGTCTGTTTTATTTAGAGTCTTTGTTTATATTTGTAGTCTTTGTTTACATTTGTAGTCTTTGTTTACATTTGTAATCTTTCTTTACATTTAGAGACCTTCTTTACATTTAGAGTCTTTGTTTACAGTTGTAGCCTTTGTTTACATTTTTAGACTTTGTTTACATATAGAGTCTGTTTACATTTGTAGTCTTTGTTTACATTTAGGCCTATGTTTACATTTGCAGTCTTTGTTTACATTTAGAGTCTGTTTACATATGTAGTCTTTGTTTACATTTTTAGTCTGTTTGCATTTAGAGTCTGTTTTCATTTATAGTCTGTTTACATTTGTAGACTTTGTTTACATTTCGTGAGTTTGTTTACAGTTTGAGTCACTTAGCATTTGTGCTCTTTGTTTACATTTGTATTCTTTGTTTACATTTGTAGTCTGCTTACATTTAGATACTTTGTTTATATTTAGAGGCTTTGTTTACATTTGTTGTCTGTTTAAACTTAGAGTCTGTTTACGTTTGTAGTTTTTGTTTACGTTTAGTGTCTTTGTTTACATTTGTACTCTTTGTTTACAGTTGTAGACTTTCTTAACATTTATAGTCTTTGTTTACATTTGTATTCTTTGTTTAAATTTAGAGACTTTGTTGACATTTAGAGTCCGTTTATATTGGTAGTCTTTGTTTACATTTAGAGAGATTGTTTACATGCAGAGTTTTTGTTTACATTTGTAGTCCTTGTTTACACTTGTAGTCTTTGTTTACATTTAGACTTTGTTTATATTTAGAGACTTTGTTTACATTTGTAGACCTTTTTTACACCTAGAGTCCTTGTTTACACCAAGAGTTTTTGGTTACATTTAGAGTCTTTGTTTATATTTCTATTATTTGTTTACATTTAGTTTGTTTACATTTGTAATCGTTGTTTATATTTGTAGTATTTGTTACTTTTAGTTTTGTTTACATTTGTAGTCTTTGTTTACATTTTTATTCTTTGTTTACATTTAGAGTTCCATTTAGTGTCTTTGTTTACATTTGTAGTCTTTGTTTACATATAGCGCGTTTGTTTACATTTAGAGCCTTTGTTTACATTTTTAGTCTTTGTTTACATTTTTAGCCTTTGTTTACATTTAGAGTCTTTGGTTTTATTTTTAGGCTTTGTTTACATTTAGAGTCTGTTTACATTTGTAGTCCTTGTTTACACCTAGAGTCCTTGTTTAAACCCAGAGTTTTTTATTACATTTAGAGTCTTTGTTTACAATTTTATTATTTGTTTACATTTAGAGACTTTGTTTACGTTTGCAATCTTTGGTTACATTTAGAGTCTTTGTTTATATTTCTAGTATTTGTTTACATTTAGTTTTGTTTACATTTGTAGTCGTTGTTTATATTTGTAGTATTTGTTTACTTTTAGTTTTGTTTACATTTGTAGTCTTTGTTTACATTTAGAGTGTTAGTTTACGTTTGTAGTTTTTGTTTACATTTGTAGTCTGTTTCCATTTAGAGTCTTTGTTTACATTTGTAGTCTTTGTTTACATTTGTAGTCTTTGTTTACATATGTAGGCTTTGTTTACATTTAGAGTGTTTACATTTAGTCCCTTTGTTTACATTTGTAGTCTTTGTTTACATTTTTAGCCTTTGTTTACATTTAGAGGCTTTGTTTTTATTTTTAGACTTAGTTTATATTTAGATTCTGTTTACATTTGTAGTCCTTGTTTATACCCAGAGTTTTTTATTACATTTAGAGTCTTTGTTTACATTTAGAGTTTTTGTTTACGTTTGCAGTCTTTGTTTACATTTGTAGTCTTTGTTTACATTTAGAGTGTTAGTTTACGTTTGTAGTTTTTGTTTACATTTGTAGTCTGTTTCTATTTAGAGTCTTTGTTTATATTTGTTTTCTTTGTTTACATTTGTAGTCTTTGTTTACATTTGTAATCTTTGTTTGCATTTAGAGAACTTCTTTATATTTAGAGTCTTTGTTTACGTTTGTAGTCTTTGTTTACATTTTTAGTCTTTGTTTTAATTTAGAGTCTGTTTACATTTAAGGTCTTTGTTTACATTTGTAGTCTTTATTTACATTTAAATTCTTTGTTTACATATGTAGACTTTGTATACATTTATAGTGTTTACATTTAGAGTCTTTGTTTACGTTTGCAGTCTTTGTTTACATTTGTAGTCTTTGTTTACATTTGTAGTCTGCTTACATTTAGATACATTGTTTATATTTAGAGGCTTTGTTTACATTTGTTGTCTGTTTACACTTAGAGTCTGTTTACGTTTGTAGTTTTTGTTTACGTTTAGTGTCTTTGTTTACATTTGTAGTCTTTGTTTACAGTTGTAGACTTTCTTAACATTTATAGTCTTTGTTTACATTTGTATTCTTTGTTTAAATTTAGAGACTTTGTTGACATTTAGAGTCCGTTTATATTTGTAGTCTTTGTTTACATTTAGAGAGATTGTTTACATGTAGAGTTTTTGTTTACATTTGTAGTCCTTGTTTAAACTTGTAGTCTTTGTTTACATTTAGTCTTTGTTTATATTTAGAGACTTTGTTTACATTTGTAGTCCTTTTTTACACCTAGAGTCCCATTTTGTGTCTTTGTTTACATTTTTATTCTTTGTTTACATTTAGAGTTTCATTTAGAGTCTTTGTTTACATATAGCGCGTTTGTTTACATTTAGAGCCTTTGTTTACATTTTTAGTCTTTGTTTACATTTTTAGCCTTTGTTTACATTTAGAGTCTTTGTTTTTGTTTTTAGGCTTTGTTTACATTTAGAGTCTGTTTACATTTGTAGTCCTTGTTTACACCTAGAGTCCTTGTTTACACCAAGAGATTTTGGTTACATTTAGAGTCTTTGTTTATATTTCTAGTATTTGTTTACATTTAGTTTTGTTTACATTTAGTTTTGCTTACATTTGTAGTCGTGGTTTATATTTGTAGTATTTGTTTACTTTTAGTTTTGTTTACATTTTTATTTTTTGTTTACATTTAGACTCCCATTTTGTATCTTTGTTTACATTTGTAGTCTTTGTTTACATTTTTATTCTTTGTTTACATTTAGAGTTTCATTTAGAGTCTTTGTTTACATATAGCGCGTTTGTTTACATATAGAGCCTTTGTTTACATTTTTAGTCTTTGTTTACATTTTTAGCCTTTGTTTACATTTAGAGTCTTTGTTTTTATTTTTAGGCTTTGTTTACATTTAGAGTCTGTTTACATTTGTAGTCCTTGTTTACACCTAGAGTCCTTGTTTATACCCAGAGTTTTTTATTACATTTAGAGTCTTTGTTTACATTTTTATTATTTGTTTACATTTTTATTATTTGTTTACATTTAGAGACTTTGTTTACGTTTGCAATCTTTGGTTACATTTAGAGTCTTTGTTTATATTTCTAGTATTTGTTTACATTTAGTTTTGTTTACATTTAGTTTTGCTTACATTTGTAGTCGTGGTTTATATTTGTAGTATTTGTTTACTTTTAGTTTTGTTTACATTTTTATTTTTTGTTTACATTTAGACTCCCATTTTGTATCTTTGTTTACATTTGTAGTCTTTGTTTACATTTTTATTCTTTGTTTACATTTAGAGTTTCATTTAGAGTCTTTGTTTACATATAGCGCGTTTGTTTACATATAGAGCCTTTGTTTACATTTTTAGTCTTTGTTTACATTTTTAGCCTTTGTTTACATTTAGAGTCTTTGTTTTTATTTTTAGGCTTTGTTTACATTTAGAGTCTGTTTACATTTGTAGTCCTTGTTTACACCTAGAGTCCTTGTTTATACCCAGAGTTTTTTATTACATTTAGAGTCTTTGTTTACATTTTTATTATTTGTTTACATTTTTATTATTTGTTTACATTTAGAGACTTTGTTTACGTTTGCAATCTTTGGTTACATTTAGAGTCTTTGTTTATATTTCTAGTATTTGTTTACATTTAGTTTTGTTTACATTTGTAGTCGTTGTTTATATTTGTAGTATTTGTTTACTTTTAGTTTTGTTTACATTTGTAGTCTTTGTTTACATTTAGAGTGTTAGTTTACGTTTAGTTTTGTTTACATTTGTAGTCTTTGTTTACATTTAGAGTGTTAGTTTACGTTTGTAGTTTTTGTTTACATTTGTAGTCTGTTTCCATTTAGAGTGTTTGTTTACATTTGTAGTCTTTGTTTACATTTGTAGTCTTTGTTTACATATGTAGGCTTTGTTTACTTTTAGAGTGTTTACATTTAGTCCCTTTGTTTACATTTGTAGTCTTTGTTTACATTTTTAGCCTTTGTTTACATTTAGAGTCTTTGTTTTTATTTTTAGACTTTGTTTATATTTAGAGTCTGTTTACATTTGTAGTCCTTGTTTATACCCAGAGTTTTTTATTACATTTAGAGTCTTTGTTTATATTTTTATTATTTGTTAACATTTAGAGTTTTTGTTTACGTTTGCAGTCTTTGTTTACATTTGTAGTCTTTGTTTACATTTAGAGTATTAGTTTACGTTTGTAGTTTTTGTTTACATTTGTAGTCTGTTTCTATTTAGAGTCTTTGTTTATATTTGTAGCCTTTGTTTACATTTGTAGTCTTTGTTTACATTTGTAATCTTTGTTTGCATTTAGAGACCTTCTTTATATTTAGAGTCTTTGTTTACGTTTGTAGTCTTTGTTTACATTTTTAGTCTTTGTTTTAATTTAGAGTCTGTTTACATTTAAGGTCTTTGTTTACATTTGTAGTCTTTATTTACATTTAAATTCTTTGTTTACATATGTAGACTTTGTATATATTTATAGTGTTTACATTTAGAGTCTTTGTTTACGTTTGCAGTCTTTGTTTACATTTGTAGTCTTTGTCTACATTTAGAGTGTTAGTTTACGTTTGTAGTCTTTGTTTACATTTGTAGTCTTTGTTTACATTTGTAATCTTTCTTTGAATTTAGAGACCTTCTTTACATTTAGAGTCTTTGATTACATTTGTAGCCTTTGTTTACATTTTTAGACTTTGTTTATATTTTTAGACTTGGTTTACATATAGAGTCTTTGTTTACATTTGTAGTCTTTGTTTACATTTAGGTCTATGTTTACATTTGCAGTCTTTGTTTACATTTAATGTCTGTTTACATATCTAGTCTTTGTTTTCATTTATTGTCTGTTTACATTTGTAGACTTTGTTTACATTTAGAGAGTTTGTTTACAGTTTGAGTCACTTAACATTTGTGCTCTTTGTTTACATTTGTATTCTTTGTTTACATTTGTAGTCTGCTTACATTTAGATACTTTGTTTATATTTAGAGGCTTTGTTTACATTTGTTGTCTGTTTACACTTAGAGTCTGTTTACGTTTGTAGTTTTTGTTTACGTTTAGTGTCTTTGTTTACATTTGCAGTCTTTGTTTACAGTTGTAGACTTTCTTAACATTTATAGTCTTTGTTTACATTTGTATTCTTTGTTTAAATTTTGAGACTTTGTTGACATTTAGAGTCCGTTTATATTTGTAGTCTTTGTTTACATTTAGAGAGATTACTTACATGTAGAGTTTTTGTTTACATTTGTAGTCCTTGTTTACACTTGTAGTCTTTGTTTACATTTAGTCTTTGTTTATATTTAGAGACTTTGTTTACATTTGTAGTCCTTTTTTACACCTAGAGTCCCATTTTGTGTCTTTGTTTACATTTGTAGTCTTTGTTTACATTTTTATTCTTTGTTTACATTTAGAGTTTCATTTAGAGTCTTTGTTTACATATAGCGCGTTTGTTTACATTTAGAGCCTTTGTTTACATTTTTAGTCTTTGTTTACATTTTTAGCCTTTGTTTACATTTAGAGTCTCTGTTTTTGTTTTTAGGCTTTGTTTACATTTAGAGTCTGTTTACATTTGTAGTCCTTGTTTGCACCTAGAGTCCTTGTTTATACCCAGAGTTTTTTATTACATTTAGAGTCTTTGTTTACAATTTTTTTATTTGTTTACATTTGTTGCTTTTTTTTTACACTTAGAGTCCTTGTTGACACCAAGAGTTTTTGGTTACATTTAGAGTCTTTGTTTATATTTCTATTATTTGTTTACATTTAGTTTTGTTTACATTTGTAATCGTTGTCTATATTTGTAGTATTTGTAGCTTTTAGTTTTGTTTAAATTTGTAGTCTTTGTTTACAATTTTATTCTTTGTTTACATTTAGAGTTCCATTTAGTGTCTTTCTTTACATTTGTAGTCTTTGTTTACATATAGCGCGTTTGTTTACATTTAGAGCCTTTGTTTACATTTTTAGTCTTTGTTTACATTTTTAGCCTTTGTTTACATTTAGAGTCTTTGGTTTTATTTTTAGGCTTTGTTTACATTTAGAGTCTGTTTACATTTGTAGTCCTTGTTTACACCTAGAGTCCTTGTTTATACCCAGAGTTTTTTATTACATTTAGAGTCTTTGTTTACATTTTTATTATTTGTTTACATTTTTATTATTTGTTTACATTTAGAGACTTTGTTTACGTTTGCAATCTTTGCTTACATTTAGAGTCTTTGTTTATATTTTTAGTATTTGTTTACATTTAGTTTTGTTTACATTTGTAGTCGTTGTTTATATTTGTAGTATTTGTTTACTTTTAGTTTTGTTTACATTTGTAATCTTTGTTTGCATTTAGAGACCTTCTTTATATTTAGAGTCTTTTTTTACGTTTGTAGTCTTTGTTTACATTTTCAGTGTTTGTTTTAATTTAGAGTCTGTTTACATTTAAGGTCTTTGTTTACATTTGTAGTCTGTATTTACATTTAAATTCTTTGTTTACATATGTAGTCTTTCTATACATTTAGGTTGTTTACATATAGAGTCTTTGTTTACGTATGCAGTCTTTGTTTACATTTGTAGTCTTTGTCTACATTTAGAGTGTTAGTTTACCTTTGTAGTTTTTGTTTACATTTGTAGTCTGTTTTATTTAGAGTCTCTGTTTACATTCGTAGTCTTTGTTTACATTTGTAGTCTTTGTTTACATTTGTAATCTTTCTTTGAATTTAGAGACCTTCTTTACATTTAGAGTGTTTGTTTACATTTGTAGCCTTTGTTTACATTTTTAGACTTTGTTTACATATAGAGTCTTTTTTTACATTTGTAGTCTTTGTTTACATTTAGGTCTATGTTTACATTTGCAGTCTTTGTTTACATTTAGAGTCTGTTTACATATGTAGTCTTTGTTTTCATTTATAGTCTGTTTACATTTGTAGACTTTGTTTACATTTAGAGAGTTTGTTTACAGTTTGAGTCACTTAACATTTGTGCTCTTTGTTTACATTTGTATTCTTTGTTTACATTTGTAGTCTGCTTACATTTAGATACTTTGTTTATATTTAGAGACTTTGTTTACATTTGTAGTCTGTTTCCATTTAGAGTCTTTGTTTACATTTGTAGTCTTTGTTTACATTTGTAGTCTTTGTTTACATATGTAGGCTTTGTTTACATTTAGAGTGTTTACATTTAGTCCCTTTGTTTACATTTGTAGTCTTTGTTTACATTTTTAGCCTTTGTTTACATTTAGAGGCTTTGTTTTTATTTTTAGACTTAGTTTATATTTAGATTCTGTTTACATTTGTAGTCCTTGTTTATACCCAGAGTTTTTTATTACATTTAGAGTCTTTGTTTACATTTAGAGTTTTTGTTTACGTTTGCAGTCTTTGTTTACATTTGTAGTCTTTGTTTACATTTAGAGTGTTAGTTTACGTTTGTAGTTTTTGTTTACATTTGTAGTCTGTTTCTATTTAGAGTCTTTGTTTATATTTGTTTTCTTTGTTTACATTTGTAGTCTTTGTTTACATTTGTAATCTTTGTTTGCATTTAGAGAACTTCTTTATATTTAGAGTCTTTGTTTACGTTTGTAGTCTTTGTTTACATTTTTAGTCTTTGTTTTAATTTAGAGTCTGTTTACATTTAAGGTCTTTGTTTACATTTGTAGTCTTTATTTACATTTAAATTCTTTGTTTACATATGTAGACTTTGTATACATTTATAGTGTTTACATTTAGAGTCTTTGTTTACGTTTGCAGTCTTTGTTTACATTTGTAGTCTTTGTTTACATTTGTAGTCTGCTTACATTTAGATACATTGTTTATATTTAGAGGCTTTGTTTACATTTGTTGTCTGTTTACACTTAGAGTCTGTTTACGTTTGTAGTTTTTGTTTACGTTTAGTCTCTTTGTTTACATTTGTAGTCTTTGTTTACAGTTGTAGACTTTCTTAACATTTATAGTCTTTGTTTACATTTGTATTCTTTGTTTAAATTTAGAGACTTTGTTGACATTTAGAGTCCGTTTATATTTGTAGTCTTTGTTTACATTTAGAGAGATTGTTTACATGTAGAGTTTTTGTTTACATTTGTAGTCCTTGTTTAAACTTGTAGTCTTTGTTTACATTTAGTCTTTGTTTATATTTAGAGACTTTGTTTACATTTGTAGTCCTTTTTTACACCTAGAGTCCCATTTTGTGTCTTTGTTTACATTTTTATTCTTTGTTTACATTTAGAGTTTCATTTAGAGTCTTTGTTTACATATAGCGCGTTTGTTTACATTTAGAGCCTTTGTTTACATTTTTAGTCTTTGTTTACATTTTTAGCCTTTGTTTACATTTAGAGTCTTTGTTTTTGTTTTTAGGCTTTGTTTACATTTAGAGTCTGTTTACATTTGTAGTCCTTGTTTACACCTAGAGTCCTTGTTTACACCAAGAGATTTTGGTTACATTTAGAGTCTTTGTTTATATTTCTAGTATTTGTTTACATTTAGTTTTGTTTACATTTAGTTTTGCTTACATTTGTATTCGTGGTTTATATTTGTAGTATTTGTTTACTTTTAGTTTTGTTTACATTTTTATTTTTTGTTTACATTTAGACTCCCATTTTGTATCTTTGTTTACATTTGTAGTCTTTGTTTACATTTTTATTCTTTGTTTACATTTAGAGTTTCATTTAGAGTCTTTGTTTACATATAGCGCGTTTGTTTACATATAGAGCCTTTGTTTACATTTTTAGTCTTTGTTTACATTTTTAGCCTTTGTTTACATTTAGAGTCTTTGTTTTTATTTTTAGGCTTTGTTTACATTTAGAGTCTGTTTACATTTGTAGTCCTTGTTTACACCTAGAGTCCTTGTTTATACCCAGAGTTTTTTATTACATTTAGAGTCTTTGTTTACATTTTTATTATTTGTTTACATTTTTATTATTTGTTTACATTTAGAGACTTTGTTTACGTTTGCAATCTTTGGTTACATTTAGAGTCTTTGTTTATATTTCTAGTATTTGTTTACATTTAGTTTTGCTTACATTTGTAGTCGTGGTTTATATTTGTAGTATTTGTTTACTTTTAGTTTTGTTTACATTTTTATTTTTTGTTTACATTTAGACTCCCATTTTGTATCTTTGTTTACATTTGTAGTCTTTGTTTACATTTTTATTCTTTGTTTACATTTAGAGTTTCATTTAGAGTCTTTGTTTACATATAGCGCGTTTGTTTACATATAGAGCCTTTGTTTACATTTTTAGTCTTTGTTTACATTTTTAGACTTTGTTTACATTTAGAGTCTTTGTTTTTATTTTTAGGCTTTGTTTACATTTAGAGTCTGTTTACATTTGTAGTCCTTGTTTACACCTAGAGTCCTTGTTTATACCCAGAGTTTTTTATTACATTTAGAGTCTTTGTTTACATTTTTATTATTTGTTTACATTTTTATTATTTGTTTACATTTAGAGACTTTGTTTACGTTTGCAATCTTTGGTTACATTTAGAGTCTTTGTTTATATTTCTAGTATTTGTTTACATTTAGTTTTGTTTACATTTGTAGTCGTTGTTTATATTTGTAGTATTTGTTTACTTTTAGTTTTGTTTACATTTGTAGTCTTTGTTTACATTTAGAGTGTTAGTTTACGTTTGTAGTTTTTGTTTACATTTGTAGTCTGTTTCCATTTAGAGTGTTTGTTTACATTTGTAGTCTTTGTTTACATTTGTAGTCTTTGTTTACATATGTAGGCTTTGTTTACATTTAGAGTGTTTACATTTAGTCCCTTTGTTTACATTTGTAGTCTTTGTTTACATTTTTAGCCTTTGTTTACATTTAGAGTCTTTGTTTTTATTTTTAGACTTTGTTTATATTTAGAGTCTGTTTACATTTGTAGTCCTTGTTTATACCCAGAGTTTTTTATTACATTTAGAGTCTTTGTTTATATTTTTATTATTTGTTAACATTTAGAGTTTTTGTTTACGTTTGCAGTCTTTGTTTACATTTGTAGTCTTTGTTTACATTTAGAGTATTAGTTTACGTTTGTAGTTTTTGTTTACATTTGTAGTCTGTTTCTATTTAGAGTCTTTGTTTATATTTGTAGCCTTTGTTTACATTTGTAGTCTTTGTTTACATTTGTAATCTTTGTTTGCATTTAGAGACCTTCTTTATATTTAGAGTCTTTGTTTACGTTTGTAGTCTTTGTTTACATTTTTAGTCTTTGTTTTAATTTAGAGTCTGTTTACATTTAAGGTCTTTGTTTACATTTGTAGTCTTTATTTACATTCAAATTCTTTGTTTACATATGTAGACTTTGTATATATTTATAGTGTTTACATTTAGAGTCTTTGTTTACGTTTGCAGTCTTTGTTTACATTTGTAGTCTTTGTCTACATTTAGAGTGTTAGTTTACGTTTGTAGTCTTTGTTTACATTTGTAGTCTTTGTTTACATTTGTAATCTTTCTTTGAATTTAGAGACCTTCTTTACATTTAGAGTCTTTGATTACATTTGTAGCCTTTGTTTACATTTTTAGACTTTGTTTATATTTTTAGACTTGGTTTACATATAGAGTCTTTGTTTACATTTGTAGTCTTTGTTTACATTTAGGTCTATGTTTACATTTGCAGTCTTTGTTTACATTTAATGTCTGTTTACATATCTAGTCTTTGTTTTCATTTATTGTCTGTTTACATTTGTAGACTTTGTTTACATTTAGAGAGTTTGTTTACAGTTTGAGTCACTTAACATTTGTGCTCTTTGTTTACATTTGTATTCTTTGTTTACATTTGTAGTCTGCTTACATTTAGATACTTTGTTTATATTTAGATGCTTTGTTTACATTTGTTGTCTGTTTACACTTAGAGTCTGTTTACGTTTGTAGTTTTTGTTTACGTTTAGTGTCTTTGTTTACATTTGCAGTCTTTGTTTACAGTTGTAGACTTTCTTAACATTTATAGTCTTTGTTTACATTTGTATTCTTTGTTTAAATTTAGAGACTTTGTTGACATTTAGAGTCCGTTTATATTTGTAGTCTTTGTTTACATTTAGAGAGATTGTTTACATGTAGAGTTTTTGTTTACATTTGTAGTCCTTGTTTACACTTGTAGTCTTTGTTTACATTTAGTCTTTGTTTATATTTAGAGACTTTGTTTACATTTGTAGTCCTTTTTTACACCTAGAGTCCCATTTTGTGTCTTTGTTTACATTTGTAGACTTTATTTACATTTTTATTCTTTGTTTACATTTAGAGTTTCATTTAGAGTCTTTGTTTACATATAGCGCGTTTGTTTACATTTAGAGCCTTTGTTTACATTTTTAGTCTTTGTTTACATTTTTAGCCTTTGTTTACATTTAGAGTCTCTGTTTTTGTTTTTAGGCTTTGTTTACATTTAGAGTCTGTTTACATTTGTAGTCCTTGTTTGCACCTAGAGTCCTTGTTTATACCCAGAGTTTTTTATTACATTTAGAGTCTTTGTTTACATTTTTATTATTTGTTTACATTTGTTGCTTTTTTTTACACTTAGAGTCCTTGTTGACACCAAGAGTTTTTGGTTACATTTAGAGTCTTTGTTTATATTTCTATTATTTGTTTACATTTAGTTTTGTTTACATTTGTAATCGTTGTCTATATTTGTAGTATTTGTAGCTTTTAGTTTTGTTTAAATTTGTAGTCTTTGTTTACAATTTTATTCTTTGTTTACATTTAGAGTTCCATTTAGTGTCTTTCTTTACATTTGTAGTCTTTGTTTACATATAGCGCGTTTGTTTACATTTAGAGCCTTTGTTTACATTTTTAGTCTTTGTTTACATTTTTAGCCTTTGTTTACATTTAGAGTCTTTGGTTTTATTTTTAGGCTTTGTTTACATTTAGAGTCTGTTTACATTTGTAGTCCTTGTTTACACCTAGAGTCCTTGTTTATACCCAGAGTTTTTTATTACATTTAGAGTCTTTGTTTACATTTTTATTATTTGTTTACATTTTTATTATTTGTTTACATTTAGAGACTTTGTTTACGTTTGCAATCTTTGCTTACATTTAGAGTCTTTGTTTATATTTTTAGTATTTGTTTACATTTAGTTTTGTTTACATTTGTAGTCGTTGTTTATATTTGTAGTATTTGTTTACTTTTAGTTTTGTTTACATTTGTAATCTTTGTTTGCATTTAGAGACCTTCTTTATATTTAGAGTCTTTGTTTACGTTTGTAGTCTTTGTTTACATTTACAGTCTTTGTTTTAATTTAGAGTCTGTTTACATTTAAGGTCTTTGTTTACATTTGTAGTCTGTATTTACATTTAAATTCTTTGTTTACATATGTAGTCTTTCTATACATTTAGGTTGTTTACATATAGAGTCTTTGTTTACGTATGCAGTCTTTGTTTACATTTGTAGTCTTTGTCTACATTTAGAGTGTTAGTTTACATTCGTAGTCTTTGTTTACATTTGTAGTCTTTGTTTACATTTGTAATCTTTCTTTGAATTTAGAGACCTTCTTTACATTTAGAGTGTTTGTTTACATTTGTAGCCTTTGTTTACATTTTTAGACTTTGTTTACATATAGAGTCTTTTTTTACATTTGTAGTCTTTGTTTACATTTAGGTCTATGTTTACATTTGCAGTCTTTGTTTACATTTAGAGTCTGTTTACATATGTAGTCTTTGTTTTCATTTATAGTCTGTTTACATTTGTAGACTTTGTTTACATTTAGAGAGTTTGTTTACAGTTTGAGTCACTTAACATTTGTGCTCTTTGTTTACATTTGTATTCTTTGTTTACATTTGTAGTCTGCTTACATTTAGATACTTTGTTTATATTTAGAGACTTTGTTTACATTTGTTGTCTGTTTACACTTAGAGTCTGTTTACGTTTGTAGTTTTTGTTTACGTTAAGTGTCTTTGTTTACATTTGTAGTCTTTGTTTACAGTTGTAGACTTTCTTAACATTTATAGTCTTTGTTTACATTTGTATTCTTTGTTTAAATTTAGAGACTTTGTTGACATTTAGAGTCCGTTTATATTTGTAGTCTTTGTTTACATTTAGAGAGATTGTTTACATGTAGAGTTTTTGTTTATTGTTTGTTTTCGTTAGCTGTGACCCTGCTCACCTATGCGCATGCATGAGGTCTGCATTGATTTTGTTAAAATAGGGTAGAAGCGTAGAAGATGAGAGAATGTTTACATTTTACGAGTGAGAGATAAGTTGCGGTTTCTTTTTTCTTTTTTTTTCTTTTCAGGACATTATTGAATTTTGAGGCGATACTTCTTCGTTATATTCGTATAAAGGCAAAATGCTGATTTTTCCCCCTTGTAATTTTTAAATAAGTGTAGAAGATCAGTTTTATTCTTCGATGCAAAGTAAAATCCGTAAACTTAAAAGTAAATGCCTGTTTTCTTTCTTCTTCTTCTTTTTTTTTTTCAGTTAAAATTATTTTGATTTGCTTACTTGATCTCTAAATTCGTACTATATCTGTCATACCTGAACACTTGTTTCATGCACTGATTATAGTAGTAAATTAATTAAAAATGACTTAAATTAGGTAAAATGTACATAATTCATTAATAAAAGAAGAGAAAAAGAACAACGTTTACAGTAGACTTTACCTGTAGTAAAAGTAATATATTTTTTTCTTTTAAATTATACTGCTAAAATAAAAATACCATATTTTTGGATCTCTATTTTACAGAAATTTACAGAAAATCGTATTTAAATCAAATCATTAGATTTTTTTATCATGATTATTTTACACCTTTTATTTTTCGCGCATATTGTCATATAAATTACATTAAATAAAATATTGTTAATTAAAATTTACCGTAAAAAGTTAAAATAAATATTGAAGACTCATAAAAAGAAAACGAACACGTGTAGAACGAAAAGCGCATTTGGCTAAGTGCCCATCTCATTAAACGCATCACCCCTTTTCCGAGTAGGATCGTTCCGCGAGAGGTAGACATGGTTTACGAAAACGGACAGTACATTTCTAGTCCTTGTTTACACTTGTAGTCTTTGTTTACATTTAGACTTTGTTTACATTTAGAGTCTTTGGTTTTATTTTTAGGCTTTGTTTACATTTAGAGTCTGTTTACATTTGTAGTCCTTGTTTACACCTAGAGTCCTTGTTTATACCCAGAGTTTTTTATTACATTTAGAGTCTTTGTTTACATTTTTATTATTTGTTTACATTTTTAGTCTTTGTTTACATTTAGAGTGTTAGTTTACGTTTGTAGTTTTTGTTTACATTTGTAGTCTGTTTCCATTTAGAGTCTTTGTTTACATTTGTAGTCTTTGTTTACATTTGTAGTCTTTGTTTACATATGTAGGCTTTGTTTACATTTAGAGTGTTTACATTTAGTCCCTTTGTTTACATTTGTAGTCTTTGTTTACATTTTTAGCCTTTCTTTACGTTTAGAGTCTTTGTTTTTGTTTTTAGACTTTGTTTATATTTAGAGTCTGTTTACATTTGTAGTCCTTGTTTATACCCAGAGTTTTTTATTACATTTAGAGTCTTTGTTTACATTTTTATTATTTGTTTACATTTAGAGTTTTTGTTTACGTTTGCATTCTTTGTTTACATTTGTAGTCTTTGTTTACATTTACAGTGTTAGTTTAGGTTTGTAGTTTTTGTTTACATTTGTAGTCTGTTTCTATTTAGAGTCTTTGTTTATATTTGTAGTCTTTGTTTACATTTGTAGTCTTTGTTTACATTTGTAATCTTTGTTTGCATTTAGAGACCTTCTTTATATTTAGAGTCTTTGTTTACGTTTGTAATCTTTGTTTACATTTTTAGTCTTTGTTTTATTTTAGAGTCTGTTTACATATAAGGTCTTTGTTTACATTTGTAGTCTTTATTTACATTTAAATTCTTTGTTTACATATGTAGTCTTTGTATACATTTAGATTGTTTACATTTGTAGTCTTTGTCTACATTTAGAGTGTTAGTTTACGTTTGTAGTTTTTGTTTACATTTGTAGTCTGTTTTACTTAGACTCTTTGTTTATATTTGTAGTCTTTGTTTACATTTGTAGTCTTTGTTTACATTTAGGTCTATGTTTATATTTGCATTATTTGTTTACATTTAGAGTCTGTTTACATATGTAGTCTTTGTTTACATTTTTAATCTGTTTTCTTTTAGAGTCTGTTTTCATTTATAGTCTGTTTACATTTGTAGACTTTGTTTACATTTAGAGAGTTTGTTTGCAGTTTGAGTCACTTAACATTTGTGCTCTTTGTTTACATTTGTAGACTGCTTACATTTAGATACTTTGTTTATATTTAGAGGCTATGTTTACATTTGTTGTCTGTTTACACTTAGAGTCTGTTTACGTTTGTAGTTTTTGTTTACGTTTAGTGTCTTTGTTTACATTTGTAGTCTTTGTTTACAGTTGTAGACTTTCTTAACATTTATAGTCTTTGTTTACATTTTTATTCTTTGTTTACATTTAGAGAGATTGTTTACATGTAGAGTTTTTTTACATTTGTCGTCCTTGTTTACACTTGTAGTCTTTGTTTACATTTAGACTTTGTTTATATTTAGAGACTTTGTTTACATTTGTAGTCCTTTTTTACACCTAGAGTCCTTGTTTACACCAAGAGATTTTGGTTACATTTAGAGTCTTTGTTTATATTTCTAGTATTTGTTTACATTTAGTTTTGTTTACATTTGTAGTCGTTGTTTATATTTGTAGTATTTGTTTACTTTTAGTTTTGTTTACATTTTTATTTTTTGTTTACATTTAGAGTTCCATTTAGAGTCTTTGTTTACATATAGCGCGTTTGTTTACATTTAGAGCCTTTGTTTACATTTTTAGTCTTTGTTTACATTTTTAGCCTTTGTTTACATTTAGAGTCTTTGTTTTTATTTTTAGGCTTTGTTTACATTTAGAGTCTGTTTACATTTGTAGTCCTTGTTTACACCTAGAGTCCTTGTTTATACCCAGAGTTTTTTATTACATTTAGAGTCTTTGTTTATATTTTTATTATTTGTTTACATTTAGAGACTGTTTACGTTTGCAATCTTTGGTTACATTTAGAGTCTTTGTTTATATTTCTAGTATTTGTTTACATATAGTTTTGTTTACATTTGTAGTCGTTGTTTATATTTGTAGTATTTGTTTACTTTTAGTTTTGTTTACATTTGTAGTCTTTGTTTACATTTAGAGTGTTAGTTTACGTTTGTAGTTTTTGTTTACATTTTTAGTCTGTTTCTATTTAGAGTCTTTGTTTATATTTGTAGTCTCTATTTACATTTGTAGTCCTTGTTTATACCCAGAGTTTTTTATTACATTTAGAGTCTTTGTTTGCATTTTTATTATTTGTTTACATTTAGAGTTTTTGTTTACGTTTACAGTCTTTTTTTACATTTGTAGTCTTTGTTTACATTTAGAGTGTTAGTTTACGTTTGTAGTTTTTGTTTACATTTGTAGTCTGTTTCTATTTAGAGTCTTTGTTTATATTTAGAGACTTTGTTTACATTTGTAGTCCTTTTTTACACCTAGAGTCCTTGTTTACACCAAGAGTTTTTGGTTACATTTAGAGTCTTTGTTTATATTTCTATTATTTGTTTACATTTAGTTTTGTTTACATTTGTAATCGTTGTTTATATTTGTAGTATTTGTTACTTTTAGTTTTGTTTACATTTGTAGTCTTTGTTTACATTTTTATTCTTTGTTTACATTTAGAGTTCCATTTAGTGTCTTTGTTTACATTTGTAGTCTTTGTTTACATATAGCGCGTTTGTTTACATTTAGAGCCTTTGTTTACATTTTTAGTCTTTGTTTACATTTTTAGCCTTTGTTTACATTTAGAGTCTTTGGTTTTATTTTTAGGCTTTGTTTACATTTAGAGTCTGTTTACATTTGTAGTCCTTGTTTACACCTAGAGTCCTTGTTTATACCCAGAGTTTTTTATTACATTTAGAGTCTTTGTTTACATTTTTATTATTTGTTTACATTTAGAGACTTTGTTTACGTTTGCAATCTTTGCTTACATTTAGAGTCTTTGTTTATATTTCTAGTATTTGTTTACATTTAGTTTTGTTTACATTTGTAGTCGTTGTTTATATTTGTAGTATTTGTTTACTTTTAGTTTTGTTTACATTTGTAGTCTTTGTTTACATTTAGAGTGTTAGTTTACGTTTGTAGTTTTTGTTTACATTTGTAGTCTGTTTCCATTTAGAGTCTTTGTTTACATTTGTAGTCTTTGTTTACATTTGTAGTCTTTGTTTACATATGTAGGCTTTGTTTACATTTAGAGTGTTTACATTTAGTCCCTTTGTTTACATTTGTAGTCTTTGTTTACATTTTTAGCCTTTGTTTACGTTTAGAGTCTTTGTTTTTGTGTTTAGACTTTGTTTATATTTACAGTCTGTTTACATTTGTAGTCCTTGTTTATACCCAGAGTTTTTTATTACATTTAGAGTCTTTGTTTACATTTTTATTATTTGTTTACATTTAGAGTTTTTGTTTACGTTTGCAGTCTTTGTTTACATTTGTAGTCTTTGTTTACATTTAGAGTGTTAGTTTACGTTTGTAGTTTTTGTTGACATTTGTAGTCTGTTTCGATTTAGAGTCTTTGTTTATATTTGTAGTCTTTGTTTACATTTGTAGTCTTTGTTTACATTTGTAATCTTTGTTTGCATTTAGAGACCTTCTTTATATTTAGAGTCTTTGTTTACGTTTGTAATCTTTGTTTACATTTTTAGTCTTTGTTTTATTTTAGAGTCTGTTTACATATAAGGTCTTTGTTTACATTTGTAGTCTTTATTTACATTTAAATTCTTTGTTTACATATGTAGTCTTTGTATACATTTAGATAGTTTACATTTGTAGTCTTTGTCTACATTTAGAGTGTTAGTTTACGTATGTAGTTTTTGTTTACATTTGTAGTCTGTTTTATTTAGAGTCTTTGTTTATATTTGTAGTCTTTGTTTACATTTGTAGTCTTTGTTTACATTTGTAATCTTTCTTTACATTTAGAGACCTTCTTTACATTTAGAGTCTTTGTTTACAGTTGTAGCCTTTGTTTACATTTTTAGACTTTGTTTACATATAGAGTCTGTTTACATTTGTAGTCTTTGTTTACATTTAGGCCTATGTTTACATTTGCAGTCTTTGTTTACATTTAGAGTCTGTTTACATATGTAGTCTTTGTTTACATTTTTAGTCTGTTTGCATTTAGAGTCTGTTTTCATTTATAGTCTGTTTACATTTGTAGACTTTGTTTACATTTCGTGAGTTTGTTTACAGTTTGAGTCACTTAGCATTTGTGCTCTTTGTTTACATTTGTATTCTTTGTTTACATTTGTAGTCTGCTTACATATAGATACTTTGTTTATATTTAGAGGCTTTGTTTACATTTGTTGTCTGTTTAAACTTAGAGTCTGTTTACGTTTGTAGTTTTTGTTTACGTTTAGTGTCTTTGTTTACATTTGTACTCTTTGTTTACAGTTGTAGACTTTCTTAACATTTATAGTCTTTGTTTACATTTGTATTCTTTGTTTAAATTTAGAGACTTTGTTGACATTTAGAGTCCGTTTATATTGGTAGTCTTTGTTTACATTTAGAGAGATTGTTTACATGCAGAGTTTTTGTTTACATTTGTAGTCCTTGTTTACACTTGTAGTCTTTGTTTACATTTAGACTTTGTTTATATTTAGAGACTTTGTTTACATTTGTAGACCTTTTTTACACCTAGAGTCCTTGTTTACACCAAGAGTTTTTGGTTACATTTAGAGTCTTTGTTTATATTTCTATTATTTGTTTACATTTAGTTTGTTTACATTTGTAATCGTTGTTTATATTTGTAGTATTTGTTACTTTTAGTTTTGTTTACATTTGTAGTCTTTGTTTACATTTTTATTCTTTGTTTACATTTAGAGTTCCATTTAGTGTCTTTGTTTACATTTGTAGTCTTTGTTTACATATAGCGCGTTTGTTTACATTTAGAGCCTTTGTTTACATTTTTAGTCTTTGTTTACATTTTTAGCCTTTGTTTACATTTAGAGTCTTTGGTTTTATTTTTAGGCTTTGTTTACATTTAGAGTCTGTTTACATTTGTAGTCCTTGTTTACACCTAGAGTCCTTGTTTAAACCCAGAGTTTTTTATTACATTTAGAGTCTTTGTTTACAATTTTATTATTTGTTTACATTTAGAGACTTTGTTTACGTTTGCAATCTTTGGTTACATTTAGAGTCTTTGTTTATATTTCTAGTATTTGTTTACATTTAGTTTTGTTTACATTTGTAGTCGTTGTTTATATTTGTAGTATTTGTTTACTTTTAGTTTTGTTTACATTTGTAGTCTTTGTTTACATTTAGAGTGTTAGTTTACGTTTGTAGTTTTTGTTTACATTTGTAGTCTGTTTCCATTTAGAGTCTTTGTTTACATTTGTAGTCTTTGTTTACATTTGTAGTCTTTGTTTACATATGTAGGCTTTGTTTACATTTAGAGTGTTTACATTTAGTCCCTTTGTTTACATTTGTAGTCTTTGTTTACATTTTTAGCCTTTGTTTACATTTAGAGGCTTTGTTTTTATTTTTAGACTTAGTTTATATTTAGATTCTGTTTACATTTGTAGTCCTTGTTTATACCCAGAGTTTTTTATTACATTTAGAGTCTTTGTTTACATTTAGAGTTTTTGTTTACGTTTGCAGTCTTTGTTTACATTTGTAGTCTTTGTTTACATTTAGAGTGTTAGTTTACGTTTGTAGTTTTTGTTTACATTTGTAGTCTGTTTCTATTTAGAGTCTTTGTTTATATTTGTTTTCTTTGTTTACATTTGTAGTCTTTGTTTACATTTGTAATCTTTGTTTGCATTTAGAGAACTTCTTTATATTTAGAGTCTTTGTTTACGTTTGTAGTCTTTGTTTACATTTTTAGTCTTTGTTTTAATTTAGAGTCTGTTTACATTTAAGGTCTTTGTTTACATTTGTAGTCTTTATTTACATTTAAATTCTTTGTTTACATATGTAGACTTTGTATACATTTATAGTGTTTACATTTAGAGTCTTTGTTTACGTTTGCAGTCTTTGTTTACATTTGTAGTCTTTGTTTACATTTGTAGTCTGCTTACATTTAGATACATTGTTTATATTTAGAGGCTTTGTTTACATTTGTTGTCTGTTTACACTTAGAGTCTGTTTACGTTTGTAGTTTTTGTTTACGTTTAGTGTCTTTGTTTACATTTGTAGTCTTTGTTTACAGTTGTAGACTTTCTTAACATTTATAGTCTTTGTTTACATTTGTATTCTTTGTTTAAATTTAGAGACTTTGTTGACATTTAGAGTCCGTTTATATTTGTAGTCTTTGTTTACATTTAGAGAGATTGTTTACATGTAGAGTTTTTGTTTACATTTGTAGTCCTTGTTTAAACTTGTAGTCTTTGTTTACATTTAGTCTTTGTTTATATTTAGAGACTTTGTTTACATTTGTAGTCCTTTTTTACACCTAGAGTCCCATTTTGTGTCTTTGTTTACATTTTTATTCTTTGTTTACATTTAGAGTTTCATTTAGAGTCTTTGTTTACATATAGCGCGTTTGTTTACATATAGAGCCTTTGTTTACATTTTTAGTCTTTGTTTACATTTTTAGCCTTTGTTTACATTTAGAGTCTTTGTTTTTATTTTTAGGCTTTGTTTACATTTAGAGTCTGTTTACATTTGTAGTCCTTGTTTACACCTAGAGTCCTTGTTTATACCCAGAGTTTTTTATTACATTTAGAGTCTTTGTTTACATTTTTATTATTTGTTTACATTTTTATTATTTGTTTACATTTAGAGACTTTGTTTACGTTTGCAATCTTTGGTTACATTTAGAGTCTTTGTTTATATTTCTAGTATTTGTTTACATTTAGTTTTGTTTACATTTAGTTTTGCTTACATTTGTAGTCGTGGTTTATATTTGTAGTATTTGTTTACTTTTAGTTTTGTTTACATTTTTATTTTTTGTTTACATTTAGACTCCCATTTTGTATCTTTGTTTACATTTGTAGTCTTTGTTTACATTTTTATTCTTTGTTTACATTTAGAGTTTCATTTAGAGTCTTTGTTTACATATAGCGCGTTTGTTTACATATAGAGCCTTTGTTTACATTTTTAGTCTTTGTTTACATTTTTAGCCTTTGTTTACATTTAGAGTCTTTGTTTTTATTTTTAGGCTTTGTTTACATTTAGAGTCTGTTTACATTTGTAGTCCTTGTTTACACCTAGAGTCCTTGTTTATACCCAGAGTTTTTTATTACATTTAGAGTCTTTGTTTACATTTTTATTATTTGTTTACATTTTTATTATTTGTTTACATTTAGAGACTTTGTTTACGTTTGCAATCTTTGGTTACATTTAGAGTCTTTGTTTATATTTCTAGTATTTGTTTACATTTAGTTTTGTTTACATTTGTAGTCGTTGTTTATATTTGTAGTATTTGTTTACTTTTAGTTTTGTTTACATTTGTAGTCTTTGTTTACATTTAGAGTGTTAGTTTACGTTTGTAGTTTTTGTTTACATTTGTAGTCTGTTTCCATTTAGAGTGTTTGTTTACATTTGTAGTCTTTGTTTACATTTGTAGTCTTTGTTTACATATGTAGGCTTTGTTTACTTTTAGAGTGTTTACATTTAGTCCCTTTGTTTACATTTGTAGTCTTTGTTTACATTTTTAGCCTTTGTTTACATTTAGAGTCTTTGTTTTTATTTTTAGACTTTGTTTATATTTAGAGTCTGTTTACATTTGTAGTCCTTGTTTATACCCAGAGTTTTTTATTACATTTAGAGTCTTTGTTTATATTTTTATTATTTGTTAACATTTAGAGTTTTTGTTTACGTTTGCAGTCTTTGTTTACATTTGTAGTCTTTGTTTACATTTAGAGTATTAGTTTACGTTTGTAGTTTTTGATTACATTTGTAGTCTGTTTCTATTTAGAGTCTTTGTTTATATTTGTAGCCTTTGTTTACATTTGTAGTCTTTGTTTACATTTGTAATCTTTGTTTGCATTTAGAGACCTTCTTTATATTTAGAGTCTTTGTTTACGTTTGTAGTCTTTGTTTACATTTTTAGTCTTTGTTTTAATTTAGAGTCTGTTTACATTTAAGGTCTTTGTTTACATTTGTAGTCTTTATTTACATTTAAATTCTTTGTTTACATATGTAGACTTTGTATATATTTATAGTGTTTACATTTAGAGTCTTTGTTTACGTTTGCAGTCTTTGTTTACATTTGTAGTCTTTGTCTACATTTAGAGTGTTAGTTTACGTTTGTAGTCTTTGTTTACATTTGTAGTCTTTGTTTACATTTGTAATCTTTCTTTGAATTTAGAGACCTTCTTTACATTTAGAGTCTTTGATTACATTTGTAGCCTTTGTTTACATTTTTAGACTTTGTTTATATTTTTAGACTTGGTTTACATATAGAGTCTTTGTTTACATTTGTAGTCTTTGTTTACATTTAGGTCTATGTTTACATTTGCAGTCTTTGTTTACATTTAATGTCTGTTTACATATCTAGTCTTTGTTTTCATTTATTGTCTGTTTACATTTGTAGACTTTGTTTACATTTAGAGAGTTTGTTTACAGTTTGAGTCACTTAACATTTGTGCTCTTTGTTTACATTTGTATTCTTTGTTTACATTTGTAGTCTGCTTACATTTAGATACTTTGTTTATATTTAGAGGCTTTGTTTACATTTGTTGTCTGTTTACACTTAGAGTCTGTTTACGTTTGTAGTTTTTGTTTACGTTTAGTGTCTTTGTTTACATTTGCAGTCTTTGTTTACAGTTGTAGACTTTCTTAACATTTATAGTCTTTGTTTACATTTGTATTCTTTGTTTAAATTTTGAGACTTTGTTGACATTTAGAGTCCGTTTATATTTGTAGTCTTTGTTTACATTTAGAGAGATTGTTTACATGTAGAGTTTTTGTTTACATTTGTAGTCCTTGTTTACACTTGTAGTCTTTGTTTACATTTAGTCTTTGTTTATATTTAGAGACTTTGTTTACATTTGTAGTCCTTTTTTACACCTAGAGTCCCATTTTGTGTCTTTGTTTACATTTGTAGTCTTTGTTTACATTTTTATTCTTTGTTTACATTTAGAGTTTCATTTAGAGTCTTTGTTTACATATAGCGCGTTTGTTTACATTTAGAGCCTTTGTTTACATTTTTAGTCTTTGTTTACATTTTTAGCCTTTGTTTACATTTAGAGTCTCTGTTTTTGTTTTTAGGCTTTGTTTACATTTAGAGTCTGTTTACATTTGTAGTCCTTGTTTGCACCTAGAGTCCTTGTTTATACCCAGAGTTTTTTATTACATTTAGAGTCTTTGTTTACAATTTTTTTATTTGTTTACATTTGTTGCTTTATTTTTACACTTAGAGTCCTTGTTGACACCAAGAGTTTTTGGTTACATTTATAGTCTTTGTTTATATTTCTATTATTTGTTTACATTTAGTTTTGTTTACATTTGTAATCGTTGTCTATATTTGTAGTATTTGTAGCTTTTAGTTTTGTTTAAATTTGTAGTCTTTGTTTACAATTTTATTCTTTGTTTACATTTAGAGTTCCATTTAGTGTCTTTCTTTACATTTGTAGTCTTTGTTTACATATAGCGCGTTTGTTTACATTTAGAGCCTTTGTTTACATTTTTAGTCTTTGTTTACATTTTTAGCCTTTGTTTACATTTAGAGTCTTTGGTTTTATTTTTAGGCTTTGTTTACATTTAGAGTCTGTTTACATTTGTAGTCCTTGTTTACACCTAGAGTCCTTGTTTATACCCAGAGTTTTTTATTACATTTAGAGTCTTTGTTTACATTTTTATTATTTGTTTACATTTTTATTATTTGTTTACATTTAGAGACTTTGTTTACGTTTGCAATCTTTGCTTACATTTAGAGTCTTTGTTTATATTTTTAGTATTTGTTTACATTTAGTTTTGTTTACATTTGTAGTCGTTGTTTATATTTGTAGTATTTGTTTACTTTTAGTTTTGTTTACATTTGTAATCTTTGTTTGCATTTAGAGACCTTCTTTATATTTAGAGTCTTTGTTTACGTTTGTAGTCTTTGTTTACATTTTCAGTGTTTGTTTTAATTTAGAGTCTGTTTACATTTAAGGTCTTTGTTTACATTTGTAGTCTGTATTTACATTTAAATTCTTTGTTTACATATGTAGTCTTTCTATACATTTAGGTTGTTTACATATAGAGTCTTTGTTTACGTATGCAGTCTTTGTTTACATTTGTAGTCTTTGTCTACATTTAGAGTGTTAGTTTACCTTTGTAGTTTTTGTTTACATTTGTAGTCTGTTTTATTTAGAGTCTCTGTTTACATTCGTAGTCTTTGTTTACATTTGTAGTCTTTGTTTACATTTGTAATCTTTCTTTGAATTTAGAGACCTTCTTTACATTTAGAGTGTTTGTTTACATTTGTAGCCTTTGTTTACATTTTTAGACTTTGTTTACATATAGAGTCTTTTTTTACATTTGTAGTCTTTGTTTACATTTAGGTCTATGTTTACATTTGCAGTCTTTGTTTACATTTAGAGTCTGTTTACATATGTAGTCTTTGTTTTCATTTATAGTCTGTTTACATTTGTAGACTTTGTTTACATTTAGAGAGTTTGTTTACAGTTTGAGTCACTTAACATTTGTGCTCTTTGTTTACATTTGTATTCTTTGTTTACATTTGTAGTCTGCTTACATTTAGATACTTTGTTTATATTTAGAGACTTTGTTTACATTTGTAGTCTGTTTCCATTTAGAGTCTTTGTTTACATTTGTAGTCTTTGTTTACATTTGTAGTCTTTGTTTACATATGTAGGCTTTGTTTACATTTAGAGTGTTTACATTTAGTCCCTTTGTTTACATTTGTAGTCTTTGTTTACATTTTTAGCCTTTGTTTACATTTAGAGGCTTTGTTTTTATTTTTAGACTTAGTTTATATTTAGATTCTGTTTACATTTGTAGTCCTTGTTTATACCCAGAGTTTTTTATTACATTTAGAGTCTTTGTTTACATTTAGAGTTTTTGTTTACGTTTGCAGTCTTTGTTTACATTTGTAGTCTTTGTTTACATTTAGAGTGTTAGTTTACGTTTGTAGTTTTTGTTTACATTTGTAGTCTGTTTCTATTTAGAGTCTTTGTTTATATTTGTTTTCTTTGTTTACATTTGTAGTCTTTGTTTACATTTGTAATCTTTGTTTGCATTTAGAGAACTTCTTTATATTTAGAGTCTTTGTTTACGTTTGTAGTCTTTGTTTACATTTTTAGTCTTTGTTTTAATTTAGAGTCTGTTTACATTTAAGGTCTTTGTTTACATTTGTAGTCTTTATTTACATTTAAATTCTTTGTTTACATATGTAGACTTTGTATACATTTATAGTGTTTACATTTAGAGTCTTTGTTTACGTTTGCAGTCTTTGTTTACATTTGTAGTCTTTGTTTACATTTGTAGTCTGCTTACATTTAGATACATTGTTTATATTTAGAGGCTTTGTTTACATTTGTTGTCTGTTTACACTTAGAGTCTGTTTACGTTTGTAGTTTTTGTTTACGTTTAGTGTCTTTGTTTACATTTGTAGTCTTTGTTTACAGTTGTAGACTTTCTTAACATTTATAGTCTTTGTTTACATTTGTATTCTTTGTTTAAATTTAGAGACTTTGTTGACATTTAGAGTCCGTTTATATTTGTAGTCTTTGTTTACATTTAGAGAGATTGTTTACATGTAGAGTTTTTGTTTACATTTGTAGTCCTTGTTTAAACTTGTAGTCTTTGTTTACATTTAGTCTTTGTTTATATTTAGAGACTTTGTTTACATTTGTAGTCCTTTTTTACACCTAGAGTCCCATTTTGTGTCTTTGTTTACATTTTTATTCTTTGTTTACATTTAGAGTTTCATTTAGAGTCTTTGTTTACATATAGCGCGTTTGTTTACATTTAGAGCCTTTGTTTACATTTTTAGTCTTTGTTTACATTTTTAGCCTTTGTTTACATTTAGAGTCTTTGTTTTTGTTTTTAGGCTTTGTTTACATTTAGAGTCTGTTTACATTTGTAGTCCTTGTTTACACCTAGAGTCCTTGTTTACACCAAGAGATTTTGGTTACATTTAGAGTCTTTGTTTATATTTCTAGTATTTGTTTACATTTAGTTTTGTTTACATTTAGTTTTGCTTACATTTGTATTCGTGGTTTATATTTGTAGTATTTGTTTACTTTTAGTTTTGTTTACATTTTTATTTTTTGTTTACATTTAGACTCCCATTTTGTATCTTTGTTTACATTTGTAGTCTTTGTTTACATTTTTATTCTTTGTTTACATTTAGAGTTTCATTTAGAGTCTTTGTTTACATATAGCGCGTTTGTTTACATATAGAGCCTTTGTTTACATTTTTAGTCTTTGTTTACATTTTTAGCCTTTGTTTACATTTAGAGTCTTTGTTTTTATTTTTAGGCTTTGTTTACATTTAGAGTCTGTTTACATTTGTAGTCCTTGTTTACACCTAGAGTCCTTGTTTATACCCAGAGTTTTTTATTACATTTAGAGTCTTTGTTTACATTTTTATTATTTGTTTACATTTTTATTATTTGTTTACATTTAGAGACTTTGTTTACGTTTGCAATCTTTGGTTACATTTAGAGTCTTTGTTTATATTTCTAGTATTTGTTTACATTTAGTTTTGCTTACATTTGTAGTCGTGGTTTATATTTGTAGTATTTGTTTACTTTTAGTTTTGTTTACATTTTTATTTTTTGTTTACATTTAGACTCCCATTTTGTATCTTTGTTTACATTTGTAGTCTTTGTTTACATTTTTATTCTTTGTTTACATTTAGAGTTTCATTTAGAGTCTTTGTTTACATATAGCGCGTTTGTTTACATATAGAGCCTTTGTTTACATTTTTAGTCTTTGTTTACATTTTTAGACTTTGTTTACATTTAGAGTCTTTGTTTTTATTTTTAGGCTTTGTTTACATTTAGAGTCTGTTTACATTTGTAGTCCTTGTTTACACCTAGAGTCCTTGTTTATACCCAGAGTTTTTTATTACATTTAGAGTCTTTGTTTACATTTTTATTATTTGTTTACATTTTTATTATTTGTTTACATTTAGAGACTTTGTTTACGTTTGCAATCTTTGGTTACATTTAGAGTCTTTGTTTATATTTCTAGTATTTGTTTACATTTAGTTTTGTTTACATTTGTAGTCGTTGTTTATATTTGTAGTATTTGTTTACTTTTAGTTTTGTTTACATTTGTAGTCTTTGTTTACATTTAGAGTGTTAGTTTACGTTTGTAGTTTTTGTTTACATTTGTAGTCTGTTTCCATTTAGAGTGTTTGTTTACATTTGTAGTCTTTGTTTACATTTGTAGTCTTTGTTTACATATGTAGGCTTTGTTTACATTTAGAGTGTTTACATTTAGTCCCTTTGTTTACATTTGTAGTCTTTGTTTACATTTTTAGCCTTTGTTTACATTTAGAGTCTTTGTTTTTATTTTTAGACTTTGTTTATATTTAGAGTCTGTTTACATTTGTAGTCCTTGTTTATACCCAGAGTTTTTTATTACATTTAGAGTCTTTGTTTATATTTTTATTATTTGTTAACATTTAGAGTTTTTGTTTACGTTTGCAGTCTTTGTTTACATTTGTAGTCTTTGTTTACATTTAGAGTATTAGTTTACGTTTGTAGTTTTTGTTTACATTTGTAGTCTGTTTCTATTTAGAGTCTTTGTTTATATTTGTAGCCTTTGTTTACATTTGTAGTCTTTGTTTACATTTGTAATCTTTGTTTGCATTTAGAGACCTTCTTTATATTTAGAGTCTTTGTTTACGTTTGTAGTCTTTGTTTACATTTTTAGTCTTTGTTTTAATTTAGAGTCTGTTTACATTTAAGGTCTTTGTTTACATTTGTAGTCTTTATTTACATTCAAATTCTTTGTTTACATATGTAGACTTTGTATATATTTATAGTGTTTACATTTAGAGTCTTTGTTTACGTTTGCAGTCTTTGTTTACATTTGTAGTCTTTGTCTACATTTAGAGTGTTAGTTTACGTTTGTAGTCTTTGTTTACATTTGTAGTCTTTGTTTACATTTGTAATCTTTCTTTGAATTTAGAGACCTTCTTTACATTTAGAGTCTTTGATTACATTTGTAGCCTTTGTTTACATTTTTAGACTTTGTTTATATTTTTAGACTTGGTTTACATATAGAGTCTTTGTTTACATTTGTAGTCTTTGTTTACATTTAGGTCTATGTTTACATTTGCAGTCTTTGTTTACATTTAATGTCTGTTTACATATCTAGTCTTTGTTTTCATTTATTGTCTGTTTACATTTGTAGACTTTGTTTACATTTAGAGAGTTTGTTTACAGTTTGAGTCACTTAACATTTGTGCTCTTTGTTTACATTTGTATTCTTTGTTTACATTTGTAGTCTGCTTACATTTAGATACTTTGTTTATATTTAGATGCTTTGTTTACATTTGTTGTCTGTTTACACTTAGAGTCTGTTTACGTTTGTAGTTTTTGTTTACGTTTAGTGTCTTTGTTTACATTTGCAGTCTTTGTTTACAGTTGTAGACTTTCTTAACATTTATAGTCTTTGTTTACATTTGTATTCTTTGTTTAAATTTAGAGACTTTGTTGACATTTAGAGTCCGTTTATATTTGTAGTCTTTGTTTACATTTAGAGAGATTGTTTACATGTAGAGTTTTTGTTTACATTTGTAGTCCTTGTTTACACTTGTAGTCTTTGTTTACATTTAGTCTTTGTTTATATTTAGAGACTTTGTTTACATTTGTAGTCCTTTTTTACACCTAGAGTCCCATTTTGTGTCTTTGTTTACATTTGTAGACTTTATTTACATTTTTATTCTTTGTTTACATTTAGAGTTTCATTTAGAGTCTTTGTTTACATATAGCGCGTTTGTTTACATTTAGAGCCTTTGTTTACATTTTTAGTCTTTGTTTACATTTTTAGCCTTTGTTTACATTTAGAGTCTCTGTTTTTGTTTTTAGGCTTTGTTTACATTTAGAGTCTGTTTACATTTGTAGTCCTTGTTTGCACCTAGAGTCCTTGTTTATACCCAGAGTTTTTTATTACATTTAGAGTCTTTGTTTACATTTTTATTATTTGTTTACATTTGTTGCTTTTTTTTACACTTAGAGTCCTTGTTGACACCAAGAGTTTTTGGTTACATTTAGAGTCTTTGTTTATATTTCTATTATTTGTTTACATTTAGTTTTGTTTACATTTGTAATCGTTGTCTATATTTGTAGTATTTGTAGCTTTTAGTTTTGTTTAAATTTGTAGTCTTTGTTTACAATTTTATTCTTTGTTTACATTTAGAGTTCCATTTAGTGTCTTTCTTTACATTTGTAGTCTTTGTTTACATATAGCGCGTTTGTTTACATTTAGAGCCTTTGTTTACATTTTTAGTCTTTGTTTACATTTTTAGCCTTTGTTTACATTTAGAGTCTTTGGTTTTATTTTTAGGCTTTGTTTACATTTAGAGTCTGTTTACATTTGTAGTCCTTGTTTACACCTAGAGTCCTTGTTTATACCCAGAGTTTTTTATTACATTTAGAGTCTTTGTTTACATTTTTATTATTTGTTTACATTTTTATTATTTGTTTACATTTAGAGACTTTGTTTACGTTTGCAATCTTTGCTTACATTTAGAGTCTTTGTTTATATTTTTAGTATTTGTTTACATTTAGTTTTGTTTACATTTGTAGTCGTTGTTTATATTTGTAGTATTTGTTTACTTTTAGTTTTGTTTACATTTGTAATCTTTGTTTGCATTTAGAGACCTTCTTTATATTTAGAGTCTTTGTTTACGTTTGTAGTCTTTGTTTACATTTACAGTCTTTGTTTTAATTTAGAGTCTGTTTACATTTAAGGTCTTTGTTTACATTTGTAGTCTGTATTTACATTTAAATTCTTTGTTTACATATGTAGTCTTTCTATACATTTAGGTTGTTTACATATAGAGTCTTTGTTTACGTATGCAGTCTTTGTTTACATTTGTAGTCTTTGTCTACATTTAGAGTGTTAGTTTACCTTTGTAGTTTTTGTTTACATTTGTAGTCTGTTTTATTTAGAGTCTCTGTTTACATTCGTAGTCTTTGTTTACATTTGTAGTCTTTGTTTACATTTGTAATCTTTCTTTGAATTTAGAGACCTTCTTTACATTTAGAGTGTTTGTTTACATTTGTAGCCTTTGTTTACATTTTTAGACTTTGTTTACATATAGAGTCTTTTTTTACATTTGTAGTCTTTGTTTACATTTAGGTCTATGTTTACATTTGCAGTCTTTGTTTACATTTAGAGTCTGTTTACATATGTAGTCTTTGTTTTCATTTATAGTCTGTTTACATTTGTAGACTTTGTTTACATTTAGAGAGTTTGTTTACAGTTTGAGTCACTTAACATTTGTGCTCTTTGTTTACATTTGTATTCTTTGTTTACATTTGTAGTCTGCTTACATTTAGATACTTTGTTTATATTTAGAGACTTTGTTTACATTTGTTGTCTGTTTACACTTAGAGTCTGTTTACGTTTGTAGTTTTTGTTTACGTTAAGTGTCTTTGTTTACATTTGTAGTCTTTGTTTACAGTTGTAGACTTTCTTAACATTTATAGTCTTTGTTTACATTTGTATTCTTTGTTTAAATTTAGAGACTTTGTTGACATTTAGAGTCCGTTTATATTTGTAGTCTTTGTTTACATTTAGAGAGATTGTTTACATGTAGAGTTTTTGTTTATTGTTTGTTTTCGTTAGCTGTGACCCTGCTCACCTATGCGCATGCATGAGGTCTGCATTGATTTTGTTAAAATAGGGTAGAAGCGTAGAAGATGAGAGAATGTTTACATTTTACGAGTGAGAGATAAGTTGCGGTTTCTTTTTTCTTTTTTTTTCTTTTCAGGACATTATTGAATTTTGAGGCGATACTTCTTCGTTATATTCGTATAAAGGCAAAATGCTGATTTTTCCCCCTTGTAATTTTTAAATAAGTGTAGAAGATCAGTTTTATTCTTCGATGCAAAGTAAAATCCGTAAACTTAAAAGTAAATGCCTGTTTTCTTTCTTCTTCTTCTTTTTTTTTTTCAGTTAAAATTATTTTGATTTGCTTACTTGGTCTCTAAATTCGTACTATATCTGTCATACCTGAACACTTGTTTCATGCACTGATTATAGTAGTAAATTAATTAAAAATGACTTAAATTAGGTAAAATGTACATAATTCATTAATAAAAGAAGAGAAAAAGAACAACGTTTACAGTAGACTTTACCTGTAGTAAAAGTAATATATTTTTTTCTTTTAAATTATACTGCTAAAATAAAAATACCATATTTTTGGATCTCTATTTTACAGAAATTTACAGAAAATCGTATTTAAATCAAATCATTAGATTTTTTTATCATGATTATTTTACACCTTTTATTTTTCGCGCATATTGTCATATAAATTACATTAAATAAAATATTGTTAATTAAAATTTACCGTAAAAAGGTAAAATAAATATTGAAGACTCATAAAAAGAAAACGAACACGTGTAGAACGAAAAGCGCATTTGGCTAAGTGCCCATCTCATTAAACGCATCACCCCTTTTCCGAGTAGGATCGTTCCGCGAGAGGTAGACATGGTTTACGAAAACGGACAGTACATTTCTAGTCCTTGTTTACACTTGTAGTCTTTGTTTACATTTAGACTTTGTTTACATTTAGAGTCTTTGGTTTTATTTTTAGGCTTTGTTTACATTTAGAGTCTGTTTACATTTGTAGTCCTTGTTTACACCTAGAGTCCTTGTTTATACCCAGAGTTTTTTATTACATTTAGAGTCTTTGTTTACATTTTTATTATTTGTTTACATTTTTAGTCTTTGTTTACATTTAGAGTGTTAGTTTACGTTTGTAGTTTTTGTTTACATTTGTAGTCTGTTTCCATTTAGAGTCTTTGTTTACATTTGTAGTCTTTGTTTACATTTGTAGTCTTTGTTTACATATGTAGGCTTTGTTTACATTTAGAGTGTTTACATTTAGTCCCTTTGTTTACATTTGTAGTCTTTGTTTACATTTTTAGCCTTTCTTTACGTTTAGAGTCTTTGTTTTTGTTTTTAGACTTTGTTTATATTTAGAGTCTGTTTACATTTGTAGTCCTTGTTTATACCCAGAGTTTTTTATTACATTTAGAGTCTTTGTTTACATTTTTATTATTTGTTTACATTTAGAGTTTTTGTTTACGTTTGCATTCTTTGTTTACATTTGTAGTCTTTGTTTACATTTACAGTGTTAGTTTAGGTTTGTAGTTTTTGTTTACATTTGTAGTCTGTTTCTATTTAGAGTCTTTGTTTATATTTGTAGTCTTTGTTTACATTTGTAGTCTTTGTTTACATTTGTAATCTTTGTTTGCATTTAGAGACCTTCTTTATATTTAGAGTCTTTGTTTACGTTTGTAATCTTTGTTTACATTTTTAGTCTTTGTTTTATTTTAGAGTCTGTTTACATATAAGGTCTTTGTTTACATTTGTAGTCTTTATTTACATTTAAATTCTTTGTTTACATATGTAGTCTTTGTATACATTTAGATTGTTTACATTTGTAGTCTTTGTCTACATTTAGAGTGTTAGTTTACGTTTGTAGTTTTTGTTTACATTTGTAGTCTGTTTTACTTAGACTCTTTGTTTATATTTGTAGTCTTTGTTTACATTTGTAGTCTTTGTTTACATTTAGGTCTATGTTTATATTTGCATTATTTGTTTACATTTAGAGTCTGTTTACATATGTAGTCTTTGTTTACATTTTTAATCTGTTTTCTTTTAGAGTCTGTTTTCATTTATAGTCTGTTTACATTTGTAGACTTTGTTTACATTTAGAGAGTTTGTTTGCAGTTTGAGTCACTTAACATTTGTGCTCTTTGTTTACATTTGTAGACTGCTTACATTTAGATACTTTGTTTATATTTAGAGGCTATGTTTACATTTGTTGTCTGTTTACACTTAGAGTCTGTTTACGTTTGTAGTTTTTGTTTACGTTTAGTGTCTTTGTTTACATTTGTAGTCTTTGTTTACAGTTGTAGACTTTCTTAACATTTATAGTCTTTGTTTACATTTTTATTCTTTGTTTACATTTAGAGAGATTGTTTACATGTAGAGTTTTTTTACATTTGTCGTCCTTGTTTACACTTGTAGTCTTTGTTTACATTTAGACTTTGTTTATATTTAGAGACTTTGTTTACATTTGTAGTCCTTTTTTACACCTAGAGTCCTTGTTTACACCAAGAGATTTTGGTTACATTTAGAGTCTTTGTTTATATTTCTAGTATTTGTTTACATTTAGTTTTGCTTACATTTGTAGTCGTTGTTTATATTTGTAGTATTTGTTTACTTTTAGTTTTGTTTACATTTAGAGTCCCATTTTGTGTCTTTGTTTACATTTGTAGTCTTTGTTTACATTTTTATTCTTTGTTTACATTTAGAGTTTCATTTAGAGTCTTTGTTTACATATAGCGCGTTTGTTTACATTTAGATCCCTTAATTACATTTTTAGTCTTTGTTTACATTTTTAGTCTTTGTTTACATTTAGAGTCTTTGTTTTTATTTTTAGGCTTTGTTTACATTTAGAGTCTGTTTACATTTGAAGTCCTTGTTTACACCTAGAGTCTTTGTTTATACCCAGAGTTTTTTATTACATTTAGAGTCTTTGTTTACATTTTTATTATTTGTTTACATTTGTAGTCCTTTTTTACACTTAGAGTCCTTGTTTACACCAAGAGTTTTTGGTTACATTTAGAGTCTTTGTTTATATTTCTATTATTTGTTTACATTTAGTTTTGTTTACATTTGTAATCGTTGTTTATATTTGTAGTATTTGTTACTTTTAGTTTTGTTTACATTTGTAGTCTTTGTTTACATTTTTATTCTTTGTTTACATTTAGAGTTCCATTTAGTGTCTTTGTTTACATTTGTAGTCTTTGTTTAAATTTAGAGTCTTTGGTTTTATTTTTAGGCTTTGTTTACATTTAGAGTCTGTTTACATTTGTAGTCCTAGTTTACACCTAGAGTCCTTGTTTATACCCTGAGTTTTTTATTACATTTAGAGTCTTTGTTTACATTTTTATTATTTGTTTACATTTAGAGACTTTGTTTACGTTTGCAATATTTGGTTACATTTAGAGTCTTTGTTTATATTTCTAGTATTTGTTTACATTTAGTTTTGTTTACATTTGCAGTCGTTGTTTATAATTGTAGTATTTGTTTACTTTTAGTTTTGTTTACATTTGTAGTCTTTGTTTACATTTAGAGTGTTAGTTTACGTTTGTAGTTTTTGTTTACATTTGTAGTCTGTTTCCATTTAGAGTCTTTGTTTACATTTGTAGTCTTTGTTTACATTTGTAGTCTTTGTTTACATATGTAGGCTTTGTTTACATTTAGAATGTTTACATTTAGTCCCTTTGTTTACATTTGTAGTCTTTGTTTACATTTTTAGCCTTTGTTTACATTTAGATTCTTTGTTTTTATTTTTAGACTTTGTTTATATTTAGAGTCTGTTTACATTTGTAGTCCTTGTTTATACCCAGAGTTTTTTATTACATTTAGAGTCTTTGTTTACATTTTTATTATTTGTTTACATTTAGAGTTTTTGTTTACGTTTGCAGTCTTTGTTTACATTTGTAGTCTGTTTCTATTTAGAGACTTTGTTTATATTTGTAGTCTTTGTTTACATTTGTAGTCTTTGTTTACATTTGTAATCTTTGTTTCATTTAGAGATCTTCTTTATATTTAGAGTCTTTGTTTACGTTTGTAGTCTTTGTTTACACTTTTAGTCTTTGTTTTAATTTAGTGTCTGTTTACATTTAAGGTCTTTGTTTACATTTGTAGTCTTTATTTACATTTAAATTCTTTCTTTACATATGTAGTCTTTGTATACATTTAGATTGTTTACATTTAGAGTCTTTGTTTACGTTTGCAGTCTTTGTTTACATTTGTAGTCTTTTCTACATTTAGAGTGTTAGTTTACGTTTCTAGTTTTTGTTTACATTTGTAGTCTGTTTTATTTAGAGTCTTTGTTTATATTTGCAGTCTTTGTTTACATTTGTAGTCTTTGTTTACATTTGTAATCTTTCTTTGCATTTAGAGACCTTTACATTTAGAGTCTTTGTTTACATTTGTAGTCTTTGTTTACATTTAGGTCTATGTTTACATTCGCAGTCTTTGTTTAACTTTAGAGTCTGTTTACATATGTAGTCTTTGTTTACATTTTTAATCTGTTTTCTTTTAGAGTCTGTTTTCATTTATAGTCTGTTTACATTTGTAGACTTTGTTTACATTTAGAGAGTTTGTTTACAGTTTGAGTCACTTAACATTTGTGCTCTTTGTTTACATTTGAAGTCTGCTTACATTTAGACTTTGTTTATATTTAGAGATTTTGTTTACATTTGTAGTCCTTTTTTACACCTAGAGTCCTTGTTTACACCAAGAGATTTTGGTTACATTTAGAGTCTTTGTTTATATTTCTAGTATTTGTTTACATTTAGTTTTGTTTACATTTGTTGTCGTTGTTTATATTTGTAGTGTTTGTTTACTTTTAGTTTTGTTTACATTTTTATTTTTTGTTTACATTTAGAGTCCCATTTTGTGTCTTTGTTTACATTTGTAGTCTTTGTTTACATTTCTATTCTTTGTTTACATTTAGAGTTCCATTTAGAGTCTTTGTTTACATATAGCGCGTTTGTTTTCATTTAGAGCCTTTGTTTACATTTTAGTCTTTGTTTTTATTTTTAGGCTTTGTTTACATTTAGATTCTGTTTACATTTGTAGTCCTTGTTTACACCTAGAGTCCTTGTTTATACCCAGAGTTTTTTATTACATTTAGAGTCTTTGTTTACATTTTTATTATTTGTTTACATTTAGAGACTTTGTTTACGTTTGCAATCTTTGGTTACATTTAGAGTCTTTGTTTATATTTCTAGTATTTGTTTACATTTAGTTTTTTTACATTTGTAGTCGTTGTTTATATTTGTAGTATTTATTTATTTTTAGTTTTGTTTACATTTGTAGTCTTTGTTTACATTTAGAGTGTTAGTTTACGTTTGCAGTTTTTGTTTACATTTGTAGTCTGTTTCCGTTTATAGTCTTTGTTTACATTTGTAGTCTTTGTTTACATTTTTAGCCTTTGTTTTAATTTAGAGTCTGTTTACATTTAAGGTCTTTGTTTACATTTGTAGTCTTTATTTACATTTAAATTCTTTGTTTAAATATGTAGTCTTTCTATACATTTAGATTCTTTACATATAGAGTCTTTGTTTACGTTTGCAGTCTTTGTTTACATTTGTAGTCTTTGTCTACATTTAGAGTGTTAGTTTACGTTTGTAGTTTTTGTTTACATTTGTAGTCTGTTTTATTTAGAGTCTTTGTTTATATTTGTAGTCTTTGTTTACATTTGTAGTCTTTGTTTACATTTGTAATCTTTCTTTGAATTTAGAGACCTTCTTTACATTTAGAGTCTTTGTTTACATTTGTAGCCTTTGTTTACATTTTTAGACTTTGTTTACATATTTAGACTTTGTTTACATATAGAGTCTGTTTACATTTGTAGTCTTTGTTTACATTTAGGTCTATGTTTACATTTGCAGTCTTTGTTTACATTTAGAGTCTGTTTACATATGTAGTCTTTGTTTACATTTTCAGTCTGTTTGCATTTAGAGCCTGTTTTCATTTATAGTCTGTTTACATTTGTAGACTTTGTTTACATTTAGAGAGTTTGTTTACAGTTTGAGTCACTTAACATTTGTGCTCTTTGTTTACATTTGTATTCTTTGTTTACATTTGTAGTCTGCTTACATTTAGATACTTTGTTTATATTTAGAGGCTTTGTTTACATTTGTTGTCTGTTTACACTTAGTCTGTTTACGTTTGTAGTTTTTGTTTACGTTTAGTGTCTTTGTTTACATTTGTAGTCTTTGTTTGCAGTTGTAGACTTTCTTAACATTTATAGTCTTTGCATTTGTATTCTTTGTTTAAATTTAGAGACTTTGTTGACATTTAGAGTCCGTTTATATTTGTAGTCTTTGTTTATATTTAGAGAGATTGTTTACATGTAGAGTTTTTGTTTACATTTGTAGTCCTTGTTTACACTTGTAGTCTTTGTTTACATTTAGACTTTGTTTATATTTAGAGACTTTGTTTACATTTGTAGTCCTTTTTTACACCTAGAGTCCTTGTTTACACCAAGAGATTTTGGTTACATTTAGAGTCTTTGTTTATATTTCTAGTATTTGTTTACATTTAGTTTTGTTTACATTTGTAGTCGTTGTTTATATTTGTAGTATTTGTTTACTTTTAGTTTTGTTTACATTTTTATTTTTTGTTTACATTTAGAGTTCCATTTAGAGTCTTTGTTTACATATAGCGCGTTTGTTTACATTTAGAGCCTTTGTTTACATTTTTAGTCTTTGTTTACATTTTTAGCCTTTGTTTACATTTAGAGTCTTTGTTTTTATTTTTAGGCTTTGTTTACATTTAGAGTCTGTTTACATTTGTAGTCCTTGTTTACACCTAGAGTCCTTGTTTATACCCAGAGTTTTTTATTACATTTAGAGTCTTTGTTTATATTTTTATTATTTGTTTACATTTAGAGACTGTTTACGTTTGCAATCTTTGGTTACATTTAGAGTCTTTGTTTATATTTCTAGTATTTGTTTACATATAGTTTTGTTTACATTTGTAGTCGTTGTTTATATTTGTAGTATTTGTTTACTTTTAGTTTTGTTTACATTTGTAGTCTTTGTTTACATTTAGAGTGTTAGTTTACGTTTGTAGTTTTTGTTTACATTTTTAGTCTGTTTCTATTTAGAGTCTTTGTTTATATTTGTAGTCTCTATTTACATTTGTAGTCCTTGTTTATACCCAGAGTTTTTTATTACATTTAGAGTCTTTGTTTGCATTTTTATTATTTGTTTACATTTAGAGTTTTTGTTTACGTTTACAGTCTTTTTTTACATTTGTAGTCTTTGTTTACATTTAGAGTGTTAGTTTACGTTTGTAGTTTTTGTTTACATTTGTAGTCTGTTTCTATTTAGAGTCTTTGTTTATATTTGTAGTCTTTGTTTACATTTGTAGTCTTTGTTTACATTTGTAATCTTTGTTTGCATTTAGAGACCTTCTTTATATTTAGAGTCTTTGTTTACGTTTGTAGTCTTTGTTTACATTTTTAGTCTTTGTTTTAATTTAGATTCTGTTTACATTTAAGGTCGTTGTTTACATTTGTAGTCTTTATTTACATTTAAATTCTTTCTTTACATATGTAGTCTTTGTATACATTTAGAGTGTTTACATTTAGAGTCTTTGTTTACGTTTGCAGTCTTTGTTTACATTTGTAGTCTTTGTCTACATTTAGAGTGTTAGTTTACGTTTGTAGTTTTTGTTTACATTTGTAGTCTGTTTTATTTAGAGTCTTTGTTTACATTTGTAGTCTTTGTTTACATTTGTAATCTTTCTTTGCATTTAGAGACCTTCTTTACATTTAGAGTCTTTGTTTACATTTGTAGTCTTTGTTTACTTTTAGGTCTATGTTTATATTTGCAGTCTTTGTTTACATTTAGAGTCTGTTTACATATGTAGTCTTTGTTTACATTTTTAATCTGTTTTCTTTTAGAGTCTGTTTTCATTTATAGTCTGTTTACATTTGTAGACTTTGTTTACATTTAGAGAGTTTGTTTACAGTTTGAGTCACTTAACATTTGTGCTCTTTGTTTACATTTGTAGTCTGCTTACATTTAGATACTTTGTTTATATTTAGAGGCTTTGTTTACATTTGTTGTCTGTTTACACTTAGAGTCAGTTTACGTTTGTAGTTTTTGTTTACGTTTAGTGTCTTTGTTTACATTTGTAGTCTTTGTTTACAGTTGTAGACTTTCTTAACATTTATAGTCTTTGTTTACATTTTTATTCTTTGTTTACATTTAGAGAGATTGTTTACATGTAGAGTTATTTTTACATTTGTAGTCCTTGTTTACACTTGTAGTCTTTGTTTACATTTAGACTTTATATTTAGAGACTTTGTTTACATTTGTAGTCCTTTTTTACACCTAGAGTCCTTGTTTACACCAAGAGATTTTGGTTACATTTAGAGTCTTTGTTTATATTTCTAGTATTTGTTTACATTTAGTTTTGTTTACATTTAGTTTTGTTTACATTTGTAGTCGTTGTTTATATTTGTAGTATTTGTTTACTTTTAGTTTTGTTTACATTTTTATTTTTTGTTTACATTTAGAGTCCCATTTTGTGTCTGTTTACATTTGTAGTCTTTGTTTACATTTTTATTCTTTGTTTACATTTAGAGTTCGATTTAGAGTCTTTGTTTACATATAGCGCGTTTGTTTACATTTAGAGCCTTTGTTTACATTTTTAGTCTTTGTTTACATTTTTAGGCCTTGTTTACATTTAGAGTCTGTTTACATTTGTAGTCCTTGTTTACACCTAGAGTCTTTGTTTATACCCAGAGTTTTTTATTACATTTAGAGTCTTTGTTTACATTTTTATTATTTGTTTACATTTTTATTATTTGTTTACATTTAGAGACTTTGTTTACGTTTGCAATCTTTGCTTACATTTAGAGTCTTTGTTTATATTTCTAGTATTTGTTTACATTTAGTTTTGTTTACATTTGTAGTCGTTGTTTATATTTGTAGTATTTGTTTACTTTTAGTTTTGTTTACATTTGTAGTCTTTGTTTACATTTAGAGTGTCAGTTTACGTTTGTAGTTTTTGTTTACATTTGTAGTCTGTTTCCATTTAGAGTCTTTGTTTACAATTGTAGTCTTTGTTTACATATGTAGTCTTTGTTTACATATGTAGTCTTTGTTTACATTTAGAGTGTTTACATTTAGTCCCTTTGCTTACATTTGTAGTCTTTGTTTACATTTTTAGCCTTTGTTTACGTTTAGAGTCTTTGTTTTTGTGTTTAGACTTTGTTTATATTTAGAGTCTGTTTACATTTGTAGTCCTTGTTTATACCCAGAGTTTTTTATTACATTTAGAGTCTTTGTTTACATTTTTATTTTTTGTTTACATTTAGAGACTTTGTTTACGTTTGCAATCTTTGCTTACATTTAGAGTCTTTGTTTATATTTCTAGTATTTGTTTACATTTAGTTTTGTTTACATTTGTAGTCGTTGTTTATATTTGTAGTATTTGTTTACTTTTAGTTTTGTTTACATTTGTAGTCTTTGTTTACATTTAGAGTGTTAGTTTACGTTTGTAGTTTTTGTTTACATTTGTAGTCTGTTTCTATTTAGAGTCTTTGTTTATATTTGTAGTCTTTGTTTACATTTGTAGTCTTTGTTTGCATTTAGAGACCTTCTTTATATTTAGAGTCTTTGAAAGTCTTTGTAATCTTTGTTTACATTTTTATTCTTTGTTTTATTTTAGAGTCTGTTTACATATAAGGTCTTTGTTTACATTTGTAGTCTTTATTTACATTTAAATTCTTTGTTTACATATGTAGTCTTTGTATACATTTAGATAGTTTACATTTGTAGTCTTTGTCTACATTTAGAGTGTTAGTTTACGTATGTAGTTTTTGTTTACATTTGTAGTCTGTTTTATTTAGAGTCTTTGTTTATATTTGTAGTCTTTGTTTACATTTGTAGTCTTTGTTTACATTTGTAATCATTCTTTACATTTAGAGACCTTCTTTACATTTAGAGTCTTTGTTTACATTTGTAGCCTTTGTTTACATTTTTAGACTTTGTTTACATATTTAGACTTTGTTTACATATAGAGTCTGTTTACATTTGCAGTCTTTGTTTACATTTAGGTCTATGTTTACATTTGCAGTCTTTGTTTACATGTAGAGTTTGTTTACATATGTAGTCTTTGTTTACATTTTTAGTCTGTTTGCATTTAGAGTCTGTTTTCATTTATAGTCTGTTTACAATTGTAGACTCTGTTTACATTTAGAGAGTTTGTTTACAGTTTCAGTCACTTAACATTTGTGCTCTTTGTTTACATTTGTATTCTTTGTTTACATTTGTTGTCTGCTTACATTTAGATACTTTGTTTATATTTAGAGGCTTTGTTTACATTTGTTGTCTGTTTACACTTAGTCTGTTTACGTTTGTAGTTTTTGTTTACGTTTAGTGTCTTTGTTTACATTTATAGTCTTTGTTTACAGTTGTAGACTTTCTTAACATTTATAGTCTTTGTTTGCATTTGTATTCTTTGTTTAAATTTAGAGACTTTGTTGACATTTAGAGTCCGTTTATATTTGTAGTCTTTGTTTACATTTAGAGAGATTGTTTACATGTAGAGTTTTGTTTACATTTGTAGTCCTTGTTTACACTTGTAGTCTTTGTTTACATTTAGACTTTGTTTATATTTAGAGACTTTGTTTACATTTGTAGTCCTTTTTTACACCTAGAGTCCTTGTTTACACCGAGAGTTTTTGGTTACATTTAGAGTCTTTGTTTATATTTCTATTATTTGTTTACATTTAGTTTTGTTTACATTTGTAATCGTTGTTTATATTTGTAGTATTTGTTACTTTTAGTTTTGTTTACATTTGTAGTCTTTGTTTACATTTTTATTTTTTGTTTACATTTAGAGTCCCATTTTGTGTCTTTGTTTACATTTGTAGTCTTTGTTTACATTTTTATTCTTTGTTTACATTTAGAGTTCCATTTAGTGTCTTTGTTTACATTTTTAGTCTTCGTTTACATTTAGAGACTTTGTTTACGTTTGCAATCTTTGGTTACATTTAGAGTCTTTGTTTATATTTCTAGTATTTGTTTACATTTAGTTTTGTTTACATTTGTAGTCGTTGTTTATATTTGTAGTATTTGTTTACATTTGTAGTCTTTGTTTACATTTGTAATCTTTGTTTGCATTTAGAGACCTTCTTTATATTTAGAGTCTTTGTTTACGTTTGTAGTCTTTGTTTACATTTTTAGTCTTTGTTTTAATTTAGAGTCTGTTTACATTTAAGGCCTTTGTTTACATTTGTAGTCTTTATTTACATTTAAATTCTTTGTTTACATATGTAGTCTTTGTATACATTTATAGTGTTTACATTTAGAGTCTTTGTTTACGTTTGCAGTCTTTGTTTACATTTGTAGTCTTTGTCTACATTTAGAGTGTTAGTTTACGTTTGTAGTCTTTGTTTACATTTGTAGTCTTTGTTTACATTTGTAATCTTTCTTTGAATTTAGAGACCTTCTTTACATTTAGAGTCTTTGTTTACATTTGTAGCCTTTGTTTACATTTTTAGACTTTGTTTACATTTTTAGACTTTGTTTACATATAGAGTCTTTGTTTACATTTGTAGTCTTTGTTTACATTTAGGTCTATGTTTACATTTGCAGTCTTTGTTTACAGTTGTAGACTTTCTTAACATTTATAGTCTTTGTTTAATTTGTATTCTTTGTTTAAATTTAGAGACTTTGTTGACATTTAGAGTCCGTTTATATTTGTAGTCTTTGTTTACATTTAGAGAGATTGTTTACATGTAGAGTTTTTGTTTACATTTGTAGTCCTTGTTTACACTTGTAGTCTTTGTTTACATCTAGTCTTTGTTTATATTTAGAGACTTTGTTTACATTTGTAGTCCTTTTTTACACCTAGAGTCCCATTTTGTGTCTTTGTTTACATTTGTAGTCTTTGTTTACATTTTTATTCTTTGTTTACATTTAGAGTTTCATTTAGAGTCTTTGTTTACATATAGCGCGCTTGTTTACATTTAGAGCCTTTGTTTACATTTTTAGTCTTTGTTTACATTTTTAGCCTTTGTTTACATTTAGAGTCTTTGGTTTTATTTTTAGGCTTTGTTTACATTTAGAGTCTGTTTACATTTGTAGTCCTTGTTTACACCTAGAGTCCTTGTTTATACCCAGAGTTTTTTATTACATTTAGAGTCTTTGTTTACATTTTTATTATTTGTTTACATTTTTATTATTTGTTTACATTTAGAGACTTTGTTTACGTTTGCAATCTTTGCTTACATTTAGAGTCTTTGTTTATATTTCTAGTATTTGTTTACATTTAGTTTTGTTTACATTTGTAGTCGTTGTTTACATTTAGAGTGTTAGTTTACGTTTGAAGTTTTTGTTTACATTTGTAGTCTGTTTCCATTTAGAGTCTTTGTTTACATTTGTAGTCTTTGTTTACATTTGTAGTCTTTGTTTACATATGTAGGCTTTGTTTACATTTAGAGTGTTTACATTTAGTCCCTTTGTTTACATTTGTAGTCTTTGTTTACATTTTTAGCCTTTGTTTACGTTTAGAGTCTTTGTTTTTGTGTTTAGACTTTGTTTATATTTAGAGTCTGTTTACATTTGTAGTCCTTGTTTATACCCAGAGTTTTTTATTACATTTAGAGTCTTTGTTTACATTTTTATTATTTGTTTACATTTAGAGTTTTTGTTTACGTTTGCAGTCTTTGTTTACATTTGTAGTCTTTGTTTACATTAAGAGTGTTAGTTTACGTTTGTAGTTTTTGTTTACATTTGTAGTCTGTTTCTATTTAGAGTCTTTGTTTACATTTGTAGTCTTTGTTTACATTTGTAATCTTTGTTTGCATTTTGAGACCTTCTTTATATTTAGAGTCTTTGTTTACGTTTGTAATCTTTGTTTACATTTTTAGTCTTTGTTTTATTTTAGAGTCTGTTTACATATAAGGTCTTTGTTTACATTTGTAGTCTTTATTTACATTTAAATTCTTTGTTTACATATGTAGTCTTTGTATACATTTAGATAGTTTACATTTGTAGTCTTTGTCTATATTTAGAGTGTTAGTTTACGTATGTAGTTTTTGTTTACATTTGTAGTCTGTTTTATTTAGAGTCTTTGTTTATATTTGTAGTCTTTGTTTACATTTGTAGTCTTTGTTTACATTTGTAATCTTTCTTTACATTTAGAGACCTTCTTTACATTTAGAGTCTTTGTTTACATTTGTAGCCTTTGTTTACATATTTAGACTTTGTTTACATATAGAGTCTGTTTACATTTGTAGTCTTTGTTTACATTTAGGTCTATGTTTACATTTGCAGTCTTTGTTTACATTTAGAGTCTGTTTACATATGTAGTCTTTGTTTACATTTTTAGTCTGCTTGCATTTAGAGTCTGTTTTCATTTAGAGTCTATTTACATTTGTAGACTTTGTTTACATTTAGAGAGTTTGTTTACAGTTTGAGTCACTTAACATTTGTGCTCTTTGTTTACATTTGTATTCTTTGTTTACATTTGTAGTCTGCTTACATTTAGATACTTTGTTTATATTTAGAGGCTTTGTTTACATTTGTTGTCTGTTTACACTTAGTCTGTTTACGTTTGTAGTTTTTGTTTACGTTTAGTGTCTTTGTTTACATTTGTAGTCTTTGTTTACAGTTGTAGACTTTCTTAACATTTATAGCCTTTGTTTGCATTTGTATTCTTTGTTTAAATTTAGAGACTTTGTTGACATTTAGAGTCCGTGTTTATTTCTAGTCTTTGTTTACATTTAGAGAGATTGTTTACATGTAGAGTTTTTGTTTACATTTGTAGTCCTTGTTTACACTTGTAGTCTTTGTTTACATTTAGACTTTGTTTATATTTAGAGACTTTGTTTACATTTGTAGTCCTTTTTTACACCTAGAGTCCTTGTTTACACCAAGAGCTTTTGGTTATATTTAGAGACTTTGTTTATATTTCTATTATTTGTTTACATTTAGTTTTATTTACATTTGTAGTCGTTTATATTTGTAGTATTTGTTTACTTTTAGTTTTGTTTACATTTTTATTTTTTGTTTACATTTAGAGTCCCATTTTGTGTCTTTGTTTACATTTGTAGTCTTTGTTTACATTTTATTCTTTGTTTACATTTAGAGTTCCATTTAGTGTCTTTGTTTACATTTATAGTCTTTGTTTACATATAGCGCGTTTGTTTACATTTAGAGCCTTTGTTTACATTTTTAGTCTTTGTTTACATTTTTAGCCTTTGTTTACATTTAGAGTCTTTGGTTTTATCTTTAGGCTTTGTTTACATTTAGAGTCTGTTTATATTTGTAGTCCTTGTTTACACCTAGAGTCCTTGTTTATACCCAGAGTTTTTTATTACATTTAGAGTCTTTGTTTACATTTTTATTATTTGTTTACATTTTTATTATTTGTTTACATTTAGAGACTTTGTTTACGTTTGCAATATTTGGTTACATTTAGAGTCTTTGTTTATATTTCTAGTATTTGTTTACATTTAGTTTTGTTTACATTTGTAGTCGTTGTTTATATTTGTAGTATTTTTTTACTTTTAGTTTTGTTTAAATTTTTAGTCTTTGTTTACATTTAGAGTGTTAGTTTACGTTTGTAGTTTTTGTTTACATTTGTAGTCTGTTTCCATTTAGAGTCTTTGTTTACATTTGTAGTCTTTGTTTACATTTGTAGTCTTTGTTTACATATGTAGGCTTTGTTTACATTTAGAGTGTTTACATTTGTAGTTTTTGTTTACATTTTTAGCTTTTGTTTACATTTAGAGTCTTTGTTTTTATTTTTAGACTTTGTTTATATTTAGAGTCTGTTTACATTTGTAGTCCTTGTTTATACCCAGAGTTTTTTATTACATTTAGAGTCTTTGTTTACATTTTTATTATTTGTTTACATTTAGAGTTTTTGTTTACGTTTGCAGTCTTTGTTTACATTTGTAGTCTTTGTTTACATTTAGAGTGTTAGTTTACGTTTGTAGTTTTTGTTTACATTTGTAGTCTGTTTCTATTTAGAGTCTTTGTTTATATTTGTAGTCTTTGTTTATATTTGTAGTCTTTGTTTACATTTGTAATCTTTATTTGCATTTACAGACCTTCTTTATATTTAGAGTCTTTGTTTACGTTTGTAATCTTTGTTTACATTTTTAGTCTTTGTTTTAATTTAGAGTCTGTTTACATTTAAGGTCTTTGTTTACATGTGTAGTCTTTATTTACATTTAAATTCTTTATTTACATATGTAGTCTTTGTATACATTTAGATTGTTTACATTTGTAGTCTTTGTCTACATTTAGAGTGTTAGTTTACATTTGTAGTTTTTGTTTACATTTGTAGTCTGTTTTATTTAGAGTCTTTGTTTATAATTTTAGTCTTTGTTTACATTTAGAGTCTTTGTTTACATTTGTAGTCTTTGTTTACATTTAGGTCTATGTTTATATTTGCAGTCTTTGTTTACATTTAGAGTCTGTTTACATATGTAGTCTTTGTTTACATTTTTAATCTGTTTTCTTTTAGAGTCTGTTTTCATTTATAGTCTGTTTACATTTGTAGACTTTGTTTACATTTAGAGAGTTTGTTTGCAGTTTGAGTCACTTAACATTTGTGCTCTTTGTTTACATTTGTAGTCTGCTTACATTTAGATACTTTGTTTATATTTAGAGGCTTTGTTTACATTTATTGTCTGTTTACACTTAGAGTCTGTTTACGTTTGTAGTTTTTGTTTACGTTTAGTGTCTTTGTTTACATTTGTAGCCTTTGTTTACAGTTGTAGACTTTCTTAACATTTATAGTCTTTGTTTACATTTTTATTCTTTGTTTACATTTAGAGAGATTGTTTACATGTAGAGTTTTTTTTTATATTTGTAGTCCTTGTTTACACTTGTAGTCTTTGTTTACATTTAGACTTTGTTTATATTTAGAGACTTTGTTTACATTTGTAGTCCTTTTTTACACCTAGAGTTCTTGTTTACACCAAGAGATTTTGGTTACATTTAGAGTCTTTGTTTATATTTCTAGTATTTGTTTACATTTAGTTTTGTTTACATTTAGTTTTGCTTACATTTGTAGTCGTGGTTTATATTTGTAGTATTTGTTTACTTTTAGTTTTGTTTACATTTTTATTTTTTGTTTACATTTAGAGTCCCATTTTGTATCTTTGTTTACATTTGTAGTCTTTGTTTACATTTTTATTCTTTGTTTACATTTAGAGTTTCATTTAGAGTCTTTGTTTACATATAGCGCGTTTGTTTACATATAGAGCCTTTGTTTACATTTTTAGTCTTTGTTTACATTTTTAGCCTTTGTTTACATTTAGAGTCTTTGTTTTTATTTTTAGGCTTTGTTTACATTTAGAGTCTGTTTACATTTGTAGTCCTTGTTTACACCTAGAGTCCTTGTTTATACCCAGAGTTTTTTATTACATTTAGAGTCTTTGTTTACATTTTTATTATTTGTTTACATTTGTAGTCCTTTTTTACACCTAGAGTCCTTGTTTACACCAAGAGTTTTTGGTTACATTTATAGTCTTTGTTTATATTTCTATTATTTGTTTACATTTAGTTTTGTTTACATTTAGTTTTGTTTACATTTGTAATCGTTGTTTATATTTGTAGTATTTGTTACTTTTAGTTTTTTTTACATTTTTAGTCTTTGTTTACATTTTTAGCCTTTGTTTACATTTAGAGTCTTTGGTTTTATTTTTAGGCTTTGTTTACATTTAGAGTCTGTTTACATTTGTAGTCCTTGTTTACACCTAGAGTCCTTGTTTATACCCAGAGTTTTTTATTACATTTAGAGTCTTTGTTTACAATTTTATTATTTGTTTACATTTTTATTATTTGTTTACATTTAGAGACTTTGTTTACGTTTGCAATCTTTGGTTACATTTAGAGTCTTTGTTTATATTTCTAGTATATGTTTACATTTAGTTTTGTTTACATTTATAGTCGTTGTTTATATTTGTAGTATTTGTTTACTTTTAGTTTTGTTTACATTTGTAGTCTTTGTTTACATTTAGAGTGTTAGTTTACGTTTGTAGTTTTTGTTTACATTTGTAGTCTGTTTCCATTTAGAGTCTTTGTTTACATTTGTAGTCTTTGTTTACATATGTAGGCTTTGTTTACATTTAGAGTGTTTACATTTAGTCCCTTTGTTTACATTTGTAGTCTTTGTTTACATTTTTAGCCTTTGTTTACATTTAGAGGCTTTGTTTTTATTTTTAGACTTTGTTTATATTTAGATTCTGTTTACATTTGTAGTCCTTGTTTATACCCAGAGTTTTTTATTACATTTAGAGTCTTTGTTTACATTTAGAGTTTTTGTTTACGTTTGCAGTCTTTGTTTACATTTGTAGTCTTTGTTTACATTTAGAGTGTTAGTTTACGTTTGTAGTTTTTGTTTACATTTGTAGTCTGTTTCTATTTAGAGTCTTTGTTTATATTTGTAGTCTTTGTTTACATTTGTAGTCTTTGTTTACATTTGTAATCTTTGTTTGCATTTAGAGACCTTCTTTATATTTACAGTCTTTGTTTACGTTTGTAGTCTTTGTTTACATTTTTAGTCTTTGTTTTAATTTAGAGTCTGTTTACATTTAAGGTCTTTGTTTACATTTGTAGTCTTTATTTACATTTAAATTCTTTGTTTACATATGTAGACTTTGTATACATTTATAGTGTTTACATTTTCAGTCTTTGTTTACGTTTGCAGTCTTTGTTTACATTTGTAGTCTTTGTTTACATTTTTAGCCTTTGTTTACATTTAGAGTCTTTCTTTTTATTTTTTGACTTTGTTTATATTTAGAGTCTGTTTACATTTGTAGTCCTTGTTTATACCCAGAGTTTTTTATTACATTTAGAGTCTTTGTTTACATTTTTATTATTTGTTAACATTTAGAGTTTTTGTTTACGTTTGCAGTCTTTGTTTACATTTGTAGTCTTTGTTTACATTTAGAGTGTTAGTTTACGTTTGTAGTTTTTGTTTACATTTGTAGTCTGTTTCTATTTAGAGTCTTTGTTTATATTTGTAGTCTTTGTTTACATTTGTAGTCTTTGTTTACATTTGTAATCTTTGTTTGCATTTAGAGACCTTCTTTATATTTAGAGTCTTTGTTTACGTTTGTAGTCTTTGTTTACATTTTTAGTCTTTGTTTTAATTTAGAGTCTGTTTACATTTAAGGTCTTTGTTTACATTTGTAGTCTTTATTTACATTTAAATTCTTTGTTTACATATGTAGACTTTGTATACATTTATAGTGTTTACATTTAGAGTCTTTGTTTACGTTTGCAGTCTTTGTTTACATTTGTAGTCTTTGTCTACATTTAGAGTGTTAGTTTACGTTTGTAGTTTTTGTTTACATTTGTAGTCTGTTTTATTTAGAGTCTTTGCTTATATTTGTAGTCTTTGTTTACATTTGTAGTCTTTGTTTACATTTGTAATCTTTCTTTGAATTTAGAGACCTTCTTTACATTTAGAGTCTTTGTTTACATTTGTAGCCTTTGTTTACATTTTTAGACTTTGTTTATATTTTTAGAGTTGGTTTACATATAGAGTCTTTGTTTACATTTGTAGTCTTTGTTTACATTTAGGTCTATGTTTACATTTGCAGTCTTTGTTTACATTTAGAGTCTGTTTACATATCTAGTCTTTGTTTTCATTTATAGTCTGTTTACATTTGTAGACTTTGTTTACATTTAGAGAGTTTGTTTACAGTTTGAGTCACTTAACATTTGTGCTCTTTGTTTACATTTGTATTCTTTGTTTACATTTGTAGTCTGCTTACATTTAGATACTTTGTTTATATTTAGAGGCTTTGTTTACATTTGATGTCTGTTTACACTTAGAGTCTGTTTACGTTTGTAGTTTTTGTTTACGTTTAGTGTCTTTGTTTACATTTGCAGTCTTTGTTTACAGTTGTAGACTATCTTAACATTTATAGTCTTTGTTTACATTTGTATTCTTTGTTTAAATTTAGAGACTTTGTTGACATTTAGAGTCCGTTTATATTTGTAGTCTTTGTTTACATTTAGAGAGATTGTTTACATGTAGAGTTTTTGTTTACATTTGTAGTCCTTGTTTACACTTGTAGTCTTTGTTTACATTTAGTCTTTGTTTATATTTAGAGACTTTGTTTACATTTGTAGTCCTTTTTTACACCTAGAGTCCCATTTTGTGTCTTTGTTTACATTTGTAGTCTTTGTTTACATTTTTATTCTTTGTTTACATTTAGAGTTTCATTTAGAGTCTTTGTTTACATATAGCGCGTTTGTTTACATTTAGAGCCTTTGTTTACATTTTTAGTCTTTGTTTACATTTTTAGCCTTTGTTTACATTTAGAGTCTCTGTTTTTGTTTTTAGGCTTTGTTTACATTTAGAGTCTGTTTATATTTGTAGTCCTTGTTTACACCTAGAGTCCTTGTTTATACCCAGAGTTTTTTATTACATTTAGAGTCTTTGTTTACATTTTTATTATTTGTTTACATTTTTATTATTTGTTTACATTTAGAGACTGTTTACGTTTGCAATCTTTGCTTACATTTAGAGTCTTTGTTTATATTTCTAGTATTTGTTTACATTTAGTTTTGTTTACATTTGTAGTCGTTGTTTATATTTGTAGTATTTGTTTACTTTTAGTTTTGTTTACATTTGTAGTCTTTGTTTACATTTAGAGTGTTAGTTTACGTTTGTAGTTTTTGTTTACATTTGTAGTCTGTTTCCATTTAGAGTCTTTGTTTACATTTTTATTATTTGTTTACATTTAGAGTTTTGTTTACGTTTGCAGTCTTTGTTTACATTTGTAGTCTTTGTTTACATTTAGAGTGTTAGTTTACGTGTGTAGTTTTTGTTGACATTTGTAGTCTGTTTCTATTTAGAGTCTTTGTTTATATTTGTAGTCTTTGTTTACATTTGTAGTCTTTGTTTACGTTTGTAATCTTTGTTTACATTTTTAGTCTTTGTTTTATTTTAGAGTCTGTTTACATATAAGGTCTTTGTTTACATTTGTAGTCTTTATGTACATTTAAATTCTTTGTTTACATATGTAGTCTTTGTATACATTAAGATAGTTTACATTTGTAGTCTTTGTCTACATTTAGAGTGTTAGTTTACGTATGTAGTTTTTGTTTACATTTGTAGTCTGTTTTATTTAGAGTCTTTGTTTATATTTGTAGTCTTTGTTTACATTTGTAATCTTTCTTTACATTTAGAGACCTTCTTTACATTTAGAATCTTTGTTTACATTTGTAGCCTTTGTTTACATTTTTAGACTTTGTTTACATATTTAGACTTTGTTTACATATAGAGTCTGTTTACATTTGTAGTCTTTGTTTACATTTAGGTCTATGTTTACATTTGCAGTCTTTGTTTACATTTAGAGTCTGTTTACATATGTAGTCTTTGTTTACATTTTTAGTCTGTTTGCATTTAGAGTCTGATTTCATTTATAGTCTGTTTACATTTGTAGACTTTGTTTACATTTAGAGAGTTTGTTTACAGTTTGAGTCACTTAACATTTGTGCTCTTTGTTTACACTTGTATTCTTTGTTTACATTTGTAGTCTGCTTACATTTAGATACTTTGTTTATATTTAGAGGCTTTGTTTACATTTGTTGTCTGTTTACACTTAGTCTGTTTACGTTTGTAGTTTTTGTTTACGTTTAGTGTCTTTGTTTACATTTGTAGTCTTTGTTTACATTTGTAGACTTTCTTAACATTTATAGTCTTTGTTTGCATTTGTATTCTTTGTTTAAATTTAGAGACTTTGTTGACATTTAGAGTCCGTTTATATTTGTAGTCTTTGTTTACATTTAGAGAGATTGTTTACATGTAGAGTTTTTGTTTACATTTGTAGTCCTTGTTTACACTTGTAGTCTTTGTTTACATTTAGACTTTGTTTATATTTAGAGACTTTGTTTACATTTGTAGTCCTTTTTTACACCTAGAGTCCTTGTTTACACCAAGAGTTTTTGGTTACATTTAGAGTCTTTGTTTATATTTCTATTATTTGTTTACATTTAGTTTTGTTTACATTTGTAATCGTTGTTTATATTTGTAGTATTTGTTACTTTTAGTTTTGTTTACATTTGTAGTCTTTGTTTACATTTTTATTTTTTGTTTACATTTAGAGTCCCATTTTGTGTCTTTGTTTACATTTGTAGTCTTTGTTTACATTTTTCTTCTTTGTTTACATTTAGAGTTCCATTTAGTGTCTTTGTTTAGATTTTTAGTCTTTGTTTACATTTAGAGACTTTGTTTACGTTTGCAATCTTTGGTTACATTTAGAGTCTTTGTTTATATTTCTAGTATTTGTTTACATTTAGTTTTGTTTACATTTGTAGTCGTTGTTTATATTTGTAGTATTTGTTTACATTTGTAGTCTTTGTTTACATTTGTAATCTTTGTTTGCATTTAGAGACCTTCTTTATATTTAGAGTCTTTGTTTACGTTTGTAGTCTTTGTTTACATTTTTAGTCTGTTTTAATTTAGAGTCTGTTTACATTTAAGGTCTTTGTTTACATTTGTAGTCTTTATTTACATTTAAATTCATTGTTTACATATGTAGTCTTTGTATACATTTATAGTGTTTACATTTAGAGTCTTTGTTTACGTTTGCAGTCTTTGTTTACATTTGTAGTCTTTGTATACATTTAGAGTGTTAGTTTACGTTTGTAGTTTTTGTTTACATTTGTAGTCTGTTTTATTTAGAGTCTTTGCTTATATTTGTAGTCTTTGTTTACATTGGTAGTCTTTGTTTACATTTGTAATCTTTCTTTGAATTTAGAGACCTTCTTTACATTTAGAGTCTTTGTTTACATTTGTAGCCTTTGTTTACATTTTTAGACTTTGTTTACATCTTTAGACTTTGTTTACATATAGAGTCTTTGTTTACATTTGTAGTTATTGTTTACATTTAGGTCTATGTTTACATTTGCAGTCTTTGTTTACATTTAGAGTCTGTTTACATATCTAATCTTTGTTTTCATTTATAGTCTGTTTACATTTGTAGACTTTGTTTACATTTGTAGTCTGCTTACATTTAGATAATTTGTTTATATTTAGAGGCTTTGTTTACATTTGTTGTCTGTTTACACTTAGAGTCTGTTTACGTTTGTAGTTTTTGTTTACGTTTAGTGTCTTTGTTTACATTTGCAGTCTTTGTTTACAGTTGTAGACTTTCTTAACATTTATAGTCTTTGTTTACATTTGTATTATTTGTTTAAATTTAGAGACTTTGTTGACATTTAGAGTCCGTTTATATTTGTAGTCTTTGTTTATATTTAGAGAGATTGTTTACATGTAGAGTTTTTGTTTACATTTGTAGTCCTTGTTTACACTTGTAGTCTTTGTTTACATTTAGTCTTTGTTTATATTTAGAGACTTTGTTTACATTTGTAGTCCTTTTTTACACTTAGAGTCCCATTTTGTGTCTTTGTTTACATTTGTAGTCTTTGTTTACATTTTTAATCTTTGTTTACATTTAGAGTTTCATTTAGAGTCTTTGTTTACATATAGCGCGTTTGTTTACATTTAGAGCCTTTGTTTACATTTTTAGTCTTTGTTTACATTTTTAGCCTTTGTTTACATCTAGAGTCTTTGGTTTTATTTTTAGGCTTTGTTTACATTTAGAGTCTGTTTACATTTGTAGTCCTTGTTTACACCTAGAGTCCTTGTTTATACCCAGAGTTTTTTATTACATTTAGAGTCTTTGTTTACATTTTTATTATTTGTTTACATTTTTATTATTTGTTTACATTTAGAGACTTTGTTTACGTTTGCAATCTTTGGTTACATTTAGAGTCTTTGTTTATATTTCTAGTATTTGTTTACATTTAGTTTTGTTTACATTTGTAGTCGTTGTTTAGATTTGTAGTATTTGTTTACTTTTAGTTTTGTTTACATATGTAGTCTTTGTTTACATTTAGAGTGTTAGTTTACGTTTGTAGTTTTTGTTTACATTTGTAGTCTGTTTCCATTTAGAGTCTTTGTTTACATTTGTAGTCTTTGTTTACATTTGTAGTCTTTGTTTACATATGTAGGCTTTGTTTACATTTAGAGTGTTTACATTTAGTCCCTTTGTTTACATTTGTAGTCTTTGTTTACATTTTTAGCCTTTGTTTACATTTAGAGTCTTTGTTTTTATTTTTAGACTTTGTTTATATTTAGAGTCTGTTTACATTTGTAGTCCTTGTTTATACCCAGAGTTTTTTATTACATTAAGAGTCTTTGTTTACATTTTTATTATTTGTTTACATTTAGAGTTTTTGTTTACGTTTGCAGTCTTTGTTTACATTTGTAGTCTTTGTTTACATTTAGAGTGTTAGTGTACGGTTGTAGTTTTTGTTTACATTTGTAGTCTGTTTCTATTTAGAGTCTTTGTTTATATTTGTAGTCTTTGTTTACATTTGTAGTCTTTGTTTACATTTGTAATCTTTGTTTGCATTTAGAGACCTTCTTTATATTTAGAGTCTTTGTTTACGTTTGTAGTCTTTGTTTACATTTTTAGTCTTTGTTTTAATTTAGAGTCTGTTTACATTTAAGGTCTTTGTTTACATTTGTAGTCTTTATTTACATTTAAATTCTTTGTTTACATATGTAGTCTTTGTATACATTTATAGTGTTTACATTTAGAGTCTTTGTTTACGTTTGCAGTCTTTGTTTACATTTGTAGTTCTTGTCTACATTTAGAGTGTTAGTTTACGTTTGTAGTTTTTGTTTACATTTGTAGTATGTTTTATTTAGAGTCTTTGCTTATATTTGAAGTCTTTGTTTACATTTGTAGTCTTTGTTTACATTTGTAATCTTTCTTTGAATTTAGAGACCTTCTTTACATTTAGAGTCTTTGTTTACATTTGTAGCCTTTGTTTACATTTTTAGACTTTGTTTACATTTTTAGACTTTGTTTACATATAGAATCTTTGTTTACATTTGTAGTCTTTGTTTACATTTAGGTCTATGTTTACATTTGCAGTCTTTGTTTACATTTAGAGTCTATTTACATATCTAGTCTTTGTTTTCATTTATAGTCTGTTTACATTTGTAGACTTTGTTTACATTTAGAGAGTTTGTTTACAGTTTGAGTCACTTAACATTTGTGCTCTTTGTTTACATTTGTATTCTTTGTTTACATTTGTAGTCTGCTTACATTTAGATACTTTGTTTATATTTAGAAGCTTTGTTTACATTTGTTGTCTGTTTACACTTAGAGTCTGTTTACGTTTGTAGTTTTTGTTTACGTTTAGTGTCTTTGTTTACATTTGCAGTCTTTGTTTACAGTTGTAGACTTTCTTAACATTTATAGTCTTTGTTTACATTTGTATTCTTTGTTTAAATTTAGAGACTTTGTTGACATTTAGAGTCGGTTTATATTTGTAGTCTTTGTTTACATTTAGAGAGATTGTTTACATGTAGAGTTTTTGTTTACATTTGTAGTCCTTGTTTACACTTGTAGTCTTTGTTTACATTTAGTCTTTGTTTATATTTAGAGACTTTGTTTACATTTGTAGTCCTTTTTTACACCTAGAGTCCCATTTTGTGTCTTTGTTTACATTTGCAGTCTTTGTTTACATTTTTATTTTTTGTTTACATTTAGAGTTTCATTTAGAGTCTTTGTTTACATATAGCGCGTTTGTTTACATTTAGAGCCTTTGTTTACATTTTTAGTCTTTGTTTACATTTTTAGCCTTTGTTTACATTTAGAGTCTTTGTTTTTGTTTTTAGGCTTTGTTTACATTTAGAGTCTGTTTACATTTGTAGTCCTTGTTTACACCTAGAGTCCTTGTTTATACCCAGAGTTTTTTATTACATTTAGAGTCTTTGTTTACATTTTTATTATTTGTTTACATTTGTAGTCCTTTTTTACACTTAGAGTCCTTGTTTACACCAAGAGTTTTTGGTTACATTTAGAGTCTTTGTTTATATTTCTATTATTTGTTTACATTTAGTTTTGTTTACATTTGTAATCGTTGTCTATATTTGTAGTATTTGTAACTTTTAGTTTTGTTTACAATTGTAGTCTTTGTTTACAATTTTATTCTTTGTTTACATTTAGAGTTCCATTTAGAGCCTTTGTTTACATTTGTAGTCTTTGTTTACATATAGCGCGTTTGTTTACATTTAGAGCCTTTGTTTACATTTTTAGTCTTTGTTTACATTTTTAGCCTTTGTTTACATTTAGAGTCTTTGGTTTTATTTTTAGGCTTTGTTTACATTTAGAGTCTGTTTACATTTGTAGTACTTGTTTACACCTAGAGTCCTTGTTTATACCCAGAGTTTTTTATTACATTTAGAGTCTTTAAACACATTTTTATTATTTGTTTACATTTAGAGACTTTGTTTACGTTTGCAATCTTTGCTTACATTTAGAGTCTTTGTTTATATTTCTAGTATTTGCTTACATTTAGTTTTGTTTACATTTGTAATCGTTGTCTATATTTGTAGTATTTGTAACTTTTAGTTTTGTTTACATTTGTAGTCTTTGTTTACAATTTTATTCTTTGTTTACATTTAGAGTTCCATTTAGTGTCTTTGTTTACATTTGTAGTCTTTGTTTACATATAGCGCGTTTGTTTACATTTAGAGCCTTTGTTTACATTTTTAGTCTTTGTTTACATTTTTAGCCTTTGTTTACATTTAGAGTCTTTGGTTTTATTTTTAGGCTTTGTTTACATTTAGAGTCTGTTTACATTTGTAGTCCTTGTTTACACCTAGAGTCCTTGTTTATACCAAGAGTTTTTTATTACACTTAGAGTTTTTGTTTATATTTCTAGTATTTGTTTACATTTAGTTTTGTTTACATTTGTAGTCGTTGTTTTTATTTGTAGTATTTGTTTACTTTTAGTTTTGTTTACATTTGTAGTCTTTGTTTACATTTAGAGTGTTAGTTTACGTTTGTAGTTTTTGTTTACATTTGTAGTCTGTTTCCATTTAGAGTCTTTGTTTACATTTGTAGTCTTTGTTTACATTTGTAGTCTTTGTTTACATATGTAGGCTTTGTTTACATTTAGAGTGTTTACATTTAGTCCCTTTGTTTACATTTGTAGTCTTTGTTTACATTTTTAGCCTTTGTTTACGTTTAGAGTCTTTGTTTTTGTGTTTAGACTTTGTTTATATTTAGAGTCTGTTTACATTTGTAGTCCTTGTTTATACCCAGAGTTTTTTATTACATTTAGAGTCTTTGTTTACATTTTTATTATTTGTTTACATTTAGAGTTTTTGTTTACGTTTGCAGTCTTTGTTTATATTTGTAGTCTTTGTTTACATTAAGAGTGTTAGTTTACGTTTGTAGTTTTTGTTTACATTTGTAGTCTGTTTCTATTTAGAGTCTTTGTTTATATTTGTAGTCTTTGTTTACATTTGTAGTCTTTGTTTACATTTGTAATCTTTCTTTACATTTAGAGACCTTCTTTACATTTAGAGTCTTTGTTTACATTTGTAGCTTTTGTTTACATTTTTAGACTTTGTTTACATATTTAGACTTTGTTTACATATAGAGTCTGTTTACATTTGTAGTCTTTGTTTACATTTAGGTCTATGTTTACATTTGCAGTCTTTGTTTACATTTAGAGTCTGTTTACATATGTAGTCTTTGTTTACATTTTTAGTCTGTTTGCATTTAGAGTCTGTTTTCATTTAGAGTCTGTTTACATTTGTAGACTTTGTTTACATTTAGAGAGTTTGTTTACAGTTTGAGTCACTTAACATTTGTGCTCTTTGTTTACATTTGTATTCTTTGTTTACATTTGTAGTCTGCTTACATTTAGATACTTTGTTTATATTTAGAGGCTTTGTTTACATTTGTTGTCTGTTTACACTTAGTCTGTTTACGTTTGTAGTTTTTGTTTACGTTTAGTGTCTTTGTTTACATTTGTAGTCTTTGTTTACAGTTGTAGACTTTCTTAACATTTATAGTCTTTGTTTGCATTTGTATTCTTTGTTTAAATTTAGAGACTTTGTTGACATTTAGAGTCCGTGTTTATTTCTAGTCTTTGTTTACATTTAGAGAGATTGTTTACATGTAGAGTTTTTGTTTACATTTGTAGTCCTTGTTTACACTTGTAGTCTTTGTTTACATTTAGACTTTGTTTATATTTAGAGACTTTGTTTACATTTGTAGTCCTTTTTTACACCTAGAGTCCTTGTTTACACCAAGAGTTTTTGGTTATATTTAGAGTCTTTGTTTATATTTCTATTACTTGTTTACATTTATAGTCGTTTATATTTGTAGTATTTGTTTACTTTTAGTTTTGTTTACATTTTTATTTTTTGTTTACATTTAGAGTCCAATTTTGTGTCTTTGTTTACATTTGTAGTCTTTGTTTACATTTTATTCTTTGTTTACATTTAGAGTTCCATTTAGTGTCTTTGTTTACATTTATAGGCTTTGTTTACATATAGAGTCTGTGTACATTTGTAGTCCTTCTTTACACCTAGAGTCCTTGTTTATACCCAGAGTTTTTTATTACATTTAGAGTCTTTGTTTACATTTTTATTATTTGTTTACATTTAGAGACTTTGTTTACGTTTGCAATATTTGGTTACATTTAGAGTCTTTGTTTATATTTCTAGTATTTGTTTACATTTAGTTTTGTTTACATTTGTAGTCGTTGTTTATATTTGTAGTATTTTTTAACTTTTAGTTTTGTTTACATTTTTAGTCTTTGTTTACATTTAGAGTGTTAGTTTACGTTTGTAGTTTTTGTTTACATTTGTAGTCTGTTTCCATTTAGAGTCTTTGTTTACATTTGTAGTCTTTGTTTACATTTGTAGTCTTTGTTTACATATGTAGGCTTTGTTTACATTTGTAGTCTTTGTTTACATTTTTAGCTTTTGTTTACATTTAGAGTCTGTTTTTATTTTTAGACTTTGTTTATATTTAGAGTCTGTTTACATTTGTAGTCCTTGTTTATACCCAGAGTTTTTTATTACATTTAGAGTCTTTTTTTACATTTTTATTATTTGTTTACATTTAGAGTTTTTGTTTACGTTTGCAGTCTTTGTTTACATTTGTAGTCTTTGTTTACATTTAGAGTGTTAGTTTACGTTTGTAGTTTTTGTTTACATTTGTAGTCTGTTTCTATTTAGAGTCTTAGTTTATATTTGTAGACTTTGTTTACATTTGTAGTCTTTGTTTACATTTGTAATCTTTGTGTGCATTTACAGACCTTCTTTATATTTAGAGTCTTTGTTTACGTTTGTAATCTTTGTTTACATTTTTAGTCTTTGTTTTAATTTAGAGTCTGTTTACATTTAAGGTCTTTGTTTACATGTGTAGTCTTTATTTACATTTAAATTCTTTATTTACATATGTAGTCTTTGTATACATTTAGATTGTTTACATTTGTAGTCTTTGTCTACATTTAGAGTGTTAGTTTACGTTTGTAGTTTTTCTTTACATTTGTAGTCTGTTTTATTTAGAGTCTTTGTTTATAATTTTAGTCTTTGTTTACAATTGTAGTCTTTGTTTACATTTGTAATCTTTCTTTGCATTTAAAGACCTTCTTTACATTTAGAGTCTTTGTTTACATTTGTAGTCTTTGTTTACATTTAGGTCTATGTTTATATTTGCAGTCTTTGTTTACATTTAGAGTCTGTTTACATATGTAGTCTTTGTTTACATTTTTAATCTGTTTTCTTTTAGAGTCTGTTTTCATTTATAGTCTGTTTACATTTGTAGACTTTGTTTACATTTAGAGAGTTTGTTTGCAGTTTGAGTCACTTAACATTTGTGCTCTTTGTTTACATTTGTAGTCTGCTTACATTTAGATACTTTGTTTATATTTAGAGGCTTTGTTTACATTTGTTGTCTGTTTACATTTAGAGTCTGTTTACGTTTGTAGTTTTTGTTTACGTTTAGTGTCTTTGTTTACATTTGTAGTCTTTGTTTACAGTTGTAGACTTTCTTAACATTTATAGTCTTTGTTTACATTTTTATTCTTTGTTTACATTTAGAGAGATTGTTTACATGTAGAGTTTTTTTTTATATTTGTAGTCCTTGTTTACACTTGTAGGCTTTCTTTACATTTAGACTTTGTTTATATTTAGAGACTTTGTTTACATTTGTAGTCCTTTTTTACACCTAGAGTCCTTGTTTACACCAAGAGATTTTGGTTACATTTAGAGTCTTTGTTTACATATAGCGCGTTTGTTTACATATAGAGCCTTTGTTTACATTTTTAGTCTTTGTTTACATTTTTAGCCTTTGTTTACATTTAGAGTCTTTGTTTTTATTTTTAGGCTTTGTTTACATTTAGAGTCTGTTTACATTTGTAGTCCTTGTTTACACCTAGAGTCCTTGTTTATACCCAGAGTTTTTTATTACATTTAGAGTCTTTGTTTACATTTTTATTATTTGTTTACATTTTTATTATTTGTTTACATTTAGAGACTTTCTTTACGTTTGCAATCTTTGGTTACATTTAGAGTCTTTGTTTATATTTCTAGTATTTGTTTACATTTAGTTTTGTTTACATTTGTAGTCGTTGTTTATATTTGTAGTATTTGTTTACTTTTAGTTTTGTTTACATTTGTAGTCTTTGTTTACATTTAGAGTGTTAGTTTACGTTTGTAGTTTTTGTTTACATTTGTAGTCTGTTTCCATTTAGAGTCTTTGTTTACATTTGTAGTCTTTGTTTACATTTGTAGTCTTTGTTTACATATGTAGGCTTTGTTTACATTTAGAGTGTTTACATTTAGTCCCTTTGTTTACATTTGTAGTCTTTGTTTACATTTTTAGCCTTTGTTTACATTTAGAGTCTTTGTTTTTATTTTTAGACTTTGTTTATATTTAGAGTCTGTTTACATTTGTAGTCCTTGTTTATACCCAGAGCTTTTTATTACATTTAGAGTCTTTGTTTACATTTTTATTATTTGTTTACATTTAGAGTTTTTGTTTACGTTTGCAGTCTTTGTTTACATTTGTAGTCTTTGTTTACATTTAGAGTGTTAGTTTACGTTTGTAGTTTTTGTTTACATTTGTAGTCTGTTTCTATTTAGAGTCTTTGTTTATATTTGTAGTCTTTGTTTACATTTGTAGTCTTTGTTTACATTTGTAATCTTTGTTTGCATTTAGAGACCTTCTTTATATTTAGAGTGTTTGTTTACGTTTGTAGTCTTTGTTTACATTTTTAGTCTTTGTTTTAATTTAGAGTCTGTTTACATTTAAGGTCTTTGTTTACATATGTAGACTTTGTATACATTTATAGTGTTTACATTTAGAGTCTTTGTTTACGTTTGCAGTCTTTGTTTACATTTGTAGTCTTTGTCTACATTTAGAGTGTTAGTTTACATTTGTAGTCTTTGTTTACATTTGTAATCTTTCTTTGAATTTAGAGACCTTCTTTACATTTAGAGTCATTGTTTACATTTGTAGCCTTTGTTTACATTTTTAGACTTTGTTTATATTTTTAGACTTTGTTTACATATAGAGTCTTTGTTTACATTTGTAGTCTTTGTTTACATTTAGGTCTATGTTTACATTTGCAGTCTTTGTTTACATTTAGAGTCTGTTTACATATCTAGTCGTTGTTTTCATTTATAGTCTGTTTACATTTGTAGACTTTGTTTACATTTAGAGAGTTTGTTTACAGTTTGAGTCACTTAACATTTGTGCTCTTTGTTTACATTTGTATTCTTTGTTTACATTTGTAGTCTGCTTACATTTAGATACTTTGTTTATATTTAGAGGCTTTGTTTACATTTGTTGTCTGTTTACACTTAGAGTCTGTTTACGTTTGTAGTTTTTGTTTACGTTTAGTGTCTTTGTTTACATTTGTAGTCTTTGTTTACAGTTGTAGACTTTCTTAACATTTATAGTCTTTGTTTGCATTTGTATTCTTTGTTTAAATTTAGAGACTTTGTTGACATTTAGAGTCCGTGTTTATTTCTAGTCTTTGTTTACATTTAGAGAGATTGTTTACATGTAGCGTTTTTGTTTACATTTGTAGTCCTTGTTTACACTTGTAGTCTTTGTTTACATTTAGACTTTGTTTATATTTAGAGAATTTGTTTACATTTGTAGTCCTTTTTTACACCTAGAGTCCTTGTTTACACCAAGAGTTTTTGGTTATATTTAGAGTCTTTGTTTATATTTCTATTATTTGTTTACATTTAGTTTTATTTACATTTATAGTCGTTTATATTTGTAGTATTTGTTTACTTTTAGTTTTGTTTACATTTTTATTTTTTGTTTACATTTAGAGTCCCATTTTGTGTCTTTGTTTACATTTGTAGTCTTTGTTTACATTTTATTCTTTGTTTACATTTAGAGTTCCATTTAGTGTCTTTGTTTACATTTATAGGCTTTGTTTACATTTAGAGTCTGTTTACATTTGTAGTCCTTGTTTACACCTAGAGTCCTTGTTTATACCCAGAGTTTTTTATTACATTTAGAGTCTTTGTTTACATTTTTATTATTTGTTTACATTTTTATTATTTGTTTACATTTAGAGACTTTGTTTACGTTTGCAATCTTTGGTTACATTTAGAGTCTTTGTTTATATTTCTAGTATTTGTTTACATTTAGTTTTGTTTACATTTGTAGTCGTTGTTTATATTTCTAGTATTTGTTTACTTTCAGTTTTGTTTACATTTGTAGTCTTTGTTTACATTTAGAGTGTTAGTTTACGTTTGTAGTTTTTGTTTACATTTGTAGTCTGTTTCCATTTAGAGTCTTTGTTTACATTTGTAGTCTTTGTTTACATTTGTAGTCTTTGTTTACATATGTAGGCTTTGTTTACATTTAGAGTGTTTACATTTAGAGTCTTTGTTTACGTTTGCAGTCTTTGTTTACATTTGTAGTCTTTGTCTACATTTAGAGTGTTAATTTACGTTTGTAGTTTTTGTTTACATTTGTAGTCTGTTTTATTTAGAGTCTTTGCTTATATTTGTAGTCTTTGTTTACATTTGTAGTCTTTGTTTACATTTGTAATCTTTCTTTGAATTTAGAGACCTTCTTTACATTTAGAGTCTTTGTTTACATTTGTAGCCTTTGTTTACATTTTTAGACTTTGTTTACATTTTTAGACTTTGTTTACATATAGAGTCTTTGTTTACATTTGTAGTCTTTGTTTACATTTAGGTCTATATTTACATTTGCAGTCTTTGTTTACATTTAGAGTCTGTTTACATATCTAGTCTTTGTTTTCATTTATAGTCTGTTTACATTTGTAGACTTTGTTTACATTTAGAGAGTTTGTTTACAGTTTGAGTCACTTAACATTTGTGCTCTTTGTTTACATTTGTATTCTTTGTTTACATTTGTAGTCTGCTTACATTTAGATACTGTCCGTTTTCGTAAACCATGTCTACCTCTCGCGGAACGATCCTACTCGGAAAAGGGGTGATGCGTTGAATGAGATGGGCACTTAGCCAAATGCGCTTTTCGTTCTACACGTGTTCGTTTTCTTTTTATGAGTCTTCAATATTTATTTTACCTTTTTACGCGAATTTAAAGTTTAATTTTTAATTTTAATTAACAATATTTTATTTAATGTAATTTATATGACAATATGCGCGAAAAATAAAAGGTGTAAAATAATCATGATAAAAAAATCTAATGATTTGATTTAAATACGATTTTCTGTAAATTTCTGTAAAATAGAGATCCAAAAATATGGTATTTTTATTTTAGCAGTATAATTTAAAAGAAAAAAATATATTACTTTTACTACAGGTAAAGTCTACTGTAAACGTTGTTCTTTTTCTCTTCTTTTATTAATGAATTATGTAAATTTTACCTAATTTAAGTCATTTTTAATTAATTTACTACTATAATCAGTGCATGAAACAAGTGTTCAGGTATGACAGATATAGTACGAATTTAGAGATCAAGTAAGCAAATAAAAATAATTTTAACTGAAAAAAAAAAAAAAAAGAAGAAGAAGAAAGAAAACAGGCATTTACTTTTAAGTTTACGGATTTTATTTTGCATCGAAGAATAAAATTGATCTTCTACACTTATTTAAAAATTACAAGGGGGAAAAATCAGCATTTTGCCTTTATACGAATATAACGAAGAAGTATCGCCTCAAAATTCAATAATGTCCTGAAAAGAAAAAAAAAAGAAAAAAGAAACCGCAACTTATCTCTCACTCGTAAAATGTAAACAGTCTCTCTTCTTCTACGCTTCTACCCTATTTTAACAAAATCAATGCAGACCTCACGCATGCGCATAGGTGAGCAGGGTCACAGCTAACGAAAACAAACAATACTTTGTTTATATTTAGAGGCTTTGTTTACATTTGTTGTCTGTTTACACTTAGAGTCTGTTTACGTTTGTAGTTTTTGTTTACGTTTAGTGTCTTTGTTTACATTTGCTGTCTTTGTTTACAGTTGTAGACTTTCTTAACATTTATAGTCTTTGTTTACATTTGTATTCTTTGTTTAAATTTAGAGACTTTTTTGACATTTAGAGTCCGTTTATATTTGTAGTCTTTGTTTACATTTAGAGAGATTGTTTACATGTAGAGTTTTTGTTTACATTTGTAGTCCTTGTTTACACTTGTAGTCTTTGTTTACATTTAGTCTTTGTTTATATTTAGAGACTTTGTTTACATTTGTAGTCCTTTTTTACACCTAGAGTCCCATTTTGTGTCTTTGTTTACATTTGTAGTCTTTGTTTACATTTTTATTCTTTGTTTACATTTAGAGTTTCATTTAGAGTCTTTGTTTACATATAGCGCGTTTGTTTACATTTAGAGCCTTTGTTTACATTTTTAGTCTTTGTTTACATTTTTAGCCTTTGTTTACATTTAGAGTCTTTGTTTTTGTTTTTAGGCTTTGTTTACATTTAGAGTCTGTTTACATTTGTAGTCCTTGTTTACACCTAGAGTCCTTGTTTATACCCAGAGTTTTTTATTACATTTAGAGTCTTTGTTTACATTTTTATTATTTGTTTACATTTTTATTATTTGTTTACATTTAGAGACTTTGTTTACGTTTGCAATCTTTGCTTACATTTAGAGTCTTTGTTTATATTTCTAGTATTTGTTTACATTTAGTTTTGTTTACATTTGTAGTCGTTGTTTATATTTGTAGTATTTGTTTACTTTTAGTTTTGTTTACATTTGTAGTCTTTGTTTACATTTAGAGTGTTAGTTTACGTTTGTAGTTTTTGTTTACATTTGTAGTCTGTTTCCATTTAGAGTCTTTGTTTACATTGCTATCCTTTGTTTACATTTGTAGTCTTTGTTTACATATGTAGGCTTTGTTTACATTTAGAGTGTTTACATTTAGTCCCTTTGTTTACATTTGTAGTCTTTGTTTACATTTTTAGCCTTTGTTTGCGTTTAGAGTCTTTGTTTTTGTGTTAAGACTTTGTTTATATTTAGAGTCTGTTTACATTTGTAGTCCTTGTTTATACCCAGAGTTTTTTATTACATTTAGAGTCTTTGTTTACATTTTTATTATTTGTTTACATTTAGAGTTTTTGTTTACGTTTGCAGTCTTTGTTTACATTTGTAGTCTTTGTTTACATTTAGAGTGTTAGTTTACGTTCGTAGTTTTTGTTTACATTTGTAGTCTGTTTCTATTTAGAGTCTTTGTTTATATTTGTAGTCTTTGTTTACATTTGTAGTCTTTGTTTACATTTGTAATCTTTGTTTGCATTTAGAGACCTTCTTTATATTTAGAGTCTTTGTTTACGTTTGTAGTCTTTGTTTACATTTTTAGTCTTTGTTTTAATTTAGAGTCTGTTTACATTTAAGGTCTTTGTTTACATTTGTAGTCTTTATTTACATTTAAATTCTTTGTTTACATATGTAGTCTTTGTATACATTTATAGTGTTTACATTTAGAGTCTTTGTTTACGTTTGCAGTCTTTGTTTACATTTGTAGTCTTTGTCTACATTTAGAGTGTTAGTTTACGTTTGTAGTTTTTGTTTACATTTGTAGTCTGTTTTATTTAGAGTCTTTGCTTATATTTGTAGTCTTTGTTTACATTTGTAGTCTTTGTTTACATTTGTAATCTTTCTTTGAATTTAGAGACCTTCTTTACATTTAGAGTCTTTGTTTACATTTGTATTGTTTACATTTTTAGACTTTGTTTACATTTTTAGACTTTGTTTACATATAGAGTCTTTGTTTACATTTGTAGTCTTTGTTTACATTTAGGTCTATATTTACATTTGCAGTCTTTGTTTACATTTAGAGTCTGTTTACATTTGTAGACTTTGTTTACATTTAGAGAGTTTGTTTACAGTTTGAGTCACTTAACATTTGTGCTCTTTGTTTACATTTGTATTCTTTGTTTACATTTGTAGTCTGCTTACATTTAGATACTTTGTTTATATTTAGAGGCTTTGTTTACATTTGTTGTCTGTTTACACTTAGAGTCTGTTTACGTTTGTAGTTTTTGTTTACGTTTAGTGTCTTTGTTTACATTTGCTGTCTTTGTTTACAGTTGTAGACTTTCTTAACATTTATAGTCTTTGTTTACATTTGTATTCTTTGTTTAAATTTAGAGACTTTTTTGACATTTAGAGTCCGTTTATATTTGTAGTCTTTGTTTACATTTAGAGAGATTGTTTACATGTAGAGTTTTTGTTTACATTTGTAGTCCTTGTTTACACTTGTAGTCTTTGTTTACATTTAGTCTTTGTTTATATTTAGAGACTTTGTTTACATTTGTAGTCCTTTTTCACACCTAGAGTCCCATTTTGTGTCTTTGTTTACATTTGTAGTCTTTGTTTACATTTTTATTCTTTGTTTACATTTAGAGTTTCATTTAGAGTCTTTGTTTACATATAGCGCGTTTGTTTACATTTAGAGCCTTTGTTTGCATTTTTAGCCTTTGTTTACATTTAGAGTCTTTGTTTTTGTTTTTAGGCTTTGTTTACATTTAGAGTCTGTTTACAGTTGTAGTCCTTGTTTACACCTAGAGTCCTTGTTTATACCCAGAGTTTTTTATTACATTTAGAGTCTTTGTTTACATTTTTATTATTTGTTTACATTTGTAGTCCTTTTTTACACTTAGAGTCCTTGTTTACACCAAGAGTTTTTGGTTACATTTAGAGTCTTTGTTTATATTTCTATTATTTGTTTACATTTAGTTTTGTTTACATTTGTAATCGTTGTCTATATTTGTAGTATTTGTAACTTTTAGTTTTGTTTACATTTGTAGTCTTTGTTTACAATTTTATTCTTTGTTTACATTTAGAGTTCCATTTAGTGTCTTTGTTTACATTTGTAGTCTTTGTTTACATATAGCGCGTTTGTTTACATTTAGAGCCTTTGTTTACATTTTTAGTCTTTGTTTACATTTTTAGCCTTTCTTTACATTTAGAGTCTTTGGTTTTATTTATAGGCTTTGTTTACATTTAGAGTATGTTTACATTTGTAGTCCTTGTTTACACCTAGAGTCCTTGTTTATACCCAGAGTTTTTTATTACATTTAGAGTCTTTGTTTACATTTTTATTATTTGTTTACATTTTTATTATTTGTTTACATTTAGAGACTTTGTTTACGTTTGCAATCTTTGCTTACATTTAGAGTCTTTGTTTATATTTCTAGTATTTGTTTACATTTAGTTTTGTTTACATTTGTAGTCGTTGTTTATATTTGTAGTATTTGTTTACTTTTAGTTTTGTTTACATTTGTAGTCTTTGTTTACATTTAGAGTGTTAGTTTACGTTTGTAGTTTTTGTTTACATTTGTAGTCTGTTTCCATTTAGAGTCTTTGTTTACATTGCTATCCTTTGTTTACATTTGTAGTCTTTGTTTACATATGTAGGCTTTGTTTACATTTAGAGTGTTTACATTTAGTCCCTTTGTTTACATTTGTAGTCTTTGTTTACATTTTTAGCCTTTGTTTGCGTTTAGAGTCTTTGTTTTTGTGTTAAGACTTTGTTTATATTTAGAGTCTGTTTACATTTGTAGTCCTTGTTTATACCCAGTTTTTTATTACATTTAGAGTCTTTGTTTACATTTTTATTATTTGTTTACATTTAGAGTTTTTGTTTACGTTTGCAGTCTTTGTTTACATTTGTAGTCTTTGTTTACATTTAGAGTGTTAGTTTACGTTCGTAGTTTTTGTTTACATTTGTAGTCTGTTGCTATTTAGAGTCTTTGTTTATATTTGTAGTCTTTGTTTACATTTGTAGTCTTTGTTTACATTTGTAATCTTTGTTTGCATTTAGAGACCTTCTTTATATTTAGAGTCTTTGTTTACGTTTGTAGTCTTTGTTTACATTTTTAGTCTTTGTTTTAATTTAGAGTCTGTTTACATTTAAGGTCTTTGTTTACATTTGTAGTCTTTATTTACATTTAAATTCTTTGTTTACATATGTAGTCTTTGTATACATTTATAGTGTTTACATTTAGAGTCTTTGTTTACGTTTGCAGTCTTTGTTTACATTTGTAGTCTTTGTCTACATTTAGAGTGTTAGTTTACGTTTGTAGTTTTTGTTTACATTTGTAGTCTGTTTTATTTAGAGTCTTTGCTTATATTTGTAGTCTTTGTTTACATTTGTAGTCTTTGTTTACATTTGTAATCTTTCTTTGAATTTAGAGACCTTCTTTACATTTAGAGTCTTTGTTTACATTTGTAGCCTTTGTTTACATTTTTAGACTTTGTTTACATTTTTAGACTTTGTTTACATATAGAGTCTTTGTTTACATTTGTAGTCTTTGTTTACATTTATGTCTATGTTTACATTTGCAGTCTTTGTTTACATTTAGAGTCTGTTTACATATCTAGTCTTTGTTTTCATTTATAGTCTGTTTACATTTATAGACTTTATTTACATTTAGAGAGTTTGTTTACAGTTTGAGTCACTTAACATTTGTGCTCTTTGTTTACATTTGTATTCTTTGTTTACATTTGTAGTCTGCTTACATTTAGATACTTTGTTTATATTTAGAGGCTTTGTTTACATTTGTTGTCTGTTTACACTTAGAGTCTGTTTACGTTTGTAGTTTTTGTTTACGTTTAGTGTCTTTGTTTACATTTGCAGTCTTTGTTTACAGTTGTAGACTTTCTTAACATTTATAGTCTTTGTTTACATTTGTAGTCTTTGTTTAAATTTAGAGACTTTGTTGACATTTAGAGTCCGTTTATATTTGTAGTCTTTGTTTACATTTAGAGAGATTGTTTACATGTAGAGTTTTTATTTACATTTGTAGTCCTTGTTTACACTTGTAGTCTTTGTTTACATTTAGTCTTTGTTTATATTTAGAGACTTTGTTTACATTTGTAGTCTTTTTTACACCTAGAGTCCCATTTTGTGTCTTTGTTTACATTTGTAGTCTTTGTTTACATTTTTATTCTTTGTTTACATTTAGAGTTTCATTTAGAGTCTTTGTTTACATATAGCGCGTTTGTTTACATTTAGAGCCTTTGTTTACATTTTTAGTCTTTGTTTACATTTTTAGCCTTTGTTTACATTTAGAGTCTTTGTTTTTGTTTTTAGGCTTTGTTTACATTTAGAGTCTGTTTACATTTGTAGTCCTTGTTTACACCTAGAGTCCTTGTTTATACCCAGAGTTTTTTATTACATTTAGAGTCTTTGTTTACATTTTTATTATTTGTTTACATTTGTAGTCCTTTTTTACACTTAGAGTCCTTGTTTACACGAAGAGTTTTTGGTTACATTTAGAGTCTTTGTTTATATTTCTATTATTTGTTTACATTTAGTTTTGTTTACATTTGTAATCGTTGTCTATATTTGTAACTTTTAGTTTTGTTTACATTTGTAGTCTTTGTTTACAATTTTATTCTTTGTTTACATTTAGAGTTCCATTTAGTGTCTTTGTTTACATTTGTAGTCTTTGTTTACATATAGTGCGTTTGTTTACATTTAGAGCCTTTGTTTACATTTTTAGTCTTTGTTTACATTTTTAGCCTTTGTTTACATTTAGAGTCTTTGGTTTTATTTTTAGGCTTTGTTTACATTTAGAGTCTGTTTACATTTGTAGTCCTTGTTTACACCTAGAGTCCTTGTTTATACCCAGAGTTTTTTATTACATTTAGAGTCTTTGTTTACATTTTTATTATTTGTTTACATTTTTATTATTTGTTTACATTTAGAGACTTTGTTTACGTTTGCAATCTTTGCTTACATTTAGAGTCTTTGTTTATATTTCTAGTATTTGTTTACATTTAGTTTTGTTTACATTTGTAGTCGTTGTTTATATTTGTAGTATTTGTTTACTTTTAGTTTTGTTTACATTTGTAGTCTTTGTTTACATTTAGAGTGTTAGTTTACGTTTGTAGTTTTTGTTTACATTTGTAGTCTGTTTCCATTTAGAGTCTTTGTTTACATTTGTAGTCTTTGTTTACATTTGTAGTCTTTGTTTACATATGTAGGCTTTGTTTACATTTAGAGTGTTTACATTTAGTCCCTTTGTTTACATTTGTAGTCTTTGTTTACATTTTTAGCCTTTGTTTACGTTTAGAGTCTTTGTTTTTGTGTTTAGACTTTGTTTATATTTAGAGTCTGTTTACATTTGTAGTCCTTGTTTATACCCAGAGTTTTTTATTACATTTAGAGTCTTTGTTTACATTTTTATTATTTGTTTACATTTAGAGTTTTTGTTTACGTTTGCAGTCTTTGTTTACATTTGTAGTCTTTGTTTACATTTAGAGTGTTAGTTTACGTTTGTAGTTTTTGTTGACATTTGTAGTCTGTTTCTATTTAGAGTCTTTGTTTATATTTGTAGTCTATGTTTACATTTGTAGTCTTTGTTTACATTTGTAATCTTTGTTTGCATTTAGAGACCTTCTTTATATTTAGAGTCTTTGTTTACGTTTGTAATCTTTGTTTACATTTTTAGTCTTTGTTTTATTTTAGAGTCTGTTTACATATAAGGTCTTTGTTTACATTTGTAGTCTTTATTTACATTTAAATTCTTTGTTTACATATGTAGTCTTTGTATACATTTAGATAGTTTACATTTGTAGTCTTTGTCTACATTTAGAGTGTTAGTTTACGTATGTAGTTTTTGTTTACATTTGTAGTCTGTTTTCTTTAGAGTCTTTGTTTATATTTGTAGTCTTTGTTTACATTTGTAGTCTTTGTTTACATTTGTAATCTTTCTTTACATTTAGAGACCTTCTTTACATTTAGAGTCTTTGTTTACAGTTGTAGCCTTTGTTTACATTTTTAGACTTTGTTTACATATAGAGTCTGTTTACATTTGTAGTCTTTGTTTACATTTAGGCCTATGTTTACATTTGCAGTCTTTGTTTACATTTAGAGTCTGTTTACATATGTAGTCTTTGTTTACATTTTTAGTCTGTTTGCATTTAGAGTCTGTTTTCATTTATAGTCTGTTTACATTTGTAGACTTTGTTTACATTTCGTGAGTTTGTATACAGTTTGAGTCATTTAGCATTTGTGCTCTTTGTTTACATTTGTATTCTTTGTTTACATTTGTAGTCTGCTTACATTTAGATACATTGTTTATATTTAGAGGCTTTGTTTACATTTGTTGTCTGTTTACACTTAGAGTCTGTTTACGTTTGTAGTTTTTGTTTACGTTTAGTGTCTTTGTTTACATTTGTACTCTTTGTTTACAGTTGTAGACTTTCTTAACATTTATAGTCTTTGTTTACATTTGTATTCTTTGTTTAAATTTAGAGACTTTGTTGACATTTAGAGTCCGTTTATATTTGTAGTCTTTGTTTACATTTAGAGAGATTGTTTACATGCAGAGTTTTTGTTTACATTTGTAGTCCTTGTTTACACTTGTAGTCTTTGTTTACATTTAGACTTTGTTTATATTTAGAGACTTTGTTTACACTTGTAGTCCTTTTTTACACCTAGAGTCCTTGTTTACACCAAGAGTTTTTGGTTACATTTAGAGTCTTTGTTTATATTTCTATTATTTGTTTACATTTAGTTTTGTTTACATTTGTAATCGTTGTTTATATTTGTAGTATTTGTTACTTTTAGTTTTGTTTACATTTGTAGTCTTTGTTTACATTTTTATTCTTTGTTTACATTTAGAGTTCCATTTAGTGTCTTTGTTTACATTTGTAGTCTTTGTTTACATATAGCGCGTTTGTTTACATTTAGAGCCTTTGTTTACATTTTTAGTCTTTGTTTACATTTTTAGCCTATGTTTACATTTAGAGTCTTTGGTTTTATTTTTAGGCTTTGTTTACATTTAGAGTCTGTTTACATTTGTAGTCCTTGTTTACACCTAGAGTCCTTGTTTATACCCAGAGTTTTTTATTACATTTAGAGTCTTTGTTTACAATTTTATTATTTGTTTACATTTTTATAATTTGTTTACATTTAGAGACTTTGTTTACGTTTGCAATCTTTGGTTACATTTAGAGTCTTTGTTTATATTTCTAGTATTTGTTTACATTTAGTTTTGTTTACATTTGTAGTCGTTGTTTATATTTGTAGTATTTGTTTACTTTTAGTTTTGTTTACATTTGTAGTCTTTGTTTACATTTAGAGTGTTAGTTTACGTTTGTAGTTTTTGTTTACATTTGTAGTCTGTTTCCATTTAGAGTCTTTGTTTACATTTGTAGTCTTTGTTTACATTTGTAGTCTTTGTTTACATATGTAGGCTTTGTTTACATTTAGAGTGTTTACATTTAGTCCCTTTGTTTACATTTGTAGTCTTTGTTTACATTTTTAGCCTTTGTTTACATTTAGAGGCTTTGTTTTTATTTTTAGACTTTGTTTATATTTAGATTCTGTTTACATTTGTAGTCCTTGTTTATACCCAGAGTTTTTTATTACATTTAGAGTCTTTGTTTACATTTAGAGTTTTTGTTTACGTTTGCAGTCTTTGTTTATATTTGTAGTCTTTGTTTACATTAAGAGTGTTAGTTTACGTTTGTAGTTTTTGTTTACATTTGTAGTCTGTTTCTATTTAGAGTCTTTGTTTATATTTGTAGTCTTTGTTTACATTTGTAGTCTTTGTTTACATTTGTAATCTTTCTTTACATTTAGAGACCTTCTTTACATTTAGAGTCTTTGTTTACATTTGTAGCTTTTGTTTACATTTTTAGACTTTGTTTACATATTTAGACTTTGTTTACATATAGAGTCTGTTTACATTTGTAGTCTTTGTTTACATTTAGGTCTATGTTTACATTTGCAGTCTTTGTTTACATTTAGAGTCTGTTTACATATGTAGTCTTTGTTTACATTTTTAGTCTGTTTGCATTTAGAGTCTGTTTTCATTTAGAGTCTGTTTACATTTGTAGACTTTGTTTACATTTAGAGAGTTTGTTTACAGTTTGAGTCACTTAACATTTGTGCTCTTTGTTTACATTTGTATTCTTTGTTTACATTTGTAGTCTGCTTACATTTAGATACTTTGTTTATATTTAGAGGCTTTGTTTACATTTGTTGTCTGTTTACACTTAGTCTGTTTACGTTTGTAGTTTTTGTTTACGTTTAGTGTCTTTGTTTACATTTGTAGTCTTTGTTTACAGTTGTAGACTTTCTTAACATTTATAGTCTTTGTTTGCATTTGTATTCTTTGTTTAAATTTAGAGACTTTGTTGACATTTAGAGTCCGTGTTTATTTCTAGTCTTTGTTTACATTTAGAGAGATTGTTTACATGTAGAGTTTTTGTTTACATTTGTAGTCCTTGTTTACACTTGTAGTCTTTGTTTACATTTAGACTTTGTTTATATTTAGAGACTTTGTTTACATTTGTAGTCCTTTTTTACACCTAGAGTCCTTGTTTACACCAAGAGTTTTTGGTTATATTTAGAGTCTTTGTTTATATTTCTATTACTTGTTTACATTTATAGTCGTTTATATTTGTAGTATTTGTTTACTTTTAGTTTTGTTTACATTTTTATTTTTTGTTTACATTTAGAGTCCAATTTTGTGTCTTTGTTTACATTTGTAGTCTTTGTTTACATTTTATTCTTTGTTTACATTTAGAGTTCCATTTAGTGTCTTTGTTTACATTTATAGGCTTTGTTTACATATAGAGTCTGTGTACATTTGTAGTCCTTCTTTACACCTAGAGTCCTTGTTTATACCCAGAGTTTTTTATTACATTTAGAGTCTTTGTTTACATTTTTATTATTTGTTTACATTTAGAGACTTTGTTTACGTTTGCAATATTTGGTTACATTTAGAGTCTTTGTTTATATTTCTAGTATTTGTTTACATTTAGTTTTGTTTACATTTGTAGTCGTTGTTTATATTTGTAGTATTTTTTAACTTTTAGTTTTGTTTACATTTTTAGTCTTTGTTTACATTTAGAGTGTTAGTTTACGTTTGTAGTTTTTGTTTACATTTGTAGTCTGTTTCCATTTAGAGTCTTTGTTTACATTTGTAGTCTTTGTTTACATTTGTAGTCTTTGTTTACATATGTAGGCTTTGTTTACATTTGTAGTCTTTGTTTACATTTTTAGCTTTTGTTTACATTTAGAGTCTGTTTTTATTTTTAGACTTTGTTTATATTTAGAGTCTGTTTACATTTGTAGTCCTTGTTTATACCCAGAGTTTTTTATTACATTTAGAGTCTTTTTTTACATTTTTATTATTTGTTTACATTTAGAGTTTTTGTTTACGTTTGCAGTCTTTGTTTACATTTGTAGTCTTTGTTTACATTTAGAGTGTTAGTTTACGTTTGTAGTTTTTGTTTACATTTGTAGTCTGTTTCTATTTAGAGTCTTAGTTTATATTTGTAGACTTTGTTTACATTTGTAGTCTTTGTTTACATTTGTAATCTTTGTGTGCATTTACAGACCTTCTTTATATTTAGAGTCTTTGTTTACGTTTGTAATCTTTGTTTACATTTTTAGTCTTTGTTTTAATTTAGAGTCTGTTTACATTTAAGGTCTTTGTTTACATGTGTAGTCTTTATTTACATTTAAATTCTTTATTTACATATGTAGTCTTTGTATACATTTAGATTGTTTACATTTGTAGTCTTTGTCTACATTTAGAGTGTTAGTTTACGTTTGTAGTTTTTCTTTACATTTGTAGTCTGTTTTATTTAGAGTCTTTGTTTATAATTTTAGTCTTTGTTTACAATTGTAGTCTTTGTTTACATTTGTAATCTTTCTTTGCATTTAAAGACCTTCTTTACATTTAGAGTCTTTGTTTACATTTGTAGTCTTTGTTTACATTTAGGTCTATGTTTATATTTGCAGTCTTTGTTTACATTTAGAGTCTGTTTACATATGTAGTCTTTGTTTACATTTTTAATCTGTTTTCTTTTAGAGTCTGTTTTCATTTATAGTCTGTTTACATTTGTAGACTTTGTTTACATTTAGAGAGTTTGTTTGCAGTTTGAGTCACTTAACATTTGTGCTCTTTGTTTACATTTGTAGTCTGCTTACATTTAGATACTTTGTTTATATTTAGAGGCTTTGTTTACATTTGTTGTCTGTTTACATTTAGAGTCTGTTTACGTTTGTAGTTTTTGTTTACGTTTAGTGTCTTTGTTTACATTTGTAGTCTTTGTTTACAGTTGTAGACTTTCTTAACATTTATAGTCTTTGTTTACATTTTTATTCTTTGTTTACATTTAGAGAGATTGTTTACATGTAGAGTTTTTTTTTATATTTGTAGTCCTTGTTTACACTTGTAGGCTTTCTTTACATTTAGACTTTGTTTATATTTAGAGACTTTGTTTACATTTGTAGTCCTTTTTTACACCTAGAGTCCTTGTTTACACCAAGAGATTTTGGTTACATTTAGAGTCTTTGTTTACATATAGCGCGTTTGTTTACATATAGAGCCTTTGTTTACATTTTTAGTCTTTGTTTACATTTTTAGCCTTTGTTTACATTTAGAGTCTTTGTTTTTATTTTTAGGCTTTGTTTACATTTAGAGTCTGTTTACATTTGTAGTCCTTGTTTACACCTAGAGTCCTTGTTTATACCCAGAGTTTTTTATTACATTTAGAGTCTTTGTTTACATTTTTATTATTTGTTTACATTTTTATTATTTGTTTACATTTAGAGACTTTCTTTACGTTTGCAATCTTTGGTTACATTTAGAGTCTTTGTTTATATTTCTAGTATTTGTTTACATTTAGTTTTGTTTACATTTGTAGTCGTTGTTTATATTTGTAGTATTTGTTTACTTTTAGTTTTGTTTACATTTGTAGTCTTTGTTTACATTTAGAGTGTTAGTTTACGTTTGTAGTTTTTGTTTACATTTGTAGTCTGTTTCCATTTAGAGTCTTTGTTTACATTTGTAGTCTTTGTTTACATTTGTAGTCTTTGTTTACATATGTAGGCTTTGTTTACATTTAGAGTGTTTACATTTAGTCCCTTTGTTTACATTTGTAGTCTTTGTTTACATTTTTAGCCTTTGTTTACATTTAGAGTCTTTGTTTTTATTTTTAGACTTTGTTTATATTTAGAGTCTGTTTACATTTGTAGTCCTTGTTTATACCCAGAGCTTTTTATTACATTTAGAGTCTTTGTTTACATTTTTATTATTTGTTTACATTTAGAGTTTTTGTTTACGTTTGCAGTCTTTGTTTACATTTGTAGTCTTTGTTTACATTTAGAGTGTTAGTTTACGTTTGTAGTTTTTGTTTACATTTGTAGTCTGTTTCTATTTAGAGTCTTTGTTTATATTTGTAGTCTTTGTTTACATTTGTAGTCTTTGTTTACATTTGTAATCTTTGTTTGCATTTAGAGACCTTCTTTATATTTAGAGTGTTTGTTTACGTTTGTAGTCTTTGTTTACATTTTTAGTCTTTGTTTTAATTTAGAGTCTGTTTACATTTAAGGTCTTTGTTTACATATGTAGACTTTGTATACATTTATAGTGTTTACATTTAGAGTCTTTGTTTACGTTTGCAGTCTTTGTTTACATTTGTAGTCTTTGTCTACATTTAGAGTGTTAGTTTACATTTGTAGTCTTTGTTTACATTTGTAATCTTTCTTTGAATTTAGAGACCTTCTTTACATTTAGAGTCATTGTTTACATTTGTAGCCTTTGTTTACATTTTTAGACTTTGTTTATATTTTTAGACTTTGTTTACATATAGAGTCTTTGTTTACATTTGTAGTCTTTGTTTACATTTAGGTCTATGTTTACATTTGCAGTCTTTGTTTACATTTAGAGTCTGTTTACATATCTAGTCGTTGTTTTCATTTATAGTCTGTTTACATTTGTAGACTTTGTTTACATTTAGAGAGTTTGTTTACAGTTTGAGTCACTTAACATTTGTGCTCTTTGTTTACATTTGTATTCTTTGTTTACATTTGTAGTCTGCTTACATTTAGATACTTTGTTTATATTTAGAGGCTTTGTTTACATTTGTTGTCTGTTTACACTTAGAGTCTGTTTACGTTTGTAGTTTTTGTTTACGTTTAGTGTCTTTGTTTACATTTGTAGTCTTTGTTTACAGTTGTAGACTTTCTTAACATTTATAGTCTTTGTTTGCATTTGTATTCTTTGTTTAAATTTAGAGACTTTGTTGACATTTAGAGTCCGTGTTTATTTCTAGTCTTTGTTTACATTTAGAGAGATTGTTTACATGTAGCGTTTTTGTTTACATTTGTAGTCCTTGTTTACACTTGTAGTCTTTGTTTACATTTAGACTTTGTTTATATTTAGAGAATTTGTTTACATTTGTAGTCCTTTTTTACACCTAGAGTCCTTGTTTACACCAAGAGTTTTTGGTTATATTTAGAGTCTTTGTTTATATTTCTATTATTTGTTTACATTTAGTTTTATTTACATTTATAGTCGTTTATATTTGTAGTATTTGTTTACTTTTAGTTTTGTTTACATTTTTATTTTTTGTTTACATTTAGAGTCCCATTTTGTGTCTTTGTTTACATTTGTAGTCTTTGTTTACATTTTATTCTTTGTTTACATTTAGAGTTCCATTTAGTGTCTTTGTTTACATTTATAGGCTTTGTTTACATTTAGAGTCTGTTTACATTTGTAGTCCTTGTTTACACCTAGAGTCCTTGTTTATACCCAGAGTTTTTTATTACATTTAGAGTCTTTGTTTACATTTTTATTATTTGTTTACATTTTTATTATTTGTTTACATTTAGAGACTTTGTTTACGTTTGCAATCTTTGGTTACATTTAGAGTCTTTGTTTATATTTCTAGTATTTGTTTACATTTAGTTTTGTTTACATTTGTAGTCGTTGTTTATATTTCTAGTATTTGTTTACTTTCAGTTTTGTTTACATTTGTAGTCTTTGTTTACATTTAGAGTGTTAGTTTACGTTTGTAGTTTTTGTTTACATTTGTAGTCTGTTTCCATTTAGAGTCTTTGTTTACATTTGTAGTCTTTGTTTACATTTGTAGTCTTTGTTTACATATGTAGGCTTTGTTTACATTTAGAGTGTTTACATTTAGAGTCTTTGTTTACGTTTGCAGTCTTTGTTTACATTTGTAGTCTTTGTCTACATTTAGAGTGTTAATTTACGTTTGTAGTTTTTGTTTACATTTGTAGTCTGTTTTATTTAGAGTCTTTGCTTATATTTGTAGTCTTTGTTTACATTTGTAGTCTTTGTTTACATTTGTAATCTTTCTTTGAATTTAGAGACCTTCTTTACATTTAGAGTCTTTGTTTACATTTGTAGCCTTTGTTTACATTTTTAGACTTTGTTTACATTTTTAGACTTTGTTTACATATAGAGTCTTTGTTTACATTTGTAGTCTTTGTTTACATTTAGGTCTATATTTACATTTGCAGTCTTTGTTTACATTTAGAGTCTGTTTACATATCTAGTCTTTGTTTTCATTTATAGTCTGTTTACATTTGTAGACTTTGTTTACATTTAGAGAGTTTGTTTACAGTTTGAGTCACTTAACATTTGTGCTCTTTGTTTACATTTGTATTCTTTGTTTACATTTGTAGTCTGCTTACATTTAGATACTGTCCGTTTTCGTAAACCATGTCTACCTCTCGCGGAACGATCCTACTCGGAAAAGGGGTGATGCGTTGAATGAGATGGGCACTTAGCCAAATGCGCTTTTCGTTCTACACGTGTTCGTTTTCTTTTTATGAGTCTTCAATATTTATTTTACCTTTTTACGCGAATTTAAAGTTTAATTTTTAATTTTAATTAACAATATTTTATTTAATGTAATTTATATGACAATATGCGCGAAAAATAAAAGGTGTAAAATAATCATGATAAAAAAATCTAATGATTTGATTTAAATACGATTTTCTGTAAATTTCTGTAAAATAGAGATCCAAAAATATGGTATTTTTATTTTAGCAGTATAATTTAAAAGAAAAAAATATATTACTTTTACTACAGGTAAAGTCTACTGTAAACGTTGTTCTTTTTCTCTTCTTTTATTAATGAATTATGTAAATTTTACCTAATTTAAGTCATTTTTAATTAATTTACTACTATAATCAGTGCATGAAACAAGTGTTCAGGTATGACAGATATAGTACGAATTTAGAGATCAAGTAAGCAAATAAAAATAATTTTAACTGAAAAAAAAAAAAAAAAGAAGAAGAAGAAAGAAAACAGGCATTTACTTTTAAGTTTACGGATTTTATTTTGCATCGAAGAATAAAATTGATCTTCTACACTTATTTAAAAATTACAAGGGGGAAAAATCAGCATTTTGCCTTTATACGAATATAACGAAGAAGTATCGCCTCAAAATTCAATAATGTCCTGAAAAGAAAAAAAAAAGAAAAAAGAAACCGCAACTTATCTCTCACTCGTAAAATGTAAACAGTCTCTCTTCTTCTACGCTTCTACCCTATTTTAACAAAATCAATGCAGACCTCACGCATGCGCATAGGTGAGCAGGGTCACAGCTAACGAAAACAAACAATACTTTGTTTATATTTAGAGGCTTTGTTTACATTTGTTGTCTGTTTACACTTAGAGTCTGTTTACGTTTGTAGTTTTTGTTTACGTTTAGTGTCTTTGTTTACATTTGCTGTCTTTGTTTACAGTTGTAGACTTTCTTAACATTTATAGTCTTTGTTTACATTTGTATTCTTTGTTTAAATTTAGAGACTTTTTTGACATTTAGAGTCCGTTTATATTTGTAGTCTTTGTTTACATTTAGAGAGATTGTTTACATGTAGAGTTTTTGTTTACATTTGTAGTCCTTGTTTACACTTGTAGTCTTTGTTTACATTTAGTCTTTGTTTATATTTAGAGACTTTGTTTACATTTGTAGTCCTTTTTTACACCTAGAGTCCCATTTTGTGTCTTTGTTTACATTTGTAGTCTTTGTTTACATTTTTATTCTTTGTTTACATTTAGAGTTTCATTTAGAGTCTTTGTTTACATATAGCGCGTTTGTTTACATTTAGAGCCTTTGTTTACATTTTTAGTCTTTGTTTACATTTTTAGCCTTTGTTTACATTTAGAGTCTTTGTTTTTGTTTTTAGGCTTTGTTTACATTTAGAGTCTGTTTACATTTGTAGTCCTTGTTTACACCTAGAGTCCTTGTTTATACCCAGAGTTTTTTATTACATTTAGAGTCTTTGTTTACATTTTTATTATTTGTTTACATTTTTATTATTTGTTTACATTTAGAGACTTTGTTTACGTTTGCAATCTTTGCTTACATTTAGAGTCTTTGTTTATATTTCTAGTATTTGTTTACATTTAGTTTTGTTTACATTTGTAGTCGTTGTTTATATTTGTAGTATTTGTTTACTTTTAGTTTTGTTTACATTTGTAGTCTTTGTTTACATTTAGAGTGTTAGTTTACGTTTGTAGTTTTTGTTTACATTTGTAGTCTGTTTCCATTTAGAGTCTTTGTTTACATTGCTATCCTTTGTTTACATTTGTAGTCTTTGTTTACATATGTAGGCTTTGTTTACATTTAGAGTGTTTACATTTAGTCCCTTTGTTTACATTTGTAGTCTTTGTTTACATTTTTAGCCTTTGTTTGCGTTTAGAGTCTTTGTTTTTGTGTTAAGACTTTGTTTATATTTAGAGTCTGTTTACATTTGTAGTCCTTGTTTATACCCAGAGTTTTTTATTACATTTAGAGTCTTTGTTTACATTTTTATTATTTGTTTACATTTAGAGTTTTTGTTTACGTTTGCAGTCTTTGTTTACATTTGTAGTCTTTGTTTACATTTAGAGTGTTAGTTTACGTTCGTAGTTTTTGTTTACATTTGTAGTCTGTTTCTATTTAGAGTCTTTGTTTATATTTGTAGTCTTTGTTTACATTTGTAGTCTTTGTTTACATTTGTAATCTTTGTTTGCATTTAGAGACCTTCTTTATATTTAGAGTCTTTGTTTACGTTTGTAGTCTTTGTTTACATTTTTAGTCTTTGTTTTAATTTAGAGTCTGTTTACATTTAAGGTCTTTGTTTACATTTGTAGTCTTTATTTACATTTAAATTCTTTGTTTACATATGTAGTCTTTGTATACATTTATAGTGTTTACATTTAGAGTCTTTGTTTACGTTTGCAGTCTTTGTTTACATTTGTAGTCTTTGTCTACATTTAGAGTGTTAGTTTACGTTTGTAGTTTTTGTTTACATTTGTAGTCTGTTTTATTTAGAGTCTTTGCTTATATTTGTAGTCTTTGTTTACATTTGTAGTCTTTGTTTACATTTGTAATCTTTCTTTGAATTTAGAGACCTTCTTTACATTTAGAGTCTTTGTTTACATTTGTATTGTTTACATTTTTAGACTTTGTTTACATTTTTAGACTTTGTTTACATATAGAGTCTTTGTTTACATTTGTAGTCTTTGTTTACATTTAGGTCTATATTTACATTTGCAGTCTTTGTTTACATTTAGAGTCTGTTTACATTTGTAGACTTTGTTTACATTTAGAGAGTTTGTTTACAGTTTGAGTCACTTAACATTTGTGCTCTTTGTTTACATTTGTATTCTTTGTTTACATTTGTAGTCTGCTTACATTTAGATACTTTGTTTATATTTAGAGGCTTTGTTTACATTTGTTGTCTGTTTACACTTAGAGTCTGTTTACGTTTGTAGTTTTTGTTTACGTTTAGTGTCTTTGTTTACATTTGCTGTCTTTGTTTACAGTTGTAGACTTTCTTAACATTTATAGTCTTTGTTTACATTTGTATTCTTTGTTTAAATTTAGAGACTTTTTTGACATTTAGAGTCCGTTTATATTTGTAGTCTTTGTTTACATTTAGAGAGATTGTTTACATGTAGAGTTTTTGTTTACATTTGTAGTCCTTGTTTACACTTGTAGTCTTTGTTTACATTTAGTCTTTGTTTATATTTAGAGACTTTGTTTACATTTGTAGTCCTTTTTCACACCTAGAGTCCCATTTTGTGTCTTTGTTTACATTTGTAGTCTTTGTTTACATTTTTATTCTTTGTTTACATTTAGAGTTTCATTTAGAGTCTTTGTTTACATATAGCGCGTTTGTTTACATTTAGAGCCTTTGTTTGCATTTTTAGCCTTTGTTTACATTTAGAGTCTTTGTTTTTGTTTTTAGGCTTTGTTTACATTTAGAGTCTGTTTACAGTTGTAGTCCTTGTTTACACCTAGAGTCCTTGTTTATACCCAGAGTTTTTTATTACATTTAGAGTCTTTGTTTACATTTTTATTATTTGTTTACATTTGTAGTCCTTTTTTACACTTAGAGTCCTTGTTTACACCAAGAGTTTTTGGTTACATTTAGAGTCTTTGTTTATATTTCTATTATTTGTTTACATTTAGTTTTGTTTACATTTGTAATCGTTGTCTATATTTGTAGTATTTGTAACTTTTAGTTTTGTTTACATTTGTAGTCTTTGTTTACAATTTTATTCTTTGTTTACATTTAGAGTTCCATTTAGTGTCTTTGTTTACATTTGTAGTCTTTGTTTACATATAGCGCGTTTGTTTACATTTAGAGCCTTTGTTTACATTTTTAGTCTTTGTTTACATTTTTAGCCTTTCTTTACATTTAGAGTCTTTGGTTTTATTTATAGGCTTTGTTTACATTTAGAGTATGTTTACATTTGTAGTCCTTGTTTACACCTAGAGTCCTTGTTTATACCCAGAGTTTTTTATTACATTTAGAGTCTTTGTTTACATTTTTATTATTTGTTTACATTTTTATTATTTGTTTACATTTAGAGACTTTGTTTACGTTTGCAATCTTTGCTTACATTTAGAGTCTTTGTTTATATTTCTAGTATTTGTTTACATTTAGTTTTGTTTACATTTGTAGTCGTTGTTTATATTTGTAGTATTTGTTTACTTTTAGTTTTGTTTACATTTGTAGTCTTTGTTTACATTTAGAGTGTTAGTTTACGTTTGTAGTTTTTGTTTACATTTGTAGTCTGTTTCCATTTAGAGTCTTTGTTTACATTGCTATCCTTTGTTTACATTTGTAGTCTTTGTTTACATATGTAGGCTTTGTTTACATTTAGAGTGTTTACATTTAGTCCCTTTGTTTACATTTGTAGTCTTTGTTTACATTTTTAGCCTTTGTTTGCGTTTAGAGTCTTTGTTTTTGTGTTAAGACTTTGTTTATATTTAGAGTCTGTTTACATTTGTAGTCCTTGTTTATACCCAGTTTTTTATTACATTTAGAGTCTTTGTTTACATTTTTATTATTTGTTTACATTTAGAGTTTTTGTTTACGTTTGCAGTCTTTGTTTACATTTGTAGTCTTTGTTTACATTTAGAGTGTTAGTTTACGTTCGTAGTTTTTGTTTACATTTGTAGTCTGTTGCTATTTAGAGTCTTTGTTTATATTTGTAGTCTTTGTTTACATTTGTAGTCTTTGTTTACATTTGTAATCTTTGTTTGCATTTAGAGACCTTCTTTATATTTAGAGTCTTTGTTTACGTTTGTAGTCTTTGTTTACATTTTTAGTCTTTGTTTTAATTTAGAGTCTGTTTACATTTAAGGTCTTTGTTTACATTTGTAGTCTTTATTTACATTTAAATTCTTTGTTTACATATGTAGTCTTTGTATACATTTATAGTGTTTACATTTAGAGTCTTTGTTTACGTTTGCAGTCTTTGTTTACATTTGTAGTCTTTGTCTACATTTAGAGTGTTAGTTTACGTTTGTAGTTTTTGTTTACATTTGTAGTCTGTTTTATTTAGAGTCTTTGCTTATATTTGTAGTCTTTGTTTACATTTGTAGTCTTTGTTTACATTTGTAATCTTTCTTTGAATTTAGAGACCTTCTTTACATTTAGAGTCTTTGTTTACATTTGTAGCCTTTGTTTACATTTTTAGACTTTGTTTACATTTTTAGACTTTGTTTACATATAGAGTCTTTGTTTACATTTGTAGTCTTTGTTTACATTTATGTCTATGTTTACATTTGCAGTCTTTGTTTACATTTAGAGTCTGTTTACATATCTAGTCTTTGTTTTCATTTATAGTCTGTTTACATTTATAGACTTTATTTACATTTAGAGAGTTTGTTTACAGTTTGAGTCACTTAACATTTGTGCTCTTTGTTTACATTTGTATTCTTTGTTTACATTTGTAGTCTGCTTACATTTAGATACTTTGTTTATATTTAGAGGCTTTGTTTACATTTGTTGTCTGTTTACACTTAGAGTCTGTTTACGTTTGTAGTTTTTGTTTACGTTTAGTGTCTTTGTTTACATTTGCAGTCTTTGTTTACAGTTGTAGACTTTCTTAACATTTATAGTCTTTGTTTACATTTGTAGTCTTTGTTTAAATTTAGAGACTTTGTTGACATTTAGAGTCCGTTTATATTTGTAGTCTTTGTTTACATTTAGAGAGATTGTTTACATGTAGAGTTTTTATTTACATTTGTAGTCCTTGTTTACACTTGTAGTCTTTGTTTACATTTAGTCTTTGTTTATATTTAGAGACTTTGTTTACATTTGTAGTCTTTTTTACACCTAGAGTCCCATTTTGTGTCTTTGTTTACATTTGTAGTCTTTGTTTACATTTTTATTCTTTGTTTACATTTAGAGTTTCATTTAGAGTCTTTGTTTACATATAGCGCGTTTGTTTACATTTAGAGCCTTTGTTTACATTTTTAGTCTTTGTTTACATTTTTAGCCTTTGTTTACATTTAGAGTCTTTGTTTTTGTTTTTAGGCTTTGTTTACATTTAGAGTCTGTTTACATTTGTAGTCCTTGTTTACACCTAGAGTCCTTGTTTATACCCAGAGTTTTTTATTACATTTAGAGTCTTTGTTTACATTTTTATTATTTGTTTACATTTGTAGTCCTTTTTTACACTTAGAGTCCTTGTTTACACGAAGAGTTTTTGGTTACATTTAGAGTCTTTGTTTATATTTCTATTATTTGTTTACATTTAGTTTTGTTTACATTTGTAATCGTTGTCTATATTTGTAACTTTTAGTTTTGTTTACATTTGTAGTCTTTGTTTACAATTTTATTCTTTGTTTACATTTAGAGTTCCATTTAGTGTCTTTGTTTACATTTGTAGTCTTTGTTTACATATAGTGCGTTTGTTTACATTTAGAGCCTTTGTTTACATTTTTAGTCTTTGTTTACATTTTTAGCCTTTGTTTACATTTAGAGTCTTTGGTTTTATTTTTAGGCTTTGTTTACATTTAGAGTCTGTTTACATTTGTAGTCCTTGTTTACACCTAGAGTCCTTGTTTATACCCAGAGTTTTTTATTACATTTAGAGTCTTTGTTTACATTTTTATTATTTGTTTACATTTTTATTATTTGTTTACATTTAGAGACTTTGTTTACGTTTGCAATCTTTGCTTACATTTAGAGTCTTTGTTTATATTTCTAGTATTTGTTTACATTTAGTTTTGTTTACATTTGTAGTCGTTGTTTATATTTGTAGTATTTGTTTACTTTTAGTTTTGTTTACATTTGTAGTCTTTGTTTACATTTAGAGTGTTAGTTTACGTTTGTAGTTTTTGTTTACATTTGTAGTCTGTTTCCATTTAGAGTCTTTGTTTACATTTGTAGTCTTTGTTTACATTTGTAGTCTTTGTTTACATATGTAGGCTTTGTTTACATTTAGAGTGTTTACATTTAGTCCCTTTGTTTACATTTGTAGTCTTTGTTTACATTTTTAGCCTTTGTTTACGTTTAGAGTCTTTGTTTTTGTGTTTAGACTTTGTTTATATTTAGAGTCTGTTTACATTTGTAGTCCTTGTTTATACCCAGAGTTTTTTATTACATTTAGAGTCTTTGTTTACATTTTTATTATTTGTTTACATTTAGAGTTTTTGTTTACGTTTGCAGTCTTTGTTTACATTTGTAGTCTTTGTTTACATTTAGAGTGTTAGTTTACGTTTGTAGTTTTTGTTGACATTTGTAGTCTGTTTCTATTTAGAGTCTTTGTTTATATTTGTAGTCTATGTTTACATTTGTAGTCTTTGTTTACATTTGTAATCTTTGTTTGCATTTAGAGACCTTCTTTATATTTAGAGTCTTTGTTTACGTTTGTAATCTTTGTTTACATTTTTAGTCTTTGTTTTATTTTAGAGTCTGTTTACATATAAGGTCTTTGTTTACATTTGTAGTCTTTATTTACATTTAAATTCTTTGTTTACATATGTAGTCTTTGTATACATTTAGATAGTTTACATTTGTAGTCTTTGTCTACATTTAGAGTGTTAGTTTACGTATGTAGTTTTTGTTTACATTTGTAGTCTGTTTTCTTTAGAGTCTTTGTTTATATTTGTAGTCTTTGTTTACATTTGTAGTCTTTGTTTACATTTGTAATCTTTCTTTACATTTAGAGACCTTCTTTACATTTAGAGTCTTTGTTTACAGTTGTAGCCTTTGTTTACATTTTTAGACTTTGTTTACATATAGAGTCTGTTTACATTTGTAGTCTTTGTTTACATTTAGGCCTATGTTTACATTTGCAGTCTTTGTTTACATTTAGAGTCTGTTTACATATGTAGTCTTTGTTTACATTTTTAGTCTGTTTGCATTTAGAGTCTGTTTTCATTTATAGTCTGTTTACATTTGTAGACTTTGTTTACATTTCGTGAGTTTGTATACAGTTTGAGTCATTTAGCATTTGTGCTCTTTGTTTACATTTGTATTCTTTGTTTACATTTGTAGTCTGCTTACATTTAGATACTTTGTTTATATTTAGAGGCTTTGTTTACATTTGTTGTCTGTTTAAACTTAGAGTCTGTTTACGTTTGTAGTTTTTGTTTACGTTTAGTGTCTTTGTTTACATTTGTACTCTTTGTTTACAGTTGTAGACTTTCTTAACATTTATAGTCTTTGTTTACATTTGTATTCTTTGTTTAAATTTAGAGACTTTGTTGACATTTAGAGTCCGTTTATATTTGTAGTCTTTGTTTACATTTAGAGAGATTGTTTACATGCAGAGTTTTTGTTTACATTTGTAGTCCTTGTTTACACTTGTAGTCTTTGTTTACATTTAGACTTTGTTTATATTTAGAGACTTTGTTTACACTTGTAGTCCTTTTTTACACCTAGAGTCCTTGTTTACACCAAGAGTTTTTGGTTACATTTAGAGTCTTTGTTTATATTTCTATTATTTGTTTACATTTAGTTTTGTTTACATTTGTAATCGTTGTTTATATTTGTAGTATTTGTTACTTTTAGTTTTGTTTACATTTGTAGTCTTTGTTTACATTTTTATTCTTTGTTTACATTTAGAGTTCCATTTAGTGTCTTTGTTTACATTTGTAGTCTTTGTTTACATATAGCGCGTTTGTTTACATTTAGAGCCTTTGTTTACATTTTTAGTCTTTGTTTACATTTTTAGCCTATGTTTACATTTAGAGTCTTTGGTTTTATTTTTAGGCTTTGTTTACATTTAGAGTCTGTTTACATTTGTAGTCCTTGTTTACACCTAGAGTCCTTGTTTATACCCAGAGTTTTTTATTACATTTAGAGTCTTTGTTTACAATTTTATTATTTGTTTACATTTTTATAATTTGTTTACATTTAGAGACTTTGTTTACGTTTGCAATCTTTGGTTACATTTAGAGTCTTTGTTTATATTTCTAGTATTTGTTTACATTTAGTTTTGTTTACATTTGTAGTCGTTGTTTATATTTGTAGTATTTGTTTACTTTTAGTTTTGTTTACATTTGTAGTCTTTGTTTACATTTAGAGTGTTAGTTTACGTTTGTAGTTTTTGTTTACATTTGTAGTCTGTTTCCATTTAGAGTCTTTGTTTACATTTGTAGTCTTTGTTTACATTTGTAGTCTTTGTTTACATATGTAGGCTTTGTTTACATTTAGAGTGTTTACATTTAGTCCCTTTGTTTACATTTGTAGTCTTTGTTTACATTTTTAGCCTTTGTTTACATTTAGAGGCTTTGTTTTTATTTTTAGACTTTGTTTATATTTAGATTCTGTTTACATTTGTAGTCCTTGTTTATACCCAGAGTTTTTTATTACATTTAGAGTCTTTGTTTACATTTAGAGTTTTTGTTTACGTTTGCAGTCTTTGTTTACATTTGTAGTCTTTGTTTACATTTAGAGTGTTAGTTTACGTTTGTAGTTTTTGTTTACATTTGTAGTCTGTTTCTATTTATAGTCTTTGTTTATATTTGTTTCCTTTGTTTACATTTGTAGTCTTTGTTTACATTTGTAATCTTTGTTTGCATTTAGAGAACTTCTTTATATTTAGAGTCTTTGTTTACGTTTGTAGTCTTTGTTTACATTTTTAGTCTTTGTTTTAATTTAGAGTCTGTTTACATTTAAGGTCTTTGTTTACATTTGTAGTCTTTATTTACATTTAAATTCTTTGTTTACATATGTAGACTTTGTATACATTTATAGTGTTTACATTTAGAGTCTTTGTTTACGTTTGCAGTCTTTGTTTACATTTGTAGTCTTTGTTTACATTTGTAGTCTGCTTACATTTAGATACATTGTTTATATTTAGAGGCTTTGTTTACATTTGTTGTCTGTTTACACTTAGAGTCTGTTTACGTTTGTAGTTTTTGTTTACGTTTAGTGTCTTTGTTTACATTTGTAGTCTTTGTTTACAGTTGTAGACTTTCTTAACATTTATAGTCTTTGTTTACATTTGTATTCTTTGTTTAAATTTAGAGACTTTGTTGACATTTAGAGTCCGTTTATATTTGTAGTCATTGTTTACATTTAGAGAGATTGTTTACATGTACAGTTTTTGTTTACATTTGTAGTCCTTGTTTAAACTTGTAGTCTTTGTTTACATTTAGTCTTTGTTTATATTTAGAGACTTTGTTTACATTTGTAGTCCTTTTTTACACCTAGAGTCCCATTTTGTGTCTTTGTTTACATTTTTATTCTTTGTTTACATTTAGAGTTTCATTTAGAGTCTTTGTTTACATATAGCGCGTTTGTTTACATTTAGAGCCTTTGTTTACATTTTTAGTCTTTGTTTACATTTTTAGCCTTTGTTTACATTTAGAGTCTTTGTTTTTGTTTTTAGGCTTTGTTTACATTTAGAGTCTGTTTACATTTGTAGTCCTTGTTTACACCTAGAGTCCTTGTTTACACCAAGAGATTTTGGTTACATTTAGAGTCTTTGTTTATATTTCTAGTATTTGTTTACATTTAGTTTTGTTTACATTTAGTTTTGCTTACATTTGTAGTCGTGGTTTATATTTGTAGTATTTGTTTACTTTTAGTTTTGTTTACATTTTTATTTTTTGTTTACATTTAGACTCCCATTTTGTATCTTTGTTTACATTTGTAGTCTTTGTTTACATTTTTATTCTTTGTTTACATTTAGAGTTTCATTTAGAGTCTTTGTTTACATATAGCGCGTTTGTTTACATATAGAGCCTTTGTTTACATTTTTAGTCTTTGTTTACATTTTTAGCCTTTGTTTACATTTAGAGTCTTTGTTTTTATTTTTAGGCTTTGTTTACATTTAGATTCTGTTTACATTTGTAGTCCTTGTTTACACCTAGAGTCCTTGTTTATACCCAGAGTTTTTTATTACATTTAGAGTCTTTGTTTACATTTTTATTATTTGTTTACATTTTTATTATTTGTTTACATTTAGAGACTTTGTTTACGTTTGCAATCTTTGGTTACATTTAGAGTCTTTGTTTATATTTCTAGTATTTGTTTACATTTAGTTTTGTTTACATTTAGTTTTGCTTACATTTGTAGTCGTGGTTTATATTTGTAGTATTTGTTTACTTTTAGTTTTGTTTACATTTTTATTTTTTGTTTACATTTAGACTCCCATTTTGTATCTTTGTTTACATTTGTAGTCTTTGTTTACATTTTTATTCTTTGTTTACATTTAGAGTTTCATTTAGAGTCTTTGTTTACATATAGCGCGTTTGTTTACATATAGAGCCTTTGTTTACATTTTTAGTCTTTGTTTACATTTTTAGCCTTTGTTTACATTTAGAGTCTGTTTTTATTTTTAGGCTTTGTTTACATTTAGAGTCTGTTTACATTTGTAGTCCTTGTTTACACCTAGAGTCCTTGTTTATACCCAGAGTTTTTTATTACATTTAGAGTCTTTGTTTACATTTTTATTATTTGTTTACATTTTTATTATTTGTTTACATTTAGAGACTTTGTTTACGTTTGCAATCTTTGGTTACATTTAGAGTCTTTGTTTATATTTCTAGTATTTGTTTACATTTAGTTTTGTTTACATTTGTAGTCGTTGTTTATATTTGTAGTATTTGTTTACTTTTAGTTTTGTTTACATTTGTAGTCTTTGTTTACATTTAGAGTGTTAGTTTACGTTTGTAGTTTTTGTTTACATTTGTAGTCTGTTTCCATTTAGAGTGTTTGTTTACATTTGTAGTCTTTGTTTACATTTGTAGTCTTTGTTTACATATGTAGGCTTTGTTTACATTTAGAGTGTTTACATTTAGTCCCTTTGTTTACATTTGTAGTCTTTGTTTACATTTTTAGCCTTTGTTTACATTTAGAGTCTTTGTTTTTATTTTTAGACTTTGTTTATATTTAGAGTCTGTTTACATTTGTAGTCCTTGTTTATACCCAGAGTTTTTTATTACATTTAGAGTCTTTGTTTATATTTTTATTATTTGTTAACATTTAGAGTTTTTGTTTACGTTTGCAGTCTTTGTTTACATTTGTAGTCTTTGTTTACATTTAGAGTATTAGTTTACGTTTGTAGTTTTTGTTTACATTTGTAGTCTGTTTCTATTTAGAGTCTTTGTTTATATTTGTAGCCTTTGTTTACATTTGTAGTCTTTGTTTACATTTGTAATCTTTGTTTGCATTTAGAGACCTTCTTTATATTTAGAGTCTTTGTTTACGTTTGTAGTCTTTGTTTACATTTTTAGTCTTTGTTTTAATTTAGAGTCTGTTTACATTTAAGGTCTTTGTTTACATTTGTAGTCTTTATTTACATTTAAATTCTTTGTTTACATATGTAGACTTTGTATATATTTATAGTGTTTACATTTAGAGTCTTTGTTTACGTTTGCAGTCTTTGTTTACATTTGTAGTCTTTGTCTACATTTAGAGTGTTAGTTTACGTTTGTAGTCTTTGTTTACATTTGTAGTCTTTGTTTACATTTGTAATCTTTCTTTGAATTTAGAGACCTTCTTTACATTTAGAGTCTTTGTTTACATTTGTAGCCTTAGTTTACATTTTTAGACTTTGTTTATATTTTTAGACTTGGTTTACATATAGAGTCTTTGATTACATTTGTAGTCTTTGTTTACATTTAGGTCTATGTTTACATTTGCAGTCTTTGTTTACATTTAATGTCTGTTTACATATCTAGTCTTTGTTTTCATTTATTGTCTGTTTACATTTGTAGACTTTGTTTACATTTAGAGAGTTTGTTTACAGTTTGAGTCACTTAACATTTGTGCTCTTTGTTTACATTTGTATTCTTTGTTTACATTTGTAGTCTGCTTACATTTAGATACTTTGTTTATATTTAGAGGCTTTGTTTACATTTGTTGTCTGTTTACACTTAGAGTCTGTTTACGTTTGTAGTTTTTGTTTACGTTTAGTGTCTTTGTTTACATTTGCAGTCTTTGTTTACAGTTGTAGACTTTCTTAACATTTATAGTCTTTGTTTACATTTGTATTCTTTGTTTAAATTTAGAGACTTTGTTGACATTTAGAGTCCGTTTATATTTGTAGTCTTTGTTTACATTTAGAGAGATTGTTTACATGTAGAGTTTTTGTTTACATTTGTAGTCCTTGTTTACACTTGTAGTCTTTGTTTACATTTAGTCTTTGTTTATATTTAGAGACTTTGTTTACATTTGTAGTCCTTTTTTACACCTAGAGTCCCATTTTGTGTCTTTGTTTACATTTCTAGTCTTTGTTTACATTTTTATTCTTTGTTTACATTTAGAGTTTCATTTAGAGTCTTTGTTTACATATAGCGCGTTTGTTTACATTTAGAGCCTTTGTTTACATTTTTAGCCTTTGTTTACATTTAGAGTCTCTGTTTTTGTTTTTAGGCTTTGTTTACATTTAGAGTCTGTTTACATTTGTAGTCCTTGTTTACACCTAGAGTCCTTGTTTATACCCAGAGTTTTTTATTACATTTAGAGTCTTTGTTTACATTTTTATTATTTGTTTACATTTTTATTATTTGTTTACATTTTTATTATTTGTTTACATTTAGAGACTTTGTTTACGTTTGCAATCTTTGCTTACATTTAGAGTCTTTGTTTATATTTCTAGTATTTGTTTACATTTAGTTTTGTTTACATTTGTAGTCGTTGTTTATATTTGTAGTATTTGTTTACTTTTAGTTTTGTTTACATTTGTAGTCTTTGTTTACATTTAGAGTGTTAGTTTACGTTTGTAGTTTTTGTTTACATTTGTAGTCTGTTTCCATTTAGAGTCTTTGTTTACATTTTTAGTCTTTGTTTACATTTGTAGTCTTTGTTTACATTTTTAGCCTTTGTTTACGTTTAGAGTCTTTGTTTTTGTGTTTAGACTTTTTTATATTTAGAGTCTGTTTACATTTGTAGTCCTTGTTTATACCCAGAGTTTTTTATTACATTTAGAGTCTTTGTTTACATTTTTATTATTTGTTTACATTTAGAGTTTTGTTTACGTTTGCAGTCTTTGTTTACATTTGTAGTCTTTGTTTACATTTAGAGTGTTAGTTTACGTTTGTAGTTTTTGTTGACATTTGTAGTCTGTTTCTATTTAGAGTCTTTGTTTATATTTGTAGTCTTTGTTTACATTTGTAGTCTTTGTTTACATTTGTAATCTTTGTTTGCATTTAGAGACCTTCTTTATATTTAGAGTCTTTGTTTACGTTTGTAATCTTTGTTTACATTTTTAGTCTTTGTTTTATTTTAGAGTCTGTTTACATATAAGGTCTTTGTTTACATTTGTAGTCTTTATTTACATTTAAATTCTTTGTTTACATATGTAGTCTTTGTCTACATTTAGAGTGTTAGTTTACGTATGTAGTTTTTGTTTACATTTGTAGTCTGTTTTATTTAGAGTCTTTGTTTATATTTGTAGTCTTTGTTTACATTTGTAGTCTTTGTTTACATTTGTAATCTTTCTTTACATTTAGAGACCTTCTTTACATTTAGAATCTTTGTTTACATTTGTAGCCTTTGTTTACATTTTTAGACTTTGTTTACATATTTAGACTTTGTTTACATATAGAGTCTGTTTACATTTGTAGTCTTTGTTTACATTTAGGTCTATGTTTACATTTGCAGTCTTTGTTTACATTTAGAGTCTGTTTACATATGTAGTCTTTGTTTACATTTTTAGTCTGTTTGCATTTAGAGTCTGATTTCATTTATAGTCTGTTTACATTTGTAGACTTTGTTTACATTTAGAGAGTTTGTTTACAGTTTGAGTCACTTAACATTTGTGCTCTTTGTTTACACTTGTATTCTTTGTTTACATTTGTAGTCTGCTTACATTTAGATACTTTGTTTATATTTAGAGGCTTTGTTTACATTTGTTGTCTGTTTACACTTAGTCTGTTTACGTTTGTAGTTTTTGTTTACGTTTAGTGTCTTTGTTTACATTTGTAGTCTTTGTTTACAGTTGTAGACTTTCTTAACATTTATAGTCTTTGTTTGCATTTGTATTCTTTGTTTAAATTTAGAGACTTTGTTGACATTTAGAGTCCGTTTATATTTGTAGTCTTTGTTTACATTTAGAGAGATTGTTTACATGTAGAGTTTTTGTTTACATTTGTAGTCCTTGTTTACACTTGTAGTCTTTGTTTACATTTAGACTTTGTTTATATTTAGAGACTTTGTTTACATTTGCAGTCCTTTTTTACACCTAGAGTCCTTGTTTACACCAAGAGTTTTTGGTTACATTTAGAGTCTTTGTTTATATTTCTATTATTTGTTTACATTTAGTTTTGTTTACATTTGTAATCGTTGTTTATATTTGTAGTATTTGTTACTTTTAGTTTTGTTTACATTTGTAGTCTTTGTTTACATTTTTATTTTTTGTTTACATTTAGAGTCCCATTTTGTGTCTTTGTTTACATTTGTAGTCTTTGTTTACATTTTTATTCTTTGTTTACATTTAGAGTTCCATTTAGTGTCTTTGTTTAGATTTTTAGTCTTTGTTTACATTTAGAGACTTTGTTTACGTTTGCAATCTTTGGTTACATTTAGAGTCTTTGTTTATATTTCTAGTATTTGTTTACATTTAGTTTTGTTTACATTTGTAGCCGTTGTTTATATTTGTAGTATTTGTTTACATTTGTAGTCTTTGTTTACATTTGTAATCTTTGTTTGCATTTAGAGACCTTCTTTATATTTAGAGTCTTTGTTTACGTTTGTAGTCTTTGTTTACATTTTTAGTCTGTTTTAATTTAGAGTCTGTTTACATTTAAGGTCTTTGTTTACATTTGTAGTCTTTATTTACATTTAAATTCATTGTTTACATATGTAGTCTTTGTATACATTTATAGTGTTTACATTTAGAGTCTTTGTTTACGTTTGCAGTCTTTGTTTACATTTGTAGTCTTTGTATACATTTAGAGTTGTAGTTTTTGTTTACATTTGTAGTCTGTTTTATTTAGAGACTTTGCTTATATTTGTAGTCTTTGTTTACATTTGTAGTCTTTGTTTACATTTGTAATCTTTCTTTGAATTTAGAGACCTTCTTTACATTTAGAGTCTTTGTTTACATTTGTAGCCTTTGTTTACATTTTTAGACTTTGTTTACATTTTTAGACTTTGTTTACATATAGAGTCTTTGTTTACATTTGTAGTTATTGTTTACATTTAGGTCTATGTTTACATTTGCAGTCTTTGTTTACATTTAGAGTCTGTTTACATATCTAGTCTTTGTTTTCATTTATAGTCTGTTTACATTTGTAGACTTTGTTTACATTTGTAGTCTGCTTACATTTAGATACTTTGTTTATATTTAGAGGCTTTGTTTACATTTGTTGTCTGTTTACACTTAGAGTCTGTTTACGTTTGTAGTTTTTGTTTACGTTTAGTGTCTTTGTTTACATTTGCAGTCTTTGTTTACAGTTGTAGACTTTCTTAACATTTATAGTCTTTGTTTACATTTGTATTCTTTGTTTAAATTTAGAGACTTTGTTGACATTTAGAGTCCGTTTATATTTGTAGTCTTTGTTTATATTTAGAGAGATTGTTTACATGTAGAGTCTTTGTTTACATTTGTAGTCTTTGTTTACATTTAGAGTTTTAGTTTACGTTTGTAGTTTTTGTTTACATTTGTAGTCTGTTTCTATTTAGAGTCTTTGTTTATATTTGTAGTCTTTGTTTACATTTGTAGTCTTTGTTTACATTTGTAATCTTTGTTTGCATTTAGAGACCTTCTTTATATTTAGAGTCTTTGTTTACGTTTGTAGTCTTTGTTTACATTTTTAGTCTTTGTTTTAATTTAGAGTCTGTTTACATTTAAGGTCTTTGTTTACATTTGTAGTCTTTATTTACATTTAAATTCTTTGTTTACATATGTAGTCTTTGTATACATTTATAGTGTTTACATTTAGAGTCTTTGTTTACGTTTGCAGTCTTTGTTTACATTTGTAGTCTTTGTCTACATTTAGAGTGTTAGTTTACGTTTGTAGTTTTTCTTTACATTTGTAGTCTGTTTTATTTAGAGTCTTTGCTTATATTTGAAGTCTTTGTTTACATTTGTAGTCTTTGTTTACATTTGTAATCTTTCTTTGAATTTAGAGACCTTCTTTACATTTAGAGTCTTTGTTTACATTTGTAGCCTTTGTTTACATTTTTAGACTTTGTTTACATTTTTAGACTTTGTTTACATATAGAGTCTTTGTTTACATTTGTAGTCTTTGTTTACATTTAGGTCTATGTTTACATTTGCAGTCTTTGTTTACATTTAGAGTCTATTTACATATCTAGTCTTTGTTTTCATTTATAGTCTGTTTACATTTGTAGACTTTGTTTACATTTAGAGAGTTTGTTTACAGTTTGAGTCACTTAACATTTGTGCTCTTTGTTTACATTTGTATTCTTTGTTTACATTTGTAGTCTGCTTACATTTAGATACTTTGTTTATATTTAGAGGCTTTGTTTACATTTGTTGTCTGTTTACACTTAGAGTCTGTTTACGTTTGTAGTTTTTGTTTACGTTTAGTGTCTTTGTTTACATTTGCAGTCTTTGTTTACAGTTGTAGATTTTTTTAACATTTATAGTCTTTGTTTACATTTGTATTCTTTGTTTAAATTTAGAGACTTTGTTGACATTTAGAGTCCGTTTATATTTGTAGTCTTTGTTTACATTTAGAGAGATTGTTTACATGTAGAGTTTTTGTTTACATTTGTAGTCCTTGTTTACACTTGTAGTCTTTGTTTACATTTAGTCTTTGTTTATATTTAGACACTTTGTTTACATTTGTAGTCCTTTTTTACACCTAGAGTCCCATTTTGTGTCTTTGTTTACATTTGCAGTCTTTGTTTACATTTTTATTCTTTGTTTACATTTAGAGTTTCATTTAGAGTCTTTGTTTACATATAGCGCGTTTGTTTACATTTAGAGCCTTTGTTTACATTTTTAGTCTTTGTTTACATTTTTAGCCTTTGTTTACATTTAGAGTCTTTGTTTTTGTTTTTAGGCTTTGTTTACATTTAGAGTCTGTTTACATTTGTAGTCCTTGTTTACACCTAGAGTCCTTGTTTATACCCAGAGTTTTTTATTACATTTAGAGTCTTTGTTTACATTTTTATTATTTGTTTACATTTGTAGTCCTTTTTTACACTTAGAGTCCTTGTTTACACCAAGAGTTTTTGGTTACATTTAGAGTCTTTGTTTATATTTCTATTATTTGTTTACATTTAGTTTTGTTTACATTTGTAATCGTTGTCTATATTTGTCGTATTTGTAACTTTTAGTTTTGTTTACAATTGTAGTCTTTGTTTACAATTTTATTCTTTGTTTACATTTAGAGTTCCATTTAGAGCCTTTGTTTACATTTTTAGTCTTTGTTTACATTTTTAGCCTTTGTTTACATTTAGAGTCTTTGGTTTTATTTTTAGGCTTTGTTTACATTTAGAGTTTGTTTACATTTGTAGTCCTTGTTTACACCTAGAGTCCTTGTTTATACCCAGAGTTTTTTATTACATTTAGAGTCTTTGTTTACATTTTTATTATTTGTTTACATTTTTATTATTTGTTTACATTTAGAGACTTTGTTTACGTTTGCAATCTTTGGTTACATTTAGAGTGTTAGTTTACGTTTGTAGTTTTTGTTTACATTTGTAGTCTGTTTCCATTTAGAGTCTTTGTTTACATTTGTAGTCTTTGTTTACATTTGTAGTCTTTGTTTACATATGTAGGCTTTGTTTACATTTAGAGTGTTTACATTTAGTCCCTTTGTTTACATTTGTAGTCTTTGTTTACATTTTTAGCCATTGTTTACATTTAGAGTCTTTGTTTTTATTTTTAGACTTTGTTTTTATTTAGAGTCTGTTTACATTTGTAGTCCTTGTTTATACCCAGAGTTTTTTATTACATTTAGAGTCTTTGTTTACATTTTTATTATTTGTTTACATTTAGAGTTTTTGTTTACGTTTGCAGTCTTTGTTTACATTTGTAGTCTTTGTTTACATTTAGAGTGTTAGTTTACGTTTGTAGTTTTTGTTTACATTTGTAGTCTGTTTCTATTTAGAGTCTTTGTTTATATTTGTAGTCTTTGTTTACATTTGTAGTCTTTGTTTACATTTGTAATCTTTGTTTGCATTTAGAGACCTTCTTTATATTTAGAGTCTTTGTTTACGTTTGTAGTCTTTGTTTACATTTTTAGTCTTTGATTTAATTTTGAGTCTGTTTACATTTAATGTCTTTGTTTACATTTGTAGTCTTTATTTACATTTAAATTCTTTGTTTACATATGTAGTCTTTGTATACATTTATAGTGTTTACATTTAGAGTCTTTGTTTACGTTTGCAGTCTTTGTTTACATTTGTAGTCTTTGTCTACATTTAGAGTGTTAGTTTACGTTTGTAGTTTTTGTTTACATTTGTAGTCTGTTTTATTTAGAGTCTTTGCTTATATTTGAAGTCTTTGTTTACATTTGTAGTCTTTGTTTACATTTGTAATCTTTCTTTGAATTTAGAGACCTTCTTTACATTTAGAGTCTTTGTTTACATTTGTAGCCTTTGTTTACATTTTTAGACTTTGTTTACATTTTTAGACTTTGTTTACATATAGAGTCTTTGTTTACATTTGTAGTCTTTGTTTACATTTAGGTCTATGTTTACATTTGCAGTCTTTGTTTACATTTAGAGTCTGTTTACATATCTAGTCTTCGTTTTCATTTATAGTCTGTTTACATTTGTAGACTTTGTTTACATTTAGAGAGTTTTTTTACAGTTTGAGTCACTTAACATTTGTGCTCTTTGTTTACATTTGTATTCTTTGTTTACATTTGTAGTCTGCTTACATTTAGATACTTTGTTTATATTTAGAGGCTTTGTTTACATTTGTTGTCTGTTTACACTTAGAGTCTGTTTACGTTTGTAGTTTTTGTTTACGTTTAGTGTCTTTGTTTACATTTGCAGTCTTTGTTTACAGTTGTAGACTTTCTTAACATTTATAGTCTTTGTTTACATTTGTATTCTTTGTTTAAATTTAGAGACTTAGTTGACATTTAGAGTCCGTTTATATTTGTAGTCTTTGTTTACATTTAGAGAGATTGTTTACATGTAGAGTTTTTGTTTACATTTGTAGTCCTTGTTTACACTTGTAGTCTTTGTTTACATTTAGTCTTTGTTTATATTTAGAGACTTTGTTTACATTTGTAGTCCTTTTTTACACCTAGAGTCCCATTTTGTGTCTTTGTTTACATTTCTAGTCTTTGTTTACATTTTTATTCTTTGTTTACATTTAGAGTTTCATTTAGAGTCTTTGTTTACATATAGCGCGTTTGTTTACATTTAGAGCCTTTGTTTACATTTTTAGCCTTTGTTTACATTTAGAGTCTCTGTTTTTGTTTTTAGGCTTTGTTTACATTTAGAGTCTGTTTACATTTGTAGTCCTTGTTTACACCTAGAGTCCTTGTTTATACCCAGAGTTTTTTATTACATTTAGAGTCTTTGTTTACATTTTTATTATTTGTTTACATTTTTATTATTTGTTTACATTTAGAGACTTTGTTTACGTTTGCAATCTTTGCTTACATTTAGAGTCTTTGTTTATATTTCTAGTATTTGTTTACATTTAGTTTTGTTTACATTTGTAGTCGTTGTTTATATTTGTAGTATTTGTTTACTTTTAGTTTTGTTTACATTTGTAGTCTTTGTTTACATTTAGAGTGTTAGTTTACGTTTGTAGTTTTTGTTTACATTTGTAGTCTGTTTCCATTTAGAGTCTTTGTTTACATTTTTAGTCTTTGTTTACATTTGTAGTCTTTGTTTACATTTTTAGCCTTTGTTTACGTTTAGAGTCTTTGTTTTTGTGTTTAGACTTTTTTATATTTAGAGTCTGTTTACATTTGTAGTCCTTGTTTATACCCAGAGTTTTTTATTACATTTAGAGTCTTTGTTTACATTTTTATTATTTGTTTACATTTAGAGTTTTGTTTACGTTTGCAGTCTTTGTTTACATTTGTAGTCTTTGTTTACATTTAGAGTGTTAGTTTACGTTTGTAGTTTTTGTTGACATTTGTAGTCTGTTTCTATTTAGAGTCTTTGTTTATATTTGTAGTCTTTGTTTACATTTGTAGTCTTTGTTTACATTTGTAATCTTTGTTTGCATTTAGAGACCTTCTTTATATTTAGAGTCTTTGTTTACGTTTGTAATCTTTGTTTACATTTTTAGTCTTTGTTTTATTTTAGAGTCTGTTTACATATAAGGTCTTTGTTTACATTTGTAGTCTTTATTTACATTTAAATTCTTTGTTTACATATGTAGTCTTTGTCTACATTTAGAGTGTTAGTTTACGTATGTAGTTTTTGTTTACATTTGTAGTCTGTTTTATTTAGAGTCTTTGTTTATATTTGTAGTCTTTGTTTACATTTGTAGTCTTTGTTTACATTTGTAATCTTTCTTTACATTTAGAGACCTTCTTTACATTTAGAATCTTTGTTTACATTTGTAGCCTTTGTTTACATTTTTAGACTTTGTTTACATATTTAGACTTTGTTTACATATAGAGTCTGTTTACATTTGTAGTCTTTGTTTACATTTAGGTCTATGTTTACATTTGCAGTCTTTGTTTACATTTAGAGTCTGTTTACATATGTAGTCTTTGTTTACATTTTTAGTCTGTTTGCATTTAGAGTCTGATTTCATTTATAGTCTGTTTACATTTGTAGACTTTGTTTACATTTAGAGAGTTTGTTTACAGTTTGAGTCACTTAACATTTGTGCTCTTTGTTTACACTTGTATTCTTTGTTTACATTTGTAGTCTGCTTACATTTAGATACTTTGTTTATATTTAGAGGCTTTGTTTACATTTGTTGTCTGTTTACACTTAGTCTGTTTACGTTTGTAGTTTTTGTTTACGTTTAGTGTCTTTGTTTACATTTGTAGTCTTTGTTTACAGTTGTAGACTTTCTTAACATTTATAGTCTTTGTTTGCATTTGTATTCTTTGTTTAAATTTAGAGACTTTGTTGACATTTAGAGTCCGTTTATATTTGTAGTCTTTGTTTACATTTAGAGAGATTGTTTACATGTAGAGTTTTTGTTTACATTTGTAGTCCTTGTTTACACTTGTAGTCTTTGTTTACATTTAGACTTTGTTTATATTTAGAGACTTTGTTTACATTTGCAGTCCTTTTTTACACCTAGAGTCCTTGTTTACACCAAGAGTTTTTGGTTACATTTAGAGTCTTTGTTTATATTTCTATTATTTGTTTACATTTAGTTTTGTTTACATTTGTAATCGTTGTTTATATTTGTAGTATTTGTTACTTTTAGTTTTGTTTACATTTGTAGTCTTTGTTTACATTTTTATTTTTTGTTTACATTTAGAGTCCCATTTTGTGTCTTTGTTTACATTTGTAGTCTTTGTTTACATTTTTATTCTTTGTTTACATTTAGAGTTCCATTTAGTGTCTTTGTTTAGATTTTTAGTCTTTGTTTACATTTAGAGACTTTGTTTACGTTTGCAATCTTTGGTTACATTTAGAGTCTTTGTTTATATTTCTAGTATTTGTTTACATTTAGTTTTGTTTACATTTGTAGCCGTTGTTTATATTTGTAGTATTTGTTTACATTTGTAGTCTTTGTTTACATTTGTAATCTTTGTTTGCATTTAGAGACCTTCTTTATATTTAGAGTCTTTGTTTACGTTTGTAGTCTTTGTTTACATTTTTAGTCTGTTTTAATTTAGAGTCTGTTTACATTTAAGGTCTTTGTTTACATTTGTAGTCTTTATTTACATTTAAATTCATTGTTTACATATGTAGTCTTTGTATACATTTATAGTGTTTACATTTAGAGTCTTTGTTTACGTTTGCAGTCTTTGTTTACATTTGTAGTCTTTGTATACATTTAGAGTGTTAGTTTACGTTTGTAGTTTTTGTTTACATTTGTAGTCTGTTTTATTTAGAGACTTTGCTTATATTTGTAGTCTTTGTTTACATTTGTAGTCTTTGTTTACATTTGTAATCTTTCTTTGAATTTAGAGACCTTCTTTACATTTAGAGTCTTTGTTTACATTTGTAGCCTTTGTTTACATTTTTAGACTTTGTTTACATTTTTAGACTTTGTTTACATATAGAGTCTTTGTTTACATTTGTAGTTATTGTTTACATTTAGGTCTATGTTTACATTTGCAGTCTTTGTTTACATTTAGAGTCTGTTTACATATCTAGTCTTTGTTTTCATTTATAGTCTGTTTACATTTGTAGACTTTGTTTACATTTGTAGTCTGCTTACATTTAGATACTTTGTTTATATTTAGAGGCTTTGTTTACATTTGTTGTCTGTTTACACTTAGAGTCTGTTTACGTTTGTAGTTTTTGTTTACGTTTAGTGTCTTTGTTTACATTTGCAGTCTTTGTTTAGAGTTGTAGACTTTCTTAACATTTATAGTCTTTGTTTACATTTGTATTCTTTGTTTAAATTTAGAGACTTTGTTGACATTTAGAGTCCGTTTATATTTGTAGTCTTTGTTTATATTTAGAGAGATTGTTTACATGTAGAGTCTTTGTTTACATTTGTAGTCTTTGTTTACATTTAGAGTTTTAGTTTACGTTTGTAGTTTTTGTTTACATTTGTAGTCTGTTTCTATTTAGAGTCTTTGTTTATATTTGTAGTCTTTGTTTACATTTGTAGTCTTTGTTTACATTTGTAATCTTTGTTTGCATTTAGAGACCTTCTTTATATTTAGAGTCTTTGTTTACGTTTGTAGTCTTTGTTTACATTTTTAGTCTTTGTTTTAATTTAGAGTCTGTTTACATTTAAGGTCTTTGTTTACATTTGTAGTCTTTATTTACATTTAAATTCTTTGTTTACATATGTAGTCTTTGTATACATTTATAGTGTTTACATTTAGAGTCTTTGTTTACGTTTGCAGTCTTTGTTTACATTTGTAGTCTTTGTCTACATTTAGAGTGTTAGTTTACGTTTGTAGTTTTTCTTTACATTTGTAGTCTGTTTTATTTAGAGTCTTTGCTTATATTTGAAGTCTTTGTTTACATTTGTAGTCTTTGTTTACATTTGTAATCTTTCTTTGAATTTAGAGACCTTCTTTACATTTAGAGTCTTTGTTTACATTTGTAGCCTTTGTTTACATTTTTAGACTTTGTTTACATTTTTAGACTTTGTTTACATATAGAGTCTGTTTACATTTGTAGTCTTTGTTTACATTTAGGTCTATGTTTACATTTGCAGTCTTTGTTTACATTTAGAGTCTATTTACATATCTAGTCTTTGTTTTCATTTATAGTCTGTTTACATTTGTAGACTTTGTTTACATTTAGAGAGTTTGTTTACAGTTTGAGTCACTTAACATTTGTGCTCTTTGTTTACATTTGTATTCTTTGTTTACATTTGTAGTCTGCTTACATTTAGATACTTTGTTTATATTTAGAGGCTTTGTTTACATTTGTTGTCTGTTTACACTTAGAGTCTGTTTACGTTTGTAGTTTTTGTTTACGTTTAGTGTCTTTGTTTACATTTGCAGTCTTTGTTTACAGTTGTAGATTTTTTTAACATTTATAGTCTTTGTTTACATTTGTATTCTTTGTTTAAATTTAGAGACTTTGTTGACATTTAGAGTCCGTTTATATTTGTAGTCTTTGTTTACATTTAGAGAGATTGTTTACATGTAGAGTTTTTGTTTACATTTGTAGTCCTTGTTTACACTTGTAGTCTTTGTTTACATTTAGTCTTTGTTTATATTTAGACACTTTGTTTACATTTGTAGTCCTTTTTTACACCTAGAGTCCCATTTTGTGTCTTTGTTTACATTTGCAGTCTTTGTTTACATTTTTATTCTTTGTTTACATTTAGAGTTTCATTTAGAGTCTTTGTTTACATATAGCGCGTTTGTTTACATTTAGAGCCTTTGTTTACATTTTTAGTCTTTGTTTACATTTTTAGCCTTTGTTTACATTTAGAGTCTTTGTTTTTGTTTTTAGGCTTTGTTTACATTTAGAGTCTGTTTACATTTGTAGTCCTTGTTTACACCTAGAGTCCTTGTTTATACCCAGAGTTTTTTATTACATTTAGAGTCTTTGTTTACATTTTTATTATTTGTTTACATTTGTAGTCCTTTTTTACACTTAGAGTCCTTGTTTACACCAAGAGTTTTTGGTTACATTTAGAGTCTTTGTTTATATTTCTATTATTTGTTTACATTTAGTTTTGTTTACATTTGTAATCGTTGTCTATATTTGTCGTATTTGTAACTTTTAGTTTTGTTTACAATTGTAGTCTTTGTTTACAATTTTATTCTTTGTTTACATTTAGAGTTCCATTTAGAGCCTTTGTTTACATTTTTAGTCTTTGTTTACATTTTTAGCCTTTGTTTACATTTAGAGTCTTTGGTTTTATTTTTAGGCTTTGTTTACATTTAGAGTCTGTTTACATTTGTAGTCCTTGTTTACACCTAGAGTCCTTGTTTATACCCAGAGTTTTTTATTACATTTAGAGTCTTTGTTTACATTTTTATTATTTGTTTACATTTTTATTATTTGTTTACATTTAGAGACTTTGTTTACGTTTGCAATCTTTGGTTACATTTAGAGTGTTAGTTTACGTTTGTAGTTTTTGTTTACATTTGTAGTCTGTTTCCATTTAGAGTCTTTGTTTACATTTGTAGTCTTTGTTTACATTTGTAGTCTTTGTTTACATATGTAGGCTTTGTTTACATTTAGAGTGTTTACATTTAGTCCCTTTGTTTACATTTGTAGTCTTTGTTTACATTTTTAGCCATTGTTTACATTTAGAGTCTTTGTTTTTATTTTTAGACTTTGTTTATATTTAGAGTCTGTTTACATTTGTAGTCCTTGTTTATACCCAGAGTTTTTTATTACATTTAGAGTCTTTGTTTACATTTTTATTATTTGTTTACATTTAGAGTTTTTGTTTACGTTTGCAGTCTTTGTTTACATTTGTAGTCTTTGTTTACATTTAGAGTGTTAGTTTACGTTTGTAGTTTTTGTTTACATTTGTAGTCTGTTTCTATTTAGAGTCTTTGTTTATATTTGTAGTCTTTGTTTACATTTGTAGTCTTTGTTTACATTTGTAATCTTTGTTTGCATTTAGAGACCTTCTTTATATTTAGAGTCTTTGTTTACGTTTGTAGTCTTTGTTTACATTTTTAGTCTTTGATTTAATTTTGAGTCTGTTTACATTTAATGTCTTTGTTTACATTTGTAGTCTTTATTTACATTTAAATTCTTTGTTTACATATGTAGTCTTTGTATACATTTATAGTGTTTACATTTAGAGTCTTTGTTTACGTTTGCAGTCTTTGTTTACATTTGTAGTCTTTGTCTACATTTAGAGTGTTAGTTTACGTTTGTAGTTTTTGTTTACATTTGTAGTCTGTTTTATTTAGAGTCTTTGCTTATATTTGAAGTCTTTGTTTACATTTGTAGTCTTTGTTTACATTTGTAATCTTTCTTTGAATTTAGAGACCTTCTTTACATTTAGAGTCTTTGTTTACATTTGTAGCCTTTGTTTACATTTTTAGACTTTGTTTACATTTTTAGACTTTGTTTACATATAGAGTCTTTGTTTACATTTGTAGTCTTTGTTTACATTTAGGTCTATGTTTACATTTGCAGTCTTTGTTTACATTTAGAGTCTGTTTACATATCTAGTCTTCGTTTTCATTTATAGTCTGTTTACATTTGTAGACTTTGTTTACATTTAGAGAGTTTGTTTACAGTTTGAGTCACTTAACATTTGTGCTCTTTGTTTACATTTGTATTCTTTGTTTACATTTGTAGTCTGCTTACATTTAGATACTTTGTTTATATTTAGAGGCTTTGTTTACATTTGTTGTCTGTTTACACTTAGAGTCTGTTTACGTTTGTAGTTTTTGTTTACGTTTAGTGTCTTTGTTTACATTTGCAGTCTTTGTTTACAGTTGTAGACTTTCTTAACATTTATAGTCTTTGTTTACATTTGTATTCTTTGTTTAAATTTAGAGACTTAGTTGACATTTAGAGTCCGTTTATATTTGTAGTCTTTGTTTACATTTAGAGAGATTGTTTACATGTAGAGTTTTTGTTTACATTTCTAGTCCTTGTTTACACTTGTAGTCTTTGTTTACATTTAGTCTTTGTTTATATTTAGAGACTTTGTTTACATTTGTAGTCTTTTTTACACCTAGAGTCCCATTTTGTGTCTTTGTTTACATTTGCAGTCTTTGTTTACATTTTTATTCTTTGTTTACATTTAGAGTTTCATTTAGAGTGTTTGTTTACATATAGCGCGTTTGTTTACATTTAGAGCCTTTGTTTACATTTTTAGTCTTTGTTTACATTTTTAGCCTTTGTTTACATTTAGAGTCTTTGTTTTTGTTTTTAGGCTTTGTTTACATTTAGAGTCTGTTTACATTTGTAGTCCTTGTTTACACCTAGAGACCTTGTTTATACCCAGAGTTTTTTATTACAGTTAGAGTCTTTGTTTACATTTTTATTATTTGTTTACATTTGTAGTCCTTTTTTACACTTAGAGTCCTTGTTTACACCAAGAGTTTTTGGTTACATTTAGAGTCTTTGTTTATATTTCTATTATTTGTTTACATTTAGTTTTGTTTACATTTGTAATCGTTGTCTATATTTGTAGTATTTGTAACTTTTAGTTTTGTTTACATTTGTAGTCTTTGTTTACAATTTTATTCTTTGTTTACATTTAGAGTTCCATTTAGTGTCTTTGTTTACATTTGTAGTCTTTGTTTACATATCGCGCGTTTGTTTACATTTAGAGCCTTTGTTTACATTTTTAGTCTTTGTTTACATTTTTAGCCTTTGTTTACATTTAAAGTCTTTGGTTTTATTTTTAGGCTTTGTTTACATTTAGAGTCTGTTTACATTTGTAGTACTTGTTTACACCTAGAGTCCTTGTTTATACCCAGAGTTTTTTATTACATTTAGAGTCTTTGTTTACATTTTTATTATTTGTTTACATTTAGAGACTTTGTTTACGTTTGCAATCTTTGCTTACATTTAGAGTCTTTGTTTATATTTCTAGTATTTGCTTACATTTAGTTTTGTTTACATTTGTATTCTTTGTTTACATTTAGAGTGTTAGTTTACGTTTGTAGTTTTTGTTTACATTTGTAGTCTGTTTCCATTTAGAGTCTTTGTTTACATTTGTAGTCTTTGTTTACATATGTAGGCTTTGTCTACATTTAGAGTGTTTATATTTAGTCCCTTTGTTTACATTTGTAGTCTTTGTTTACATTTTTAGCCTTTGTTTACGTTTAGAGTCTTTGTTTTTGTGTTTAGACTTTGTTTATATTTAGAGTCTGTTTACATTTGTAGTCCTTGTTTATACCCAGAGTTTTTTATTACATTTAGAGTCTTTGTTTACATTTTTATTATTTGTTTACATTTAGAGTTTTTGTTTACGTTTGCAGTCTTTGTTTACATTTGTAGTCTTTGTTTACATTTAGAGTGTTAGTTTACGTTTGTAGTTTTTGTTGACATTTGTAGTCTGTTTCTATTTAGAGTCTTTGTTTATATTTGTAGTCTTTGTTTACATTTGTAGTCTTTGTTTACATTTGTAATCTTTGTTTGCATTTAGAGACCTTCTTTATGTTTAGAGTCTTTGTTTACGTTTGTAATCTTTGTTTACATTTTTAGTCTTTGTTTTATTTTAGAGTCTGTTTACATACAAGGTCTTTGTTTACATTTAGAGTCTGTTAACATATCTAGTCTTTGTTTTCATTTATAGTCTGTTTACATTTGTAGACTTTGTTTACATTTAGAGAGTTTGTTTACAGTTTGAGTCACTTAACATTTGTGTTCTTTGTTTACATTTGTATTCTTTGTTTACATTTGTAGTCTGCTTACATTTAGATACTTTGTTTATATTTAGAGGCTTTGTTTACATTTGTTGTTTGTTTACACTTAGAGTCTGTTTACGTTTGTAGTTTTTGTTTACGTTTAGTGTCTTTGTTTACATTTGCAGTCTTTGTTTACAGTTGTAGACTTTCTTAACATTTATAGTCTTTGTTTACATTTGTATTCTTTGTTTAAATTTAGAGACTTTGTTGACATTTAGAGTCCGTTTATATTTGTAGTCTTTGTTTACATTTAGAGAGATTGTTTACATGTAGAGTTTTTGTTTACATTTCTAGTCCTTGTTTACACTTGTAGTCTTTGTTTACATTTAGTCTTTGTTTATATTTAGAGACTTTGTTTACATTTGTAGTCCTTTTTTACACCTAGAGTCCCATTTTGTGTCTTTGTTTACATTTGTAGTCTTTGTTTACATTTTTAATCTTTGTTTACATTTAGAGTTTCATTTAGAGTCTTTGTTTACATATAGCGCGTTTGTTTACATTTAGAGCCTTTGTTTACATTTTTAGTCTTGTTTACATTTTTAGCCTTTGTTTACATTTAGAGTCTTTGTTTTTGTTTTTAGGCTTTGTTTACATTTAGAGTCTGTTTACATATGTAGTCCTTGTTTACACCTAGAGTCCTTGTTTATACCCAGAGTTTTTTATTACATTTTTGTTTACATTTTTATTATTTGTTTACATTTGTAGTCCTTTTTTACACTTAGAGTCCTTGTTTACACCAAGAGATTTTGGTTACATTTAGAGTCTTTGTTTACATTTTTATTATTTGTTTACATTTTTATTATTTGTTTACATTTAGAGACTTTGTTTACGTTTGCAATCTTTGCTTACATTTAGAGTCTTTGTTTATATTTCTAGTATTTGTTTACATTTAGTTTTGTTTACATTTGTAGTCGTTGTTTATATTTGTAGTATTTGTTTACTTTTAGTTTTGTTTACATTTGTAGTCTTTGTTTACATTTAGAGTGTTAGTTTACGTTTGTAGTTTTTGTTTACATTTGTAGTCTGTTTCCATTTAGAGTCTTTGTTTACAATTGTAGTCTTTGTTTACATATGTAGGCTTTGTTTACATTTAGAGTGTTTACATTTAGTCCCTTTGTTTACATTTGTAGTCTTTGTTTACATTTTTAGCCTTTGTTTACGTTTAGAGTCTTTGTTTTTGTGTTTAGACTTTGTTTATATTTAGAGTCTGTTTACATTTGTAGTCCTTGTTTATACCCAGAGTTTTTTATTACATTTAGAGTCTTTGTTTACATTTTTATTATTTGTTTACATTTAGAGACTTTGTTTACGTTTGCAATCTTTGCTTACATTTAGAGTCTTTGTTTATATTTCTAGTATTTGTTTATATTTAGTTTTGTTTATATTTGTAGTCGTTGTTTATATTTGTAGTATTTGTTTACTTTTAGTTTTGTTTACATTTGTAGTCTTTGTTTACATTTAGAGTGTTAGTTTACGTATGTAGTTTTTGTTTACATTTGTAGTCTGTTTTATTTAGAGTCTTTGTTTATATTTGTAGTCTTTGTTTACATTTGTAGTCTTTGTTTACATTTGTAATCTTTCTTTACATTTAGAGACTTTCTTTACATTTAGAGTCTTTGTTTACATTTGTAGCCTTTGTTTACATTTTTAGACTTTGTTTACATATTTAGACTTTGTTTACATATAGAGTCTGTTTACATTTGTAGTCTTTGTTTACATTTAGGTCTATGTTTACATTTGCAGTCTTTGTTTACATTTAGAGTCTGTTTACATATGTAGTCTTTGTTTACATTTTTAGTCTGTTTGCATTTAGAGTCTGTTTGCATTTATAGTCTGTGTACAATTGTAGACTCTGTTTATATTTAGAGAGTTTGTTTAAAGTTTGAGTCACTTAACATTTGTGCTCTTTGTTTACATTTGTATTCTTTGTTTACATTTGTAGTCTGCTTACATTTAGATACTTTGTTTATATTTAGAGGCTTTGTTTACATTTGTTGTCTGTTTACACTTAGTCTGTTTACGTTTGTAGTTTTTGTTTACGTTTAGTGTCTTTGTTTACATTTGTAGTCGTTGTTTACAGTTGTAGACTTTCTTAACATTTATAGTCTTTGTTTGCATTTGTATTCTTTGTTTAAATTTAGAGACTTTGTTGACATTTAGAGTCCGTTTATATTTGTAGTCTTTGTTTACATTTAGAGAGATTGTTTACATGTAGAGTTTTGTTTACATTTGTAGTCCTTGTTTACACTTGTAGTCTTTGTTTACATTTAGACTTTGTTTATATTTAGAGACTTTGTTTACATTTGTAGTCCTTTTTTACACCTAGAGTCCTTGTTTACACCAAGAGTTTTTGGTTAAATTTAGAGTCTTTGTTTATATTTCTATTATTTGTTTACATTTAGTTTTGTTTACATTTGTAATCGTTGTTTATATTTGTAGTATTTGTTACTTTTAGTTTTGTTTACATTTGTAGTCTTTCTTTACATTTTTATTTTTTGTTTACATTTAGAGTCCCATTTTGTGTCTTTGTTTACATTTGTAGTCTTTGTTTACATTTTTATTCTTTGTTTACATTTAGAGTTCCATTTAGTGTCTTTGTTTACATTTTTAGTCTTTGTTTACATTTAGAGACTTTGTTTACGTTTGCAATCTTTGGTTACATTTAGAGTCTTTGTTTATATTTCTAGTATTTGTTTACATTTAGTTTTGTTTATATTTGTAGTCGTTGTTTATATTTGTAGTATTTGTTTACATTTGTAGTCTTTGTTTACATTTGTAATCTTTGTTTGCATTTAGAGACCTTCTTTATATTTAGAGTCTTTGTTTACGTTTGTAGTCTTTGTTTACATTTTTAGTCTTTGTTTTAATTTAGAGTCTGTTTATATTTAAGGTCTTTGTTTACATTTGTAGTCTTTATTTACATTTAAATTCTTTGTTTACATATGTAGTCTTTGTATACATTTATAGTGTTTACATTTAGAGTCTTTGTTTACGTTTGCAGTCTTTGTTTACATTTGTAGTCTTTGTCTACATTTAGAGTGTTAGTTTACGTTTGTAGTTTTTGTTTACATTTGTAGTCGGTTTTATTTAGAGTCTTTGCTTATATTTGTAGTCTTTGTTTACATTTGTAGTCTTTGTTTACATTTGTAATCTTTCTTTGAATTTAGAGACCTTCTTTACATTTAGAGTCTTTGTTTACATTTGTAGCCTTTGTTTACATTTTTAGACTTTGTTTACATTTTTAGACTTTGTTTACATATAGAGTCTTTGTTTACATTTGTAGTCTTTGTTTACATTTAGGTCTATGTTTACATTTGCAGTCTTTGTTTACATTTAGAGTCTGTTTACATATCTAGTCTTTGTTTTCATTTATAGTCTGTTTACATTTGTAGACTTTGTTTACATTTAGAGAGTTTGTTTACAGTTTGAGTCACTTAACATTTGTGCTCTTTGTTTACATTTGTATTCTTTGTTTACATTTGTAGTCTGCTTACATTTAGATACTTTGTTTATATTTAGAGGCTTTGTTTACATTTGCTGTCTGTTTACACTTAGAGTCTGTTTACGTTTGTAGTTTTTGTTTACGTTTAGTGTCTTTGTTCACATTTGCAGTCTTTGTTTACAGTTGTAGACTTTCTTAACATTTATAGTCTTTGTTTACAATTGTATTCTTTTTTTAAATTTAGAGACTTTGTTGACATTTAGAGTCCGTTTATATTTGTAGTCTTTGTTTACATTTAGAGAGATTGTTTACATGTAGAGTTTTTGTTTACATTTGTAGTCCTTGTTTACACTTGTAGTCTTTGCTTACATTTAGTCTTTGTTTATATTTAGAGACTTTGTTTACATTTGTAGTCCTTTTTTACACCTAGAGTCCCATTTTGTGTCTTTGTTTACATTTGTAGTCTTTGTTTACATTTTTATTCTTTGTTTACATTTTTAGCCTTTGTTTACATTTAGAGTCTTTGTTTTTGTTTTTAGGCTTTGTTTACACCTAGAGTCCTTGTTTTTACCCAGAGTTTTTTATTACATTTAGAGTCTTTGTTTACATTTTTATTATTTGTTTACATTTGTAGTCCTTTTTTACACTTAGAGTCCTTGTTTGCACCAAGTGTTTTTGGTTACATTTAGAGTCTTTGTTTATATTTCTATTATTTGTTTACATTTAGTTTTGTTTACATTTGTAATCGTTGTCTATATTTAAAGTATTTGTAACTTTTAGTTTTGTTTACATTTGTAGTCTTTGTTTACAATTTTTTCTTTGTTTACATTTAGAGTTCCATTTAGTGTCTGTGTTTACATTTGTAGTCTTTGTTTACATATAGCGCGTTTGTTTACATTTAGAGCCTTTGTTTACATTTTTAGTCTTTGTTTACATTTTTAGCCTTTGTTTACATTTAGAGACTTTGGTTTTATTTTTAGGCTTTGTTTACATTTAGAGTCTGTTTACATTTGTAGTCCTTGTTTACACCTAGAGTCCTTGTTTATACCCAGAGTTTTTTATTACATTTAGAGTCTTTGTTTACATTTTTATTATTTGTTTACATTTTTATTATTTGTTTACATTTAGAGACTTTGTTTACGTTTGCAATCTTTGCTTATATTTAGAGTCTTTGTTTATATTTCTAGTATTTGTTTACATTTAGTTTTGTTTACATTTGTAGTCGTTGTTTTTATTTGTAGTATTTGTTTACTTTTAGTTTTGTTTACATTTGTAGTCTTTGTTTACATTTAGAGTGTTAGTTTACGTTTGTAGTTTTTGTTTACATTTGTAGTCTGTTTCCATTTAGAGTCTTTGTTTACATTTGTAGTCTTTGTTTACATTTGTAGTCTTTGTTTACATATGTAGGCTTTGTTTACATTTAGAGTGTTTACATTTAGTCCCTTTGTTTACATTTGTAGTCTTTGTTTACATTTTTAGCCTTTGTTTACGTTTAGAGTCTTTGTTTTTGTGTTTAGACTTTGTTTATATTTAGAGTCTGTTTACATTTGTAGTCCTTGTTTATACCCAGAGTTTTTTATTACATTTAGAGTCTTTGTTTACATTTTTATTATTTGTTTACATTTAGAGATTTTGTTTACGTTTGCAGTCTTTGTTTACATTTGTAGTCTTTGTTTACATTAAGAGTGTTAGTTTACGTTTGTAGTTTTTGTTTACATTTGTAGTCTGTTTCTATTTAGAGTCTTTGTTTATATTTGTAGTCTTTGTTTACATTTGTAGTCTTTGTTTACATTTGTAATCTTTCTTTACATTTAGAGACCTTCTTTACATTTAGAGTCTTTGTTTACATTTGTAGCCTTTGTTTACATTTTTAGACTTTGTTTACATATTTAGACTTTGTTTACATATAGAGTCTGTTTACATTTGTAGTCTTTGTTTACATTTAGGTCTATGTTTACATTTGCAGTCTTTGTTTACATTTAGAGTCTGTTTACATATGTAGTCTTTGTTTACATTTTTAGTCTGTTTGCATTTAGAGTCTGTTTTCATTTAGAGTCTGTTTACATTTGTAGACTTTGTTTACATTTAGAGAGTTTGTTTACAGTTTGAGTCACTTAACATTTGTGCTCTTTGTTTACATTTGTATTCTTTGTTTACATTTGTAGTCTGCTTACATTTAGATACTTTGTTTATATTTAGAGGCTTTGTTTACATTTGTTGTCTGTTTACACTTAGTCTGTTTACGTTTGTAGTTTTTGTTTACGTTCAGTGTCTTTGTTTACATTTGTAGTCTTTGTTTACAGTAGTAGACTTTCTTAACATTTATAGTCTTTGTTTGCATTTGTATTCTTTGTTTAAATTTAGAGACTTTGTTGACATTTAGAGTCCGTGTTTATTTCTAGTCTTTGTTTACATTTAGAGAGATTGTTTACATGTAGAGTTTTTGTTTACATTTGTAGTCCTTGTTTACACTTGTAGTCTTTGTTTACATTTAGACTTTGTTTATATTTAGAGAATTTGTTTACATTTGTAGTCCTTTTTTACACCTAGAGTCCTTGTTTACACCAAGAGTTTTTGGTTATATTTAGAGTCTTTGTTTATATTTCTATTATTTGTTTACATTTAGTTTTATTTACATTTATAGTCGTTTATATTTGTAGTATTTGTTTACTTTTAGTTTTGTTTACATTTTTATTTTTTGTTTACATTTAGAGTCCCATTTTGTGTCTTTGTTTACATTTGTAGTCTTTGTTTACATATTATTCTTTGTTTACATTTAGAGTTCCATTTAGTGTCTTTGTTTACATTTATAGGCTTTGTTTACATTTAGAGTCTGTTTACATTTGTAGTCCTTGTTTACACCTAGAGTCCTTGTTTATACCCAGAGTTTTTTATTACATTTAGAGTCTTTGTTTACATTTTTATTATTTGTTTACATTTTTATTATTTGTTTACATTTAGAGACTTTGTTTACGTTTGCAACCTTTGGTTACATTTAGAGTCTTTGTTTATATTTCTAGTATTTGTTTACATTTAGTTTTGTTTACATTTGTAGTCGTTGTTTATATTTGTAGTATTTGTTTACTTTTAGTTTTGTTTACATTTGTAGTCTTTGTTTACATTTAGAATGTTAGTTTAAGTTTGTAGTTTTTGTTTACATTTGTAGTCTGTTTCCATTTAGAGTCTTTGTTTACATTTGTAGTCTTTGTTTACATTTGTAGTCTTTGTTTACATATGTAGGCTTTGTTTACATTTAGAGTGTTTACATTTAGTTCCTTTGTTTACATTTGTAGTCTTTGTTTACATTTTTAGCCTTTGTTTACATTTAGAGTCTTTGTTTTTATTTTTAGACTTTGTTTATATTTAGAGTCTGTTTACATTTGTAGTCCTTGTTTATACCCAGAGCTTTTTATTACATTTAGAGTCTTTGTTTACATTTTTATTATTTGTTTACATTTGTAGTCTTTGTTTACATTTAGAGTGTTAGTTTACGTTTGTAGTTTTTGTTTACATTTGTAGTCTGTTTCTATTTAGAGTCTTTGTTTATATTTGTAGTCTTTGTTTACATTTGTAGTCTTTGTTTACATTTGTAGTCTTTGTTTACATTTGTAATCTTTCTTTACATTTAGAGACCTTCTTTACATTTAGAGTCTTTGTTTACATTTGTAGCCTTTGTTTACATTTTTAGACTTTGTTTACATATTTAGACTTTGTTTACATATAGAGTCTGTTTACATTTGTAGTCTTTGTTTACATTTAGGTCTATGTTTACATTTGCAGTCTTTGTTTACATTTAGAGTCTGTTTACATATGTAGTCTTTGTTTACATTTTTAGTCTGTTTGCATTTAGAGTCTGTTTGCATTTATAGTCTGTTTACAATTGTAGACTCTGTTTATATTTAGAGAGTTTGTTTAAAGTTTGAGTCACTTAACATTTGTGCTCTTTGTTTACATTTGTATTCTTTGTTTACATTTGTAGTCTGCTTACATTTAGATACTTTGTTTATATTTAGAGGCTTTGTTTACATTTGTTGTCTGTTTACACTTAGTCTGTTTACGTTTGTAGTTTTTGTTTACGTTTAGTGTCTTTGTTTACATTTGTAGTCGTTGTTTACAGTTGTAGACTTTCTTAACATTTATAGTCTTTGTTTGCATTTGTATTCTTTGTTTAAATTTAGAGACTTTGTTGACATTTAGAGTCCGTTTATATTTGTAGTCTTTGTTTACATTTAGAGAGATTGTTTACATGTAGAGTTTTGTTTACATTTGTAGTCCTTGTTTACACTTGTAGTCTTTGTTTACATTTAGACTTTGTTTATATTTAGAGACTTTGTTTACATTTGTAGTCCTTTTTTACACCTAGAGTCCTTGTTTACCCCAAGAGTTTTTGGTTACATTTAGAGTCTTTGTTTATATTTCTATTATTTGTTTACATTTAGTTTTGTTTACATTTGTAATCGTTGTTTATATTTGTAGTATTTGTTACTTTTAGTTTTGTTTACATTTGTAGTCTTTCTTTACATTTTTATTTTTTGTTTACATTTAGAGTCCCATTTTGTGTCTTTGTTTACATTTGTAGTCTTTGTTTACATTTTTATTCTTTGTTTACATTTAGAGTTCCATTTAGTGTCTTTGTTTACATTTTTAGTCTTTGTTTACATTTAGAGACTTTGTTTACGTTTGCAATCTTTGGTTACATTTAGAGTCTTTGTTTATATTTCTAGTATTTGTTTACATTTAGTTTTGTTTATATTTGTAGTCGTTGTTTATATTTGTAGTATTTGTTTACATTTGTAGTCTTTGTTTACATTTGTAATCTTTGTTTGCATTTAGAGACCTTCTTTATATTTAGAGTCTTTGTTTACGTTTGTAGTCTTTGTTTACATTTTTAGTCTTTGTTTTAATTTAGAGTCTGTTTACATTTAAGGTCTTTGTTTATATTTGTAGTCTTTATTTACATTTAAATTCTTTGTTTACATATGTAGTCTTTGTATACATTTATAGTGTTTACATTTAGAGTCTTTGTTTACGTTTGCAGTCTTTGTTTACATTTGTAGTCTTTGTCTACATTTAGAGTGTTAGTTTACGTTTGTAGTTTTTGTTTACATTTGTAGTCGGTTTTATTTAGAGTCTTTGCTTATATTTGTAGTCTTTGTTTACATTTGTAGTCTTTGTTTACATTTGTAATCTTTCTTTGAATTTAGAGACCTTCTTTACATTTAGAGTCTTTGTTTACATTTGTAGCCTTTGTTTACATTTTTAGACTTTGTTTACATTTTTAGACTTTGTTTACATATAGAGTCTTTGTTTACATTTGTAGTCTTTGTTTACATTTAGGTCTATGTTTACATTTGCAGTCTTTGTTTACATTTAGAGTCTGTTTACATATCTAGTCTTTGTTTTCATTTATAGTCTGTTTACATTTGTAGACTTTGTTTACATTTAGAGAGTTTGTTTACAGTTTGAGTCACTTAACATTTGTGCTCTTTGTTTACATTTGTATTCTTTGTTTACATTTGTAGTCTGCTTACATTTAGATACTTTGTTTATATTTAGAGGCTTTGTTTACATTTGCTGTCTGTTTACACTTAGAGTCTGTTTACGTTTGTAGTTTTTGTTTACGTTTAGTGTCTTTGTTCACATTTGCAGTCTTTGTTTACAGTTGTAGACTTTCTTAACATTTATAGTCTTTGTTTACAATTGTATTCTTTTTTTAAATTTAGAGACTTTGTTGACATTTAGAGTCCGTTTATATTTGTAGTCTTTGTTTACATTTAGAGAGATTGTTTACATGTAGAGTTTTTGTTTACATTTGTAGTCCTTGTTTACACTTGTAGTCTTTGCTTACATTTAGTCTTTGTTTATATTTAGAGACTTTGTTTACATTTGTAGTCCTTTTTTACACCTAGAGTCCCATTTTGTGTCTTTGTTTACATTTGTAGTCTTTGTTTACATTTTTATTCTTTGTTTACATTTTTAGCCTTTGTTTACATTTAGAGTCTTTGTTTTTGTTTTTAGGCTTTGTTTACACCTAGAGTCCTTGTTTTTACCCAGAGTTTTTTATTACATTTAGAGTCTTTGTTTACATTTTTATTATTTGTTTACATTTGTAGTCCTTTTTTACACTTAGAGTCCTTGTTTGCACCAAGTGTTTTTGGTTACATTTAGAGTCTTTGTTTATATTTCTATTATTTGTTTACATTTAGTTTTGTTTACATTTGTAATCGTTGTCTATATTTAAAGTATTTGTAACTTTTAGTTTTGTTTACATTTGTAGTCTTTGTTTACAATTTTTTCTTTGTTTACATTTAGAGTTCCATTTAGTGTCTGTGTTTACATTTGTAGTCTTTGTTTACATATAGCGCGTTTGTTTACATTTAGAGCCTTTGTTTACATTTTTAGTCTTTGTTTACATTTTTAGCCTTTGTTTACATTTAGAGACTTTGGTTTTATTTTTAGGCTTTGTTTACATTTAGAGTCTGTTTACATTTGTAGTCCTTGTTTACACCTAGAGTCCTTGTTTATACCCAGAGTTTTTTATTACATTTAGAGTCTTTGTTTACATTTTTATTATTTGTTTACATTTTTATTATTTGTTTACATTTAGAGACTTTGTTTACGTTTGCAATCTTTGCTTATATTTAGAGTCTTTGTTTATATTTCTAGTATTTGTTTACATTTAGTTTTGTTTACATTTGTAGTCGTTGTTTTTATTTGTAGTATTTGTTTACTTTTAGTTTTGTTTACATTTGTAGTCTTTGTTTACATTTAGAGTGTTAGTTTACGTTTGTAGTTTTTGTTTACATTTGTAGTCTGTTTCCATTTAGAGTCTTTGTTTACATTTGTAGTCTTTGTTTACATTTGTAGTCTTTGTTTACATATGTAGGCTTTGTTTACATTTAGAGTGTTTACATTTAGTCCCTTTGTTTACATTTGTAGTCTTTGTTTACATTTTTAGCCTTTGTTTACGTTTAGAGTCTTTGTTTTTGTGTTTAGACTTTGTTTATATTTAGAGTCTGTTTACATTTGTAGTCCTTGTTTATACCCAGAGTTTTTTATTACATTTAGAGTCTTTGTTTACATTTTTATTATTTGTTTACATTTAGAGATTTTGTTTACGTTTGCAGTCTTTGTTTACATTTGTAGTCTTTGTTTACATTAAGAGTGTTAGTTTACGTTTGTAGTTTTTGTTTACATTTGTAGTCTGTTTCTATTTAGAGTCTTTGTTTATATTTGTAGTCTTTGTTTACATTTGTAGTCTTTGTTTACATTTGTAATCTTTCTTTACATTTAGAGACCTTCTTTACATTTAGAGTCTTTGTTTACATTTGTAGCCTTTGTTTACATTTTTAGACTTTGTTTACATATTTAGACTTTGTTTACATATAGAGTCTGTTTACATTTGTAGTCTTTGTTTACATTTAGGTCTATGTTTACATTTGCAGTCTTTGTTTACATTTAGAGTCTGTTTACATATGTAGTCTTTGTTTACATTTTTAGTCTGTTTGCATTTAGAGTCTGTTTTCATTTAGAGTCTGTTTACATTTGTAGACTTTGTTTACATTTAGAGAGTTTGTTTACAGTTTGAGTCACTTAACATTTGTGCTCTTTGTTTACATTTGTATTCTTTGTTTACATTTGTAGTCTGCTTACATTTAGATACTTTGTTTATATTTAGAGGCTTTGTTTACATTTGTTGTCTGTTTACACTTAGTCTGTTTACGTTTGTAGTTTTTGTTTACGTTCAGTGTCTTTGTTTACATTTGTAGTCTTTGTTTACAGTTGTAGACTTTCTTAACATTTATAGTCTTTGTTTGCATTTGTATTCTTTGTTTAAATTTAAAGACTTTGTTGACATTTAGAGTCCGTGTTTATTTCTAGTCTTTGTTTACATTTAGAGAGATTGTTTACATGTAGAGTTTTTGTTTACATTTGTAGTCCTTGTTTACACTTGTAGTCTTTGTTTACATTTAGACTTTGTTTATATTTAGAGAATTTGTTTACATTTGTAGTCCTTTTTTACACCTAGAGTCCTTGTTTACACCAAGAGTTTTTGGTTATATTTAGAGTCTTTGTTTATATTTCTATTATTTGTTTACATTTAGTTTTATTTACATTTATAGTCGTTTATATTTGTAGTATTTGTTTACTTTTAGTTTTGTTTACATTTTTATTTTTTGTTTACATTTAGAGTCCCATTTTGTGTCTTTGTTTACATTTGTAGTCTTTGTTTACATATTATTCTTTGTTTACATTTAGAGTTCCATTTAGTGTCTTTGTTTACATTTATAGGCTTTGTTTACATTTAGAGTCTGTTTACATTTGTAGTCCTTGTTTACACCTAGAGTCCTTGTTTATACCCAGAGTTTTTTATTACATTTAGAGTCTTTGTTTACATTTTTATTATTTGTTTACATTTTTATTATTTGTTTACATTTAGAGACTTTGTTTACGTTTGCAACCTTTGGTTACATTTAGAGTCTTTGTTTATATTTCTAGTATTTGTTTACATTTAGTTTTGTTTACATTTGTAGTCGTTGTTTATATTTGTAGTATTTGTTTACTTTTAGTTTTGTTTACATTTGTAGTCTTTGTTTACATTTAGAATGTTAGTTTAAGTTTGTAGTTTTTGTTTACATTTGTAGTCTGTTTCCATTTAGAGTCTTTGTTTACATTTGTAGTCTTTGTTTACATTTGTAGTCTTTGTTTACATATGTAGGCTTTGTTTACATTTAGAGTGTTTACATTTAGTTCCTTTGTTTACATTTGTAGTCTTTGTTTACATTTTTAGCCTTTGTTTACATTTAGAGTCTTTGTTTTTATTTTTAGACTTTGTTTATATTTAGAGTCTGTTTACATTTGTAGTCCTTGTTTATACCCAGAGCTTTTTATTACATTTAGAGTCTTTGTTTACATTTTTATTATTTGTTTACATTTGTAGTCTTTGTTTACATTTAGAGTGTTAGTTTACGTTTGTAGTTTTTGTTTACATTTGTAGTCTGTTTCTATTTAGAGTCTTTGTTTATATTTGTAGTCTTTGTTTACATTTGTAGTCTTTGTTTACATTTGTAGTCTTTGTTTACATTTGTAATCTTTCTTTACATTTAGAGACCTTCTTTACATTTAGAGTCTTTGTTTACATTTGTAGCCTTTGTTTACATTTTTAGACTTTGTTTACATATTTAGACTTTGTTTACATATAGAGTCTGTTTACATTTGTAGTCTTTGTTTACATTTAGGTCTATGTTTACATTTGCAGTCTTTGTTTACATTTAGAGTCTGTTTACATATGTAGTCTTTGTTTACATTTTTAGTCTGTTTGCATTTAGAGTCTGTTTGCATTTATAGTCTGTTTACAATTGTAGACTCTGTTTATATTTAGAGAGTTTGTTTAAAGTTTGAGTCACTTAACATTTGTGCTCTTTGTTTACATTTGTATTCTTTGTTTACATTTGTAGTCTGCTTACATTTAGATACTTTGTTTATATTTAGAGGCTTTGTTTACATTTGTTGTCTGTTTACACTTAGTCTGTTTACGTTTGTAGTTTTTGTTTACGTTTAGTGTCTTTGTTTACATTTGTAGTCGTTGTTTACAGTTGTAGACTTTCTTAACATTTATAGTCTTTGTTTGCATTTGTATTCTTTGTTTAAATTTAGAGACTTTGTTGACATTTAGAGTCCGTTTATATTTGTAGTCTTTGTTTACATTTAGAGAGATTGTTTACATGTAGAGTTTTGTTTACATTTGTAGTCCTTGTTTACACTTGTAGTCTTTGTTTACATTTAGACTTTGTTTATATTTAGAGACTTTGTTTACATTTGTAGTCCTTTTTTACACCTAGAGTCCTTGTTTACCCCAAGAGTTTTTGGTTACATTTAGAGTCTTTGTTTATATTTCTATTATTTGTTTACATTTAGTTTTGTTTACATTTGTAATCGTTGTTTATATTTGTAGTATTTGTTACTTTTAGTTTTGTTTACATTTGTAGTCTTTCTTTACATTTTTATTTTTTGTTTACATTTAGAGTCCCATTTTGTGTCTTTGTTTACATTTGTAGTCTTTGTTTACATTTTTATTCTTTGTTTACATTTAGAGTTCCATTTAGTGTCTTTGTTTACATTTTTAGTCTTTGTTTACATTTAGAGACTTTGTTTACGTTTGCAATCTTTGGTTACATTTAGAGTCTTTGTTTATATTTCTAGTATTTGTTTACATTTAGTTTTGTTTATATTTGTAGTCGTTGTTTATATTTGTAGTATTTGTTTACATTTGTAGTCTTTGTTTACATTTGTAATCTTTGTTTGCATTTAGAGACCTTCTTTATATTTAGAGTCTTTGTTTACGTTTGTAGTCTTTGTTTACATTTTTAGTCTTTGTTTTAATTTAGAGTCTGTTTACATTTAAGGTCTTTGTTTACATTTGTAGTCTTTATTTACATTTAAATTCTTTGTTTACATATGTAGTCTTTGTATACATTTATAGTGTTTACATTTAGAGTCTTTGTTTACGTTTGCAGTCTTTGTTTACATTTGTAGTCTTTGTCTACATTTAGAGTGTTAGTTTACGTTTGTAGTTTTTGTTTACATTTGTAGTCGGTTTTATTTAGAGTCTTTGCTTATATTTGTAGTCTTTGTTTACATTTGTAGTCTTTGTTTACATTTGTAATCTTTCTTTGAATTTAGAGACCTTCTTTACATTTAGAGTCTTTGTTTACATTTGTAGCCTTTGTTTACATTTTTAGACTTTGTTTACATTTTTAGACTTTGTTTACATATAGAGTCTTTGTTTACATTTGTAGTCTTTGTTTACATTTAGGTCTATGTTTACATTTGCAGTCTTTGTTTACATTTAGAGTCTGTTTACATATCTAGTCTTTGTTTTCATTTATAGTCTGTTTACATTTGTAGACTTTGTTTACATTTAGAGAGTTTGTTTACAGTTTGAGTCACTTAACATTTGTGCTCTTTGTTTACATTTGTATTCTTTGTTTACATTTGTAGTCTGCTTACATTTAGATACTTTGTTTATATTTAGAGGCTTTGTTTACATTTGCTGTCTGTTTACACTTAGAGTCTGTTTACGTTTGTAGTTTTTGTTTACGTTTAGTGTCTTTGTTCACATTTGCAGTCTTTGTTTACAGTTGTAGACTTTCTTAACATTTATAGTCTTTGTTTACAATTGTATTCTTTTTTTAAATTTAGAGACTTTGTTTACATTTAGAGTCCGTTTATATTTGTAGTCTTTGTTTACATTTAGAGAGATTGTTTACATGTAGAGTTTTTGTTTACATTTGTAGTCCTTGTTTACACTTCTAGTCTTTGCTTACATTTAGTCTTTGTTTATATTTAGAGACTTTGTTTACATTTGTAGTCCTTTTTTACACCTAGAGTCCCATTTTGTGTCTTTGTTTACATTTGTAGTCTTTGTTTACATTTTTATTCTTTGTTTACATTTTTAGCCTTTGTTTACATTTAGAGTCTTTGTTTTTGTTTTTAGGCTTTGTTTACACCTAGAGTCCTTGTTTTTACCCAGAGTTTTTTATTACATTTAGAGTCTTTGTTTACATTTTTATTATTTGTTTACATTTGTAGTCCTTTTTTACACTTAGAGTCCTTGTTTGCACCAAGTGTTTTTGGTTACATTTAGAGTCTTTGTTTATATTTCTATTATTTGTTTACATTTAGTTTTGTTTACATTTGTAATCGTTGTCTATATTTGTAGTATTTGTAACTTTTAGTTTTGTTTACATTTGTAGTCTTTGTTTACAATTTTTTCTTTGTTTACATTTAGAGTTCCATTTAGTGTCTGTGTTTACATTTGTAGTCTTTGTTTACATATAGCGCGTTTGTTTACATTTAGAGCCTTTGTTTACATTTTTAGTCTTTGTTTACATTTTTAGCCTTTGTTTACATTTAGAGACTTTGGTTTTATTTTTAGGCTTTGTTTACATTTAGAGTCTGTTTACATTTGTAGTCCTTGTTTACACCTAGAGTCCTTGTTTATACCCAGAGTTTTTTATTACATTTAGAGTCTTTGTTTACATTTTTATTATTTGTTTACATTTTTATTATTTGTTTACATTTAGAGACTTTGTTTACGTTTGCAACCTTTGGTTACATTTAGAGTCTTTGTTTATATTTCTAGTATTTGTTTACATTTAGTTTTGTTTACATTTGTAGTCGTTGTTTATATTTGTAGTATTTGTTTACTTTTAGTTTTGTTTACATTTGTAGTCTTTGTTTACATTTAGAATGTTAGTTTAAGTTTGTAGTTTTTGTTTACATTTGTAGTCTGTTTCCATTTAGAGTCTTTGTTTACATTTGTAGTCTTTGTTTACATTTGTAGTCTTTGTTTACATATGTAGGCTTTGTTTACATTTAGAGTGTTTACATTTAGTTCCTTTGTTTACATTTGTAGTCTTTGTTTACATTTTTAGCCTTTGTTTACATTTAGAGTCTTTGTTTTTATTTTTAGACTTTGTTTATATTTAGAGTCTGTTTACATTTGTAGTCCTTGTTTATACCCAGAGCTTTTTATTACATTTAGAGTCTTTGTTTACATTTTTATTATTTGTTTACATTTGTAGTCTTTGTTTACATTTAGAGTGTTAGTTTACGTTTGTAGTTTTTGTTTACATTTGTAGTCTGTTTCTATTTAGAGTCTTTGTTTATATTTGTAGTCTTTGTTTACATTTGTAGTCTTTGTTTACATTTGTAGTCTTTGTTTACATTTGTAATCTTTCTTTACATTTAGAGACCTTCTTTACATTTAGAGTCTTTGTTTACATTTGTAGCCTTTGTTTACATTTTTAGACTTTGTTTACATATTTAGACTTTGTTTACATATAGAGTCTGTTTACATTTGTAGTCTTTGTTTACATTTAGGTCTATGTTTACATTTGCAGTCTTTGTTTACATTTAGAGTCTGTTTACATATGTAGTCTTTGTTTACATTTTTAGTCTGTTTGCATTTAGAGTCTGTTTGCATTTATAGTCTGTTTACAATTGTAGACTCTGTTTATATTTAGAGAGTTTGTTTAAAGTTTGAGTCACTTAACATTTGTGCTCTTTGTTTACATTTGTATTCTTTGTTTACATTTGTAGTCTGCTTACATTTAGATACTTTGTTTATATTTAGAGGCTTTGTTTACATTTGTTGTCTGTTTACACTTAGTCTGTTTACGTTTGTAGTTTTTGTTTACGTTTAGTGTCTTTGTTTACATTTGTAGTCGTTGTTTACAGTTGTAGACTTTCTTAACATTTATAGTCTTTGTTTGCATTTGTATTCTTTGTTTAAATTTAGAGACTTTGTTGACATTTAGAGTCCGTTTATATTTGTAGTCTTTGTTTACATTTAGAGAGATTGTTTACATGTAGAGTTTTGTTTACATTTGTAGTCCTTGTTTACACTTGTAGTCTTTGTTTACATTTAGACTTTGTTTATATTTAGAGACTTTGTTTACATTTGTAGTCCTTTTTTACACCTAGAGTCCTTGTTTACCCCAAGAGTTTTTGGTTACATTTAGAGTCTTTGTTTATATTTCTATTATTTGTTTACATTTAGTTTTGTTTACATTTGTAATCGTTGTTTATATTTGTAGTATTTGTTACTTTTAGTTTTGTTTACATTTGTAGTCTTTCTTTACATTTTTATTTTTTGTTTACATTTAGAGTCCCATTTTGTGTCTTTGTTTACATTTGTAGTCTTTGTTTACATTTTTATTCTTTGTTTACATTTAGAGTTCCATTTAGTGTCTTTGTTTACATTTTTAGTCTTTGTTTACATTTAGAGACTTTGTTTACGTTTGCAATCTTTGGTTACATTTAGAGTCTTTGTTTATATTTCTAGTATTTGTTTACATTTAGTTTTGTTTATATTTGTAGTCGTTGTTTATATTTGTAGTATTTGTTTACATTTGTAGTCTTTGTTTACATTTGTAATCTTTGTTTGCATTTAGAGACCTTCTTTATATTTAGAGTCTTTGTTTACGTTTGTAGTCTTTGTTTACATTTTTAGTCTTTGTTTTAATTTAGAGTCTGTTTACATTTAAGGTCTTTGTTTACATTTGTAGTCTTTATTTACATTTAAATTCTTTGTTTACATATGTAGTCTTTGTATACATTTATAGTGTTTACATTTAGAGTCTTTGTTTACGTTTGCAGTCTTTGTTTACATTTGTAGTCTTTGTCTACATTTAGAGTGTTAGTTTACGTTTGTAGTTTTTGTTTACATTTGTAGTCGGTTTTATTTAGAGTCTTTGCTTATATTTGTAGTCTTTGTTTACATTTGTAGTCTTTGTTTACATTTGTAATCTTTCTTTGAATTTAGAGACCTTCTTTACATTTAGAGTCTTTGTTTACATTTGTAGCCTTTGTTTACATTTTTAGACTTTGTTTACATTTTTAGACTTTGTTTACATATAGAGTCTTTGTTTACATTTGTAGTCTTTGTTTACATTTAGGTCTATGTTTACATTTGCAGTCTTTGTTTACATTTAGAGTCTGTTTACATATCTAGTCTTTGTTTTCATTTATAGTCTGTTTACATTTGTAGACTTTGTTTACATTTAGAGAGTTTGTTTACAGTTTGAGTCACTTAACATTTGTGCTCTTTGTTTACATTTGTATTCTTTGTTTACATTTGTAGTCTGCTTACATTTAGATACTTTGTTTATATTTAGAGGCTTTGTTTACATTTGCTGTCTGTTTACACTTAGAGTCTGTTTACGTTTGTAGTTTTTGTTTACGTTTAGTGTCTTTGTTCACATTTGCAGTCTTTGTTTACAGTTGTAGACTTTCTTAACATTTATAGTCTTTGTTTACAATTGTATTCTTTTTTTAAATTTAGAGACTTTGTTTACATTTAGAGTCCGTTTATATTTGTAGTCTTTGTTTACATTTAGAGAGATTGTTTACATGTAGAGTTTTTGTTTACATTTGTAGTCCTTGTTTACACTTCTAGTCTTTGCTTACATTTAGTCTTTGTTTATATTTAGAGACTTTGTTTACATTTGTAGTCCTTTTTTACACCTAGAGTCCCATTTTGTGTCTTTGTTTACATTTGTAGTCTTTGTTTACATTTTTATTCTTTGTTTACATTTTTAGCCTTTGTTTACATTTAGAGTCTTTGTTTTTGTTTTTAGGCTTTGTTTACACCTAGAGTCCTTGTTTTTACCCAGAGTTTTTTATTACATTTAGAGTCTTTGTTTACATTTTTATTATTTGTTTACATTTGTAGTCCTTTTTTACACTTAGAGTCCTTGTTTGCACCAAGTGTTTTTGGTTACATTTAGAGTCTTTGTTTATATTTCTATTATTTGTTTACATTTAGTTTTGTTTACATTTGTAATCGTTGTCTATATTTGTAGTATTTGTAACTTTTAGTTTTGTTTACATTTGTAGTCTTTGTTTACAATTTTTTCTTTGTTTACATTTAGAGTTCCATTTAGTGTCTGTGTTTACATTTGTAGTCTTTGTTTACATATAGCGCGTTTGTTTACATTTAGAGCCTTTGTTTACATTTTTAGTCTTTGTTTACATTTTTAGCCTTTGTTTACATTTAGAGACTTTGGTTTTATTTTTAGGCTTTGTTTACATTTAGAGTCTGTTTACATTTGTAGTCCTTGTTTACACCTAGAGTCCTTGTTTATACCCAGAGTTTTTTATTACATTTAGAGTCTTTGTTTACATTTTTATTATTTGTTTACATTTTTATTATTTGTTTACATTTAGAGACTTTGTTTACGTTTGCAATCTTTGCTTATATTTAGAGTCTTTGTTTATATTTCTAGTATTTGTTTACATTTAGTTTTGTTTACATTTGTAGTCGTTGTTTTTATTTGTAGTATTTGTTTACTTTTAGTTTTGTTTACATTTGTAGTCTTTGTTTACATTTAGAGTGTTAGTTTACGTTTGTAGTTTTTGTTTACATTTGTAGTCTGTTTCCATTTAGAGTCTTTGTTTACATTTGTAGTCTTTGTTTACATTTGTAGTCTTTGTTTACATATGTAGGCTTTGTTTACATTTAGAGTGTTTACATTTAGTCCCTTTGTTTACATTTGTAGTCTTTGTTTACATTTTTAGCCTTTGTTTACGTTTAGAGTCTTTGTTTTTGTGTTTAGACTTTGTTTATATTTAGAGTCTGTTTACATTTGTAGTCCTTGTTTATACCCAGAGTTTTTTATTACATTTAGAGTCTTTGTTTACATTTTTATTATTTGTTTACATTTAGAGATTTTGTTTACGTTTGCAGTCTTTGTTTACATTTGTAGTCTTTGTTTACATTAAGAGTGTTAGTTTACGTTTGTAGTTTTTGTTTACATTTGTAGTCTGTTTCTATTTAGAGTCTTTGTTTATATTTGTAGTCTTTGTTTACATTTGTAGTCTTTGTTTACATTTGTAATCTTTCTTTACATTTAGAGACCTTCTTTACATTTAGAGTCTTTGTTTACATTTGTAGCCTTTGTTTACATTTTTAGACTTTGTTTACATATTTAGACTTTGTTTACATATAGAGTCTGTTTACATTTGTAGTCTTTGTTTACATTTAGGTCTATGTTTACATTTGCAGTCTTTGTTTACATTTAGAGTCTGTTTACATATGTAGTCTTTGTTTACATTTTTAGTCTGTTTGCATTTAGAGTCTGTTTTCATTTAGAGTCTGTTTACATTTGTAGACTTTGTTTACATTTAGAGAGTTTGTTTACAGTTTGAGTCACTTAACATTTGTGCTCTTTGTTTACATTTGTATTCTTTGTTTACATTTGTAGTCTGCTTACATTTAGATACTTTGTTTATATTTAGAGGCTTTGTTTACATTTGTTGTCTGTTTACACTTAGTCTGTTTACGTTTGTAGTTTTTGTTTACGTTCAGTGTCTTTGTTTACATTTGTAGTCTTTGTTTACAGTTGTAGACTTTCTTAACATTTATAGTCTTTGTTTGCATTTGTATTCTTTGTTTAAATTTAGAGACTTTGTTGACATTTAGAGTCCGTGTTTATTTCTAGTCTTTGTTTACATTTAGAGAGATTGTTTACATGTAGAGTTTTTGTTTACATTTGTAGTCCTTGTTTACACTTGTAGTCTTTGTTTACATTTAGACTTTGTTTATATTTAGAGAATTTGTTTACATTTGTAGTCCTTTTTTACACCTAGAGTCCTTGTTTACACCAAGAGTTTTTGGTTATATTTAGAGTCTTTGTTTATATTTCTATTATTTGTTTACATTTAGTTTTATTTACATTTATAGTCGTTTATATTTGTAGTATTTGTTTACTTTTAGTTTTGTTTACATTTTTATTTTTTGTTTACATTTAGAGTCCCATTTTGTGTCTTTGTTTACATTTGTAGTCTTTGTTTACATTTTATTCTTTGTTTACATTTAGAGTTCCATTTAGTGTCTTTGTTTACATTTATAGGCTTTGTTTACATTTAGAGTCTGTTTACATTTGTAGTCCTTGTTTACACCTAGAGTCCTTGTTTATACCCAGAGTTTTTTATTACATTTAGAGTCTTTGTTTACATTTTTATTATTTGTTTACATTTTTATTATTTGTTTACATTTAGAGACTGTTTACGTTTGCAATCTTTGGTTACATTTAGAGTCTTTGTTTATATTTCTAGTATTTGTTTACATATAGTTTTGTTTACATTTGTAGTCGTTGTTTATATTTGTAGTATTTGTTTACTTTTAGTTTTGTTTACATTTGTAGTCTTTGTTTACATTTAGAATGTTAGTTTAAGTTTGTAGTTTTTGTTTACATTTGTAGTCTGTTTCCATTTAGAGTCTTTGTTTACATTTGTAGTCTTTGTTTACATTTGTAGTCTTTGTTTACATATGTAGGCTTTGTTTACATTTAGAGTGTTTACATTTAGTTCCTTTGTTTACATTTGTAGTCTTTGTTTACATTTTTAGCCTTTGTTTACATTTAGAGTCTTTGTTTTTATTTTTAGACTTTGTTTATATTTAGAGTCTGTTTACATTTGTAGTCCTTGTTTATACCCAGAGCTTTTTATTACATTTAGAGTCTTTGTTTACATTTTTATTATTTGTTTACATTTGTAGTCTTTGTTTACATTTAGAGTGTTAGTTTACGTTTGTAGTTTTTGTTTACATTTGTAGTCTGTTTCTATTTAGAGTCTTTGTTTATATTTGTAGTCTTTGTTTACATTTGTAGTCTTTGTTTACATTTGTAGTCTTTGTTTACATTTGTAATCTTTCTTTACATTTAGAGACCTTCTTTACATTTAGAGTCTTTGTTTACATTTGTAGCCTTTGTTTACATTTTTAGACTTTGTTTACATATTTAGACTTTGTTTACATATAGAGTCTGTTTACATTTGTAGTCTTTGTTTACATTTAGGTCTATGTTTACATTTGCAGTCTTTGTTTACATTTAGAGTCTGTTTACATATGTAGTCTTTGTTTACATTTTTAGTCTGTTTGCATTTAGAGTCTGTTTGCATTTATAGTCTGTTTACAATTGTAGACTCTGTTTATATTTAGAGAGTTTGTTTAAAGTTTGAGTCACTTAACATTTGTGCTCTTTGTTTACATTTGTATTCTTTGTTTACATTTGTAGTCTGCTTACATTTAGATACTTTGTTTATATTTAGAGGCTTTGTTTACATTTGTTGTCTGTTTACACTTAGTCTGTTTACGTTTGTAGTTTTTGTTTACGTTTAGTGTCTTTGTTTACATTTGTAGTCGTTGTTTACAGTTGTAGACTTTCTTAACATTTATAGTCTTTGTTTGCATTTGTATTCTTTGTTTAAATTTAGAGACTTTGTTGACATTTAGAGTCCGTTTATATTTGTAGTCTTTGTTTACATTTAGAGAGATTGTTTACATGTAGAGTTTTGTTTACATTTGTAGTCCTTGTTTACACTTGTAGTCTTTGTTTACATTTAGACTTTGTTTATATTTAGAGACTTTGTTTACATTTGTAGTCCTTTTTTACACCTAGAGTCCTTGTTTACCCCAAGAGTTTTTGGTTACATTTAGAGTCTTTGTTTATATTTCTATTATTTGTTTACATTTAGTTTTGTTTACATTTGTAATCGTTGTTTATATTTGTAGTATTTGTTACTTTTAGTTTTGTTTACATTTGTAGTCTTTCTTTACATTTTTATTTTTTGTTTACATTTAGAGTCCCATTTTGTGTCTTTGTTTACATTTGTAGTCTTTGTTTACATTTTTATTCTTTGTTTACATTTAGAGTTCCATTTAGTGTCTTTGTTTACATTTTTAGTCTTTGTTTACATTTAGAGACTTTGTTTACGTTTGCAATCTTTGGTTACATTTAGAGTCTTTGTTTATATTTCTAGTATTTGTTTACATTTAGTTTTGTTTATATTTGTAGTCGTTGTTTATATTTGTAGTATTTGTTTACATTTGTAGTCTTTGTTTACATTTGTAATCTTTGTTTGCATTTAGAGACCTTCTTTATATTTAGAGTCTTTGTTTACGTTTGTAGTCTTTGTTTACATTTTTAGTCTTTGTTTTAATTTAGAGTCTGTTTACATTTAAGGTCTTTGTTTACATTTGTAGTCTTTATTTACATTTAAATTCTTTGTTTACATATGTAGTCTTTGTATACATTTATAGTGTTTACATTTAGAGTCTTTGTTTACGTTTGCAGTCTTTGTTTACATTTGTAGTCTTTGTCTACATTTAGAGTGTTAGTTTACGTTTGTAGTTTTTGTTTACATTTGTAGTCGGTTTTATTTAGAGTCTTTGCTTATATTTGTAGTCTTTGTTTACATTTGTAGTCTTTGTTTACATTTGTAATCTTTCTTTGAATTTAGAGACCTTCTTTACATTTAGAGTCTTTGTTTACATTTGTAGCCTTTGTTTACATTTTTAGACTTTGTTTACATTTTTAGACTTTGTTTACATATAGAGTCTTTGTTTACATTTGTAGTCTTTGTTTACATTTAGGTCTATGTTTACATTTGCAGTCTTTGTTTACATTTAGAGTCTGTTTACATATCTAGTCTTTGTTTTCATTTATAGTCTGTTTACATTTGTAGACTTTGTTTACATTTAGAGAGTTTGTTTACAGTTTGAGTCACTTAACATTTGTGCTCTTTGTTTACATTTGTATTCTTTGTTTACATTTGTAGTCTGCTTACATTTAGATACTTTGTTTATATTTAGAGGCTTTGTTTACATTTGCTGTCTGTTTACACTTAGAGTCTGTTTACGTTTGTAGTTTTTGTTTACGTTTAGTGTCTTTGTTCACATTTGCAGTCTTTGTTTACAGTTGTAGACTTTCTTAACATTTATAGTCTTTGTTTACAATTGTATTCTTTTTTTAAATTTAGAGACTTTGTTTACATTTAGAGTCCGTTTATATTTGTAGTCTTTGTTTACATTTAGAGAGATTGTTTACATGTAGAGTTTTTGTTTACATTTGTAGTCCTTGTTTACACTTCTAGTCTTTGCTTACATTTAGTCTTTGTTTATATTTAGAGACTTTGTTTACATTTGTAGTCCTTTTTTACACCTAGAGTCCCATTTTGTGTCTTTGTTTACATTTGTAGTCTTTGTTTACATTTTTATTCTTTGTTTACATTTTTAGCCTTTGTTTACATTTAGAGTCTTTGTTTTTGTTTTTAGGCTTTGTTTACACCTAGAGTCCTTGTTTTTACCCAGAGTTTTTTATTACATTTAGAGTCTTTGTTTACATTTTTATTATTTGTTTACATTTGTAGTCCTTTTTTACACTTAGAGTCCTTGTTTGCACCAAGTGTTTTTGGTTACATTTAGAGTCTTTGTTTATATTTCTATTATTTGTTTACATTTAGTTTTGTTTACATTTGTAATCGTTGTCTATATTTGTAGTATTTGTAACTTTTAGTTTTGTTTACATTTGTAGTCTTTGTTTACAATTTTTTCTTTGTTTACATTTAGAGTTCCATTTAGTGTCTGTGTTTACATTTGTAGTCTTTGTTTACATATAGCGCGTTTGTTTACATTTAGAGCCTTTGTTTACATTTTTAGTCTTTGTTTACATTTTTAGCCTTTGTTTACATTTAGAGACTTTGGTTTTATTTTTAGGCTTTGTTTACATTTAGAGTCTGTTTACATTTGTAGTCCTTGTTTACACCTAGAGTCCTTGTTTATACCCAGAGTTTTTTATTACATTTAGAGTCTTTGTTTACATTTTTATTATTTGTTTACATTTTTATTATTTGTTTACATTTAGAGACTTTGTTTACGTTTGCAATCTTTGCTTATATTTAGAGTCTTTGTTTATATTTCTAGTATTTGTTTACATTTAGTTTTGTTTACATTTGTAGTCGTTGTTTTTATTTGTAGTATTTGTTTACTTTTAGTTTTGTTTACATTTGTAGTCTTTGTTTACATTTAGAGTGTTAGTTTACGTTTGTAGTTTTTGTTTACATTTGTAGTCTGTTTCCATTTAGAGTCTTTGTTTACATTTGTAGTCTTTGTTTACATTTGTAGTCTTTGTTTACATATGTAGGCTTTGTTTACATTTAGAGTGTTTACATTTAGTCCCTTTGTTTACATTTGTAGTCTTTGTTTACATTTTTAGCCTTTGTTTACGTTTAGAGTCTTTGTTTTTGTGTTTAGACTTTGTTTATATTTAGAGTCTGTTTACATTTGTAGTCCTTGTTTATACCCAGAGTTTTTTATTACATTTAGAGTCTTTGTTTACATTTTTATTATTTGTTTACATTTAGAGATTTTGTTTACGTTTGCAGTCTTTGTTTACATTTGTAGTCTTTGTTTACATTAAGAGTGTTAGTTTACGTTTGTAGTTTTTGTTTACATTTGTAGTCTGTTTCTATTTAGAGTCTTTGTTTATATTTGTAGTCTTTGTTTACATTTGTAGTCTTTGTTTACATTTGTAATCTTTCTTTACATTTAGAGACCTTCTTTACATTTAGAGTCTTTGTTTACATTTGTAGCCTTTGTTTACATTTTTAGACTTTGTTTACATATTTAGACTTTGTTTACATATAGAGTCTGTTTACATTTGTAGTCTTTGTTTACATTTAGGTCTATGTTTACATTTGCAGTCTTTGTTTACATTTAGAGTCTGTTTACATATGTAGTCTTTGTTTACATTTTTAGTCTGTTTGCATTTAGAGTCTGTTTTCATTTAGAGTCTGTTTACATTTGTAGACTTTGTTTACATTTAGAGAGTTTGTTTACAGTTTGAGTCACTTAACATTTGTGCTCTTTGTTTACATTTGTATTCTTTGTTTACATTTGTAGTCTGCTTACATTTAGATACTTTGTTTATATTTAGAGGCTTTGTTTACATTTGTTGTCTGTTTACACTTAGTCTGTTTACGTTTGTAGTTTTTGTTTACGTTCAGTGTCTTTGTTTACATTTGTAGTCTTTGTTTACAGTTGTAGACTTTCTTAACATTTATAGTCTTTGTTTGCATTTGTATTCTTTGTTTAAATTTAGAGACTTTGTTGACATTTAGAGTCCGTGTTTATTTCTAGTCTTTGTTTACATTTAGAGAGATTGTTTACATGTAGAGTTTTTGTTTACATTTGTAGTCCTTGTTTACACTTGTAGTCTTTGTTTACATTTAGACTTTGTTTATATTTAGAGAATTTGTTTACATTTGTAGTCCTTTTTTACACCTAGAGTCCTTGTTTACACCAAGAGTTTTTGGTTATATTTAGAGTCTTTGTTTATATTTCTATTATTTGTTTACATTTAGTTTTATTTACATTTATAGTCGTTTATATTTGTAGTATTTGTTTACTTTTAGTTTTGTTTACATTTTTATTTTTTGTTTACATTTAGAGTCCCATTTTGTGTCTTTGTTTACATTTGTAGTCTTTGTTTACATTTTATTCTTTGTTTACATTTAGAGTTCCATTTAGTGTCTTTGTTTACATTTATAGGCTTTGTTTACATTTAGAGTCTGTTTACATTTGTAGTCCTTGTTTACACCTAGAGTCCTTGTTTATACCCAGAGTTTTTTATTACATTTAGAGTCTTTGTTTACATTTTTATTATTTGTTTACATTTTTATTATTTGTTTACATTTAGAGACTGTTTACGTTTGCAATCTTTGGTTACATTTAGAGTCTTTGTTTATATTTCTAGTATTTGTTTACATATAGTTTTGTTTACATTTGTAGTCGTTGTTTATATTTGTAGTATTTGTTTACTTTTAGTTTTGTTTACATTTGTAGTCTTTGTTTACATTTAGAATGTTAGTTTAAGTTTGTAGTTTTTGTTTACATTTGTAGTCTGTTTCCATTTAGAGTCTTTGTTTACATTTGTAGTCTTTGTTTACATTTGTAGTCTTTGTTTACATATGTAGGCTTTGTTTACATTTAGAGTGTTTACATTTAGTTCCTTTGTTTACATTTGTAGTCTTTGTTTACATTTTTAGCCTTTGTTTACATTTAGAGTCTTTGTTTTTATTTTTAGACTTTGTTTATATTTAGAGTCTGTTTACATTTGTAGTCCTTGTTTATACCCAGAGCTTTTTATTACATTTAGAGTCTTTGTTTACATTTTTATTATTTGTTTACATTTGTAGTCTTTGTTTACATTTAGAGTGTTAGTTTACGTTTGTAGTTTTTGTTTACATTTGTAGTCTGTTTCTATTTAGAGTCTTTGTTTATATTTGTAGTCTTTGTTTACATTTGTAGTCTTTGTTTACATTTGTAATCTTTGTTTGCATTTAGAGACCTTCTTTATATTTAGAGTCTTTGTTTACGTTTGTAGTCTTTGTTTACATTTTTAGTCTTTGTTTTAATTTAGAGTCTGTTTACATTTAAGGTCTTTGTTTACATTTGTAGTCTTTATTTACATTTAAATTCTTTGTTTACATATGTAGACTTTGTATACATTTATAGTGTTTACATTTAGAGTCTTTGTTTACGTTTGCAGTCTTTGTTTACATTTGTAGTCTTTGTCTACATTTAGAGTGTTAGTTTACGTTTGTAGTTTTTGTTTACATTTGTAGTCTGTTTTATTTAGAGTCTTTGCTTATATTTGTAGTCTTTGTTTACATTTGTAGTCTTTGTTTACATTTGTAATCTTTCTTTGAATTTAGAGACCTTCTTTACATTTAGAGTCTTTGTTTACATTTGTAGCCTTTGTTTACATTTTTAGACTTTGTTTACATTTTTAGACTTTGTTTACATATAGAGTCTTTGTTTACATTTGTAGTCTTTGTTTACATTTAGGTCTATATTTACATTTGCAGTCTTTGTTTACATTTAGAGTCTGTTTACATATCTAGTCTTTGTTTTCATTTATAGTCTGTTTACATTTGTAGACTTTGTTTACATTTAGAGAGTTTGTTTACAGTTTGAGTCACTTAACATTTGTGCTCTTTGTTTACATTTGTATTCTTTGTTTACATTTGTAGTCTGCTTACATTTAGATACTTTGTTTATATTTAGAGGCTTTGTTTACATTTGTTGTCTGTTTACACTTAGAGTCTGTTTACGTTTGTAGTTTTTGTTTACGTTTAGTGTCTTTGTTTACATTTGCTGTCTTTGTTTACAGTTGTAGACTTTCTTAACATTTATAGTCTTTGTTTACATTTGTATTCTTTGTTTAAATTTAGAGACTTTTTTGACATTTAGAGTCCGTTTATATTTGTAGTCTTTGTTTACATTTAGAGAGATTGTTTACATGTAGAGTTTTTGTTTACATTTGTAGTCCTTGTTTACACTTGTAGTCTTTGTTTACATTTAGTCTTTGTTTATATTTAGAGACATTGTTTACATTTGTAGTCCTTTTTTACACCTAGAGTCCCATTTTGTGTCTTTGTTTACATTTGTAGTCTTTGTTTACATTTTTATTCTTTGTTTACATTTAGAGTTTCATTTAGAGTCTTTGTTTACATATAGCGCGTTTGTTTACATTTAGAGCCTTTGTTTACATTTTTAGTCTTTGTTTACATTTTTAGCCTTTGTTTACATTTAGAGTCTTTGTTTTTGTTTTTAGGCTTTGTTTACATTTAGAGTCTGTTTACATTTGTAGTCCTTGTTTACACCTAGAGTCCTTGTTTATACCCAGAGTTTTTTATTACATTTAGAGTCTTTGTTTACATTTTTATTATTTGTTTACATTTGTAGTCCTTTTTTACACTTAGAGTCCTTGTTTACACCAAGAGTTTTTGGTTACATTTAGAGTCTTTGTTTATATTTATATTATTTGTTTACATTTAGTTTTGTTTACATTTGTAATCGTTGTCTATATTTGTAGTATTTGTAACTTTTAGTTTTGTTTACATTTGTAGTCTTTGTTTACAATTTTATTCTTTGTTTACATTTAGAGTTCCATTTAGTGTCTTTGTTTACATTTGTAGTCTTTGTTTACATATAGCGCGTTTGTTTACATTTAGAGCCTTTGTTTACATTTTTAGTCTTTGTTTACATTTTTAGCCTTTCTTTACATTTAGAGTCTTTGGTTTTATTTTTAGGCTTTGTTTACATTTAGAGTCTGTTTACATTTGTAGTCCTTGTTTATACCCAGAGTTTTTTATTACATTTAGAGTCTTTGTTTATATTTTTATTATTTGTTAACATTTAGAGTTTTTGTTTACGTTTGCAGTCTTTGTTTACATTTGTAGTCTTTGTTTACATTTAGAGTATTAGTTTACGTTTGTAGTTTTTGTTTACATTTGTAGTCTGTTTCTATTTAGAGTCTTTGTTTATATTTGTAGCCTTTGTTTACATTTGTAGTCTTTGTTTACATTTGTAATCTTTGTTTGCATTTAGAGACCTTCTTTATATTTAGAGTCTTTGTTTACGTTTGTAGTCTTTGTTTACATTTTTAGTCTTTGTTTTAATTTAGAGTCTGTTTACATTTAAGGTCTTTGTTTACATTTGTAGTCTTTATTTACATTTAAATTCTTTGTTTACATATGTAGACTTTGTATATATTTATAGTGTTTACATTTAGAGTCTTTGTTTACGTTTGCAGTCTTTGTTTACATTTGTAGTCTTTGTCTACATTTAGAGTGTTAGTTTACGTTTGTAGTCTTTGTTTACATTTGTAGTCTTTGTTTACATTTGTAATCTTTCTTTGAATTTAGAGACCTTCTTTATATTTAGAGTCTTTGATTACATTTGTAGCCTTTGTTTACATTTTTAGACTTTGTTTATATTTTTAGACTTGGTTTACATATAGAGTCTTTGTTTACATTTGTAGTCTTTGTTTACATTTAGGTCTATGTTTACATTTGCAGTCTTTGTTTACATTTAATGTCTGTTTACATATCTAGTCTTTGTTTTCATTTATTGTCTGTTTACATTTGTAGACTTTGTTTACATTTAGAGAGTTTATTTACAGTTTGAGTCACTTAACATTTGTGCTCTTTGTTTACATTTGTATTCTTTGTTTACATTTGTAGTCTGCTTACATTTAGATACTTTGTTTATATTTAGAGGCTTTGTTTACATTTGTTGTCTGTTTACACTTAGAGTCTGTTTACGTTTGTAGTTTTTGTTTACGTTTAGTGTCTTTGTTTACATTTGCAGTCTTTGTTTACAGTTGTAGACTTTCTTAACATTTATAGTCTTTGTTTACATTTGTATTCTTTGTTTAAATTTAGAGACTTTGTTGACATTTAGAGTCCGTTTATATTTGTAGTCTTTGTTTACATTTAGAGAGATTGTTTACATGTAGAGTTTTTGTTTACATTTGTAGTCCTTGTTTACACTTGTAGTCTTTGTTTACATTTAGTCTTTGTTTATATTTAGAGACTTTGTTTACATTTGTAGTCCTTTTTTACACCTAGAGTCCCATTTTGTGTCTTTGTTTACATTTGTAGTCTTTGTTTACATTTTTATTCTTTGTTTACATTTAGAGTTTCATTTAGAGTCTTTGTTTACATATAGCGCGTTTGTTTACATTTAGAGCCTTTGTTTACATTTTTAGTCTTTGTTTATATTTTTAGCCTTTGTTTACATTTAGAGTCTCTGTTTTTGTTTTTAGGCTTTGTTTACATTTAGAGTCTGTTTACATTTGTAGTCCTTGTTTGCACCTAGAGTCCTTGTTTATACCCAGAGTTTTTTATTACATTTAGAGTCTTTGTTTACATTTTTATTATTTGTTTACATTTGTTGCTTTTTTTTTACACTTAGAGTCCTTGTTGACACCAAGAGTTTTTGGTTACATTTAGAGTCTTTGTTTATATTTTTAGTATTTGTTTACATTTAGTTTTGTTTACATTTGTAGTCGTTGTTTATATTTGTAGTATTTGTTTACTTTTAGTTTTGTTTACATTTGTAATCTTTGTTTGCATTTAGAGACCTTCTTTATATTTAGAGTCTTTGTTTACGTTTGTAGTCTTTGTTTACATTTTCAGTCTTTGTTTTAATTTAGAGTCTGTTTACATTTAAGGTCTTTGTTTACATTTGTAGTCTGTATTTACATTTAAATTCTTTGTTTACATATGTAGTCTTTCTATACATTTAGGTTGTTTACATATAGAGTCTTTGTTTACGTATGCAGTCTTTGTTTACATTTGTAGTCTTTGTCTACATTTAGAGTGTTAGTTTACCTTTGTAGTTTTTGTTTACATTTGTAGTCTGTTTTATTTAGAGTCTCTGTTTACATTCGTAGTCTTTGTTTACATTTGTAGTCTTTGTTTACATTTGTAATCTTTCTTTGAATTTAGAGACCTTCTTTACATTTAGAGTGTTTGTTTACATTTGTAGCCTTTGTTTACATTTTTAGACTTTGTTTACATATAGAGTCTTTTTTTACATTTGTAGTCTTTGTTTACATTTAGGTCTATGTTTACATTTGCAGTCTTTGTTTACATTTAGAGTCTGTTTACATATGTAGTCTTTGTTTTCATTTATAGTCTGTTTACATTTGTAGACTTTGTTTACATTTAGAGAGTTTGTTTACAGTTTGAGTCACTTAACATTTGTGCTCTTTGTTTACATTTGTATTCTTTGTTTACATTTGTAGTCTGCTTACATTTAGATACTTTGTTTATATTTAGAGACTTTCTTTACATTTGTTGTCTGTTTACACTTAGAGTCTGTTTACGTTTGTAGTTTTTGTTTACGTTAAGTGTCTTTGTTTACATTTGTAGTCTTTGTTTACAGTTGTAGACTTTCTTAACATTTATAGTCTTTGTTTACATTTGTATTCTTTGTTTAAATTTAGAGACTTTGTTGACATTTAGAGTCCGTTTATATTTGTAGTCTTTGTTTACATTTAGAGAGATTGTTTACATGTAGAGTTTTTGTTTATTGTTTGTTTTCGTTAGCTGTGACCCTGCTCACCTATGCGCATGCATGAGGTCTGCATTGATTTTGTTAAAATAGGGTAGAAGTGTAGAAGATGAGAGAATGTTTACATTTTACGAGTGAGAGATAAGTTGCGGTTTCTTTTTTCTTTTTTTTTCTTTTCAGGACATTATTGAATTTTGAGGCGATACTTCTTCGTTATATTCGTATAAAGGCAAAATGCTGATTTTTCCCCCTTGTAATTTTTAAATAAGTGTAGAAGATCAGTTTTATTCTTCGATGCAAAGTAAAATCCGTAAACTTAAAAGTAAATGCCTGTTTTCTTTCTTCTTCTTCTTTTTTTTTTTCAGTTAAAATTATTTTGATTTGCTTACTTGATCTCTAAATTCGTACTATATCTGTCATACCTAAACACTTGTTTCATGCACTGATTATAGTAGTAAATTAATTAAAAATGACTTAAATTAGGTAAAATGTACATAATTCATTAATAAAAGAAGAGAAAAAGAACAACGTTTACAGTAGACTTTACCTGTAGTAAAAGTAATATATTTTTTTCTTTTAAATTATACTGCTAAAATAAAAATACCATATTTTTGGATCTCTATTTTACAGAAATTTACAGAAAATCGTATTTAAATCAAATCATTAGATTTTTTTATCATGATTATTTTACACCTTTTATTTTTCGCGCATATTGTCATATAAATTACATTAAATAAAATATTGTTAATTAAAATTTACCGTAAAAAGGTAAAATAAATATTGAAGACTCATAAAAAGAAAACGAACACGTGTAGAACGAAAAGCGCATTTGGCTAAGTGCCCATCTCATTCAACGCATCACCCCTTTTCCGAGTAGGATCGTTCCGCGAGAGGTAGACATGGTTTACGAAAACGGACAGTACATTTGTAGTCCTTGTTTAAACTTGTAGTCTTTGTTTACATTTAGACTTTGTTTACATTTAGAGTCTTTGGTTTTATTTTTAGGCTTTGTTTACATTTAGAGTCTGTTTACATTTGTAGTCCTTGTTTACACCTAGAGTCCTTGTTTATACCCAGAGTTTTTTATTACATTTAGAGTCTTTGTTTACATTTTTATTATTTGTTTACATTTTTAGTCTTTGTTTACATTTAGAGTGTTAGTTTACGTTTGTAGTTTTTGTTTACATTTGTAGTCTGTTTCCATTTAGAGTCTTTGTTTACATTTGTAGTCTTTGTTTACATTTGTAGTCTTCGTTTACATATGTAGGCTTTGTTTACATTTAGAGTGTTTACATTTAGTCCCTTTGTTTACATTTGTAGTCTTTGTTTACATTTTTAGCCTTTCTTTACGTTTAGAGTCTTTGTTTTTGTTTTTAGACTTTGTTTATATTTAGAGTCTGTTTACATTTGTAGTCCTTGTTTATACCCAGAGTTTTTTATTACATTTAGAGTCTTTGTTTACATTTTTATTATTTGTTTACATTTAGAGTTTTTGTTTACGTTTGCATTCTTTGTTTACATTTGTAGTCTTTGTTTACATTTACAGTGTTAGTTTAGGTTTGTAGTTTTTGTTTACATTTGTAGTCTGTTTCTATTTAGAGTCTTTGTTTATATTTGTAGTCTTTGTTTACATTTGTAGTCTTTGTTTACATTTGTAATCTTTGTTTGCATTTAGAGACCTTCTTTATATTTAGAGTCTTTGTTTACGTTTGTAATCTTTGTTTACATTTTTAGTCTTTGTTTTATTTTAGAGTCTGTTTACATATAAGGTCTTTGTTTACATTTGTAGTCTTTATTTACATTTAAATTCTTTGTTTACATATGTAGTCTTTGTATACATTTAGATTGTTTACATTTGTAGTCTTTGTCTACATTTAGAGTGTTAGTTTACGTTTGTAGTTTTTGTTTACATTTGTAGTCTGTTTTATTTAGACTTTTTGTTTATATTTGTAGTCTTTGTTTACATTTGTAGTCTTTGTTTACATTTAGGTCTATGTTTATATTTGCATTATTTGTTTACATTTAGAGTCTGTTTACATATGTAGTCTTTGTTTACATTTTTAATCTGTTTTCTTTTAGAGTCTGTTTTCATTTATAGTCTGTTTACATTTGTAGACTTTGTTTACATTTAGAGAGTTTGTTTGCAGTTTGAGTCACTTAACATTTGTGCTCTTTGTTTACATTTGTAGACTGCTTACATTTAGATACTTTGTTTATATTTAGAGGCTATGTTTACATTTGTTGTCTGTTTACACTTAGAGTCTGTTTACGTTTGTAGTTTTTGTTTACGTTTAGTGTCTTTGTTTACATTTGTAGTCTTTGTTTACAGTTGTAGACTTTCTTAACATTTATAGTCTTTGTTTACATTTTTATTCTTTGTTTACATTTAGAGAGATTGTTTACATGTAGAGTTTTTTTACATTTGTAGTCCTTGTTTACACTTGTAGTCTTTGTTTACATTTAGACTTTGTTTATATTTAGAGACTTTGTTTACATTTGTAGTCCTTTTTTACACCTAGAGTCCTTGTTTACACCAAGAGATTTTGGTTACATTTAGAGTCTTTGTTTATATTTCTAGTATTTGTTTACATTTAGTTTTGCTTACATTTGTAGTCGTTGTTTATATTTGTAGTATTTGTTTACTTTTAGTTTTGTTTACATTTAGAGTCCCATTTTGTGTCTTTGTTTACATTTGTAGTCTTTGTTTACATTTTTATTCTTTGTTTACATTTAGAGTTTCATTTAGAGTCTTTGTTTACATATAGCGCGTTTGTTTACATTTAGATCCCTTGTTTACATTTTTAGTCTTTGTTTACATTTTTAGTCTTTGTTTACATTTAGAGTCTTTGTTTTTATTTTTAGGCTTTGTTTACATTTAGAGTCTGTTTACATTTGAAGTCCTTGTTTACACCTAGAGTCTTTGTTTATACCCAGAGTTTTTTATTACATTTAGAGTCTTTGTTTACATTATTATTATTTGTTTACATTTGTAGTCCTTTTTTACACTTAGAGTCCTTGTTTACACCAAGAGTTTTTGGTTACATTTAGAGTCTTTGTTTATATTTCTATTATTTGTTTACATTTAGTTTTGTTTACATTTGTAATCGTTGTTTATATTTGCAGTATTTGTTACTTTTAGTTTTGTTTACATTTGTAGTCTTTGTTTACATTTTTATTCTTTGTTTACATTTAGAGTTCCATTTAGTGTCTTTGTTTACATTTGTAGTCTTTGTTTACATTTAGAGTCTTTGGTTTTATTTTTAGGCTTTGTTTACATTTAGAGTCTGTTTACATTTGTAGTCCTAGTTTACACCTAGAGTCCTTGTTTATACCCTGAGTTTTTTATTACATTTAGAGTCTTTGTTTACATTTTTATTATTTGTTTACATTTTTATTATTTGTTTACATTTAGAGACTTTGTTTACGTTTGCAATATTTGGTTACATTTAGAGTCTGTTTATATTTCTAGTATTTGTTTACATTTAGTTTTGTTTACATTTGCAGTCGTTGTTTATAATTGTAGTATTTGTTTACTTTTAGTTTTGTTTACATTTGTAGTCTTTGTTTACATTTAGAGTGTTAGTTTACGTTTGTAGTTTTTGTTTACATTTGTAGTCTGTTTCCATTTAGAGTCTTTGTTTACATTTGTAGTCTTTGTTTACATTTGTAGTCTTTGTTTACATATGTAGGATTTGTTTACATTTAGAATGTTTACATTTAGTCCCTTTGTTTACATTTGCAGTCTTTGTTTACATTTTAGCCTTTGTTTACATTTAGATTCTTTGTTTTTATTTTTAGACTTTGTTTATATTTAGAGTCTGTTTACATTTGTAGTCCTTGTTTATACCCAGAGTTTTTTATTACATTTAGAGTCTTTGTTTACATTTTTATTATTTGTTTACATTTAGAGTTTTTGTTTACGTTTGCAGTCTTTGTTTACATTTGTAGTCTGTTTCTATTTAGAGACTTTGTTTATATTTGTAGTCTTTGTTTACATTTGTAGTCTTTGTTTACATTTGTAATCTTTGTTTCATTTAGAGATCTTCTTTATATTTAGAGTCTTTGTTTACGTTTGTAGTCTTTGTTTACACTTTTAGTCTTTGTTTTAATTTAGTGTCTGTTTACATTTAAGGTCTTTGTTTACATTTGTAGTCTTTATTTACATTTAAATTCTTTCTTTACATATGTAGTCTTTGTATACATTTAGATTGTTTACATTTAGAGTCTTTGTTTACGTTTGCAGTCTTTGTTTACATTTGTAGTCTTTTCTACATTTAGAGTGTTAGTTTACGTTTCTAGTTTTTGTTTACATTTGTAGTCTGTTTTATTTAGAGTCTTTGTTTATATTTGCAGTCTTTGTTTACATTTGTAGTCTTTGTTTACATTTGTAATCTTTCTTTGCATTTAGAGACCTTTACATTTAGAGTCTTTGTTTACATTTGTAGTCTTTGTTTACATTTAGGTCTATGTTTACATTCGCAGTCTTTGTTTAACTTTAGAGTCTGTTTACATATGTAGTCTTTGTTTACATTTTTAATCTGTTTTCTTTTAGAGTCTGTTTTCATTTATAGTCTGTTTACATTTGTAGACTTTGTTTACATTTAGAGAGTTTGTTTACAGTTTGAGTCACTTAACATTTGTGCTCTTTGTTTACATTTGTAGTCTGCTTACATTTAGACTTTGTTTATATTTAGAGACTTTGTTTACATTTGTAGTCCTTTTTTACACCTAGAGTCCTTGTTTACACCAAGAGATTTTGGTTACATTTAGAGTCTTTGTTTATATTTCTAGTATTTGTTTACATTTAGTTTTGTTTACATTTGTTGTCGTTGTTTATATTTGTAGTGTTTGTTTACTTTTAGTTTTGTTTACATTTTTATTTTTTGTTTACATTTAGAGTCCCATTTTGTGTCTTTGTTTACATTTGTAGTCTTTGTTTACATTTCTATTCTTTGTTTACATTTAGAGTTCCATTTAGAGTCTTTGTTTACATATAGCGCGTTTGTTTTCATTTAGAGCCTTTGTTTACATTTTAGTCTTTGTTTTTATTTTTAGGCTTTGTTTACATTTAGATTCTGTTTACATTTGTAGTCCTTGTTTACACCTAGAGTCCTTGTTTATACCCAGAGTTTTTTATTACATTTAGAGTCTTTGTTTACATTTTTATTATTTGTTTACATTTAGAGACTTTGTTTACGTTTGCAATCTTTGGTTACATTTAGAGTCTTTGTTTATATTTCTAGTATTTGTTTACATTTAGTTTTGTTTACATTTGTAGTCGTTGTTTATATTTGTAGTATTTATTTATTTTTAGTTTTGTTTACATTTGTAGTCTTTGTTTACATTTAGAGTGTTAGTTTACGTTTGCAGTTTTTGTTTACATTTGTAGTCTGTTTCCATTTATAGTCTTTGTTTACATTTGTAGTCTTTGTTTACATTTTTAGCCTTTGTTTTAATTTAGAGTCTGTTTACATTTAAGGTCTTTGTTTACATTTGTAGTCTTTATTTACATTTAAATTCTTTGTTTAAATATGTAGTCTTTCTATACATTTAGATTCTTTACATATAGAGTCTTTGTTTACGTTTGCAGTCTTTGTTTACATTTGTAGTCTTTGTCTACATTTAGAGTGTTAGTTTACGTTTGTAGTTTTTGTTTACATTTGTAGTCTGTTTTATTTAGAGTCTTTGTTTATATTTGTAGTCTTTGTTTACATTTGTAGTCTTTGTTTACATTTGTAATCTTTCTTTGAATTTAGAGACCTTCTTTACATTTAGAGTCTTTGTTTACATTTGTAGCCTTTGTTTACATTTTTAGACTTTGTTTACATATTTAGACTTTGTTTACATATAGAGTCTGTTTACATTTGTAGTCTTTGTTTACATTTAGGTCTATGTTTACATTTGCAGTCTTTGTTTACATTTAGAGTCTGTTTACATATGTAGTCTTTGTTTACATTTTTAGTCTGTTTGCATTTAGAGCCTGTTTTCATTTATAGTCTGTTTACATTTGTAGACTTTGTTTACATTTAGAGAGTTTGTTTACAGTTTGAGTCACTTAACATTTGTGCTCTTTGTTTACATTTGTATTCTTTGTTTACATTTGTAGTCTGCTTACATTTAGATACTTTGTTTATATTTAGAGGCTTTGTTTACATTTGTTGTCTGTTTACACTTAGTCTGTTTACGTTTGTAGTTTTTGTTTACGTTTAGTGTCTTTGTTTACATTTGTAGTCTTTGTTTGCAGTTGTAGACTTTCTTAACATTTATAGTCTTTGTTTGCATTTGTATTCTTTGTTTAAATTTAGAGACTTTGTTGACATTTAGAGTCCGTTTATATTTGTAGTCTTTGTTTATATTTAGAGAGATTGTTTACATGTAGAGTTTTTGTTTACATTTGTAGTCCTTGTTTACACTTGTAGTCTTTGTTTACATTTAGACTTTGTTTATATTTAGAGACTTTGTTTACATTTGTAGTCCTTTTTTACACCTAGAGTCCTTGTTTACACCAAGAGATTTTGGTTACATTTAGAGTCTTTGTTTATATTTCTAGTATTTGTTTACATTTAGTTTTGTTTACATTTGTAGTCGTTGTTTATATTTGTAGTATTTGTTTACTTTTAGTTTTGTTTACATTTTTATTTTTTGTTTACATTTAGAGTTCCATTTAGAGTCTTTGTTTACATATAGCGCGTTTGTTTACATTTAGAGCCTTTGTTTACATTTTTAGTCTTTGTTTACATTTTTAGCCTTTGTTTACATTTAGAGTCTTTGTTTTTATTTTTAGGCTTTGTTTACATTTAGAGTCTGTTTACATTTGTAGTCCTTGTTTACACCTAGAGTCCTTGTTTATACCCAGAGTTTTTTATTACATTTAGAGTCTTTGTTTATATTTTTATTATTTGTTTACATTTAGAGACTGTTTACGTTTGCAATCTTTGGTTACATTTAGAGTCTTTGTTTATATTTCTAGTATTTGTTTACATATAGTTTTGTTTACATTTGTAGTCGTTGTTTATATTTGTAGTATTTGTTTACTTTTAGTTTTGTTTACATTTGTAGTCTTTGTTTACATTTAGAGTGTTAGTTTACGTTTGTAGTTTTTGTTTACATTTTTAGTCTGTTTCTATTTAGAGTCTTTGTTTATATTTGTAGTCTCTATTTACATTTGTAGTCCTTGTTTATACCCAGAGTTTTTTATTACATTTAGAGTCTTTGTTTGCATTTTTATTATTTGTTTACATTTAGAGTTTTGTTTACGTTTACAGTCTTTTTTTACATTTGTAGTCTTTGTTTACATTTAGAGTGTTAGTTTACGTTTGTAGTTTTTGTTTACATTTGTAGTCTGTTTCTATTTAGAGTCTTTGTTTATATTTGTAGTCTTTGTTTACATTTGTAGTCTTTGTTTACATTTGTAATCTTTGTTTGCATTTAGAGACCTTCTTTATATTTAGAGTCTTTGTTTACGTTTGTAGTCTTTGTTTACATTTTTAGTCTTTGTTTTAATTTAGATTCTGTTTACATTTAAGGTCGTTGTTTACATTTGTAGTCTTTATTTACATTTAAATTCTTTCTTTACATATGTAGTCTTTGTATACATTTAGAGTGTTTACATTTAGAGTCTTTGTTTACGTTTGCAGTCTTTGTTTACATTTGTAGTCTTTGTCTACATTTAGAGTGTTAGTTTACGTTTGTAGTTTTTGTTTACATTTGTAGTCTGTTTTATTTAGAGTCTTTGTTTATATTTGTAGTCTTTGTTTACATTTGTAGTCTTTGTTTACATTTGTAATCTTTCTTTGCATTTAGAGACCTTCTTTACATTTAGAGTCTTTGTTTACATTTGTAGTCTTTGTTTACATTTAGGTCTATGTTTATATTTGCAGTCTTTGTTTACATTTAGAGTCTGTTTACATATGTAGTCTTTGTTTACATTTTTAATCTGTTTTCTTTTAGAGTCTGTTTTCATTTATAGTCTGTTTACATTTGTAGACTTTGTTTACATTTAGAGAGTTTGTTTACAGTTTGAGTCACTTAACATTTGTGCTCTTTGTTTACATTTGTAGTCTGCTTACATTTAGATACTTTGTTTATATTTAGAGGCTTTGTTTACATTTGTTGTCTGTTTACACTTAGAGTCAGTTTACGTTTGTAGTTTTTGTTTACGTTTAGTGTCTTTGTTTACATTTGTAGTCTTTGTTTACAGTTGTAGACTTTCTTAACATTTATAGTCTTTGTTTGCATTTGTATTCTTTGTTTAAATTTAGAGACTTTGTTGACATTTAGAGTCCGTGTTTATTTCTAGTCTTTGTTTACATTTAGAGAGATTGTTTACATGTAGAGTTTTTGTTTACATTTTTAGTCCTTGTTTACACTTGTAGTCTTTGTTTACATTTAGACTTTGTTTATATTTAGAGAATTTGTTTACATTTGTAGTCCTTTTTTACACCTAGAGTCCTTGTTTACACCAAGAGTTTTTGGTTATATTTAGAGTCTTTGTTTATATTTCTATTATTTGTTTACATTTAGTTTTATTTACATTTATAGTCGTTTATATTTGTAGTATTTGTTTACTTTTAGTTTTGTTTACATTTTTATTTTTTGTTTACATTTAGAGTCCCATTTTGTGTCTTTGTTTACATTTGTAGTCTTTGTTTACATTTTATTCTTTGTTTACATTTAGAGTTCCATTTAGTGTCTTTGTTTACATTTATAGGCTTTGTTTACATTTAGAGTCTGTTTACATTTGTAGTCCTTGTTTACACCTAGAGTCCTTGTTTATACCCAGAGTTTTTTATTACATTTAGAGTCTTTGTTTACATTTTTATTATTTGTTTACATTTTTATTATTTGTTTACATTTAGAGACTGTTTACGTTTGCAATCTTTGGTTACATTTAGAGTCTTTGTTTATATTTCTAGTATTTGTTTACATATAGTTTTGTTTACATTTGTAGTCGTTGTTTATATTTGTAGTATTTGTTTACTTTTAGTTTTGTTTACATTTGTAGTCTTTGTTTACATTTAGAATGTTAGTTTAAGTTTGTAGTTTTTGTTTACATTTGTAGTCTGTTTCCATTTAGAGTCTTTGTTTACATTTGTAGTCTTTGTTTACATTTGTAGTCTTTGTTTACATATGTAGGCTTTGTTTACATTTAGAGTGTTTACATTTAGTTCCTTTGTTTACATTTGTAGTCTTTGTTTACATTTTTAGCCTTTGTTTACATTTAGAGTCTTTGTTTTTATTTTTAGACTTTGTTTATATTTAGAGTCTGTTTACATTTGTAGTCCTTGTTTATACCCAGAGCTTTTTATTACATTTAGAGTCTTTGTTTACATTTTTATTATTTGTTTACATTTGTAGTCTTTGTTTACATTTAGAGTGTTAGTTTACGTTTGTAGTTTTTGTTTACATTTGTAGTCTGTTTCTATTTAGAGTCTTTGTTTATATTTGTAGTCTTTGTTTACATTTGTAGTCTTTGTTTACATTTGTAATCTTTGTTTGCATTTAGAGACCTTCTTTATATTTAGAGTCTTTGTTTACGTTTGTAGTCTTTGTTTACATTTTTAGTCTTTGTTTTAATTTAGAGTCTGTTTACATTTAAGGTCTTTGTTTACATTTGTAGTCTTTATTTACATTTAAATTCTTTGTTTACATATGTAGACTTTGTATACATTTATAGTGTTTACATTTAGAGTCTTTGTTTACGTTTGCAGTCTTTGTTTACATTTGTAGTCTTTGTCTACATTTAGAGTGTTAGTTTACGTTTGTAGTTTTTGTTTACATTTGTAGTCTGTTTTATTTAGAGTCTTTGCTTATATTTGTAGTCTTTGTTTACATTTGTAGTCTTTGTTTACATTTGTAATCTTTCTTTGAATTTAGAGACCTTCTTTACATTTAGAGTCTTTGTTTACATTTGTAGCCTTTGTTTACATTTTTAGACTTTGTTTACATTTTTAGACTTTGTTTACATATAGAGTCTTTGTTTACATTTGTAGTCTTTGTTTACATTTAGGTCTATATTTACATTTGCAGTCTTTGTTTACATTTAGAGTCTGTTTACATATCTAGTCTTTGTTTTCATTTATAGTCTGTTTACATTTGTAGACTTTGTTTACATTTAGAGAGTTTGTTTACAGTTTGAGTCACTTAACATTTGTGCTCTTTGTTTACATTTGTATTCTTTGTTTACATTTGTAGTCTGCTTACATTTAGATACTTTGTTTATATTTAGAGGCTTTGTTTACATTTGTTGTCTGTTTACACTTAGAGTCTGTTTACGTTTGTAGTTTTTGTTTACGTTTAGTGTCTTTGTTTACATTTGCTGTCTTTGTTTACAGTTGTAGACTTTCTTAACATTTATAGTCTTTGTTTACATTTGTATTCTTTGTTTAAATTTAGAGACTTTTTTGACATTTAGAGTCCGTTTATATTTGTAGTCTTTGTTTACATTTAGAGAGATTGTTTACATGTAGAGTTTTTGTTTACATTTGTAGTCCTTGTTTACACTTGTAGTCTTTGTTTACATTTAGTCTTTGTTTATATTTAGAGACATTGTTTACATTTGTAGTCCTTTTTTACACCTAGAGTCCCATTTTGTGTCTTTGTTTACATTTGTAGTCTTTGTTTACATTTTTATTCTTTGTTTACATTTAGAGTTTCATTTAGAGTCTTTGTTTACATATAGCGCGTTTGTTTACATTTAGAGCCTTTGTTTACATTTTTAGTCTTTGTTTACATTTTTAGCCTTTGTTTACATTTAGAGTCTTTGTTTTTGTTTTTAGGCTTTGTTTACATTTAGAGTCTGTTTACATTTGTAGTCCTTGTTTACACCTAGAGTCCTTGTTTATACCCAGAGTTTTTTATTACATTTAGAGTCTTTGTTTACATTTTTATTATTTGTTTACATTTGTAGTCCTTTTTTACACTTAGAGTCCTTGTTTACACCAAGAGTTTTTGGTTACATTTAGAGTCTTTGTTTATATTTATATTATTTGTTTACATTTAGTTTTGTTTACATTTGTAATCGTTGTCTATATTTGTAGTATTTGTAACTTTTAGTTTTGTTTACATTTGTAGTCTTTGTTTACAATTTTATTCTTTGTTTACATTTAGAGTTCCATTTAGTGTCTTTGTTTACATTTGTAGTCTTTGTTTACATATAGCGCGTTTGTTTACATTTAGAGCCTTTGTTTACATTTTTAGTCTTTGTTTACATTTTTAGCCTTTCTTTACATTTAGAGTCTTTGGTTTTATTTTTAGGCTTTGTTTACATTTAGAGTCTGTTTACATTTGTAGTCCTTGTTTATACCCAGAGTTTTTTATTACATTTAGAGTCTTTGTTTATATTTTTATTATTTGTTAACATTTAGAGTTTTTGTTTACGTTTGCAGTCTTTGTTTACATTTGTAGTCTTTGTTTACATTTAGAGTATTAGTTTACGTTTGTAGTTTTTGTTTACATTTGTAGTCTGTTTCTATTTAGAGTCTTTGTTTATATTTGTAGCCTTTGTTTACATTTGTAGTCTTTGTTTACATTTGTAATCTTTGTTTGCATTTAGAGACCTTCTTTATATTTAGAGTCTTTGTTTACGTTTGTAGTCTTTGTTTACATTTTTAGTCTTTGTTTTAATTTAGAGTCTGTTTACATTTAAGGTCTTTGTTTACATTTGTAGTCTTTATTTACATTTAAATTCTTTGTTTACATATGTAGACTTTGTATATATTTATAGTGTTTACATTTAGAGTCTTTGTTTACGTTTGCAGTCTTTGTTTACATTTGTAGTCTTTGTCTACATTTAGAGTGTTAGTTTACGTTTGTAGTCTTTGTTTACATTTGTAGTCTTTGTTTACATTTGTAATCTTTCTTTGAATTTAGAGACCTTCTTTATATTTAGAGTCTTTGATTACATTTGTAGCCTTTGTTTACATTTTTAGACTTTGTTTATATTTTTAGACTTGGTTTACATATAGAGTCTTTGTTTACATTTGTAGTCTTTGTTTACATTTAGGTCTATGTTTACATTTGCAGTCTTTGTTTACATTTAATGTCTGTTTACATATCTAGTCTTTGTTTTCATTTATTGTCTGTTTACATTTGTAGACTTTGTTTACATTTAGAGAGTTTATTTACAGTTTGAGTCACTTAACATTTGTGCTCTTTGTTTACATTTGTATTCTTTGTTTACATTTGTAGTCTGCTTACATTTAGATACTTTGTTTATATTTAGAGGCTTTGTTTACATTTGTTGTCTGTTTACACTTAGAGTCTGTTTACGTTTGTAGTTTTTGTTTACGTTTAGTGTCTTTGTTTACATTTGCAGTCTTTGTTTACAGTTGTAGACTTTCTTAACATTTATAGTCTTTGTTTACATTTGTATTCTTTGTTTAAATTTAGAGACTTTGTTGACATTTAGAGTCCGTTTATATTTGTAGTCTTTGTTTACATTTAGAGAGATTGTTTACATGTAGAGTTTTTGTTTACATTTGTAGTCCTTGTTTACACTTGTAGTCTTTGTTTACATTTAGTCTTTGTTTATATTTAGAGACTTTGTTTACATTTGTAGTCCTTTTTTACACCTAGAGTCCCATTTTGTGTCTTTGTTTACATTTGTAGTCTTTGTTTACATTTTTATTCTTTGTTTACATTTAGAGTTTCATTTAGAGTCTTTGTTTACATATAGCGCGTTTGTTTACATTTAGAGCCTTTGTTTACATTTTTAGTCTTTGTTTATATTTTTAGCCTTTGTTTACATTTAGAGTCTCTGTTTTTGTTTTTAGGCTTTGTTTACATTTAGAGTCTGTTTACATTTGTAGTCCTTGTTTGCACCTAGAGTCCTTGTTTATACCCAGAGTTTTTTATTACATTTAGAGTCTTTGTTTACATTTTTATTATTTGTTTACATTTGTTGCTTTTTTTTTACACTTAGAGTCCTTGTTGACACCAAGAGTTTTTGGTTACATTTAGAGTCTTTGTTTATATTTTTAGTATTTGTTTACATTTAGTTTTGTTTACATTTGTAGTCGTTGTTTATATTTGTAGTATTTGTTTACTTTTAGTTTTGTTTACATTTGTAATCTTTGTTTGCATTTAGAGACCTTCTTTATATTTAGAGTCTTTGTTTACGTTTGTAGTCTTTGTTTACATTTTCAGTCTTTGTTTTAATTTAGAGTCTGTTTACATTTAAGGTCTTTGTTTACATTTGTAGTCTGTATTTACATTTAAATTCTTTGTTTACATATGTAGTCTTTCTATACATTTAGGTTGTTTACATATAGAGTCTTTGTTTACGTATGCAGTCTTTGTTTACATTTGTAGTCTTTGTCTACATTTAGAGTGTTAGTTTACCTTTGTAGTTTTTGTTTACATTTGTAGTCTGTTTTATTTAGAGTCTCTGTTTACATTCGTAGTCTTTGTTTACATTTGTAGTCTTTGTTTACATTTGTAATCTTTCTTTGAATTTAGAGACCTTCTTTACATTTAGAGTGTTTGTTTACATTTGTAGCCTTTGTTTACATTTTTAGACTTTGTTTACATATAGAGTCTTTTTTTACATTTGTAGTCTTTGTTTACATTTAGGTCTATGTTTACATTTGCAGTCTTTGTTTACATTTAGAGTCTGTTTACATATGTAGTCTTTGTTTTCATTTATAGTCTGTTTACATTTGTAGACTTTGTTTACATTTAGAGAGTTTGTTTACAGTTTGAGTCACTTAACATTTGTGCTCTTTGTTTACATTTGTATTCTTTGTTTACATTTGTAGTCTGCTTACATTTAGATACTTTGTTTATATTTAGAGACTTTCTTTACATTTGTTGTCTGTTTACACTTAGAGTCTGTTTACGTTTGTAGTTTTTGTTTACGTTAAGTGTCTTTGTTTACATTTGTAGTCTTTGTTTACAGTTGTAGACTTTCTTAACATTTATAGTCTTTGTTTACATTTGTATTCTTTGTTTAAATTTAGAGACTTTGTTGACATTTAGAGTCCGTTTATATTTGTAGTCTTTGTTTACATTTAGAGAGATTGTTTACATGTAGAGTTTTTGTTTATTGTTTGTTTTCGTTAGCTGTGACCCTGCTCACCTATGCGCATGCATGAGGTCTGCATTGATTTTGTTAAAATAGGGTAGAAGTGTAGAAGATGAGAGAATGTTTACATTTTACGAGTGAGAGATAAGTTGCGGTTTCTTTTTTCTTTTTTTTTCTTTTCAGGACATTATTGAATTTTGAGGCGATACTTCTTCGTTATATTCGTATAAAGGCAAAATGCTGATTTTTCCCCCTTGTAATTTTTAAATAAGTGTAGAAGATCAGTTTTATTCTTCGATGCAAAGTAAAATCCGTAAACTTAAAAGTAAATGCCTGTTTTCTTTCTTCTTCTTCTTTTTTTTTTTTCAGTTAAAATTATTTTGATTTGCTTACTTGATCTCTAAATTCGTACTATATCTGTCATACCTAAACACTTGTTTCATGCACTGATTATAGTAGTAAATTAATTAAAAATGACTTAAATTAGGTAAAATGTACATAATTCATTAATAAAAGAAGAGAAAAAGAACAACGTTTACAGTAGACTTTACCTGTAGTAAAAGTAATATATTTTTTTCTTTTAAATTATACTGCTAAAATAAAAATACCATATTTTTGGATCTCTATTTTACAGAAATTTACAGAAAATCGTATTTAAATCAAATCATTAGATTTTTTTATCATGATTATTTTACACCTTTTATTTTTCGCGCATATTGTCATATAAATTACATTAAATAAAATATTGTTAATTAAAATTTACCGTAAAAAGGTAAAATAAATATTGAAGACTCATAAAAAGAAAACGAACACGTGTAGAACGAAAAGCGCATTTGGCTAAGTGCCCATCTCATTCAACGCATCACCCCTTTTCCGAGTAGGATCGTTCCGCGAGAGGTAGACATGGTTTACGAAAACGGACAGTACATTTGTAGTCCTTGTTTAAACTTGTAGTCTTTGTTTACATTTAGACTTTGTTTACATTTAGAGTCTTTGGTTTTATTTTTAGGCTTTGTTTACATTTAGAGTCTGTTTACATTTGTAGTCCTTGTTTACACCTAGAGTCCTTGTTTATACCCAGAGTTTTTTATTACATTTAGAGTCTTTGTTTACATTTTTATTATTTGTTTACATTTTTAGTCTTTGTTTACATTTAGAGTGTTAGTTTACGTTTGTAGTTTTTGTTTACATTTGTAGTCTGTTTCCATTTAGAGTCTTTGTTTACATTTGTAGTCTTTGTTTACATTTGTAGTCTTCGTTTACATATGTAGGCTTTGTTTACATTTAGAGTGTTTACATTTAGTCCCTTTGTTTACATTTGTAGTCTTTGTTTACATTTTTAGCCTTTCTTTACGTTTAGAGTCTTTGTTTTTGTTTTTAGACTTTGTTTATATTTAGAGTCTGTTTACATTTGTAGTCCTTGTTTATACCCAGAGTTTTTTATTACATTTAGAGTCTTTGTTTACATTTTTATTATTTGTTTACATTTAGAGTTTTTGTTTACGTTTGCATTCTTTGTTTACATTTGTAGTCTTTGTTTACATTTACAGTGTTAGTTTAGGTTTGTAGTTTTTGTTTACATTTGTAGTCTGTTTCTATTTAGAGTCTTTGTTTATATTTGTAGTCTTTGTTTACATTTGTAGTCTTTGTTTACATTTGTAATCTTTGTTTGCATTTAGAGACCTTCTTTATATTTAGAGTCTTTGTTTACGTTTGTAATCTTTGTTTACATTTTTAGTCTTTGTTTTATTTTAGAGTCTGTTTACATATAAGGTCTTTGTTTACATTTGTAGTCTTTATTTACATTTAAATTCTTTGTTTACATATGTAGTCTTTGTATACATTTAGATTGTTTACATTTGTAGTCTTTGTTTACATTTAGGTCTATGTTTATATTTGCATTATTTGTTTACATTTAGAGTCTGTTTACATATGTAGTCTTTGTTTACATTTTTAATCTGTTTTCTTTTAGAGTCTGTTTTCATTTATAGTCTGTTTACATTTGTAGACTTTGTTTACATTTAGAGAGTTTGTTTGCAGTTTGAGTCACTTAACATTTGTGCTCTTTGTTTACATTTGTAGACTGCTTACATTTAGATACTTTGTTTATATTTAGAGGCTATGTTTACATTTGTTGTCTGTTTACACTTAGAGTCTGTTTACGTTTGTAGTTTTTGTTTACGTTTAGTGTCTTTGTTTACATTTGTAGTCTTTGTTTACAGTTGTAGACTTTCTTAACATTTATAGTCTTTGTTTACATTTTTATTCTTTGTTTACATTTAGAGAGATTGTTTACATGTAGAGTTTTTTTACATTTGTAGTCCTTGTTTACACTTGTAGTCTTTGTTTACATTTAGACTTTGTTTATATTTAGAGACTTTGTTTACATTTGTAGTCCTTTTTTACACCTAGAGTCCTTGTTTACACCAAGAGATTTTGGTTACATTTAGAGTCTTTGTTTATATTTCTAGTATTTGTTTACATTTAGTTTTGCTTACATTTGTAGTCGTTGTTTATATTTGTAGTATTTGTTTACTTTTAGTTTTGTTTACATTTAGAGTCCCATTTTGTGTCTTTGTTTACATTTGTAGTCTTTGTTTACATTTTTATTCTTTGTTTACATTTAGAGTTTCATTTAGAGTCTTTGTTTACATATAGCGCGTTTGTTTACATTTAGATCCCTTGTTTACATTTTTAGTCTTTGTTTACATTTTTAGTCTTTGTTTACATTTAGAGTCTTTGTTTTTATTTTTAGGCTTTGTTTACATTTAGAGTCTGTTTACATTTGAAGTCCTTGTTTACACCTAGAGTCTTTGTTTATACCCAGAGTTTTTTATTACATTTAGAGTCTTTGTTTACATTATTATTATTTGTTTACATTTGTAGTCCTTTTTTACACTTAGAGTCCTTGTTTACACCAAGAGTTTTTGGTTACATTTAGAGTCTTTGTTTATATTTCTATTATTTGTTTACATTTAGTTTTGTTTACATTTGTAATCGTTGTTTATATTTGTAGTATTTGTTACTTTTAGTTTTGTTTACATTTGTAGGCTTTGTTTACATTTTTATTCTTTGTTTACATTTAGAGTTCCATTTAGTGTCTTTGTTTACATTTGTAGTCTTTGTTTACATTTAGAGTCTTTGGTTTTATTTTTAGGCTTTGTTTACATTTAGAGTCTGTTTACATTTGTAGTCCTAGTTTACACCTAGAGTCCTTGTTTATACCCTGAGTTTTTTATTACATTTAGAGTCTTTGTTTACATTTTTATTATTTGTTTACATTTTTATTATTTGTTTACATTTAGAGACTTTGTTTACGTTTGCAATATTTGGTTACATTTAGAGTCTGTTTATATTTCTAGTATTTGTTTACATTTAGTTTTGTTTACATTTGCAGTCGTTGTTTATAATTGTAGTATTTGTTTACTTTTAGTTTTGTTTACATTTGTAGTCTTTGTTTACATTTAGAGTGTTAGTTTACGTTTGTAGTTTTTGTTTACATTTGTAGTCTGTTTCCATTTAGAGTCTTTGTTTACATTTGTAGTCTTTGTTTACATTTGTAGTCTTTGTTTACATATGTAGGATTTGTTTACATTTAGAATGTTTACATTTAGTCCCTTTGTTTACATTTGCAGTCTTTGTTTACATTTTAGCCTTTGTTTACATTTAGATTCTTTGTTTTTATTTTTAGACTTTGTTTATATTTAGAGTCTGTTTACATTTGTAGTCCTTGTTTATACCCAGAGTTTTTTATTACATTTAGAGTCTTTGTTTACATTTTTATTATTTGTTTACATTTAGAGTTTTTGTTTACGTTTGCAGTCTTTGTTTACATTTGTAGTCTGTTTCTATTTAGAGACTTTGTTTATATTTGTAGTCTTTGTTTACATTTGTAGTCTTTGTTTACATTTGTAATCTTTGTTTCATTTAGAGATCTTCTTTATATTTAGAGTCTTTGTTTACGTTTGTAGTCTTTGTTTACACTTTTAGTCTTTGTTTTAATTTAGTGTCTGTTTACATTTAAGGTCTTTGTTTACATTTGTAGTCTTTATTTACATTTAAATTCTTTCTTTACATATGTAGTCTTTGTATACATTTAGATTGTTTACATTTAGAGTCTTTGTTTACGTTTGCAGTCTTTGTTTACATTTGTAGTCTTTTCTACATTTAGAGTGTTAGTTTACGTTTCTAGTTTTTGTTTACATTTGTAGTCTGTTTTATTTAGAGTCTTTGTTTATATTTGCAGTCTTTGTTTACATTTGTAGTCTTTGTTTACATTTGTAATCTTTCTTTGCATTTAGAGACCTTTACATTTAGAGTCTTTGTTTACATTTGTAGTCTTTGTTTACATTTAGGTCTATGTTTACATTCGCAGTCTTTGTTTAACTTTAGAGTCTGTTTACATATGTAGTCTTTGTTTACATTTTTAATCTGTTTTCTTTTAGAGTCTGTTTTCATTTATAGTCTGTTTACATTTGTAGACTTTGTTTACATTTAGAGATTTTGTTTACAGTTTGAGTCACTTAACATTTGTGCTCTTTGTTTACATTTGTAGTCTGCTTACATTTAGACTTTGTTTATATTTAGAGACTTTGTTTACATTTGTAGTCCTTTTTTACACCTAGAGTCCTTGTTTACACCAAGAGATTTTGGTTACATTTAGAGTCTTTGTTTATATTTCTAGTATTTGTTTACATTTAGTTTTGTTTACATTTGTTGTCGTTGTTTATATTTGTAGTGTTTGTTTACTTTTAGTTTTGTTTACATTTTTATTTTTTGTTTACATTTAGAGTCCCATTTTGTGTCTTTGTTTACATTTGTAGTCTTTGTTTACATTTCTATTCTTTGTTTACATTTAGAGTTCCATTTAGAGTCTTTGTTTACATATAGCGCGTTTGTTTTCATTTAGAGCCTTTGTTTACATTTTAGTCTTTGTTTTTATTTTTAGGCTTTGTTTACATTTAGATTCTGTTTACATTTGTAGTCCTTGTTTACACCTAGAGTCCTTGTTTATACCCAGAGTTTTTTATTACATTTAGAGTCTTTGTTTACATTTTTATTATTTGTTTACATTTAGAGACTTTGTTTACGTTTGCAATCTTTGGTTACATTTAGAGTCTTTGTTTATATTTCTAGTATTTGTTTACATTTAGTTTTGTTTACATTTGTAGTCGTTGTTTATATTTGTAGTATTTATTTATTTTTAGTTTTGTTTACATTTGTAGTCTTTGTTTACATTTAGAGTGTTAGTTTACGTTTGCAGTTTTTGTTTACATTTGTAGTCTGTTTCCATTTATAGTCTTTGTTTACATTTGTAGTCTTTGTTTACATTTTTAGCCTTTGTTTTAATTTAGAGTCTGTTTACATTTAAGGTCTTTGTTTACATTTGTAGTCTTTATTTACATTTAAATTCTTTGTTTAAATATGTAGTCTTTCTATACATTTAGATTCTTTACATATAGAGTCTTTGTTTACGTTTGCAGTCTTTGTTTACATTTGTAGTCTTTGTCTACATTTAGAGTGTTAGTTTACGTTTGTAGTTTTTGTTTACATTTGTAGTCTGTTTTATTTAGAGTCTTTGTTTATATTTGTAGTCTTTGTTTACATTTGTAGTCTTTGTTTACATTTGTAATCTTTCTTTGAATTTAGAGACCTTCTTTACATTTAGAGTCTTTGTTTACATTTGTAGCCTTTGTTTACATTTTTAGACTTTGTTTACATATTTAGACTTTGTTTACATATAGAGTCTGTTTACATTTGTAGTCTTTGTTTACATTTAGGTCTATGTTTACATTTGCAGTCTTTGTTTACATTTAGAGTCTGTTTACATATGTAGTCTTTGTTTACATTTTTAGTCTGTTTGCATTTAGAGCCTGTTTTCATTTATAGTCTGTTTACATTTGTAGACTTTGTTTACATTTAGAGAGTTTGTTTACAGTTTGAGTCACTTAACATTTGTGCTCTTTGTTTACATTTGTATTCTTTGTTTACATTTGTAGTCTGCTTACATTTAGATACTTTGTTTATATTTAGAGGCTTTGTTTACATTTGTTGTCTGTTTACACTTAGTCTGTTTACGTTTGTAGTTTTTGTTTACGTTTAGTGTCTTTGTTTACATTTGTAGTCTTTGTTTGCAGTTGTAGACTTTCTTAACATTTATAGTCTTTGTTTGCATTTGTATTCTTTGTTTAAATTTAGAGACTTTGTTGACATTTAGAGTCCGTTTATATTTGTAGTCTTTGTTTATATTTAGAGAGATTGTTTACATGTAGAGTTTTTGTTTACATTTGTAGTCCTTGTTTACACTTGTAGTCTTTGTTTACATTTAGACTTTGTTTATATTTAGAGACTTTGTTTACATTTGTAGTCCTTTTTTACACCTAGAGTCCTTGTTTACACCAAGAGATTTTGGTTACATTTAGAGTCTTTGTTTATATTTCTAGTATTTGTTTACATTTAGTTTTGTTTACATTTGTAGTCGTTGTTTATATTTGTAGTATTTGTTTACTTTTAGTTTTGTTTACATTTTTATTTTTTGTTTACATTTAGAGTTCCATTTAGAGTCTTTGTTTACATATAGCGCGTTTGTTTACATTTAGAGCCTTTGTTTACATTTTTAGTCTTTGTTTACATTTTTAGCCTTTGTTTACATTTAGAGTCTTTGTTTTTATTTTTAGGCTTTGTTTACATTTAGAGTCTGTTTACATTTGTAGTCCTTGTTTACACCTAGAGTCCTTGTTTATACCCAGAGTTTTTTATTACATTTAGAGTCTTTGTTTATATTTTTATTATTTGTTTACATTTAGAGACTGTTTACGTTTGCAATCTTTGGTTACATTTAGAGTCTTTGTTTATATTTCTAGTATTTGTTTACATATAGTTTTGTTTACATTTGTAGTCGTTGTTTATATTTGTAGTATTTGTTTACTTTTAGTTTTGTTTACATTTGTAGTCTTTGTTTACATTTAGAGTGTTAGTTTACGTTTGTAGTTTTTGTTTACATTTTTAGTCTGTTTCTATTTAGAGTCTTTGTTTATATTTGTAGTCTCTATTTACATTTGTAGTCCTTGTTTATACCCAGAGTTTTTTATTACATTTAGAGTCTTTGTTTGCATTTTTATTATTTGTTTACATTTAGAGTTTTGTTTACGTTTACAGTCTTTTTTTACATTTGTAGTCTTTGTTTACATTTAGAGTGTTAGTTTACGTTTGTAGTTTTTGTTTACATTTGTAGTCTGTTTCTATTTAGAGTCTTTGTTTATATTTGTAGTCTTTGTTTACATTTGTAGTCTTTGTTTACATTTGTAATCTTTGTTTGCATTTAGAGACCTTCTTTATATTTAGAGTCTTTGTTTACGTTTGTAGTCTTTGTTTACATTTTTAGTCTTTGTTTTAATTTAGATTCTGTTTACATTTAAGGTCGTTGTTTACATTTGTAGTCTTTATTTACATTTAAATTCTTTCTTTACATATGTAGTCTTTGTATACATTTAGAGTGTTTACATTTAGAGTCTTTGTTTACGTTTGCAGTCTTTGTTTACATTTGTAGTCTTTGTCTACATTTAGAGTGTTAGTTTACGTTTGTAGTTTTTGTTTACATTTGTAGTCTGTTTTATTTAGAGTCTTTGTTTATATTTGTAGTCTTTGTTTACATTTGTAGTCTTTGTTTACATTTGTAATCTTTCTTTGCATTTAGAGACCTTCTTTACATTTAGAGTCTTTGTTTACATTTGTAGTCTTTGTTTACATTTAGGTCTATGTTTATATTTGCAGTCTTTGTTTACATTTAGAGTCTGTTTACATATGTAGTCTTTGTTTACATTTTTAATCTGTTTTCTTTTAGAGTCTGTTTTCATTTATAGTCTGTTTACATTTGTAGACTTTGTTTACATTTAGAGAGTTTGTTTACAGTTTGAGTCACTTAACATTTGTGCTCTTTGTTTACATTTGTAGTCTGCTTACATTTAGATACTTTGTTTATATTTAGAGGCTTTGTTTACATTTGTTGTCTGTTTACACTTAGAGTCAGTTTACGTTTGTAGTTTTTGTTTACGTTTAGTGTCTTTGTTTACATTTGTAGTCTTTGTTTACAGTTGTAGACTTTCTTAACATTTATAGTCTTTGTTTACATTTTTATTCTTTGTTTACATTTAGAGAGATTGTTTACATGTAGAGTTATTTTTACATTTGTAGTCCTTGTTTACACTTGTAGTCTTTGTTTACATTTAGACTTTATATTTAGAGACTTTGTTTACATTTGTAGTCCTTTTTTACACCTAGAGTCCTTGTTTACACCAAGAGATTTTGGTTACATTTAGAGTCTTTGTTTATATTTCTAGTATTTGTTTACATTTAGTTTTGTTTACATTTGTAGTCGTTGTTTATATTTGTAGTATTTGTTTACTTTTAGTTTTGTTTACATTTTTATTTTTGTTTACATTTAGAGTCCCATTTTGTGTCTGTTTACATTTGTAGTCTTTGTTTACATTTTTATTCTTTGTTTACATTTAGAGTTCGATTTAGAGTCTTTGTTTACATATAGCGCGTTTGTTTACATTTAGAGCCTTTGTTTACATTTTTAGTCTTTGTTTACATTTTTAGGCCTTGTTTACATTTAGAGTCTGTTTACATTTGTAGTCCTTGTTTACACCTAGAGTCTTTGTTTATACCCAGAGTTTTTTATTACATTTAGAGTCTTTCTTTACATTTTTATTATTTGTTTACATTTTTATTATTTGTTTACATTTAGAGACTTTGTTTACGTTTGCAATCTTTGCTTACATTTAGAGTCTTTGTTTATATTTCTAGTATTTGTTTACATTTAGTTTTGTTTACATTTGTAGTCGTTGTTTATATTTGTAGTATTTGTTTACTTTTAGTTTTGTTTACATTTGTAGTCTTTGTTTACATTTAGAGTGTCAGTTTACGTTTGTAGTTTTTGTTTACATTTGTAGTCTGTTTCCATTTAGAGTCTTTGTTTACAATTGTAGTCTTTGTTTACATATGTAGTCTTTGTTTACATATGTAGTCTTTGTTTACATTTAGAGTGTTTACATTTAGTCCCTTTGTTTACATTTGTAGTCTTTGTTTACATTTTTAGCCTTTGTTTACGTTTAGAGTCTTTGTTTTTGTGTTTAGACTTTGTTTATATTTAGAGTCTGTTTACATTTGTAGTCCTTGTTTATACCCAGAGTTTTTTATTACATTTAGAGTCTTTGTTTACATTTTTATTATTTGTTTACATTTAGAGACTTTGTTTACGTTTGCAATCTTTGCTTACATTTAGAGTCTTTGTTTATATTTCTAGTATTTGTTTACATTTAGTTTTGTTTACATTTGTAGTCGTTGTTTATATTTGTAGTATTTGTTTACTTTTAGTTTTGTTTACATTTGTAGTCTTTGTTTACATTTAGAGTGTTAGTTTACGTTTGTAGTTTTTGTTTACATTTGTAGTCTGTTTCTATTTAGAGTCTTTGTTTATATTTGTAGTCTTTGTTTACATTTGTAGTCTTTGTTTACATTCGTAATCTTTGTTTGCATTTAGAGACCTTCTTTATATTTAGAGTCTTTGAAAGTCTTTGTAATCTTTGTTTACATTTTTATTCTTTGTTTTATTTTAGAGTCTGTTTACATATAAGGTCTTTGTTTACATTTGTAGTCTTTATTTACATTTAAATTCTTTGTTTACATATGTAGTCTTTGTATACATTTAGATAGTTTAAATTTGTAGTCTTTGTCTACATTTAGAGTGTTAGTTTACGTATGTAGTTTTTGTTTACATTTGTAGTCTGTTTTATTTAGAGTCTTTGTTTATATTTGTAGTCTTTGTTTACATTTGTAGTCTTTGTTTACATTTGTAGACTTTCTTAACATTTATAGTCTTTGTTTGCATTTGTATTCTTTGTTTAAATTTAGAGACTTTGTTGACATTTAGAGTCCGTTTATATTTGTAGTTTTTGTTTACATTTAGAGAGATTGTTTACATGTAGAGTTTTGTTTACATTTGTAGTCCTTGTTTACACTTGTAGTCTTTGTTTACATTTAGACTTTGTTTATATTTAGAGACTTTGTTTACATTTGTAGTCCTTTTTTACACCTAGAGTCCTTGTTTACACCGAGAGTTTTTGGTTACATTTAGAGTCTTTGTTTATATTTCTAATATTTGTTTACATTTAGTTTTGTTTACATTTGTAATCGTTGTTTATATTTGTAGTATTTGTTACTTTTAGTTTTTTTACATTTGTAGTCTTTGTTTACATTTTTATTTTTTGTTTACATTTAGAGTCCCATTTTGTGTCTTTGTTTACATTTGTAGTCTTTGTTTACATTTTTATTCTTTGTTTACATTTAGAGTTCCATTTAGTGTCTTTGTTTACATTTTTAGTCTTTGTTTACATTTAGAGACTTTGTTTACGTTTGCAATCTTTGGTTACATTTAGAGTCTTTGTTTATATTTCTAGTATTTGTTTACATTTAGTTTTGTTTACATTTGTAGTCGTTGTTTATATTTGTAGTATTTGTTTACATTTGTAGTCTTTGTTTACATTTGTAATCTTTGTTTGCATTTAGAGACCTTCTTTATATTTAGAGTCTTTGTTTACGTTTGTAGTCTTTGTTTACATTTTTAGTCTTTGTTTTAATTTAGAGTCTGTTTCCATTTAAGGCCTTTGTTTACATTTGTAGTCTTTATTTACATTTAAATTCTTTGTTTACATATGTAGTCTTTGTATACATTTATAGTGTTTACATTTAGAGTCTTTGTTTACGTTTGCAGTCTTTGTTTACATTTGTAGTCTTTGTCTACATTTAGAGTGTTAGTTTACGTTTGTAGTCTTTGTTTACATTTGTAGTCTTTGTTCACATTTGTAATCTTTCTTTGAATTTAGAGACCTTCTTTACATTTAGAGTCTTTGTTTACATTTGTAGCCTTTGTTTACATTTTTAGACTTTGTTTACATTTTTAGACTTTGTTTACATATAGAGTCTTTGTTTACATTTGTAGTCTTTGTTTACATTTAGGTCTATGTTTACATTTGCAGTCTTTGTTTACAGTTGTAGACTTTCTTAACATTTATAGTCTTTGTTTAATTTGTATTCTTTGTTTAAATTTAGAGACTTTGTTGACATTTAGAGTCCGTTTATATTTGTAGTCTTTGTTTACATTTAGAGAGATTGTTTACATGTAGAGTTTTTGTTTACATTTGTAGTCCTTGTTTACACTTGTAGTCTTTGTTTACATCTAGTCTTTGTTTATATTTAGAGACTTTGTTTACATTTGTAGTCCTTTTTTACACCTAGAGTCCCATTTTGTGTCTTTGTTTACATTTGTAGTCTTTGTTTACATTTTTATTCTTTGTTTACATTTAGAGTTTCATTTAGAGTCTTTGTTTACATATAGCGCGCTTGTTTACATTTAGAGCCTTTGTTTACATTTTTAGTCTTTGTTTACATTTTTAGCCTTTGTTTACATTTAGAGTCTTTGTTTTTGTTTTTAGGCTTTGTTTACATTTAGAGTCTGTTTACATTTGTAGTCCTTGTTTACACCTAGAGTCCTTGTTTATACCCAGGGTTTTTTATTACATTTAGAGTCTTTGTTTACATTTTTATTATTTGTTTACATTTGTAGTCCTTTTTTACACTTTGAGTCCTTGTTTACACCAAGAGTTTTTGTTTACATTTAGAGTCTTTGTTTATATTTCTATTATTTGTTTACATTTAGTTTTGTTTACATTTGTAATCGTTGTCTATATTTGTAGTTTTTGTAACATTTAGTTTTGTTTACATTTGTAGTCTTTGTTTACAATTTTTTCTTTGTTTACATTTAGAGTTCCATTTAGTGTCTTTGTTTACATTTGTAGTCTTTGTTTACATATAGCGCGTTTGTTTACATTTAGAGCCTTTGTTTACATTTTTAGTCTTTGTTTACATTTTTAGCCTTTGTTTACATTTAGAGTCTTTGGTTTTATTTTTAGGCTTTGTTTACATTTAGAGTCTGTTTACATTTGTAGTCCTTGTTTACACCTAGAGTCCTTGTTTATACCCAGAGTTTTTTATTACATTTAGAGTCTTTGTTTACATTTTTATTATTTGTTTACATTTTTATTATTTGTTTACATTTAGAGACTTTGTTTACGTTTGCAATCTTTGCTTACATTTAGAGTCTTTGTTTATATTTCTAGTATTTGTTTACATTTAGTTTTGTTTACATTTGTAGTCGTTGTTTTTATTTGTAGTATTTGTTTACTTTTAGTTTTGTTTACATTTGTAGTCTTTGTTTACATTTAGAGTGTTAGTTTACGTTTGAAGTTTTTGTTTACATTTGTAGTCTGTTTCCATTTAGAGTCTTTGTTTACATTTGTAGTCTTTGTTTACATTTGTAGTCTTTGTTTACATATGCAGGCTTTGTTTACATTTAGAGTGTTTACATTTAGTCCCTTTGTTTACATTTGTAGTCTTTGTTTACATTTTTAGCCTTTGTTTACGTTTAGAGTCTTTGTTTTTGTGTTTAGACTTTGTTTATATTTAGAGTCTGTTTACATTTGTAGTCCTTGTTTATACCCAGAGTTTTTTATTACATTTAGAGTCTTTGTTTACATTTTTATTATTTGTTTACATTTAGAGTTTTTGTTTACGTTTGCAGTCTTTGTTTACATTTGTAGTGTTTGTTTACATTAAGAGTGTTAGTTTACGTTTGTAGTTTTTGTTTACATTTGTAGTCTGTTTCTATTTAGAGTCTTTGTTTATATTTGTAGTCTTTGTTTACATTTGTAGTCTTTGTTTACATTTGTAATCTTTGTTTGCATTTTGAGACCTTCTTTATATTTAGAGTCTTTGTTTACGTTTGTAATCTTTGTTTACATTTTTAGTCTTTGTTTTATTTTAGAGTCTGTTTACATATAAGGTCTTTGTTTACATTTGTAGTCTTTATTTACATTTAAATTCTTTGTTTACATATGTAGTCTTTGTATACATTTAGATAGTTTACATTTGTAGTCTTTGTCTATATTTAGAGTGTTAGTTTACGTATGTAGTTTTTGTTTACATTTGTAGTCTGTTTTATTTAGAGTCTTTGTTTATATTTGTAGTCTTTGTTTACATTTGTAGTCTTTGTTTACATTTGTAATCTTTCTTTACATTTAGAGACCTTCTTTACATTTAGAGTCTTTGTTTACATTTGTAGCCTTTGTTTACATATTTAGACTTTGTTTACATATAGAGTCTGTTTACATTTGTAGTCTTTGTTTACATTTAGGTCTATGTTTACATTTGCAGTCTTTGTTTACATTTAGAGTCTGTTTACATATGTAGTCTTTGTTTACATTTTTAGTCTGCTTGCATTTAGAGTCTGTTTTCATTTAGAGTCTATTTACATTTGTAGACTTTGTTTACATTTAGAGAGTTTGTTTACAGTTTGAGTCACTTAACATTTGTGCTCTTTGTTTACATTTGTATTCTTTGTTTACATTTGTAGTCTGCTTACATTTAGATACTTTGTTTATATTTAGAGGCTTTGTTTACATTTGTTGTCTGTTTACACTTAGTCTGTTTACGTTTGTAGTTTTTGTTTACGTTTAGTGTCTTTGTTTACATTTGTAGTCTTTGTTTACAGTTGTAGACTTTCTTAACATTTATAGCCTTTGTTTGCATTTGTATTCTTTGTTTAAATTTAGAGACTTTGTTGACATTTAGAGTCCGTGTTTATTTCTAGTCTTTGTTTACATTTAGAGAGATTGTTTACATGTAGAGTTTTTGTTTACATTTGTAGTCCTTGTTTACACTTGTAGTCTTTGTTTACATTTAGACTTTGTTTATATTTAGAGACTTTGTTTACATTTGTAGTCCTTTTTTACACCTAGAGTCCTTGTTTACACCAAGAGCTTTTGGTTATATTTAGAGACTTTGTTTATATTTCTATTATTTGTTTACATTTAGTTTTATTTACATTTGTAGTCGTTTATATTTGTAGTATTTGTTTACTTTTAGTTTTGTTTACATTTTTATTTTTTGTTTACATTTAGAGTCCCATTTTGTGTCTTTGTTTACATTTGTAGTCTTTGTTTACATTTTATTCTTTGTTTACATTTAGATTTCCATTTAGTGTCTTTGTTTACATTTATAGTCTTTGTTTACATATAGCGCGTTTGTTTACATTTAGAGCCTTTGTTTACATTTTTAGTCTTTGTTTACATTTTTAGCCTTTGTTTACATTTAGAGTCTTTGGTTTTATCTTTAGGCTTTGTTTACATTTAGAGTCTGTTTATATTTGTAGTCCTTGTTTACACCTAGAGTCCTTGTTTATACCCAGAGTTTTTTATTACATTTAGAGTCTTTGTTTACATTTTTATTATTTGTTTACATTTTTATTATTTGTTTACATTTAGAGACTTTGTTTACGTTTGCAATATTTGGTTACATTTAGAGTCTTTGTTTATATTTCTAGTATTTGTTTACATTTAGTTTTGTTTACATTTGTAGTCGTTGTTTATATTTGTAGTATTTTTTTACTTTTAGTTTTGTTTACATTTTTAGTCTTTGTTTACATTTAGAGTGTTAGTTTACGTTTGTAGTTTTTGTTTACATTTGTAGTCTGTTTCCATTTAGAGTCTTTGTTTACATTTGTAGTCTTTGTTTACATTTGTAGTCTTTGTTTACATATGTAGGCTTTGTTTACATTTAGAGTGTTTACATTTGTAGTTTTTGTTTACATTTTTAGCTTTTGTTTACATTTAGAGTCTTTGTTTTTATTTTTAGACTTTGTTTATATTTAGAGTCTGTTTACATTTGTAGTCCTTGTTTATACCCAGAGTTTTTTATTACATTTAGAGTCTTTGTTTACATTTTTATTATTTGTTTACATTTAGAGTTTTTGTTTACGTTTGCAGTCTTTGTTTACATTTGTAGTCTTTGTTTACATTTAGAGTGTTAGTTTACGTTTGTAGTTTTTGTTTACATTTGTAGTCTGTTTCTATTTAGAGTCTTTGTTTATATTTGTAGTCTTTGTTTATATTTGTAGTCTTTGTTTACATTTGTAATCTTTATTTGCATTTACAGACCTTCTTTATATTTAGAGTCTTTGTTTACGTTTGTAATCTTTGTTTACATTTTTAGTCTTTGTTTTAATTTAGAGTCTGTTTACATTTAAGGTCTTTGTTTACATGTGTAGTCTTTATTTACATTTAAATTCTTTATTTACATATGTAGTCTTTGTATACATTTAGATTGTTTACATTTGTCGTCTTTGTCTACATTTAGAGTGTTAGTTTACATTTGTAGTTTTTGTTTACATTTGTAGTCTGTTTTATTTAGAGTCTTTGTTTATAATTTTAGTCTTTGTTTACATTTAGAGTCTTTGTTTACATTTGTAGTCTTTGTTTACATTTAGGTCTATGTTTATATTTGCAGTCTTTGTTTACATTTAGAGTCTGTTTACATATGTAGTCTTTGTTTACATTTTTAATCTGTTTTCTTTTAGAGTCTGTTTTCATTTATAGTCTGTTTACATTTGTAGACTTTGTTTACATTTAGAGAGTTTGTTTGCAGTTTGAGTCACTTAACATTTGTGCTCTTTGTTTACATTTGTAGTCTGCTTACATTTAGATACTTTGTTTATATTTAGAGGCTTTGTTTACATTTGTTGTCTGTTTACACTTAGAGTCTGTTTACGTTTGTAGTTTTTGTTTACGTTTAGTGTCTTTGTTTACATTTGTAGTCTTTGTTTACAGTTGTAGACTTTCTTAACATTTATAGTCTTTGTTTACATTTTTATTCTTTGTTTACATTTAGAGAGATTGTTTACATGTAGAGTTTTTTTTTATATTTGTAGTCCTTGTTTACACTTGTAGTCTTTGTTTACATTTAGACTTTGTTTATATTTAGAGACTTTGTTTACATTTGTAGTCCTTTTTTACACCTAGAGTCCTTGTTTACACCAAGAGATTTTGGTTACATTTAGAGTCTTTGTTTATATTTCTAGTATTTGTTTACATTTAGTTTTGTTTACATTTAGTTTTGCTTACATTTGTAGTCGTGGTTTATATTTGTAGTATTTGTTTACTTTTAGTTTTGTTTACATTTTTATTTTTTGTTTACATTTAGAGTCCCATTTTGTATCTTTGTTTACATTTGTAGTCTTTGTTTACATTTTTATTCTTTGTTTACATTTAGAGTTTCATTTAGAGTCTTTGTTTACATATAGCGCGTTTGTTTACATATAGAGCCTTTGTTTACATTTTTAGAGTGTTAGTTTACGTTTGTAGTTTTTGTTTACATTTGTAGTCTGTTTCTATTTAGAGTCTTTGTTTATATTTGTAGTCTTTGTTTATATTTGTAGTCTTTGTTTACATTTGTAATCTTTATTTGCATTTACAGACCTTCTTTATATTTAGAGTCTTTGTTTACATTTTTAGCCTTTGTTTACATTTAGAGTCTTTGTTTTTATTTTTAGGCTTTGTTTACATTTAGAGTCTGTTTACATTTGTAGTCCTTGTTTACACCTAGAGTCCTTGTTTATACCCAGAGTTTTTTATTACATTTAGAGTCTTTGTTTACATTTTTATTATTTGTTTACATTTGTAGTCCTTTTTTACACCTAGAGTCCTTGTTTACACCAAGAGTTTTTGGTTACATTTATAGTCTTTGTTTATATTTCTATTATTTGTTTACATTTAGTTTTGTTTACATTTGTAATCGTTGTTTATATTTGTAGTATTTGTTACTTTTAGTTTTTTTTACATTTTTAGTCTTTGTTTACATTTTTAGCCTTTGTTTACATTTAGAGTCTTTGGTTTTATTTTTAGGCTTTGTTTACATTTAGAGTCTGTTTACATTTGTAGTCCTTGTTTACACCTAGAGTCCTTGTTTATACCCAGAGTTTTTTATTACATTTAGAGTCTTTGTTTACAATTTTATTATTTGTTTACATTTTTATTATTTGTTTACATTTAGAGACTTTGTTTACGTTTGCAATCTTTGGTTACATTTAGAGTCTTTGTTTATATTTCTAGTATTTGTTTACATTTAGTTTTGTTTACATTTGTAGTCGTTGTTTATATTTGTTGTATTTGTTTACTTTTAGTTTTGTTTACATTTGTAGTCTTTGTTTACATTTAGAGTGTTAGTTTACGTTTGTAGTTTTTGTTTACATTTGTAGTCTGTTTCCATTTAGAGTCTTTGTTTACATTTGTAGTCTTTGTTTACATATGTAGGCTTTGTTTACATTTAGAGTGTTTACATTTAGTCCCTTTGTTTACATTTGTAGTCTTTGTTTACATTTTTAGCCTTTGTTTACATTTAGAGGCTTTGTTTTTATTTTTAGACTTTGTTTATATTTAGATTCTGTTTACATTTGTAGTCCTTGTTTATACCCAGAGTTTTTTATTACATTTAGAGTCTTTGTTTACATTTAGAGTTTTTGTTTACGTTTGCAGTCTTTGTTTACATTTGTAGTCTTTGTTTACATTTAGAGTGTTAGTTTACGTTTGTAGTTTTTGTTTACATTTGTAGTCTGTTTCTATTTAGAGTCTTTGTTTATATTTGTAGTCTTTGTTTACATTTGTAGTCTTTGTTTACATTTGTAATCTTTGTTTGCATTTAGAGACCTTCTTTATATTTAGAGACTTTGTTTACGTTTGTAGTCTTTGTTTACATTTTTAGTCTTTGTTTTAATTTAGAGTCTGTTTACATTTAAGGTCTTTGTTTACATTTGTAGTCTTTATTTACATTTAAATTCTTTGTTTACATATGTAGACTTTGTATACATTTATAGTGTTTACATTTAGAGTCTTTGTTTACGTTTGCAGTCTTTGTTTACATTTGTAGTCTTTGTCTACATTTAGAGTGTTAGTTTACGTTTGTAGTTTTTGTTTACATTTGTAGTCTGTTTTATTTAGAGTCTTTGCTTATATTTGTAGTCTTTGTTTACATTTGTAGTCTTTGTTTACATTTGTAATCTTTCTTTGAATTTAGAGACCTTCTTTACATTTAGAGTCTTTGTTTACATTTGTAGCCTTTGTTTACATTTTTAGACTTTGTTTATATTTTTAGACTTGGTTTACATATAGAGTCTTTGTTTACATTTGTAGTCTTTGTTTACATTTAGGTCTATGTTTACATTTGCAGTCTTTGTTTACATTTAGAGTCTGTTTACATATCTAGTCTTTGTTTTCATTTATAGTCTGTTTACATTTGTAGACTTTGTTTACATTTAGAGAGTTTGTTTACAGTTTGAGTCACTTAACATTTGTGCTCTTTGTTTACATTTGTATTCTTTGTTTACATTTGTAGTCTGCTTACATTTAGATACTTTGTTTATATTTAGAGGCTTTGTTTACATTTGATGTCTGTTTACACTTAGAGTCTGTTTACGTTTGTAGTTTTTGTTTACGTTTAGTGTCTTTGTTTACATTTGCAGTCTTTGTTTACAGTTGTAGACTTTCTTAACATTTATAGTCTTTGTTTACATTTGTATTCTTTGTTTAAATTTAGAGACTTTGTTGACATTTAGAGTCCGTTTATATTTGTAGTCTTTGTTTACATTTAGAGAGATTGTTTACATGTAGAGTTTTTGTTTACATTTGTAGTCCTTGTTTACACTTGTAGTCTTTGTTTACATTTAGTCTTTGTTTATATTTAGAGACTTTGTTTACATTTGTAGTCCTTTTTTACACCTAGAGTCCCATTTTGTGTCTTTGTTTACATTTGTAGTCTTTGTTTACATTTTTATTCTTTGTTTACATTTAGAGTTTCATTTAGAGTCTTTGTTTACATATAGCGCGCTTGTTTACATTTAGAGCCTTTGTTTACATTTTTAGTCTTTGTTTACATTTTTAGCCTTTGTTTACATTTAGAGTCTTTGTTTTTGTTTTTAGGCTTTGTTTACATTTAGAGTCTGTTTTCATTTGTAGTCCTTGTTTACACCTAGAGTCCTTGTTTATACCCAGAGTTTTTTATTACATTTAGAGTCTTTGTTTACATTTTTATTATTTGTTTACATTTGTAGTCCTTTTTTACACTTTGAGTCCTTGTTTACACCAAGAGTTTTTGTTTACATTTAGAGTCTTTGTTTATATTTCTATTATTTGTTTACATTTAGTTTTGTTTACATTTGTAATCGTTGTCTATATTTGTAGTTTTTGTAACATTTAGTTTTGTTTACATTTGTAGTCTTTGTTTACATATAGCGCGTTTGTTTACATTTAGAGCCTTTGTTTACATTTTTAGTCTTTGTTTACATTTTTAGCCTTTGTTTACATTTAGAGTCTTTGGTTTTATTTTTAGGCTTTGTTTACATTTAGAGTCTGTTTACATTTGTAGTCCTTGTTTACACCTAGAGTCCTTGTTTATACCCAGAGTTTTTTATTACATTTAGAGTCTTTGTTTACATTTTTATTATTTGTTTACATTTTTATTATTTGTTTACATTTAGAGACTTTGTTTACGTTTGCAATCTTTGCTTACATTTAGAGTCTTTGTTTATATTTCTAGTATTTGTTTACATTTAGTTTTGTTTACATTTGTAGTCGTTGTTTTTATTTGTAGTATTTGTTTACTTTTAGTTTTGTTTACATTTGTAGTCTTTGTTTACATTTAGAGTGTTAGTTTACGTTTGAAGTTTTTGTTTACATTTGTAGTCTGTTTCCATTTAGAATCTTTGTTTACATTTGTAGTCTTTGTTTACATTTGTAGTCTTTGTTTACATATGTAGGCTTTGTTTACATTTAGAGTGTTTACATTTAGTCCCTTTGTTTACATTTGTAGTCTTTGTTTACATTTTTAGCCTTTGTTTACGTTTAGAGTCTTTGTTTTTGTGTTTAGACTTTGTTTATATTTAGAGTCTGTTTACATTTGTAGTCCTTGTTTATACCCAGAGTTTTTTATTACATTTAGAGTCTTTGTTTACATTTTTATTATTTGTGTACATTTAGAGTTTTTGTTTACGTTTGCAGTCTTTGTTTACATTTGTAGTCTTTGTTTACATTAAGAGTGTTAGTTTACGTTTGTAGTTTTTGTTTACATTTGTAGTCTGTTTCTATTTAGAGTCTTTGTTTATATTTGTAGTCTTTGTTTACATTTGTAGTCTTTGTTTACATTTGTAATCTTTGTTTGCATTTTGAGACCTTCTTTATATTTAGAGTCTTTGTTTACGTTTGTAATCATTGTTTACATTTTTAGTCTTTGTTTTATTTTAGAGTCTGTTTACATATAAGGTCTTTGTTTACATTTGTAGTCTTTATTTACATTTAAATTCTTTGTTTACATATGTAGTCTTTGTATACATTTAGATAGTTTACATTTGTAGTCTTTGTCTATATTTAGAGTGTTAGTTTACGTATGTAGTTTTTGTTTACATTTGTAGTCTGTTTTATTTAGAGTCTTTGTTTATATTTGTAGTCTTTGTTTACATTTGTAGTCTTTGTTTACATTTGTAATCTTTCTTTACATTTAGAGACCTTCTTTACATTTAGAGTCTTTGTTTACATTTGTAGCCTTTGTTTACATATTTAGACTTTGTTTACATATAGAGTCTGTTTACATTTGTAGTCTTTGTTTACATTTAGGTCTATGTTTACATTTGCAGTCTTTGTTTACATTTAGAGTCTGTTTACATATGTAGTCTTTGTTTACATTTTTAGTCTGCTTGCATTTAGAGTCTGTTTTCATTTAGAGTCTATTTACATTTGTAGACTTTGTTTACATTTAGAGAGTTTGTTTACAGTTTGAGTCACTTAACATTTGTGCTCTTTGTTTACATTTGTATTCTTTGTTTACATTTGTAGTCTGCTTACATTTAGATACTTTGTTTATATTTAGAGGCTTTGTTTACATTTGTTGTCTGTTTACACTTAGTCTGTTTACGTTTGTAGTTTTTGTTTACGTTTAGTGTCTTTGTTTACATTTGTAGTCTTTGTTTACAGTTGTAGACTTTCTTAACATTTATAGCCTTTGTTTGCATTTGTATTCTTTGTTTAAATTTAGAGACTTTGTTGACATTTAGAGTCCGTGTTTATTTCTAGTCTTTGTTTACATTTAGAGAGATTGTTTACATGTAGAGTTTTTGTTTACATTTGTAGTCCTTGTTTACACTTGTAGTCTTTGTTTACATTTAGACTTTGTTTGTATTTAGAGACTTTGTTTACATTTGTAGTCCTTTTTTACACCTAGAGTCCTTGTTTACACCAAGAGCTTTTGGTTATATTTAGAGACTTTGTTTATATTTCTATTATTTGTTTACATTTAGTTTTATTTACATTTGTAGTCGTTTATATTTGTAGTATTTGTTTACTTTTAGTTTTGTTTACATTTTTATTTTTTGTTTACATTTAGAGTCCCATTTTGTGTCTTTGTTTACATTTGTAGTCTTTGTTTACATTTTATTCTTTGTTTACATTTAGAGTTCCATTTAGTGTCTTTGTTTACATTTATAGTCTTTGTTTACATATAGCGCGTTTGTTTACATTTAGAGCCTTTGTTTACATTTTTAGTCTTTGTTTACATTTTTAGCCTTTGTTTACATTTAGAGTCTTTGGTTTTATCTTTAGGCTTTGTTTACATTTAGAGTCTGTTTATATTTGTAGTCCTTGTTTACACCTAGAGTCCTTGTTTATACCCAGAGTTTTTTATTACATTTAGAGTCTTTGTTTACATTTTTATTATTTGTTTACATTTTTATTATTTGTTTACATTTAGAGACTTTGTTTACGTTTGCAATATTTGGTTACATTTAGAGTCTTTGTTTATATTTCTAGTATTTGTTTACATTTAGTTTTGTTTACATTTGTAGTCGTTGTTTATATTTGTAGTATTTTTTTACTTTTAGTTTTGTTTACATTTTTAGTCTTTGTTTACATTTAGAGTGTTAGTTTACGTTTGTAGTTTTTGTTTACATTTGTAGTCTGTTTCCATTTAGAGTCTTTGTTTACATTTGTAGTCTTTGTTTACATTTGTAGTCTTTGTTTACATATGTAGGCTTTGTTTACATTTAGAGTGTTTACATTTGTAGTTTTTGTTTACATTTTTAGCTTTTGTTTACATTTAGAGTCTTTGTTTTTATTTTTAGACTTTGTTTATATTTAGAGTCTGTTTACATTTGTAGTCCTTGTTTATACCCAGAGTTTTTTATTACATTTAGAGTCTTTGTTTACATTTTTATTATTTGTTTACATTTAGAGTTTTTGTTTACGTTTGTAGTTTTTGTTTACATTTGTAGTCTGTTTCTATTTAGAGTCTTTGTTTATATTTGTAGTCTTTGTTTATATTTGTAGTCTTTGTTTACATTTGTAATCTTTATTTGCATTTACAGACCTTCTTTATATTTAGAGTCTTTGTTTACGTTTGTAATCTTTGTTTACATTTTTAGTCTTTGTTTTAATTTAGAGTCTGTTTACATTTAAGGTCTTTGTTTACATGTGTAGTCTTTATTTACATTTAAATTCTTTATTTACATATGTAGTCTTTGTATACATTTAGATTGTTTACATTTGTAGTCTTTGTCTACATTTAGAGTGTTAGTTTACATTTGTAGTTTTTGTTTACATTTGTAGTCTGTTTTATTTAGAGTCTTTGTTTATAATTTTAGTCTTTGTTTACATTTAGAGTCTTTGTTTACATTTGTAGTCTTTGTTTACATTTAGGTCTATGTTTATATTTGCAGTCTTTGTTTACATTTAGAGTCTGTTTACATATGTAGTCTTTGTTTACATTTTTAATCTGTTTTCTTTTAGAGTCTGTTTTCATTTATAGTCTGTTTACATTTGTAGACTTTGTTTACATTTAGAGAGTTTGTTTGCAGTTTAAGTCACTTAACATTTGTGCTCTTTGTTTACATTTGTAGTCTGCTTACATTTAGATACTTTGTTTATATTTAGAGGCTTTGTTTACATTTGTTGTCTGTTTACACTTAGAGTCTGTTTACGTTTGTAGTTTTTGTTTACGTTTAGTGTCTTTGTTTACATTTGTAGTCTTTGTTTACAGTTGTAGACTTTCTTAACATTTATAGTCTTTGTTTACATTTTTATTCTTTGTTTACATTTAGAGAGATTGTTTACATGTAGAGTTTTTTTTTATATTTGTAGTCCTTGTTTACACTTGTAGTCTTTGTTTACATTTAGACTTTGTTTATATTTAGAGACTTTGTTTACATTTGTAGTCCTTTTTTACACCTAGAGTCCTTGTTTACACCAAGAGATTTTGGTTACATTTAGAGTCTTTGTTTATATTTCTAGTATTTGTTTACATTTAGTTTTGTTTACATTTAGTTTTGCTTACATTTGTAGTCGTGGTTTATATTTGTAGTATTTGTTTACTTTTAGTTTTGTTTACATTTTTATTTTTTGTTTACATTTAGAGTCCCATTTTGTATCTTTGTTTACATTTGTAGTCTTTGTTTACATTTTTATTCTTTGTTTACATTTAGAGTTTCATTTAGAGTCTTTGTTTACATATAGCGCGTTTGTTTACATATAGAGCCTTTGTTTACATTTTTAGTCTTTGTTTACATTTTTAGCCTTTGTTTACATTTAGAGTCTTTGTTTTTATTTTTAGGCTTTGTTTACATTTAGAGTCTGTTTACATTTGTAGTCCTTGTTTACACCTAGAGTCCTTGTTTATACCCAGAGTTTTTTATTACATTTAGAGTCTTTGTTTACATTTTTATTATTTGTTTACATTTGTAGTCCTTTTTTACACCTAGAGTCCTTGTTTACACCAAGAGTTTTTGGTTACATTTATAGTCTTTGTTTATATTTCTATTATTTGTTTACATTTAGTTTTGTTTACATTTGTAATCGTTGTTTATATTTGTAGTATTTGTTACTTTTAGTTTTTTTTACATTTTTAGTCTTTGTTTACATTTTTAGCCTTTGTTTACATTTAGAGTCTTTGGTTTTATTTTTAGGCTTTGTTTACATTTAGAGTCTGTTTACATTTGTAGTCCTTGTTTACACCTAGAGTCCTTGTTTATACCCAGAGTTTTTTATTACATTTAGAGTCTTTGTTTACAATTTTATTATTTGTTTACATTTTTATTATTTGTTTACATTTAGAGACTTTGTTTACGTTTGCAATCTTTGGTTACATTTAGAGTCTTTGTTTATATTTCTAGTATTTGTTTACATTTAGTTTTGTTTACATTTGTAGTCGTTGTTTATATTTGTAGTATTTGTTTACTTTTAGTTTTGTTTACATTTGTAGTCTTTGTTTACATTTAGAGTGTTAGTTTACGTTTGTAGTTTTTGTTTACATTTGTAGTCTGTTTCCATTTAGAGTCTTTGTTTACATTTGTAGTCTTTGTTTACATATGTAGGCTTTGTTTACATTTAGAGTGTTTACATTTAGTCCCTTTGTTTACATTTGTAGTCTTTGTTTACATTTTTAGCCTTTGTTTACATTTAGAGGCTTTGTTTTTATTTTTAGACTTTGTTTATATTTAGATTCTGTTTACATTTGTAGTCCTTGTTTATACCCAGAGTTTTTTATTACATTTAGAGTCTTTGTTTACATTTAGAGTTTTTGTTTACGTTTGCAGTCTTTGTTTACATTTGTAGTCTTTGTTTACATTTAGAGTGTTAGTTTACGTTTGTAGTTTTTGTTTACATTTGTAGTCTGTTTCTATTTAGAGTCTTTGTTTATATTTGTAGTCTTTGTTTACATTTGTAGTCTTTGTTTACATTTGTAATCTTTGTTTGCATTTAGAGACCTTCTTTATATTTAGAGTCTTTGTTTACGTTTGTAGTCTTTGTTTACATTTTTAGTCTTTGTTTTAATTTAGAGTCTGTTTACATTTAAGGTCTTTGTTTACCATTGTAGTCTTTATTTACATTTAAATTCTTTGTTTACATATGTAGACTTTGTATACATTTATAGTGTTTACATTTAGAGTCTTTGTTTACGTTTGCAGTCTTTGTTTACATTTGTAGTCTTTGTCTACATTTAGAGTGTTAGTTTACGTTTGTAGTTTTTGTTTACATTTGTAGTCTGTTTTATTTAGAGTCTTTGCTTATATTTGTAGTCTTTGTTTACATTTGTAGTCTTTGTTTACATTTGTAATCTTTCTTTGAATTTAGAGACCTTCTTTACATTTAGAGTCTTTGTTTACATTTGTAGCCTTTGTTTACATTTTTAGACTTTGTTTATATTTTTAGACTTGGTTTACATATAGAGTCTTTGTTTACATTTGTAGTCTTTGTTTACATTTAGGTCTATGTTTACATTTGCAGTCTTTGTTTACATTTAGAGTCTGTTTACATATCTAGTCTTTGTTTTCATTTATAGTCTGTTTACATTTGTAGACTTTGTTTACATTTAGAGAGTTTGTTTACAGTTTGAGTCACTTAACATTTGTGCTCTTTGTTTACATTTGTATTCTTTGTTTACATTTGTAGTCTGCTTACATTTAGATACTTTGTTTATATTTAGAGGCTTTGTTTACATTTGATGTCTGTTTACACTTAAAGTCTGTTTACGTTTGTAGTTTTTGTTTACGTTTAGTGTCTTTGTTTACATTTGCAGTCTTTGTTTACAGTTGTAGACTTTCTTAACATTTATAGTCTTTGTTTACATTTGTATTCTTTGTTTAAATTTAGAGACTTTGTTGACATTTAGAGTCCGTTTATATTTGTAGTCTTTGTTTACATTTAGAGAGATTGTTTACATGTAGAGTTTTTGTTTACATTTGTAGTCCTTGTTTACACTTGTAGTCTTTGTTTACATTTAGTCTTTGTTTATATTTAGAGACTTTGTTTACATTTGTAGTCCTTTTTTACACCTAGAGTCCCATTTTGTGTCTTTGTTTACATTTGTAGTCTTTGTTTACATTTTTATTCTTTGTTTACATTTAGAGTTTCATTTAGAGTCTTTGTTTACATATAGCGCGTTTGTTTACATTTAGAGCCTTTGTTTACATTTTTAGTCTTTGTTTACATTTTTAGCCTTTGTTTACATTTAGAGTCTCTGTTTTTGTTTTTAGGCTTTGTTTACATTTAGAGTCTGTTTACATTTGTAGTCCTTGTTTACACCTAGAGTCCTTGTTTATACCCAGAGTTTTTTATTACATTTAGAGTCTTTGTTTACATTTTTATTATTTGTTTACATTTTTATTATTTGTTTACATTTAGAGACTGTTTACGTTTGCAATCTTTGCTTACATTTAGAGTCTTTGTTTATATTTCTAGTATTTGTTTACATTTAGTTTTGTGTACATTTGTAGTCGTTGTTTATATTTGTAGTATTTGTAACTTTTAGTTTTGTTTACATTTGTAGTCTTTGTCTACATTTAGAGTGTTAGTTTACGTATGTAGTTTTTGTTTACATTTGTAGTCTGTTTTATTTAGAGTCTTTGTTTATATTTGTAGTCTTTGTTTACATTTGTAGTCTTTGTTTACATTTGTAATCTTTCTTTACATTTAGAGACCTTCTTTACATTTAGAATCTTTGTTTACATTTGTAGCCTTTGTTTACATTTTTAGACTTTGTTTACATATTTAGACTTTGTTTACATATAGAGTCTGTTTACATTTGTAGTCTTTGTTTACATTTAGGTCTATGTTTACATTTGCAGTCTTTGTTTACATTTAGAGTCTGTTTACATATGTAGTCTTTGTTTACATTTTTAGTCTGTTTGCATTTAGAGTCTGATTTCATTTATAGTCTGTTTACATTTGTAGACTTTGTTTACATTTAGAGAGTTTGTTTACAGTTTGAGTCACTTAACATTTGTGCTCTTTGTTTACACTTGTATTCTTTGTTTACATTTGTAGTCTGCTTACATTTAGATACTTTGTTTATATTTAGAGGCTTTGTTTACATTTGTTGTCTGTTTACACTTAGTCTGTTTACGTTTGTAGTTTTTGTTTACGTTTAGTGTCTTTGTTTACATTTGTAGTCTTTGTTTACAGTTGTAGACTTTCTTAACATTTATAGTCTTTGTTTGCATTTGTATTCTTTGTTTAAATTTAGAGACTTTGTTGACATTTAGAGTCCGTTTATATTTGTAGTCTTTGTTTACATTTAGAGAGATTGTTTACATGTAGAGTTTTTGTTTACATTTGTAGTCCTTGTTTACACTTGTAGTCTTTGTTTACATTTAGACTTTGTTTATATTTAGAGACTTTGTTTACATTTGTAGTCCTTTTTTACACCTAGAGTCCTTGTTTACACCAAGAGTTTTTGGTTACATTTAGAGTCTTTGTTTATATTTCTATTTTTTGTTTACATTTAGTTTTGTTTACATTTGTAATCGTTGTTTATATTTGTAGTATTTGTTACTTTTAGTTTTGTTTACATTTGTAGTCTTTGTTTACATTTTTATTTTTTGTTTACATTTAGAGTCCCATTTTGTGTCTTTGTTTACATTTGTAGTCTTTGTTTACATTTTTCTTCTTTGTTTACATTTAGAGTTCCATTTAGTGTCTTTGTTTAGATTTTTAGTCTTTGTTTACATTTAGAGACTTTGTTTACGTTTGCAATCTTTGGTTACATTTAGAGTCTTTGTTTATATTTCTAGTATTTGTTTACATTTAGTTTTGTTTACATTTGTAGTCGTTGTTTATATTTGTAGTATTTGTTTACATTTGTAGTCTTTGTTTACATTTGTAATCTTTGTTTGCATTTAGAGACCTTCTTTATATTTAGAGTCTTTGTTTACGTTTGTAGTCTTTGTTTACATTTTTAGTCTGTTTTAATTTAGAGTCTGTTTACATTTAAGGTCTTTGTTTACATTTGTAGTCTTTATTTACATTTAAATTCATTGTTTACATATGTAGTCTTTGTATACATTTATAGTGTTTACATTTAGAGTCTTTGTTTACGTTTGCAGTCTTTGTTTACATTTGTAGTCTTTGTATACATTTAGAGTGTTAGTTTACGTTTGTAGTTTTTGTTTACATTTGTAGTCTGTTTTATTTAGAGTCTTTGCTTATATTTGTAGTCTTTGTTTACATTGGTAGTCTTTGTTTACATTTGTAATCTTTCTTTGAATTTAGAGACCTTCTTTACATTTAGAGTCTTTGTTTACATTTGTAGCCTTTGTTTACATTTTTAGACTTTGTTTACATCTTTAGACTTTGTTTACATATAGAGTCTTTGTTTACATTTGTAGTTATTGTTTACATTTAGGTCTATGTTTACATTTGCAGTCTTTGTTTACATTTAGAGTCTGTTTACATATCTAATCTTTGTTTTCATTTATAGTCTGTTTACATTGGTAGATTTGTTTACATTTGTAGTCTGCTTACATTTAGATACTTTGTTTATATTTAGAGGCTTTGTTTACATTTGTTGTCTGTTTACACTTAGAGTCTGTTTACGTTTGTAGTTTTTGTTTACGTTTAGTGTCTTTGTTTACATTTGCAGTCTTTGTTTACAGTTGTAGACTTTCTTAACATTTATAGTCTTTGTTTACATTTGTATTATTTGTTTAAATTTAGAGACTTTGTTGACATTTAGAGTCCGTTTATATTTGTAGTCTTTGTTTATATTTAGAGAGATTGTTTACATGTAGAGTTTTTGTTTACATTTGTAGTCCTTGTTTACACTTGTAGTCTTTGTTTACATTTAGTCTTTGTTTATATTTAGAGACTTTGTTTACATTTGTAGTCCTTTTTTACACTTAGAGTCCCATTTTGTGTCTTTGTATACATTTGTAGTCTTTGTTTACATTTTTAATCTTTGTTTACATTTAGAGTTTCATTTAGAGTCTTTGTTTACATATAGCGCGTTTGTTTACATTTAGAGCCTTTGTTTACATTTTTAGTCTTTGTTTACATTTTTAGCCTTTGTTTACATCTAGAGTCTTTGGTTTTATTTTTAGGCTTTGTTTACATTTAGAGTCTGTTTACATTTGTAGTCCTTGTTTACACCTAGAGTCCTTGTTTATACCCAGAGTTTTTTATTACATTTAGAGTCTTTGTTTACATTTTTATTATTTGTTTACATTTTTATTATTTGTTTACATTTAGAGACTTTGTTTACGTTTGCAATCTTTGGTTACATTTAGAGTCTTTGTTTATATTTCTAGTATTTGTTTACATTTAGTTTTGTTTACATTTGTAGTCGTTGTTTAGATTTGTAGTATTTGTTTACTTTTAGTTTTGTTTACATATGTAGTCTTTGTTTACATTTAGAGTGTTAGTTTACGTTTGTAGTTTTTGTTTACATTTGTAGTCTGTTTCCATTTAGAGTCTTGTTTACATTTAGAGTGTTTACATTTAGTCCCTTTGTTTACATTTGTAGTCTTTGTTTACATTTTTAGCCTTTGTTTACATTTAGAGTCTTTGTTTTTATTTTTAGACTTTGTTTATATTTAGAGTCTGTTTACATTTGTAGTCCTTGTTTATACCCAGAGTTTTTTATTACATTTAGAGTCTTTGTTTACATTTTTATTATTTGTTTACATTTAGAGTTTTTGTTTACGTTTGCAGTCTTTGTTTACATTTGTAGTCTTTGTTTACATTTAGAGTGTTAGTGTACGGTTGTAGTTTTTGTTTACATTTGTAGTCTGTTTCTATTTAGAGTCTTTGTTTATATTTGTAGTCTTTGTTTACATTTGTAGTCTTTGTTTACATTTGTAATCTTTGTTTGCATTTAGAGACCTTCTTTATATTTAGAGTCTTTGTTTACGTTTGTAGTCTTTGTTTACATTTTTAGTCTTTGTTTTAATTTAGAGTCTGTTTACATTTAAGGTCTTTGTTTACATTTGTAGTCTTTATTTACATTTAAATTCTTTGTTTACATATGTAGTCTTTGTATACATTTATAGTGTTTACATTTAGAGTCTTTGTTTACGTTTGCAGTCTTTGTTTACATTTGTAGTTCTTGTCTACATTTAGAGTGTTAGTTTACGTTTGTAGTTTTTGTTTACATTTGTAGTATGTTTTATTTAGAGTCTTTGCTTATATTTGAAGTCTTTGTTTACATTTGTAGTCTTTGTTTACATTTGTAATCTTTCTTTGAATTTAGAGACCTTCTTTACATTTAGAGTCTTTGTTTACATTTGTAGCCTTTGTTTACATTTTTAGACTTTGTTTACATTTTTAGACTTTGTTTACATATAGAATCTTTGTTTACATTTGTAGTCTTTGTTTACATTTAGGTCTATGTTTACATTTGCAGTCTTTGTTTACATTTAGAGTCTATTTACATATCTAGTCTTTGTTTTCATTTATAGTCTGTTTACATTTGTAGACTTTGTTTACATTTAGAGAGTTTGTTTACAGTTTGAGTCACTTAACATTTGTGCTCTTTGTTTACATTTGTATTCTTTGTTTACATTTGTAGTCTGCTTACATTTAGATACTTTGTTTATATTTAGAAGCTTTGTTTACATTTGTTGTCTGTTTACACTTAGAGTCTGTTTACGTTTGTAGTTTTTGTTTACGTTTAGTGTCTTTGTTTACATTTGCAGTCTTTGTTTACAGTTGTAGACTTTCTTAACATTTATAGTCTTTGTTTACATTTGTATTCTTTGTTTAAATTTAGAGACTTTGTTGACATTTAGAGTCGGTTTATATTTGTAGTCTTTGTTTACATTTAGAGAGATTGTTTACATGTAGAGTTTTTGTTTACATTTGTAGTCCTTGTTTACACTTGTAGTCTTTGTTTACATTTAGTCTTTGTTTATATTTAGAGACTTTGTTTACATTTGTAGTCCTTTTTTACACCTAGAGTCCCATTTTGTGTCTTTGTTTACATTTGCAGTCTTTGTTTACATTTTTATTTTTTGTTTACATTTAGAGTTTCATTTAGAGTCTTTGTTTACATATAGCGCGTTTGTTTACATTTAGAGCCTTTGTTTACATTTTTAGTCTTTGTTTACATTTTTAGCCTTTGTTTACATTTAGAGTCTTTGTTTTTGTTTTTAGGCTTTGTTTACATTTAGAGTCTGTTTACATTTGTAGTCCTTGTTTACACCTAGAGTCCTTGTTTATACCCAGAGTTTTTTATTACATTTAGAGTCTTTGTTTACATTTTTATTATTTGTTTACATTTGTAGTCCTTTTTTACACTTAGAGTCCTTGTTTACACCAAGAGTTTTTGGTTACATTTAGAGTCTTTGTTTATATTTCTATTATTTGTTTACATTTAGTTTTGTTTACATTTGTAATCGTTGTCTATATTTGTAGTATTTGTAACTTTTAGTTTTGTTTACAATTGTAGTCTTTGTTTACAATTTTATTCTTTGTTTACATTTAGAGTTCCATTTAGAGCCTTTGTTTACATTTGTAGTCTTTGTTTACATATAGCGCGTTTGTTTACATTTAGAGCCTTTGTTTACATTTTTAGTCTTTGTTTACATTTTTAGCCTTTGTTTACATTTAGAGTCTTTGGTTTTATTTTTAGGCTTTGTTTACATTTAGAGTCTGTTTACATTTGTAGTACTTGTTTACACCTAGAGTCCTTGTTTATACCCAGAGTTTTTTATTACATTTAGAGTCTTTGTTTACATTTTTATTATTTGTTTACATTTAGAGACTTTGTTTACGTTTGCAATCTTTGTTTACAGTTGTAGACTTTCTTAACATTTATAGTCTTTGTTTACATTTGTATTCTTTGTTTAAATTTAGAGACTTTGTTGACATTTAGAGTCCGTTTATATTTGTAGTCTTTGTTTACATTTAGAGAGATTGTTTACATGTAGAGTTTTTGTTTACATTTGTAGTCCTTGTTTACACTTGTAGTCTTTGTTTACATTTAGACTTTGTTTATATTTAGAGACTTTGTTTACATTTGTAGTCCTTTTTTACACCTAGAGTCCTTGTTTACACCAAGAGTTTTTGGTTACATTTAGAGTCTTTGTTTATATTTCTATTTTTTGTTTACATTTAGTTTTGTTTACATTTGTAATCGTTGTTTATATTTGTAGTATTTGTTACTTTTAGTTTTGTTTACATTTGTAGTCTTTGTTTACATTTTTATTTTTTGTTTACATTTAGAGTCCCATTTTGTGTCTTTGTTTACATTTGTAGTCTTTGTTTACATTTTTCTTCTTTGTTTACATTTAGAGTTCCATTTAGTGTCTTTGTTTAGATTTTTAGTCTTTGTTTACATTTAGAGACTTTGTTTACGTTTGCAATCTTTGGTTACATTTAGAGTCTTTGTTTATATTTCTAGTATTTGTTTACATTTAGTTTTGTTTACATTTGTAGTCGTTGTTTATATTTGTAGTATTTGTTTACATTTGTAGTCTTTGTTTACATTTGTAATCTTTGTTTGCATTTAGAGACCTTCTTTATATTTAGAGTCTTTGTTTACGTTTGTAGTCTTTGTTTACATTTTTAGTCTGTTTTAATTTAGAGTCTGTTTACATTTAAGGTCTTTGTTTACATTTGTAGTCTTTATTTACATTTAAATTCATTGTTTACATATGTAGTCTTTGTATACATTTATAGTGTTTACATTTAGAGTCTTTGTTTACGTTTGCAGTCTTTGTTTACATTTGTAGTCTTTGTATACATTTAGAGTGTTAGTTTACGTTTGTAGTTTTTGTTTACATTTGTAGTCTGTTTTATTTAGAGTCTTTGCTTATATTTGTAGTCTTTGTTTACATTGGTAGTCTTTGTTTACATTTGTAATCTTTCTTTGAATTTAGAGACCTTCTTTACATTTAGAGTCTTTGTTTACATTTGTAGCCTTTGTTTACATTTTTAGACTTTGTTTACATCTTTAGACTTTGTTTACATATAGAGTCTTTGTTTACATTTGTAGTTATTGTTTACATTTAGGTCTATGTTTACATTTGCAGTCTTTGTTTACATTTAGAGTCTGTTTACATATCTAATCTTTGTTTTCATTTATAGTCTGTTTACATTTGTAGATTTGTTTACATTTGTAGTCTGCTTACATTTAGATACTTTGTTTATATTTAGAGGCTTTGTTTACATTTGTTGTCTGTTTACACTTAGAGTCTGTTTACGTTTGTAGTTTTTGTTTACGTTTAGTGTCTTTGTTTACATTTGCAGTCTTTGTTTACAGTTGTAGACTTTCTTAACATTTATAGTCTTTGTTTACATTTGTATTATTTGTTTAAATTTAGAGACTTTGTTGACATTTAGAGTCCGTTTATATTTGTAGTCTTTGTTTATATTTAGAGAGATTGTTTACATGTAGAGTTTTTGTTTACATTTGTAGTCCTTGTTTACACTTGTAGTCTTTGTTTACATTTAGTCTTTGTTTATATTTAGAGACTTTGTTTACATTTGTAGTCCTTTTTTACACTTAGAGTCCCATTTTGTGTCTTTGTTTACATTTGTAGTCTTTGTTTACATTTTTAATCTTTGTTTACATTTAGAGTTTCATTTAGAGTCTTTGTTTACATATAGCGCGTTTGTTTACATTTAGAGCCTTTGTTTACATTTTTAGTCTTTGTTTACATTTTTAGCCTTTGTTTACATCTAGAGTCTTTGGTTTTATTTTTAGGCTTTGTTTACATTTAGAGTCTGTTTACATTTGTAGTCCTTGTTTACACCTAGAGTCCTTGTTTATACCCAGAGTTTTTTATTACATTTAGAGTCTTTGTTTACATTTTTATTATTTGTTTACATTTTTATTATTTGTTTACATTTAGAGACTTTGTTTACGTTTGCAATCTTTGGTTACATTTAGAGTCTTTGTTTATATTTCTAGTATTTGTTTACATTTAGTTTTGTTTACATTTGTAGTCGTTGTTTAGATTTGTAGTATTTGTTTACTTTTAGTTTTGTTTACATATGTAGTCTTTGTTTACATTTAGAGTGTTAGTTTACGTTTGTAGTTTTTGTTTACATTTGTAGTCTGTTTCCATTTAGAGTCTTGTTTACATTTAGAGTGTTTACATTTAGTCCCTTTGTTTACATTTGTAGTCTTTGTTTACATTTTTAGCCTTTGTTTACATTTAGAGTCTTTGTTTTTATTTTTAGACTTTGTTTATATTTAGAGTCTGTTTACATTTGTAGTCCTTGTTTATACCCAGAGTTTTTTATTACATTTAGAGTCTTTGTTTACATTTTTATTATTTGTTTACATTTAGAGTTTTTGTTTACGTTTGCAGTCTTTGTTTACATTTGTAGTCTTTGTTTACATTTAGAGTGTTAGTGTACGGTTGTAGTTTTTGTTTACATTTGTAGTCTGTTTCTATTTAGAGTCTTTGTTTATATTTGTAGTCTTTGTTTACATTTGTAGTCTTTGTTTACATTTGTAATCTTTGTTTGCATTTAGAGACCTTCTTTATATTTAGAGTCTTTGTTTACGTTTGTAGTCTTTGTTTACATTTTTAGTCTTTGTTTTAATTTAGAGTCTGTTTACATTTAAGGTCTTTGTTTACATTTGTAGTCTTTATTTACATTTAAATTCTTTGTTTACATATGTAGTCTTTGTATACATTTATAGTGTTTACATTTAGAGTCTTTGTTTACGTTTGCAGTCTTTGTTTACATTTGTAGTTCTTGTCTACATTTAGAGTGTTAGTTTACGTTTGTAGTTTTTGTTTACATTTGTAGTATGTTTTATTTAGAGTCTTTGCTTATATTTGAAGTCTTTGTTTACATTTGTAGTCTTTGTTTACATTTGTAATCTTTCTTTGAATTTAGAGACCTTCTTTACATTTAGAGTCTTTGTTTACATTTGTAGCCTTTGTTTACATTTTTAGACTTTGTTTACATTTTTAGACTTTGTTTACATATAGAATCTTTGTTTACATTTGTAGTCTTTGTTTACATTTAGGTCTATGTTTACATTTGCAGTCTTTGTTTACATTTAGAGTCTATTTACATATCTAGTCTTTGTTTTCATTTATAGTCTGTTTACATTTGTAGACTTTGTTTACATTTAGAGAGTTTGTTTACAGTTTGAGTCACTTAACATTTGTGCTCTTTGTTTACATTTGTATTCTTTGTTTACATTTGTAGTCTGCTTACATTTAGATACTTTGTTTATATTTAGAAGCTTTGTTTACATTTGTTGTCTGTTTACACTTAGAGTCTGTTTACGTTTGTAGTTTTTGTTTACGTTTAGTGTCTTTGTTTACATTTGCAGTCTTTGTTTACAGTTGTAGACTTTCTTAACATTTATAGTCTTTGTTTACATTTGTATTCTTTGTTTAAATTTAGAGACTTTGTTGACATTTAGAGTCGGTTTATATTTGTAGTCTTTGTTTACATTTAGAGAGATTGTTTACATGTAGAGTTTTTGTTTACATTTGTAGTCCTTGTTTACACTTGTAGTCTTTGTTTACATTTAGTCTTTGTTTATATTTAGAGACTTTGTTTACATTTGTAGTCCTTTTTTACACCTAGAGTCCCATTTTGTGTCTTTGTTTACATTTGCAGTCTTTGTTTACATTTTTATTTTTTGTTTACATTTAGAGTTTCATTTAGAGTCTTTGTTTACATATAGCGCGTTTGTTTACATTTAGAGCCTTTGTTTACATTTTTAGTCTTTGTTTACATTTTTAGCCTTTGTTTACATTTAGAGTCTTTGTTTTTGTTTTTAGGCTTTGTTTACATTTAGAGTCTGTTTACATTTGTAGTCCTTGTTTACACCTAGAGTCCTTGTTTATACCCAGAGTTTTTTATTACATTTAGAGTCTTTGTTTACATTTTTATTATTTGTTTACATTTGTAGTCCTTTTTTACACTTAGAGTCCTTGTTTACACCAAGAGTTTTTGGTTACATTTAGAGTCTTTGTTTATATTTCTATTATTTGTTTACATTTAGTTTTGTTTACATTTGTAATCGTTGTCTATATTTGTAGTATTTGTAACTTTTAGTTTTGTTTACAATTGTAGTCTTTGTTTACAATTTTATTCTTTGTTTACATTTAGAGTTCCATTTAGAGCCTTTGTTTACATTTGTAGTCTTTGTTTACATATAGCGCGTTTGTTTACATTTAGAGCCTTTGTTTACATTTTTAGTCTTTGTTTACATTTTTAGCCTTTGTTTACATTTAGAGTCTTTGGTTTTATTTTTAGGCTTTGTTTACATTTAGAGTCTGTTTACATTTGTAGTACTTGTTTACACCTAGAGTCCTTGTTTATACCCAGAGTTTTTTATTACATTTAGAGTCTTTGTTTACATTTTTATTATTTGTTTACATTTAGAGACTTTGTTTACGTTTGCAATCTTTGTTTACAGTTGTAGACTTTCTTAACATTTATAGTCTTTGTTTACATTTGTATTCTTTGTTTAAATTTAGAGACTTTGTTGACATTTAGAGTCCGTTTATATTTGTAGTCTTTGTTTACATTTAGAGAGATTGTTTACATGTAGAGTTTTTGTTTACATTTGTAGTCCTTGTTTACACTTGTAGTCTTTGTTTACATTTAGACTTTGTTTATATTTAGAGACTTTGTTTACATTTGTAGTCCTTTTTTACACCTAGAGTCCTTGTTTACACCAAGAGTTTTTGGTTACATTTAGAGTCTTTGTTTATATTTCTATTTTTTGTTTACATTTAGTTTTGTTTACATTTGTAATCGTTGTTTATATTTGTAGTATTTGTTACTTTTAGTTTTGTTTACATTTGTAGTCTTTGTTTACATTTTTATTTTTTGTTTACATTTAGAGTCCCATTTTGTGTCTTTGTTTACATTTGTAGTCTTTGTTTACATTTTTCTTCTTTGTTTACATTTAGAGTTCCATTTAGTGTCTTTGTTTAGATTTTTAGTCTTTGTTTACATTTAGAGACTTTGTTTACGTTTGCAATCTTTGGTTACATTTAGAGTCTTTGTTTATATTTCTAGTATTTGTTTACATTTAGTTTTGTTTACATTTGTAGTCGTTGTTTATATTTGTAGTATTTGTTTACATTTGTAGTCTTTGTTTACATTTGTAATCTTTGTTTGCATTTAGAGACCTTCTTTATATTTAGAGTCTTTGTTTACGTTTGTAGTCTTTGTTTACATTTTTAGTCTGTTTTAATTTAGAGTCTGTTTACATTTAAGGTCTTTGTTTACATTTGTAGTCTTTATTTACATTTAAATTCATTGTTTACATATGTAGTCTTTGTATACATTTATAGTGTTTACATTTAGAGTCTTTGTTTACGTTTGCAGTCTTTGTTTACATTTGTAGTCTTTGTATACATTTAGAGTGTTAGTTTACGTTTGTAGTTTTTGTTTACATTTGTAGTCTGTTTTATTTAGAGTCTTTGCTTATATTTGTAGTCTTTGTTTACATTGGTAGTCTTTGTTTACATTTGTAATCTTTCTTTGAATTTAGAGACCTTCTTTACATTTAGAGTCTTTGTTTACATTTGTAGCCTTTGTTTACATTTTTAGACTTTGTTTACATCTTTAGACTTTGTTTACATATAGAGTCTTTGTTTACATTTGTAGTTATTGTTTACATTTAGGTCTATGTTTACATTTGCAGTCTTTGTTTACATTTAGAGTCTGTTTACATATCTAATCTTTGTTTTCATTTATAGTCTGTTTACATTTGTAGATTTGTTTACATTTGTAGTCTGCTTACATTTAGATACTTTGTTTATATTTAGAGGCTTTGTTTACATTTGTTGTCTGTTTACACTTAGAGTCTGTTTACGTTTGTAGTTTTTGTTTACGTTTAGTGTCTTTGTTTACATTTGCAGTCTTTGTTTACAGTTGTAGACTTTCTTAACATTTATAGTCTTTGTTTACATTTGTATTATTTGTTTAAATTTAGAGACTTTGTTGACATTTAGAGTCCGTTTATATTTGTAGTCTTTGTTTATATTTAGAGAGATTGTTTACATGTAGAGTTTTTGTTTACATTTGTAGTCCTTGTTTACACTTGTAGTCTTTGTTTACATTTAGTCTTTGTTTATATTTAGAGACTTTGTTTACATTTGTAGTCCTTTTTTACACTTAGAGTCCCATTTTGTGTCTTTGTTTACATTTGTAGTCTTTGTTTACATTTTTAATCTTTGTTTACATTTAGAGTTTCATTTAGAGTCTTTGTTTACATATAGCGCGTTTGTTTACATTTAGAGCCTTTGTTTACATTTTTAGTCTTTGTTTACATTTTTAGCCTTTGTTTACATCTAGAGTCTTTGGTTTTATTTTTAGGCTTTGTTTACATTTAGAGTCTGTTTACATTTGTAGTCCTTGTTTACACCTAGAGTCCTTGTTTATACCCAGAGTTTTTCATTACATTTAGAGTCTTTGTTTACATTTTTATTATTTGTTTACATTTTTATTATTTGTTTACATTTAGAGACTTTGTTTACGTTTGCAATCTTTGGTTACATTTAGAGTCTTTGTTTATATTTCTAGTATTTGTTTACATTTAGTTTTGTTTACATTTGTAGTCGTTGTTTAGATTTGTAGTATTTGTTTACTTTTAGTTTTGTTTACATATGTAGTCTTTGTTTACATTTAGAGTGTTAGTTTACGTTTGTAGTTTTTGTTTACATTTGTAGTCTGTTTCCATTTAGAGTCTTGTTTACATTTAGAGTGTTTACATTTAGTCCCTTTGTTTACATTTGTAGTCTTTGTTTACATTTTTAGCCTTTGTTTACATTTAGAGTCTTTGTTTTTATTTTTAGACTTTGTTTATATTTAGAGTCTGTTTACATTTGTAGTCCTTGTTTATACCCAGAGTTTTTTATTACATTTAGAGTCTTTGTTTACATTTTTATTATTTGTTTACATTTAGAGTTTTTGTTTACGTTTGCAGTCTTTGTTTACATTTGTAGTCTTTGTTTACATTTAGAGTGTTAGTGTACGGTTGTAGTTTTTGTTTACATTTGTAGTCTGTTTCTATTTAGAGTCTTTGTTTATATTTGTAGTCTTTGTTTACATTTGTAGTCTTTGTTTACATTTGTAATCTTTGTTTGCATTTAGAGACCTTCTTTATATTTAGAGTCTTTGTTTACGTTTGTAGTCTTTGTTTACATTTTTAGTCTTTGTTTTAATTTAGAGTCTGTTTACATTTAAGGTCTTTGTTTACATTTGTAGTCTTTATTTACATTTAAATTCTTTGTTTACATATGTAGTCTTTGTATACATTTATAGTGTTTACATTTAGAGTCTTTGTTTACGTTTGCAGTCTTTGTTTACATTTGTAGTTCTTGTCTACATTTAGAGTGTTAGTTTACGTTTGTAGTTTTTGTTTACATTTGTAGTATGTTTTATTTAGAGTCTTTGCTTATATTTGAAGTCTTTGTTTACATTTGTAGTCTTTGTTTACATTTGTAATCTTTCTTTGAATTTAGAGACCTTCTTTACATTTAGAGTCTTTGTTTACATTTGTAGCCTTTGTTTACATTTTTAGACTTTGTTTACATTTTTAGACTTTGTTTACATATAGAATCTTTGTTTACATTTGTAGTCTTTGTTTACATTTAGGTCTATGTTTACATTTGCAGTCTTTGTTTACATTTAGAGTCTATTTACATATCTAGTCTTTGTTTTCATTTATAGTCTGTTTACATTTGTAGACTTTGTTTACATTTAGAGAGTTTGTTTACAGTTTGAGTCACTTAACATTTGTGCTCTTTGTTTACATTTGTATTCTTTGTTTACATTTGTAGTCTGCTTACATTTAGATACTTTGTTTATATTTAGAAGCTTTGTTTACATTTGTTGTCTGTTTACACTTAGAGTCTGTTTACGTTTGTAGTTTTTGTTTACGTTTAGTGTCTTTGTTTACATTTGCAGTCTTTGTTTACAGTTGTAGACTTTCTTAACATTTATAGTCTTTGTTTACATTTGTATTCTTTGTTTAAATTTAGAGACTTTGTTGACATTTAGAGTCGGTTTATATTTGTAGTCTTTGTTTACATTTAGAGAGATTGTTTACATGTAGAGTTTTTGTTTACATTTGTAGTCCTTGTTTACACTTGTAGTCTTTGTTTACATTTAGTCTTTGTTTATATTTAGAGACTTTGTTTACATTTGTAGTCCTTTTTTACACCTAGAGTCCCATTTTGTGTCTTTGTTTACATTTGCAGTCTTTGTTTACATTTTTATTTTTTGTTTACATTTAGAGTTTCATTTAGAGTCTTTGTTTACATATAGCGCGTTTGTTTACATTTAGAGCCTTTGTTTACATTTTTAGTCTTTGTTTACATTTTTAGCCTTTGTTTACATTTAGAGTCTTTGTTTTTGTTTTTAGGCTTTGTTTACATTTAGAGTCTGTTTACATTTGTAGTCCTTGTTTACACCTAGAGTCCTTGTTTATACCCAGAGTTTTTTATTACATTTAGAGTCTTTGTTTACATTTTTATTATTTGTTTACATTTGTAGTCCTTTTTTACACTTAGAGTCCTTGTTTACACCAAGAGTTTTTGGTTACATTTAGAGTCTTTGTTTATATTTCTATTATTTGTTTACATTTAGTTTTGTTTACATTTGTAATCGTTGTCTATATTTGTAGTATTTGTAACTTTTAGTTTTGTTTACAATTGTAGTCTTTGTTTACAATTTTATTCTTTGTTTACATTTAGAGTTCCATTTAGAGCCTTTGTTTACATTTGTAGTCTTTGTTTACATATAGCGCGTTTGTTTACATTTAGAGCCTTTGTTTACATTTTTAGTCTTTGTTTACATTTTTAGCCTTTGTTTACATTTAGAGTCTTTGGTTTTATTTTTAGGCTTTGTTTACATTTAGAGTCTGTTTACATTTGTAGTACTTGTTTACACCTAGAGTCCTTGTTTATACCCAGAGTTTTTTATTACATTTAGAGTCTTTGTTTACATTTTTATTATTTGTTTACATTTAGAGACTTTGTTTACGTTTGCAATCTTTGCTTACATTTAGAGTCTTTGTTTATATTTCTAGTATTTGCTTACATTTAGTTTTGTTTACATTTGTAATCGTTGTCTATATTTGTAGTATTTGTAACTTTTAGTTTTGTTTACATTTGTAGTCTTTGTTTACAATTTTATTCTTTGTTTACATTTAGAGTTCCATTTAGTGTCTTTGTTTACATTTGTAGTCTTTGTTTACATATAGCGCGTTTGTTTACATTTAGAGCCTTTGTTTACATTTTTAGTCTTTGTTTACATTTTTAGCCTTTGTTTACATTTAGAGTCTTTGGTTTTATTTTTAGGCTTTGTTTACATTTAGAGTCTGTTTACATTTGTAGTCCTTGTTTACACCTAGAGTCCTTGTTTATACCCAGAGTTTTTTATTACATTTAGAGTCTTTGTTTACATTTTTATTATTTGTTTACATTTGTAGTCCTTTTTTACACTTAGAGTCCTTGTTTACACCAAGAGTTTTTGGTTACATTTAGAGTCTTTGTTTATATTTCTATTATTTGTTTACATTTAGTTTTGTTTACATTTGTAATCGTTGTCTATATTTGTAGTATTTGTAACTTTTAGTTTTGTTTACATTTGTAGTCTTTGTTTACAATTTTATTCTTTGTTTACATTTAGAGTTCCATTTAGTGTCTTTGTTTACATTTGTAGTCTTTGTTTACATATAGCGCGTTTGTTTACATTTAGAGCCTTTGTTTACATTTTTAGTCTTTGTTTACATTTTTAGCCTTTGTTTACATTTAGAGTCTTTGGTTTTATTTTTAGGCTTGGTTTACATTTAGAGTCTGTTTACATTTGTAGTCCTTGTTTACACCTAGAGTCCTTGTTTATACCCAGAGTTTTTTATTACATTTAGAGTCTTTGTTTACATTTTTATTATTTGTTTACATTTTTATTATTTGTTTACATTTAGAGACTTTGTTTACGTTTGCAATCTTTGCTTACATTTAGAGTCTTTGTTTATATTTCTAGTATTTGTTTACATTTAGTTTTGTTTACATTTGTAGTCGTTGTTTATATTTGTAGTATTTGTTTACTTTTAGTTTTGTTTACATTTGTAGTCTTTGTTTACATTTAGAGTGTTAGTTTACGTTTGTAGTTTTTGTTTACATTTGTAGTCTGTTTCCATTTAGAGTCTTTGTTTACATTTGTAGTCTTTGTTTACATTTGTAGTCTTTGTTTACATATGTAGGCTTTGTTTACATTTAGAGTGTTTACATTTAGTCCCTTTGTTTACATTTGTAGTCTTTGTTTACATTTTTAGCCTTTGTTTACGTTTAGAGTCTTTGTTTTTGTGTTTATACTTTGTTTATATTTAGAGTCTGTTTACATTTGTAGTCCTTGTTTATACCCAGAGTTTTTTATTACATTTAGAGTCTTTGTTTACATTTTTATTATTTGTTTACATTTAGAGTTTTTGTTTACGTTTGCAGTCTTTGTTTACATTTGTAGTCTTTGTTTACATTTAGAGTGTTAGTTTACGTTTGTAGTTTTTGTTGACATTTGTAGTCTGTTTCTATTTAGAGTCTTTGTTTATATTTGTAGTCTTTGTTTACATTTGTAGTCTTTGTTTACATTTGTAATCTTTGTTTGCATTTAGAGACCTTCTTTATGTTTAGAGTCTTTGTTTACGTTTGTAATCTTTGTTTACATTTTTAGTCTTTGTTTTATTTTAGAGTCTGTTTACATATAAGGTCTTTGTTTACATTTGTAGTCTTTATTTACATTTAAATTCTTTGTTTACATATGTAGTCTTTGTATACATTTAGATAGTTTACATTTGTAGTCTTTGTCTACATTTAGAGTGTTAGTTTACGTATGTAGTTTTTGTTTACATTTGTAGTCTGTTTTATTTAGAGTCTTTGTTTATATTTGTAGTCTTTGTTTACATTTGTAGTCTTTGTTTACATTTGTAATCTTTCTTTACATTTAGACACCTTCTTTACATTTAGAGTCTTTGTTTACATTTGTAGCCTTTGTTTACATTTTTAGACTTTGTTTACATATAGAGTCTGTTTACATTTGTAGTCTTTGTTTACATTTAGACCTATGTTTACATTTGCAGTCTTTGTTTACATTTAGAGTCTGTTTACATATGTAGTCTTTGTTTACATTTGTAGTCTGCTTACATTTAGATACTTTGTTTATATTTAGAGGCTTTGTTTACATTTGTTGTCTGTTTACACTTAGAGTCTGTTTACGTTTGTAGTTTTTGTTTACGTTTAGTGTCTTTGTTTACATTTGTACTCTTTGTTTACAGTTGTAGGCTTTCTTAACATTTATAGTCTTTGTTTACAATTGTATTCTTTGTTTAAATTTAGAGACTTTGTTGACATTTAGAGTCCGTTTATATTTGTAGTCTTTGTTTACATTTAGAGAGATTGCTTACATGCAGAGTTTTTGTTTACATTTGTAGTCCTTGTTTACACTTGTAGTCTTTGTTTACATTTAGACTTTGTTTATATTTAGAGACTTTGTTTACATTTGTAGTCCTTTTTTACACCTAGAGTCCTTGTTTACACCAAAAGTTTTTGGTTACATTTAGAGTCTTTGTTTATATTTCTATTATTTGTTTACATTTAGTTTTGTTTACATTTGTAATCGTTGTTTATATTTGTAGTATTTGTTACTTTTAGTTTTGTTTACATTTGTAGTCTTTGTTTACATTTTTATTCTTTGTTTACATTTAGAGTTCCATTTAGTGTCTTTGTTTACATTTTTAGTCTTTGTTTACATGTAGAGACTTTGTTTACGTTTGCAATCTTTGGTTACATTTAGATTCTTTGTTTATATTTCTAGTATTTGTTTACATTTAGTTTTGTTTACATTTGTAGTCGTTGTTTATATTTGTAGTATTTGTTTACATTTGTAGTCTTTGTTTACATTTGTAATCTTTGTTTGCATTTAGAGACCTTCTTTATATTTAGAGTCTTTGTTTACGTTTGTAGTCTTTGTTTACATTTTTAGTCTTTGTTTTAATTTAGAGTCTGTTTACATTTAAGGTCTTTGTTTACATTTGTAGTCTTTATTTACATTTAAATTCTTTGTTTACATATGTAGTCTTTGTATACGTTTATAGTGTTTACATTTAGAGTCTTTGTTTACGTTTGCAGTCTTTGTTTACATTTGTAGTCTTTGTCTACATTTAGAGTGTTAGTTTACGTTTGTAGTTTTTGTTTACATTTGTAGTCTGTTTTATTCAGAGTCTTTGCTTATATTTGTAGTCTTTGTTTAAATTTGTAGTCTTTGTTTAAATTTGTAGTCTTTGTTTACATTTGTAATCTTTCTTTGAATTTAGAGACCTTCTTTACATTTAGAGTCTTTGTTTACATTTTTAATCTTTGTTTACATTTTTAGACTTTGTTTACATATAGAGTCTTTGTTTACATTTGTAGTCTTTGTTTTCATTTATAGTCTGTTTACATTTGTAGACTTTGTTTACATTTAGAGAGTTTGTTTACAGTTTGAGTCACTTAACATTTGTGCTCTTTGTTTACATTTGTATTCTTTGTTTATATTTGTAGTCTGCTTACATTTAGATACTTTGTTTATATTTAGAGGCTTTGTTTACATTTGTTGTCTGTTTACACTTAGAGTCTGTTTACGTTTGTAGTTTTTGTTTACGTTTAGTGTCTTTGTTTACATTTGCAGTCTTTGTTTACAGTTGTAGACTTTCTTAACATTTATAGTCTTTGTTTACATTTGTATTCTTTGTTTAAATTTAGAGACTTTGTTGACATTTAGAGTCCGTTTATATTTGTAGTCTTTGTTTACATTTAGAGAGATTGTTTACATGTAGAGTTTTTGTTTACATTTGTAGTCCTTGTTTACACTTGTAGTCTTTGTTTACATTTAGTCTTTGTTTATATTTAGAGACTTTGTTTACATTTGTTGTCCTTTTTTACACCTAGAGTCCCATTTTGTGTCTTTGTTTACATTTGTAGTCTTTGTTTACATTTTTATTCTTTGTTTACATTTAGAGTTTCATTTAGAGTCTTTGTTTACATATAGCGCGTTTGTTTACATTTAGAGCCTTTGTTTACATTTTTAGTCTTTGTTTACATTTTTAGCCTTTGTTTACATTTAGAGTCTTTGTTTTTGTTTTTAGGCTTTGTTTACATTTAGAGTCTGTTTACATTTGTAGTCCTTGTTTACACCTAGAGTCCTTGTTTATACCCAGAGTTTTTTATTACATTTAGAGTCTTTGTTTACATTTTTATTATTTTTTTACATTTGTAGTCCTTTTTTACACTTAGAGTCCTTGTTTACACCAAGAGTTTTTGGTTTTATTTAGAGTCTTTGTTTATATTTCTATTATTTGTTTACATTTAGTTTTGTTTACATTTGTAATCGTTGTCTATATTTGTAACTTTTAGTTTTGTTTACATTTGTAGTCTTTGTTTACAATTTTATTCTTTGTTTACATTTAGAGTTCCATTTAGTGTCTTTGTTTACATTTGTAGTCTTTGTTTACATAGAGCGCGTTTGTTTACATTTAGAGCCTTTTTTTACATTTTTAGTCTTTGTTTACATTTTTAGCCTTTGTTTACATTTAGAGTTTTTGGTTTTATTTTTAGGCTTTGTTTACATTTAGAATCTGTTTACATTTGTAGTCCTTGTTTACACCTAGAGTCCTTGTTTATACCCAGAGTTTTTTATTACCTTTAGAGTCTTTGTTTACATTTTTATTATTTGTTTACATTTTTATTATTTGTTTACATTTAGAGACTTTGTTTACGTTTGCAATCTTTGCTTACATTTAGAGTCTTTGTTTATATTTCTAGTATTTGTTTACATTTAGTTTTGTTTACATTTGTAGTCGTTGTTTATATTTGTAGTATTTGTTTACTTTTAGTTTTGTTTACATTTGTAGTCTTTGTTTACATTTAGAGTGTTAGTTTACGTTTGTAGTTTTTGTTTACATTTGTAGTCTGTTTCCATTTAGAGTCTTTGTTTACATTTGTAGTCTTTGTTTACATTTGTAGTCTTTGTTTACATATGTAGGCTTTGTTTACATTTAGAGTGTTTACATTTAGTCCCTTTGTTTACATTTGTAGCCTTTGTTTACATTTTTAGCCTTTGTTTACGTTTAGAGTCTTTGTTTTTGTGTTTAGACTTTGTTTATATTTAGAGTCTGTTTACATTTGTAGTCCTTGTTTATACCCAGAGTTTTTTATTACATTTAGAGTCTTTGTTTACATTTTTATTATTTGTTTACATTTAGAGTTTTTGTTTACGTTTGCAGTCTTTGTTTACATTTGTAGTCTTTGTTTACATTTAGGTCTATGTTTACATTTGCAGTCTTTGTTTACATTTAGAGTCTGTTTACATATCTAGTCTTTGTTTTCATTTATAGTCTGTTTACATTTGTAGACTTCGTTTACATTTAGAGAGTTTGTTTGCAGTTTGAGTCACTTAACATTTGCGCTCTTTGTTTACATTTGTATTCTTTGTTTACATTTGTAGTCTGCTTACATTTAGATACTTTGTTTATATTTAGAGGCTTTGTTTACATTTGTTGTCTGTTTACACTTAGAGTCTGTTTACGTTTGTAGTTTTTGTTTACGTTTTGTGTCTTTGTTTACATTTGCAGTCTTTGTTTACAGTTGTAGACTTTCTTAACATTTATAGTCTTTGTTTACATTTGTATTCTTTGTTTAAATTTAGAGACTTTGTTGACATTTAGAGTCCGTTTATATTTGTAGTCTTTGTTTACATTTAGAGAGATTGTTTACATGTAGAGTTTTTGTTTACATTTGTAGTCCTTGTTTACACTTGTAGTCTTTGTTTACATTTAGTCTTTGTTTATATTTAGAGACTTTGTTTACATTTGTAGTCCTTTTTTACACCTAGAGTCCCATTTTGTGTCTTTTTTTACATTTGTAGTCTTTGTTTACATTTTTATTCTTTGTTTACGTTTAGAGTTACATTTAGAGTCTTTGTTTACATATAGCGCGTTTGTTTACATTTAGAGCCTTTGTTTACATTTTTAGTCTTTGTTTACATTTTTAGCCTTTGTTTACATTTAGAGTCTTTGTTTTTGTTTTTAGGCTTTGTTTACATTTAGAGTCTGTTTACATTTGTAGTCCTTGTTTACACCTAGAGTCCTTGTTTATACCCAGAGTTTTTTATTACATTTAGAGTCTTTGTTTACATTTTTATTATTTTTTTACATTTGTTGCTTTTTTTTACACTTAGAGTCCTTGTTTACACCAAGAGTTTTTGGTTACATTTAGAGTCTTTGTTTATATTTCTATTATTTGTTTACATTTAGTTTTGTTTACATTTGTAATCGTTGTCTATATTTGTAGTATTTGTAACTTTTAGTTTTGTTTACATTTGTAGTCTTTGTTTACAATTTTATTCTTTGTTTACATTTAGAGTTCCATTTAGTGTCTTTGTTTACATTTGTAGTCTTTGTTTACATATAGCGCGTTTGTTTACATTTAGAGCCTTTGTTTCCATTTTTAGTCTTTGTTTACATTTTTAGCCTTTGTTTACATTTAGAGTCTTTGGTTTTATTTTTAGGCTTTGTTTACATTTAGAGTCTGTTTACATTTGTAGTACTTGTTTACACCTAGAGTCCTTGTTTATACCCAGAGTTTTTTATTACATTTAGAGTCTTTGTTTACATTTTTATTATATGTTTACATTTAGACACTTTGTTTACGTTTGCAATCTTTGCTTACATTTAGAGTCTTTGTATATATTTCTAGTATTTGCTTACATTTAGTTTTGTTTACATTTGTAGTCGTTGTTTATATTTGTAGTATTTGTTTACTTTTAGTTTTGTTTACATTTGTAGTCTTTGTTTACATTTAGAGTGTTAGTTTACGTTTGTAGTTTTTGTTTACATTTGTAGTCTGTTTCCATTTACAGTCTTTGTTTACATTTGTAGTCTTTGTTTACATTTGTAGTCTTTGTTTACATATGTAGGCTTTGTCTACATTTAGAGTGTTTATATTTAGTCCCTTTGTTTACATTTGTAGTCTTTGTTTACATTTTTAGCCTTTGTTTACGTTTAGAGTCTTTGTTTTTGTGTTTAGACTTTGTTTATATTTAGAGTCTGTTTACATTTGTAGTCCTTGTTTATACCCAGAGATTTTTATTACATTTAGAGTCTTTGTTTACATTTTTATTATTTGTTTACATTTTGAGTTTTTGTTTACGTTTGTAGTCTTTGTCTACATTTGTAGTCTTTGTTTACATTTAGAGTGTTAGTTTACGTTTGTAGTTTTTGTTTACATTTGTAGTCTGTTTCTATTTAGAGTCTTTGTTTATATTTGTAGTCTTTGTTTACATTTGTAGTCTTTGTTTACATTTGTAATCTTTGTTTGCATTTAGAGACCTTCTTTATATTTAGAGTCTTTGTTTACGTTTGTAATCTTTGTTTACATTTAGGTCTAGGTTTATATTTGCAGTCTTTGTTTACATTTAGAGTGTTTACATATGTAGTCTTTGTTTACATTTTTAATCTTTTCTTTTAGAGTCTGTTTTCATTTATAGTCTTTTTACATTTGTAGACTTTGTTTACATTTAGAGAGTTTGTTTGCAGCTTGAGTCACTTAACATTTGTGCTCTTTGTTTACATTTGTAGTCTGCTTACATTTAGATACTTTGTTTATATTTAGAGGCTTTGTTTACATTTGTTGTCTGTTTACACTTAGAGTCTGTTTACGTTTGTAGTTTTTGTTTACGTTTAGTGTCTTTGTTTACATTTGTAGTCTTTGTTTACAGTTGTAGACTTTCTTAACATTTATAGTCTTTGTTTACATTTTTATTCTATGTTTACATTTAGAGAGATTGTTTACATGTAGAGTTTTTTTTACATTTGTAGTCCTTGTTTACACTTGTAGTCTTTGTTTACATTTAGACTTTGTTTATATTTAGAGACTTTGTTTACATTTGTAGTCCTTTTTTACACCTAGAATACTTGTTTACACCAAGAGATTTTGGTTACATTTAGTGTCTTTGTTTATATTTCTAGTATTTGTTTACATTTAGTTTTGTTTACATTTAGTTTTGCTTACATTTGTAGTCGTGGTTTATATTTGCAGTATTTGTTTACTTTTACTTTTGTTTACATTTTTTTTTTGTTTACATTTAGAGTCCCATTTTGTGTCTTTGTTTACATTTGTAGTCTTTGTTTACATTTTTATTCTTTGTTTACATTTAGAGTTTCATTTAGAGTCTTTAGAGTCAAGTTAAAAAGTGATTTTTCTTGTGATGAAGCCGACAGTTTCTATAGCTTTCATTGCAAAAATTTATAATCTGATGCTTATGTCACGTGCAAATGATAATAAAAAAGATCACTGAAAATATAATAAAATTTTAATCATGTTTTTAAACAATATAATAATCTGATTTAAAAAAAAAAAAAAAAAGTTTAATTTAACAGAAAATATGACGTCACAATTACAACAATGTACTCAGAAAAATGAAATAAAATTTTATCCGTGATTTTAAACAAATAAAATAAAATTTAATAAAAAAATAATTAAATAAAATCAACATATCTTAGCGCTAAGCAGATTTAGACTTAGCTTTATGACATAGATGCTATAATGTAAAAGATAAATGTCATCGTTTAAAAAAAAAAAAAATTGTAAATCGATGCTAAACGAATTAAACTGGCATGGTAGAAAAGGTAATAAATTTGGGGACATTTAGGTATCCATTTAACAAATGAACTAGGGACGATTTTAATGAATTTTCCGTTGAAGTTTATTTTCATGAAAATTTAAATTTAAATATTTCATTACTCGAATTCCCTTATTTTGATAAATAAAACTATACCATTTAAAAAAAATAAAGAACACTCTTTTATTGAAAAATGAACTAATAAAGGTTTTAGAAAACTATTACATACTTTTAAATCTTTATTTAAAAATAATTAATTGTTGCCACTCGACATAAAACAAATACATCCAAATCCTGTGTCATATACGATAGTTTTGTATAAGTATAGATTTTTTGTTTGCCCTTGGAACCTGCCCCTGATGGGAAAAGTGCCTGGAAACACTTGTATCTAGTATTGTCATTGATTATGAAGTCGTGTGCAAAATTTCTGGTCCTTTGGACGACAAGAAGTTGCTGAAAATTGAATTGCAGAATTCCGTTACATACATTAATAATTGCATCATATCAAGTTAATAAAAGTGTGTTAATTAAAAACCTTGTTAAATGCTGTAATTAATAATTTAAAAATATAAAATTAAAATAATACGTCAATCTTAATACAAATATCGTTTGTGGTGAATAGTTTCGAAAATCAGTTAAGGCAAGAATTTAAAATTTACGATTGAAAGTAATACGTTACAGCTTCCTTTGACTTTTTATCTTGTCGAAACAAGATATTGGTCTGTGAAGAGATATGAGGTTTTCGCGTGGAAAGAAAATATAATGACGTCAAAGCTGCCTTTCATCCATCCCCAAGCTCGCCAAATTTTGTCTTGTTGAAGTTTATTTTCATGAAAATTTAAATTTAAATATTTCATTACTCGAATTCCCTTATTTTGATAAATAAAACTATACCATTTAAAAAAAATAAAGAACACTCTTTTATTGAAAAATGAACTAATAAAGGTTTTAGAAAACTATTACATACTTTTAAATCTTTATTTAAAAAAAATTAATTGTTGCCACTCGACACAAAACAAATACATCCAAATCCTGTGTCATATACGATAGTTTTGTATAAGTATAGATTTTTTGTTTGCCCTTGGAACCTGCCCCTGATGGGAAAAGTGCCTGGAAACACTTGTATCTAGTATTGTCATTGATTATGAAGTCGTGTGCAAAATTTCTGGTCCGTTTTGAATTGCAAAATTCCGTTACATACATTAATAATTGCATCATATCAAGTTAATAAAAGTGTGTTAATTAAAAACCTTGTTAAACGCTGTAATTAATAATTTAAAAATATAAAATTAAAATAATACGTCAATCTTAATACAAATATCGTTTGTGGTGAATAGATTAGAAAATCAGTTTAGGCAAGAATTTAAAATTTACGATTGAAAGTAATACGTTACAGCTTCCTTTGACTTTTTATCTTGTCGAAACAAGATATTGGTCTGTGAAGAGATATGAGGTTTTCGCGTGGAAAGAAAATATAATGACGTCAAAGCTGCCTTTCATCCATCCCCAAGCTCGCCAAATTTTGTCGCCAAGTCAAAAATTTCGTCGTCAACTATCAACTTTTGCAGCCAAATCACAAATTTCATTGCTAAGTCGCAAGTTTTGTCACCAAAATCTCGCCAAATCATGCAATTTACTAAATTTATAACAATTGACATTGAAATTCAGCAGTGCCAAATGGTCAAATGTTAAATAATGTTAATGTTCCAGCTTATGTGAACCAAAACAGTTTCACTTTACAATTTTTACTCATCTGACAATAAGAATCACAAAAACACAATACAAAACTTTCAATAATTCAATAAAAATTACAATGAAATAACTATACAAAAACCGCTACCACTTATCTGTATTTGACTTGATCATAGCAACGCCAGGCTTACCAGAACTAGTAAGATCACAAGTGCATTTTCACGTTTCTATTACTTTTTCTTTTAAAAGAAAGGTATTGAACAACAGTTATATGGATTTTAAATAAAAATTATAATTTTGATTAAGCTTGGGTGGGGAGGGGCCCAATAGCCCCCTCCGGGATTCACCATTGCTGGGATTGTATATCTTTAAGGCTTTTATTTGTTGAATGATTATGAGCTTGAATTTTAAAAAAATTGAAACATTTACAAACCAATAAATTTAGCCTAAAATTTTAAGTAGAATGAATAAAACCCCTCTGTAGTTCAAAATTAAATTTCTTGAAAACAGAATAGCGACGTAAATAATGCAATGTGTGGGAACAAAGCCATTGGATAGGTATTAATGCATATGTAAAATTTCTTTACAATTATTGTAACATTAACGTAAAGGAATCTACCATTGCCTTTAAGCTTGCCGAAAAGGGATTTTTATTTAGACTTCGTTTACATTTTTAGACTTTGTTTACATATAGAGTCTTTGTTTACATTTGTAGTCTTTGTTTACATTTAGGTCTATGTTTACATTTGCAGTCTTTGTTTACATTTAGAGTCTGTTTACATATCTAGTGTTTGTTTTCATTTATAGTCTGTTTACATTTGTAGACTTTGTTTACATTTAGAGAGTTTGTTTACAGTTTGAGTCACTTAACATTTGTGCTCTTTGTTTACATTTGTATTCTTTGTTTACATTTGTAGTCTGCTTACAGTTAGATACTTTGTTTATATTTAGAGGCTTTGTTTATATTTGTTGTCTGTTTACACTTAGAGTCTGTTTACGTTTGTAGTTTTTGTTTACGTTTAGTGTCTTTGTTTACATTTGCAGTCTTTGTTTACAGTTGTAGACTTTCTTAACATTTATAGTCTTTGTTTACATTTGTATTCTTTGTTTAAATTTAGACTTTGTTGACATTTAGAGTCCGTTTATATTTGTAGTCTTTGTTTACATTTAGAGAGATTGTTTACATGTAGAGTTTTTGTTTACATTTGTAGTCCCTGTTTACACTTGTAGTCTTTGTTTACATTTAGTCTTTGTTTATATTTAGAGACTTTGTTTACATTTGTAGTCCTTTTTTACACCTAGAGTCCCATTTTGTGTCTTTGTTTACATTTGTAGTCTTTGTTTACATTTTTATTCTTTGTTTACATTTAGAGTTTCATTTAGAGTCTTTGTTTACATATAGCGCGTTTGTTTACATTTAGAGCCTTTGTTTACATTTTTAGTCTTTGTTTACATTTTTAGCCTTTGTTTACATTTAGAGTCTTTGGTTTTATTTTTAGGCTTTGTTTACATTTAGAGTCTGTTTACATTTGTAGTCCTTGTTTACACCTAGAGTCCTTGTTTATACCCAGAGTTTTTTATTACCTTTAGAGTCTTTGTTTACATTTTTATTATTTGTTTACATTTTTATTATTTGTTTACATTTAGAGACTTTGTTTACGTTTGCAATCTTTGCTTACATTTAGAGTCTTTGTTTATATTTCTAGTATTTGTTTACATTTAGTTTTGTTTACATTTGTAGTCGTTGTTTATATTTGTAGTATTTGTTTACTTTTAGTTTTGTTTACATTTGTAGTCTTTGTTTACATTTAGAGTGTTAGTTTACGTTTGTAGTTTTTGTTTACATTTGTAGTCTGTTTCCATTTAGAGTCTTTGTTTACATTTGTAGTCTTTGTTTACATTTGTAGTCTTTGTTTACATATGTAGGCTTTGTTTACATTTAGAGTGTTTACATTTAGTCCCTTTGTTTACATTTGTAGTCTTTGTTTACATTTTTAGCCTTTGTTTACGTTTAGAGTCTTTGTTTTTGTGTTTAGACTTTGTTTATATTTAGAGTCTGTTTACATTTGTAGTCCATGTTTATACCCAGAGTTTTTTATTACATTTAGAGTCTTTGTTTACATTTTTATTATTTGTTTACATTTAGAGTTTTTGTTTACGTTTGCAGTCTTTGTTTACATTTGTAGTCTTTGTTTACATTTAGAGTGTTAGTTTACGTTTGTAGTTTTTGTTGACATTTGTAGTCTGTTTCTATTTAGAGTCTTTGTTTATATTTGTAGTCTTTGTTTACATTTGTAGTCTTTGTTTACATTTGTAATCTTTGTTTGCATTTAGAGACCTTCTTTATATTTAGAGTGTTTACGTTTGTAATCTTTGTTTACATTTTTAGTCTTTGTTTACATTTTTGTCTTTATTTACATTTAAATTCTTTGTTTACATATGTAGTCTTTGTATACATTTAGATAGTTTACATTTGTAGTCTTTGTCTACATTTAGAGTGTTAGTTTACGTATGTAGTTTTTGTTTACATTTGTAGTCTGTTTTATTTAGAGTCTTTGTTTATATTTGTAGTCTTTGTTTACATTTGTAGTCTTTGTTTACATTTGTAATCTTTCTTTACATTTAGAGACCTTCTTTACATTTAGAGTCTTTGTTTACATTTGTAGCCTTTGTTTACATTTTTAGACTTTGTATACATATTTAGACTTTGTTTACATATAGAGTCTGTTTACATTTGTAGTCTTTGTTTAAAATTAGGCCTATGTTTACATTTGCAGTCTTTGTTTACATTTAGAGTCTGTTTACATATGTAGTCTTTGTTTACATTTTTAGTCTGTTTGCATTTAGAGTCTGTTTTCATTTATAGTCTGTTTACATTTGTAGACTTTGTTTACATTTCGTGAGTTTGTTTACAGTTTGAGTCACTTAACATTTGTGCTCTTTGTTTACATTTGTATTCTTTGTTTACATTTGTAGTCTGCTTACATTTAGATACTTTGTTTATATTTAGATGCTTTGTTTACATTTGTTGTCTGTTTACACTTAGTCTGTTTACGTTTAGTGTCTTTGTTTACATTTGTAGTCTTTGTTTACAGTTGTAGACTTTCTTAACATTTATAGGCTTTGTTTGCATTTGTATTCTTTGTTTAAATTTATAGACTTTGTTGACATTTAGAGTCCGTTTATATTTGTAGTCTTTGTTTACATTTAGAGAGATTGTTTACATGCAGAGTTTTTGTTTACATTTGTAGTCCTTGTTTACACTTGTAGTCTTTGTTTACATTTAGACTTTGTTTATATTTAGAGACTTTGTTTACATTTGTAGTCCTTTTTTACACCTAGAGTCCTTGTTTACACCAAGAGTTTTTGGTTACATTTAGAGTCTTTGTTTATATTTCTATTATTTGTTTACATTTAGTTTTGTTTACATTTGTAATCGTTGTTTATATTTGTAGTATTTGTTACTTTTAGTTTTGTTTACATTTGTAGTCTTTGTTTACATTTTTATTTTTTGTTTACATTTAGAGTTCCATTTAGTGTCTTTGTTTACATTTTTAGTCTTTGTTTACATGTAGAGACTTTGTTTACGTTTGCAATCTTTGGTTACATTTAGAGTCTTTGTTTATATTTCTAGTATTTGTTACATTTAGTTTTGTTTACATTTGTAGTCGTTGTTTATATTTGTAGTATTTGTTTACATTTGTAGTCTTTGTTTACATTTGTAATCTTTGTTTGCATTTAGAGACCTTCTTTATATTTAGAGTCTTTGTTTACGTTTGTAGTCTTTGTTTACATTTTTAGTCTTTGTTTTAATTTAGAGTCTGTTTACATTTAAGGTCTTTGTTTACATTTGTAGTCTTTATTTACATTTAAATTCTTTGTTTACATATGTAGTCTTTGTATACGTTTATAGTGTTTACATTTAGAGTCTTTGTTTACGTTTGCAGTCTTTGTTTACATTTGTAGTCTTTGTCTACATTTAGAGTGTTAGTTTACGTTCGTAGTTTTTGTTTACATTTGTAGTCTTTGTTTACATTTGTAATCTTTCTTTGAATTTAGAGACCTTCTTTACATTTAGAGTCTTTGTTTACATTTGTAGCCTTTGTTTACATTTTTAGTCTTTGTTTACATTTTTAGACTTTGTTTACATATAGAGTCTTTGTTTACATTTGTAGTCTTTGTTTACATTTAGGTCTATGTTTACATTTGCAGTCTTTGTTTACATTTAGAGTCTGTTTACATATCTAGTCTTTGTTTTCATTTATAGTCTGTTTACATTTGTAGACTTTGTTTACATTTAGAGAGTTTGTTTACAGTTTGAGTCACTTAACATTTGTGCTCTTTGTTTACATTTGTATTCTTTGTTTACATTTGTAGTCTGCTTACATTTAGATACTTTGTTTATATTTAGAGGCTTTGTTTACATTTGTTGTCTGTTTACACTTAGAGTCTGTTTACGTTTGTAGTTTTTGTTTACGTTTAGTGTCTTTGTTTACATTTGCAGTCTTTGTTTACAGTTGTAGACTTTCTTAACATTTATAGTCTTTGTTTACATTTGTATTCTTTGTTTAAATTTAGAGACTTTGTTGACATTTAGAGTCCGTTTATATTTGTAGTCTTTGTTTACATTTAGAGAGATAGTTTACATGTAGAGTTTTTGTTTACATTTGTAGTCCTTGTTTACACTTGTAGTTTTTGTTTACATTTAGTCTTTGTTTATATTTAGAGACTTTGTTTACATTTGTTGTCCTTTTTTACACCTAGAGTCCCATTTTGTGTCTTTGTTTACATTTGTAGTCTTTGTTTACATTTTTATTCTTTGTTTACATTTAGAGTTTCATTTAGAGTCTTTGTTTACATATAGCGCGTTTGTTTACATTTAGAGCCTTTGTTTACATTTTTAGTCTTTGTTTACATTTTTAGCCTTTGTTTACATTTAGAGTCTTTGTTTTTGTTTTTAGGCTTTGTTTACATTTAGAGTCTGTTTACATTTGTAGTCCTTGTTTACACCTAGAGTCCTTGTTTATACCCAGAATTTTTTATTACATTTAGAGTCTTTGTTTACATTTTTATTATTTGTTTACATTTGTAGTCCTTTTTTACACTTAGAGTCCTTGTTTACACCAAGAGTTTTTGGTTACATTTAGAGTCTTTGTTTATATTTCTATTATTTGTTTACATTTAGTTTTGTTTACATTTGTAATCGTTGTCTATATTTGTAACTTTTAGTTTTGTTTACATTTGTAGTCTTTGTTTACAATTTTATTCTTTGTTTACATTTAGAGTTCCATTTAGTGTCTTTGTTTACATTTGTAGTCTTTGTTTACATATAGCGCGTTTGTTTACATTTAGAGCCTTTTTTTACATTTTTAGTCTTTGTTTACATTTTTAGCCTTTGTTTACATTTAGAGTCTTTGGTTTTCTTTTTAGGCTTTGTTTACATTTAGAGTCTGTTTACATTTGTAGTCCTTGTTTACACCTAGAGTCCTTGTTTATACCCAGAGTTTTTTATTACATTTAGAGTCTTTGTTTACATTTTTATTATTTGTTTACATTTTTATTATTTGTTTACATTTAGAGACTTTGTTTACGTTTGCAATCTTTGCTTACATTTAGAGTCTTTGTTTATATTTCTAGTATTTGTTTACATTTAGTTTTGTTTACATTTGTAGTCGTTGTTTATATTTGTAGTATTTGTTTACTTTTAGTTTTGTTTACATTTGTAGTCTTTGTTTACATTTAGAGTGTTACTTTACGTTTGTAGTTTTTGTTTACATTTGTAGTCTGTTTCCATTTAGAGTCTTTGTTTACATTTGTAGTCTTTGTTTACATTTGTAGTCTTTGTTTACATATGTAGGCTTTGTTTACATTTAGAGTGTTTACATTTAGTCCCTTTGTTTACATTTGTAGTCTTTGTTTACATTTTTAGCCTTTGTTTACGTTTAGAGTCTTTGTTTTTGTGTTTAGACTTTGTTTATATTTAGAGTCTGTTTACATTTGTAGTCCTTGTTTATACCCAGAGTTTTTTATTACATTTAGAGTCTTTGTTTACATTTTTATTATTTGTTTACATTTAGAGTTTTTGTTTACGTTTGCAGTCTTTGTTTACATTTGTAGTCTTTGTTTACATTTAGAGTGTTAGTTTACGTTTGTAGTTTTTGTTTACATTTGTAGTCTGTTTCTATTTAGAGTCTTTGTTTATATTTGTAGTCTTTGTTTACATTTGTAGTCTTTGTTTACATTTGTAATCTTTGTTTGCATTTAGAGACCTTCTTTATATTTAGAGTCTTTGTTTACGTTTGTAATCTTTGTTTACATTTTTAGTCTTTGTTTTAATTTAGAGTCTGTTTACATTTAAGGTCTTTGTTTACATGTGTAGTCTTTATTTACATTTAAATTCTTTATTTACATATGTAGTCTTTGTATACATTTAGATTGTTTATATTTGTAGTCTTTGTCTACATTTAGAGTGTTAGTTTACGTTTGTAGTTTTTGTTTACATTTGTAGTCTGTTTTATTTAGAGTCTTTGTTTATAATTTTAGTCTTTGTTTACATTTGTAGTTTTTGTTTACATTTGTAATCTTTCTTTGCATTTAAAGACCTTCTTTACATTTAGAGTCTTTGTTTACATTTGTAGTCTTTGTTTACATTTAGGTCTAGGTTTATATTTGCAGTCTTTGTTTACATTTAGAGTGTTTACATATGTAGTCTTTGTTTACATTTTTAATCTTTTCTTTTAGAGTCTGTTTTCATTTATAGTCTTTTTACATTTGTAGACTTTGTTTACATTTAGAGAGTTTGTTTGCAGCTTGAGTCACTTAACATTTGTGCTCTTTGTTTACATTTGTAGTCTGCTTACATTTAGATACTTTGTTTATATTTAGAGGCTTTGTTTACATTTGTTGTCTGTTTACACTTAGAGTCTGTTTACGTTTGTAGTTTTTGTTTACGTTTAGTGTCTTTGTTTACATTTGTAGTCTTTGTTTACAGTTGTAGACTTTCTTAACATTTATAGTCTTTGTTTACATTTTTATTCTATGTTTACATTTAGAGAGATTGTTTACATGTAGAGTTTTTTTTTACATTTGTAGTCCTTGTTTACACTTGTAGTCTTTGTTTACATTTAGACTTTGTTTATATTTAGAGACTTTGTTTACATTTGTAGTCCTTTTTTACACCTAGAATCCTTGTTTACACCAAGAGATTTTGGTTACATTTAGTGTCTTTGTTTATATTTCTAGTATTTGTTTACATTTAGTTTTGTTTACATTTAGTTTTGCTTACATTTGTAGTCGTGGTTTATATTTGCAGTATTTGTTTACTTTTACTTTTGTTTACATTTTTATTTTTTGTTTACATTTAGAGTCCCATTTTGTGTCTTTGTTTACATTTGTAGTCTTTGTTTACATTTTTATTCTTTGTTTACATTTAGAGTTTCATTTAGAGTCTTTAGAGTCAAGTTAAAAAGTGATTTTTCTTGTGATGAAGCCGACAGTTTCTATAGCTTTCATTGCAAAAATTTATAATCTGATGCTTATGTCACGTGCAAATGATAATAAAAAAGATCACTGAAAATATAATAAAATTTTAATCATGTTTTTAAACAATATAATAATCTGATTTAAAAAAAAAAAAAAAAAAGTTTAATTTAACAGAAAATATGACGTCACAATTACAACAATGTACTCAGAAAAATGAAATAAAATTTTATCCGTGATTTTAAACAAATAAAATAAAATTTAATAAAAAAATAATTAAATAAAATCAACATATCTTAGCGCTAAGCAGATTTAGACTTAGCTTTATGACATAGATGCTATAATGTAAAAGATAAATGGCATCGTTTAAAAAAAAAAAAATTGTAAATCGATGCTAAACGAATTAAACTGGCATGGTAGAAAAGGTAATAAATTTGGGGACATTTAGGTATCCCTTTAACAAATGAACTAGGGACGATTTTAATGAATTTTCCGTTGAAGTTTATTTTCATGAAAATTTAAATTTAAATATTTCATTACTCGAATTCCCTTATTTTGATAAATAAAACTATACCATTTAAAAAAAATAAAGAACACTCTTTTATTGAAAAATGAACTAATAAAGGTTTTAGAAAACTATTACATACTTTTAAATCTTTATTTAAAAATAATTAATTGTTGCCACTCGACATAAAACAAATACATCCAAATCCTGTGTCATATACGATAGTTTTGTATAAGTATAGATTTTTTGTTTGCCCTTGGAACCTGCCCCTGATGGGAAAAGTGCCTGGAAACACTTGTATCTAGTATTGTCATTGATTATGAAGTCGTGTGCAAAATTTCTGGTCCTTTGGACGACAAGAAGTTGCTGAAAATTGAATTGCAGAATTCCGTTACATACATTAATAATTGCATCATATCAAGTTAATAAAAGTGTGTTAATTAAAAACCTTGTTAAATGCTGTAATTAATAATTTAAAAATATAAAATTAAAATAATACGTCAATCTTAATACAAATATCGTTTGTGGTGAATAGTTTCGAAAATCAGTTAAGGCAAGAATTTAAAATTTACGATTGAAAGTAATACGTTACAGCTTCCTTTGACTTTTTATCTTGTCGAAACAAGATATTGGTCTGTGAAGAGATATGAGGTTTTCGCGTGGAAAGAAAATATAATGACGTCAAAGCTGCCTTTCATCCATCCCCAAGCTCGCCAAATTTTGTCTTGTTGAAGTTTATTTTCATGAAAATTTAAATTTAAATATTTCATTACTCGAATTCCCTTATTTTGATAAATAAAACTATACCATTTAAAAAAAATAAAGAACACTCTTTTATTGAAAAATGAACTAATAAAGGTTTTAGAAAACTATTACATACTTTTAAATCTTTATTTAAAAAAAATTAATTGTTGCCACTCGACACAAAACAAATACATCCAAATCCTGTGTCATATACGATAGTTTTGTATAAGTATAGATTTTTTGTTTGCCCTTGGAACCTGCCCCTGATGGGAAAAGTGCCTGGAAACACTTGTATCTAGTATTGTCATTGATTATGAAGTCGTGTGCAAAATTTCTGGTCCGTTTTGAATTGCAAAATTCCGTTACATACATTAATAATTGCATCATATCAAGTTAATAAAAGTGTGTTAATTAAAAACCTTGTTAAACGCTGTAATTAATAATTTAAAAATATAAAATTAAAATAATACGTCAATCTTAATACAAATATCGTTTGTGGTGAATAGATTAGAAAATCAGTTTAGGCAAGAATTTAAAATTTACGATTGAAAGTAATACGTTACAGCTTCCTTTGACTTTTTATCTTGTCGAAACAAGATATTGGTCTGTGAAGAGATATGAGGTTTTCGCGTGGAAAGAAAATATAATGACGTCAAAGCTGCCTTTCATCCATCCCCAAGCTCGCCAAATTTTGTCGCCAAGTCAAAAATTTCGTCGTCAACTATCAACTTTTGCAGCCAAATCACAAATTTCATTGCTAAGTCGCAAGTTTTGTCACCAAAATCTCGCCAAATCATGCAATTTACTAAATTTATAACAATTGACATTGAAATTCAGCAGTGCCAAATGGTCAAATGTTAAATAATGTTAATGTTCCAGCTTATGTGAACCAAAACAGTTTCACTTTACAATTTTTACTCATCTGACAATAAGAATCACAAAAACACAATACAAAACTTTCAATAATTCAATAAAAATTACAATGAAATAACTATACAAAAACCGCTACCACTTATCTGTATTTGACTTGATCATAGCAACGCCAGGCTTACCAGAACTAGTAAGATCACAAGTGCATTTTCACGTTTCTATTACTTTTTCTTTTAAAAGAAAGGTATTGAACAACAGTTATATGGATTTTAAATAAAAATTATAATTTTGATTAAGCTTGGGTGGGGAGGGGCCCAATAGCCCCCTCCGGGATTCACCATTGCTGGGATTGTATATCTTTAAGGCTTTTATTTGTTGAATGATTATGAGCTTGAATTTTAAAAAAATTGAAACATTTACAAACCAATAAATTTAGCCTAAAATTTTAAGTAGAATGAATAAAACCCCTCTGTAGTTCAAAATTAAATTTCTTGAAAACAGAATAGCGACGTAAATAATGCAATGTGTGGGAACAAAGCCATTGGATAGGTATTAATGCATATGTAAAATTTCTTTACAATTATTGTAACATTAACGTAAAGGAATCTACCTTTGCCTTTAAGCTTGCCGAAAAGGGATTTTTATTTAGACTTCGTTTACATTTTTAGACTTTGTTTACATATAGAGTCTTTGTTTACATTTGTAGTCTTTGTTTACATTTAGGTCTATGTTTACATTTGCAGTCTTTGTTTACATTTAGAGTCTGTTTACATATCTAGTCTTTGTTTTCATTTATAGTCTGTTTACATTTGTAGACTTTGTTTACATTTAGAGAGTTTGTTTACAGTTTGAGTCACTTAACATTTGTGCTCTTTGTTTACATTTGTATTCTTTGTTTACATTTGTAGTCTGCTTACATTTAGATACTTTGTTTATATTTAGAGGCTATGTTTATATTTGTTGTCTGTTTACACTTAGAGTCTGTTTACGTTTGTAGTTTTTGTTTACGTTTAGTGTCTTTGTTTACATTTGCAGTCTTTGTTTACAGTTGTAGACTTTCTTAACATTTATAGTCTTTGTTTACATTTGTATTCTTTGTTTAAATTTAGACTTTGTTGACATTTAGAGTCCGTTTATATTTGTAGTCTTTGTTTACATTTAGAGAGATTGTTTACATGTAGAGTTTTTGTTTACATTTGTAGTCCCTGTTTACACTTGTAGTCTTTGTTTACATTTAGTCTTTGTTTATATTTAGAGACTTTGTTTACATTTGTAGTCCTTTTTTACACCTAGAGTCCCATTTTGTGTCTTTGTTTACATTTGTAGTCTTTGTTTACATTTTTATTCTTTGTTTACATTTAGAGTTTCATTTAGAGTCTTTGTTTACATATAGCGCGTTTGTTTACATTTAGAGCCTTTGTTTACATTTTTAGTCTTTGTTTACATTTTTAGCCTTTGTTTACATTTAGAGTCTTTGGTTTTATTTTTAGGCTTTGTTTACATTTAGAGTCTGTTTACATTTGTAGTCCTTGTTTACACCTAGAGTCCTTGTTTATACCCAGAGTTTTTTATTACCTTTAGAGTCTTTGTTTACATTTTTATTATTTGTTTACATTTTTATTATTTGTTTACATTTAGAGACTTTGTTTACGTTTGCAATCTTTGCTTACATTTAGAGTCTTTGTTTATATTTCTAGTATTTGTTTACATTTAGTTTTGTTTACATTTGTAGTCGTTGTTTATATTTGTAGTATTTGTTTACTTTTAGTTTTGTTTACATTTGTAGTCTTTGTTTACATTTAGAGTGTTAGTTTACGTTTGTAGTTTTTGTTTACATTTGTAGTCTGTTTCCATTTAGAGTCTTTGTTTACATTTGTAGTCTTTGTTTACATTTGTAGTCTTTGTTTACATATGTAGGCTTTGTTTACATTTAGAGTGTTTACATTTAGTCCCTTTGTTTACATTTGTAGTCTTTGTTTACATTTTTAGCCTTTGTTTACGTTTAGAGTCTTTGTTTTTGTGTTTAGACTTTGTTTATATTTAGAGTCTGTTTACATTTGTAGTCCTTGTTTATACCCAGAGTTTTTTATTACATTTAGAGTCTTTGTTTACATTTTTATTATTTGTTTACATTTAGAGTTTTTGTTTACGTTTGCAGTCTTTGTTTACATTTGTAGTCTTTGTTTACATTTAGAGTGTTAGTTTACGTTTGTAGTTTTTGTTGACATTTGTAGTCTGTTTCTATTTAGAGTCTTTGTTTATATTTGTAGTCTTTGTTTACATTTGTAGTCTTTGTTTACATTTGTAATCTTTGTTTGCATTTAGAGACCTTCTTTATATTTAGAGTGTTTACGTTTGTAATCTTTGTTTACATTTTTAGTCTTTGTTTTATTTTAGAGTCTGTTTACATATAAGGTCTTTGTTTACATTTTTGTCTTTATTTACATTTAAATTCTTTGTTTACATATGTAGTCTTTGTATACATTTAGATAGTTTACATTTGTAGTCTTTGTCTACATTTAGAGTGTTAGTTTACGTATGTAGTTTTTGTTTACATTTGTAGTCTGTTTTATTTAGAGTCTTTGTTTATATTTGTAGTCTTTGTTTACATTTGTAGTCTTTGTTTACATTTGTAATCTTTCTTTACATTTAGAGACCTTCTTTACATTTAGAGTCTTTGTTTACATTTGTAGCCTTTGTTTACATTTTTAGACTTTGTATACATATTTAGACTTTGTTTACATATAGAGTCTGTTTACATTTGTAGTCTTTGTTTAAAATTAGGCCTATGTTTACATTTGCAGTCTTTGTTTACATTTAGAGTCTGTTTACATATGTAGTCTTTGTTTACATTTTTAGTCTGTTTGCATTTAGAGTCTGTTTTCATTTATAGTCTGTTTACATTTGTAGACTTTGTTTACATTTCGTGAGTTTGTTTACAGTTTGAGTCACTTAACATTTGTGCTCTTTGTTTACATTTGTATTCTTTGTTTACATTTGTAGTCTGCTTACATTTAGATACTTTGTTTATATTTAGATGCTTTGTTTACATTTGTTGTCTGTTTACACTTAGTCTGTTTACGTTTAGTGTCTTTGTTTACATTTGTAGTCTTTGTTTACAGTTGTAGACTTTCTTAACATTTATAGGCTTTGTTTGCATTTGTATTCTTTGTTTAAATTTATAGACTTTGTTGACATTTAGAGTCCGTTTATATTTGTAGTCTTTGTTTACATTTAGAGAGATTGTTTACATGCAGAGTTTTTGTTTACATTTGTAGTCCTTGTTTACACTTGTAGTCTTTGTTTACATTTAGACTTTGTTTATATTTAGAGACTTTGTTTACATTTGTAGTCCTTTTTTACACCTAGAGTCCTTGTTTACACCAAGAGTTTTTGGTTACATTTAGAGTCTTTGTTTATATTTCTATTATTTGTTTACATTTAGTTTTGTTTACATTTGTAATCGTTGTTTATATTTGTAGTATTTGTTACTTTTAGTTTTGTTTACATTTGTAGTCTTTGTTTACATTTTTATTTTTTGTTTACATTTAGAGTTCCATTTAGTGTCTTTGTTTACATTTTTAGTCTTTGTTTACATGTAGAGACTTTGTTTACGTTTGCAATCTTTGGTTACATTTAGAGTCTTTGTTTATATTTCTAGTATTTGTTACATTTAGTTTTGTTTACATTTGTAGTCGTTGTTTATATTTGTAGTATTTGTTTACATTTGTAGTCTTTGTTTACATTTGTAATCTTTGTTTGCATTTAGAGACCTTCTTTATATTTAGAGTCTTTGTTTACGTTTGTAGTCTTTGTTTACATTTTTAGTCTTTGTTTTAATTTAGAGTCTGTTTACATTTAAGGTCTTTGTTTACATTTGTAGTCTTTATTTACATTTAAATTCTTTGTTTACATATGTAGTCTTTGTATACGTTTATAGTGTTTACATTTAGAGTCTTTGTTTACGTTTGCAGTCTTTGTTTACATTTGTAGTCTTTGTCTACATTTAGAGTGTTAGTTTACGTTCGTAGTTTTTGTTTACATTTGTAGTCTTTGTTTACATTTGTAATCTTTCTTTGAATTTAGAGACCTTCTTTACATTTAGAGTCTTTGTTTACATTTGTAGCCTTTGTTTACATTTTTAGTCTTTGTTTACATTTTTAGACTTTGTTTACATATAGAGTCTTTGTTTACATTTGTAGTCTTTGTTTACATTTAGGTCTATGTTTACATTTGCAGTCTTTGTTTACATTTAGAGTCTGTTTACATATCTAGTCTTTGTTTTCATTTATAGTCTGTTTACATTTGTAGACTTTGTTTACATTTAGAGAGTTTGTTTACAGTTTGAGTCACTTAACATTTGTGCTCTTTGTTTACATTTGTATTCTTTGTTTACATTTGTAGTCTGCTTACATTTAGATACTTTGTTTATATTTAGAGGCTTTGTTTACATTTGTTGTCTGTTTACACTTAGAGTCTGTTTACGTTTGTAGTTTTTGTTTACGTTTAGTGTCTTTGTTTACATTTGCAGTCTTTGTTTACAGTTGTAGACTTTCTTAACATTTATAGTCTTTGTTTACATTTGTATTCTTTGTTTAAATTTAGAGACTTTGTTGACATTTAGAGTCCGTTTATATTTGTAGTCTTTGTTTACATTTAGAGAGATAGTTTACATGTAGAGTTTTTGTTTACATTTGTAGTCCTTGTTTACACTTGTAGTCTTTGTTTACATTTAGTCTTTGTTTATATTTAGAGACTTTGTTTACATTTGTTGTCCTTTTTTGCACCTAGAGTCCCATTTTGTGTCTTTGTTTACATTTGTAGTCTTTGTTTACATTTTTATTCTTTGTTTACATTTAGAGTTTCATTTAGAGTCTTTGTTTACATATAGCGCGTTTGTTTACATTTAGAGCCTTTGTTTACATTTTTAGTCTTTGTTTACATTTTTAGCCTTTGTTTACATTTAGAGTCTTTGTTTTTGTTTTTAGGCTTTGTTTACATTTAGAGTCTGTTTACATTTGTAGTCCTTGTTTACACCTAGAGTCCTTGTTTATACCCAGAGTTTTTTATTACATTTAGAGTCTTTGTTTACATTTTTATTATTTGTTTACATTTGTAGTCCTTTTTTACACTTAGAGTCCTTGTTTACACCAAGAGTTTTTGGTTACATTTAGAGTCTTTGTTTATATTTCTATTATTTGTTTACATTTAGTTTTGTTTACATTTGTAATCGTTGTCTATATTTGTAACTTTTAGTTTTGTTTACATTTGTAGTCTTTGTTTACAATTTTATTCTTTGTTTACATTTAGAGTTCCATTTAGTGTCTTTGTTTACATTTGTAGTCTTTGTTTACATATAGCGCGTTTGTTTACATTTAGAGCCTTTTTTTACATTTTTAGTCTTTGTTTACATTTTTAGCCTTTGTTTACATTTAGAGTCTTTGGTTTTCTTTTTAGGCTTTGTTTACATTTAGAGTCTGTTTACATTTGTAGTCCTTGTTTACACCTAGAGTCCTTGTTTATACCCAGAGTTTTTTATTACATTTAGAGTCTTTGTTTACATTTTTATTATTTGTTTACATTTTTATTATTTGTTTACATTTAGAGACTTTGTTTACGTTTGCAATCTTTGCTTACATTTAGAGTCTTTGTTTATATTTCTAGTATTTGTTTACATTTAGTTTTGTTTACATTTGTAGTCGTTGTTTATATTTGTAGTATTTGTTTACTTTTAGTTTTGTTTACATTTGTAGTCTTTGTTTACATTTAGAGTGTTACTTTACGTTTGTAGTTTTTGTTTACATTTGTAGTCTGTTTCCATTTAGAGTCTTTGTTTACATTTGTAGTCTTTGTTTACATTTGTAGTCTTTGTTTACATATGTAGGCTTTGTTTACATTTAGAGTGTTTACATTTAGTCCCTTTGTTTACATTTGTAGTCTTTGTTTACATTTTTAGCCTTTGTTTACGTTTAGAGTCTTTGTTTTTGTGTTTAGACTTTGTTTATATTTAGAGTCTGTTTACATTTGTAGTCCTTGTTTATACCCAGAGTTTTTTATTACATTTAGAGTCTTTGTTTACATTTTTATTATTTGTTTACATTTAGAGTTTTTGTTTACGTTTGCAGTCTTTGTTTACATTTGTAGTCTTTGTTTACATTTAGAGTGTTAGTTTACGTTTGTAGTTTTTGTTGACATTTGTAGTCTGTTTCTATTTAGAGTCTTTGTTTATATTTGTAGTCTTTGTTTACATTTGTTGTCTTTGTTTACATTTGTAATCTTTGTTTGCATTTAGAGACCTTCTTTATATTTAGAGTCTTTGTTTACGTTTGTAATCTTTGTTTACATTTTTAGTCTTTGTTTTATTTTAGAGTCTGTTTACATATAAGGTCTTTGTTTACATTTTTGTCTTTATTTACATTTAAATTCTTTGTTTACATATGTAGTCTTTGTATACATTTAGATAGTTTACATTTGTAGTCTTTGTCTACATTTAGAGTGTTAGTTTACGTATGTAGTTTTTGTTTACATTTGTAGTCTGTTTTATTTAGAGTCTTTGTTTATATTTGTAGTCTTTGTTTACATTTGTAGTCTTTGTTTACATTTGTAATCTTTCTTTACATTTAGAGACCTTCTTTACATTTAGAGTCTTTGTTTACATTTGTAGCCTTTGTTTACATTTTTAGACTTTGTATACATATTTAGACTTTGTTTACATATAGAGTCTGTTTACATTTGTAGTCTTTGTTTAAAATTAGGCCTATGTTTACATTTGCAGTCTTTGTTTACATTTAGAGTCTGTTTACATATGTAGTCTTTGTTTACATTTTTAGTCTGTTTGCATTTAGAGTCTGTTTTCATTTATAGTCTGTTTACATTTGTAGACTTTGTTTACATTTCGTGAGTTTGTTTACAGTTTGAGTCACTTAACATTTGTGCTCTTTGTTTACATTTGTATTCTTTGTTTACATTTGTAGTCTGCTTACATTTAGATACTTTGTTTATATTTAGATGCTTTGTTTACATTTGTTGTCTGTTTACACTTAGTCTGTTTACGTTTAGTGTCTTTGTTTACATTTGTAGTCTTTGTTTACAGTTGTAGACTTTCTTAACATTTATAGGCTTTGTTTGCATTTGTATTCTTTGTTTAAATTTATAGACTTTGTTGACATTTAGAGTCCGTTTATATTTGTAGTCTTTGTTTACATTTAGAGAGATTGTTTACATGCAGAGTTTTTGTTTACATTTGTAGTCCTTGTTTACACTTGTAGTCTTTGTTTACATTTAGACTTTGTTTATATTTAGAGTCTTTGTTTACATTTGTAGTCCTTTTTTACACCTAGAGTCCTTGTTTACACCAAGAGTTTTTGGTTACATTTAGAGTCTTTGTTTATATTTCTAGTATTTGTTACATTTAGTTTTGTTTACATTTGTAGTCGTTGTTTATATTTGTAGTATTTGTTTACATTTGTAGTCTTTGTTTACATTTGTAATCTTTGTTTGCATTTAGAGACCTTCTTTATATTTAGAGTCTTTGTTTACGTTTGTAGTCTTTGTTTACATTTTTAGTCTTTGTTTTAATTTAGAGTCTGTTTACATTTAAGGTCTTTGTTTACATTTGTAGTCTTTATTTACATTTAAATTCTTTGTTTACATATGTAGTCTTTGTATACGTTTATAGTGTTTACATTTAGAGTCTTTGTTTACGTTTGCAGTCTTTGTTTACATTTGTAGTCTTTGTCTACATTTAGAGTGTTAGTTTACGTTCGTAGTTTTTGTTTACATTTGTAGTCTTTGTTTACATTTGTAATCTTTCTTTGAATTTAGAGACCTTCTTTACATTTAGAGTCTTTGTTTACATTTGTAGCCTTTGTTTACATTTTTAGTCTTTGTTTACATTTTTAGACTTTGTTTACATATAGAGTCTTTGTTTACATTTGTAGTCTTTGTTTACATTTAGGTCTATGTTTACATTTGCAGTCTTTGTTTACATTTAGAGTCTGTTTACATATCTAGTCTTTGTTTTCATTTATAGTCTGTTTACATTTGTAGACTTTGTTTACATTTAGAGAGTTTGTTTACAGTTTGAGTCACTTAACATTTGTGCTCTTTGTTTACATTTGTATTCTTTGTTTACATTTGTAGTCTGCTTACATTTAGATACTTTGTTTATATTTAGATGCTTTGTTTACATTTGTTGTCTGTTTACACTTAGTCTGTTTACGTTTAGTGTCTTTGTTTACATTTGTAGTCTTTGTTTACAGTTGTAGACTTTCTTAACATTTATAGTCTTTGTTTACATTTGTATTCTTTGTTTAAATTTAGAGACTTTGTTGACATTTAGAGTCCGTTTATATTTGTAGTCTTTGTTTACATTTAGAGAGATAGTTTACATGTAGAGTTTTTGTTTACATTTGTAGTCCTTGTTTACACTTGTAGTCTTTGTTTACATTTAGTCTTTGTTTATATTTAGAGACTTTGTTTACATTTGTTGTCCTTTTTTACACCTAGAGTCCCATTTTGTGTCTTTGTTTACATTTGTAGTCTTTGTTTACATTTTTATTCTTTGTTTACATTTAGAGTTTCATTTAGAGTCTTTGTTTACATATAGCGCGTTTGTTTACATTTAGAGCCTTTGTTTACATTTTTAGTCTTTGTTTACATTTTTAGCCTTTGTTTACATTTAGAGTCTTTGTTTTTGTTTTTAGGCTTTGTTTACATTTAGAGTCTGTTTACATTTGTAGTCCTTGTTTACACCTAGAGTCCTTGTTTATACCCAGAGTTTTTTATTACATTTAGAGTCTTTGTTTACATTTTTATTATTTGTTTACATTTGTAGTCCTTTTTTACACTTAGAGTCCTTGTTTACACCAAGAGTTTTTGGTTACATTTAGAGTCTTTGTTTATATTTCTATTATTTGTTTACATTTAGTTTTGTTTACATTTGTAATCGTTGTCTATATTTGTAACTTTTAGTTTTGTTTACATTTGTAGTCTTTGTTTACAATTTTATTCTTTGTTTACATTTAGAGTTCCATTTAGTGTCTTTGTTTACATTTGTAGTCTTTGTTTACATATAGCGCGTTTGTTTACATTTAGAGCCTTTTTTTACATTTTTAGTCTTTGTTTACATTTTTAGCCTTTGTTTACATTTAGAGTCTTTGGTTTTCTTTTTAGGCTTTGTTTACATTTAGAGTCTGTTTACATTTGTAGTCCTTGTTTACACCTAGAGTCCTTGTTTATACCCAGAGTTTTTTATTACATTTAGAGTCTTTGTTTACATTTTTATTATTTGTTTACATTTTTATTATTTGTTTACATTTAGAGACTTTGTTTACGTTTGCAATCTTTGCTTACATTTAGAGTCTTTGTTTATATTTCTAGTATTTGTTTACATTTAGTTTTGTTTACATTTGTAGTCGTTGTTTATATTTGTAGTATTTGTTTACTTTTAGTTTTGTTTACATTTGTAGTCTTTGTTTACATTTAGAGTGTTACTTTACGTTTGTAGTTTTTGTTTACATTTGTAGTCTGTTTCCATTTAGAGTCTTTGTTTACATTTGTAGTCTTTGTTTACATTTGTAGTCTTTGTTTACATATGTAGGCTTTGTTTACATTTAGATTGTTTACATTTAGTCCCTTTGTTTACATTTGTAGTCTTTGTTTACATTTTTAGCCTTTGTTTACGTTTAGAGGCTTTGTTTTTGTGTTTAGACATTGTTTATATTTAGAGTCTGTTTACATTTGTAGTCCTTGTTTATACCCAGAGTTTTTTATTACATTTAGAGTCTTTGTTTACATTTTTATTATTTGTTTACATTTAGAATTTTTTTTTCGTTTGCAGTCTTTGTTTACATTTGTAGTCTTTGTTTACATTTAGAGTGTTAGTTTACGTTTGTAGTTTTTGTTGACATTTGTAGTCTGTTTCTATTTAGAGTCTTTGTTTATATTTGTAGTCTTTGTTTACATTTGTAGTCTTTGTTTACATTTGTAATCTTTGTTTGCATTTAGAGACCTTCTTTATATTTAGAGTCTTTGTTTACGTTTGTAATCTTTGTTTACATTTTTAGTCTTTGTTTTATTTTAGAGTCTGTTTACATATAAGTTCTTTGTTTACATTTGTAGTCTTTATTTACATTTAAATTCTTTGTTTACATATGTAGTCTTTGTATACATTTAGATAGTTTACATTTGTAGTCTTTGTCTACATTTAGAGTGTTAGTTTACGTATGTAGTTTTTGTTTACATCTGTAGTCTGTTTTATTTAGAGTCTTTGTTTATATTTGTAGTCTTTGTTTACATTTGTAGTCTTTGTTTACATTTGTAATCTTTCTTTACATTTAGAGACCTTCTTTACATTTAGAGTCTTTGTTTACATTTGTAGCCTTTGTTTACATTTTTAGACTTTGTTTACATATAGAGTCTGTTTACATTTGTAGTCTTTGTTTACATTTAGGTCTATGTTTACATTTGCAGTCTTTGTTTACATTTAGAGTCTGTTTACATATGTAGTCTTTGTTTACATTTTTAGTCTGTTTGCATTTAGAGTCTGTTTTCATTTATAGTCTGTTTACATTTGTAGACTTTGTTTACATTTCGTGAGTTTGTTTACAGTTTGAGTCACTTAACATTTGTGCTCTTTGTTTACATTTGTATTCTTTGTTTACATTTGTAGTCTGCTTACATTTAGATACTTTGTTTATATTTAGATGCTTTGTTTACATTTGTTGTCTGTTTACACTTAGTCTGTTTACGTTTGTAGTTTTTGTTTACGTTTAGTGTCTTTGTTTACATTTGTAGTCTTTGTTTACAGTTGTAGACTTTCTTAACATTTATAGTCTTTGTTTGCATTTGTATTCTTTGTTTAAATTTAGAGACTTTGTTGACATTTAGAGTCCGTTTATATTTGTAGTCTTTGTTTACATTTAGAGAGATTGTTTACATGTAGAGTTTTTGTTTACATTTGTAGTCCTTGTTTACACTTGTAGTCTTTGTTTACATTTAGACTTTGTTTACATTTGTAATCTTTCTTTACATTTAGAGACCTTCTTTACATTTAGAGTCTTTGTTTACATTTGTAGCCTTTGTTTACATTTTTAGACTTTGTTTACATTTTTAGACTTTGTTTACATATAGAGTCTTTGTTTACATTTGTAGTCTTTGTTTACATTTAGTTCTATGTTTGCATTTGCAGTCTTTGTTTACATTTAGAGTCTGTTTACATATGTAGTCTTTGTTTACATTTTTAGTCTGTTTGCATTTAGAGTCTGTTTTATTTATAGTCTGTTTACATTTGTAGACTTTGTTTACATTTAGAGAGTTTGTTTACAGTTTGAGTCACTTAACATTTGTGCTCTTTGTTTACATTTGTAGTCTGCTTACATTTAGATACTTTGTTTATATTTAGAGGCATTGTTTACATTTGTTGTCTGTTTACACTTAGAGTCTGTTTACGTTTGTAGTTTTTGTTTACGTTTAGTGTCTTTGTTTACATTTGTAGTCTTTGTTTACAGTTGTAGACTTTCTTAACATTTATAGTCTTTGTTTACATTTTTATTCTTTGTTTACATTTAGAGAGATTGTTTACATGTAGAGTTTTTTACATTTGTAGTCCTTGTTTACACTTGTAGTCTTTGTTTACATTTAGACTTTGTTTATATTTAGAGACTTTGTTTACATTTGTAGTCCTTTTTTACACCTAGAGTCCTTGTTTACACCAAGAGATTTTGGTTACATTTAGAGTCTTTGTTTATATTTCTAGTATTTGTTTACATTTAGTTTTGTTTACATTTGTAGTCGTTGTTTATATTTGTAGTATTTGTTTACTTTTAGTTTTGTTTACATTTTTATTTTTTGTTTACATTTAGAGTCCCATTTTGTGTCTTTGTTTACATTTGTAGTCTTTGTTTACATTTTTAGGTAGATTCCTTATAGGAGATCTACCTATTGCAATGGTTCTCATGACACGACTTCTGGAAAATTTCATTATATCTTCACCGATCATGACCCCTAGAACTCAAAACCACCCTCCGTTCAAAAGTTTATATATATATATATATATATATATATATAGGTATATATATATATATATGTATAACGCTTTTTCCCATGTTAAGTTGTGAACACGATAACTGGAGTAATTTTTATTTAAATTTAACCAGCTCGGGATATGTTGTCAGGACAGTAAAAATCTCGGTCGAGTTCGTAGATGGGGTATCCAGCTGGAAGGGGGTGGAAATGGTGGGGGGTGGAAATTTTCATTTGCCCATAATTTCTTTAATATTGAAAATAGGAAAGTACTTCAAATCAGGCGAATTACCGCCTTACTCTAAAGAACAACTTTTGTATTTAAACTTTTTCAATAACTTCAATTGCTTAAAAGTTACAAGTTAAAAAGTGATTTTTCTTGTGATGAAGCCGACAGTTTCTATAGCTTTCATTGCAAAAATTTATAATCTGATGCTTATGTCACGTGCAAATGATAATAAAAAAGATCACTGAAAATATAATAAAATTTTAATCATGTTTTTAAACAATATAATAATCTGATTTAAAAAAAAAAGTTTAATTTAACAGAAAATATGACGTCACAATTACAACAATGTACTGAGAAAAATGAAATAAAATTTTTAGGTAGATTCCTTATAGGAGATCTACCTATTGCAATGGTTCTCATGACACGACTTCTGGAAAATTTCATTATATCTTCACCGATCATGACCCCTAGAACTCAAAACCACCCTCCGTTCAAAAGTTTATATATATATATATATATATATATATAGGTATATATATATATATATGTATAACGCTTTTTCCCATGTTAAGTTGTGAACACGATAACTGGAGTAATTTTTATTTAAATTTAACCAGCTCGGGATATGTTGTCAGGACAGTAAAAATCTCGGTCGAGTTCGTAGATGGGGTATCCAGCTCGAAGGGGGTGGAAATGGTGGGGGGTGGAAATTTTCATTTGCCCATAATTTCTTTAATATTGAAAATAGGAAAGTACTTCAAATCAGGCGAATTACCGCCTTACTCTAAAGAACAACTTTTGTATTTAAACTTTTTCAATAACTTCAATTGCTTAAAAGTTACAAGTTAAAAAGTGATTTTTCTTGTGATGAAGCCGACAGTTTCTATAGCTTTCATTGCAAAAATTTATAATCTGATGCTTATGTCACGTGCAAATGATAATAAAAAAGATCACTGAAAATATAATAAAATTTTAATCATGTTTTTAAACAATATAATAATCTGATTTAAAAAAAAAAAAAAAAAAAGTTTAATTTAACAGAAAATATGACGTCACAATTACAACAATGTACTGAGAAAAATGAAATAAAATTTTTAGGTAGATTCCTTATAGGAGATCTACCTATTGCAATGGTTCTCATGACACGACTTCTGGAAAATTTCATTATATCTTCACCGATCATGACCCCTAGAACTCAAAACCACCCTCCGTTCAAAAGTTTATATATATATATATATATATATATATATATAGGTATATATATATATATATGTATAACGCTTTTTCCCATGTTAAGTTGTGAACACGATAACTGGAGTAATTTTTATTTAAATTTAACCAGCTCGGGATATGTTGTCAGGACAGTAAAAATCTCGGTCGAGTTCGTAGATGGGGTATCCAGCTCGAAGGGGGTGGAAATGGTGGGGGTTGGAAATTTTCATTTGCCCATAATTTCTTTAATATTGAAAATAGGAAAGTACTTCAAATCAGGCGAATTACCGCCTTACTCTAAAGAACAACTTTTGTATTTAAACTTTTTCAATAACTTCAATTGCTTAAAAGTTACAAGTTAAAAAGTGATTTTTCTTGTGATGAAGCCGACAGTTTCTATAGCTTTCATTGCAAAAATTTATAATCTGATGCTTATGTCACGTGCAAATGATAATAAAAAAGATCACTGAAAATATAATAAAATTTTAATCATGTTTTTAAACAATATAATAATCTGATTTAAAAAAAAAAAAAAAAAAAAAGTTTAATTTAACAGAAAATATGACGTCACAATTTTAACAATGTACTGAGGAAAATGAAATAAAATTTTATCCGTGATTTTAAACAAATAAAATAAAATTTAATAAAAAAATAATTAAATAAAATCAACATATCTTAGCGCTAAGCAGATTTAGACTTAGCTTTATGACATAGATGCTATAATGTAAAAGATAAATGTCATCGTTTAAAAAAAAAAAAAAAATTGAAAATCGATGCTAAACGAATTAAACTGGCATGGTAGAAAAGGTAATAAATTTGGGGACATTTAGGTATCCCTTTAACAAATGAACTAGGGACGATTTTAATGAATTTTCCGTTGAAGTTTATTTTCATGAAAATTTAAATTTAAATATTTCATTACTCGAATTCCCTTATTTTGATAAATAAAACTATACCATTTAAAAAAAATAAAGAACACTCTTTTATTGAAAAATGAACTAATAAAGGTTTTAGAAAACTATTACATACTTTTAAATCTTTATTTAAAAAAAATTAATTGTTGCCACTCGACATAAAACAAATACATCCAAATCCTGTGTCATATACGATAGTTTTGTATAAGTATAGATTTTTTGTTTGCCCTTGGAACCTGCCCCTGATGGGAAAAGTGCCTGGAAACACTTGTATCTAGTATTGTCATTGATTATGAAGTCGTGTGCAAAATTTCTGGTCCTTTGGACGACAAGAAGTTGCTGAAAATTGAATTGCAGAATTCCGTTACATACATTAATAATTGCATCATATCAAGTTAATAAAAGTGTGTTAATTAAAAACCTTGTTAAATGCTGTAATTAATAATTTAAAAATATAAAATTAAAATAATACGTCAATCTTAATACAAATATCGTTTGTGGTGAATAGTTTAGAAAATCAGTTAAGGCAAGAATTTAAAATTTACGATTGAAAGTAATACGTTACAGCTTCCTTTGACTTTTTATCTTGTCGAAACAAGATATTGGTCTGTGAAGAGATATGAGGTTTTCGCGTGGAAAGAAAATATAATGACGTCAAAGCTGCCTTTCATCCATCCCCAAGCTCGCCAAATTTTGTCTTGTTGAAGTTTATTTTCATGAAAATTTAAATTTAAATATTTCATTACTCGAATTCCCTTATTTTGATAAATAAAACTATACCATTTAAAAAAAATAAAGAACACTCTTTTATTGAAAAATGAACTAATAAAGGTTTTAGAAAACTATTACATACTTTTAAATCTTTATTTAAAAAAAATTAATTGTTGCCACTCGACACAAAACAAATACATCCAAATCCTGTGTCATATACGATAGTTTTGTATAAGTATAGATTTTTTGTTTGCCCTTGGAACCTGCCCCTGATGGGAAAAGTGCCTGGAAACACTTGTATCTAGTATTGTCATTGATTATGAAGTCGTGTGCAAAATTTCTGGTCCGTTTTGAATTGCAAAATTCCGTTACATACATTAATAATTGCATCATATCAAGTTAATAAAAGTGTGTTAATTAAAAACCTTGTTAAACGCTGTAATTAATAATTTAAAAATATAAAATTAAAATAATACGTCAATCTTAATACAAATATCGTTTGTGGTGAATAGATTAGAAAATCAGTTTAGGCAAGAATTTAAAATTTACGATTGAAAGTAATACGTTACAGCTTCCTTTGACTTTTTATCTTGTCGAAACAAGATATTGGTCTGTGAAGAGATATGAGGTTTTCGCGTGGAAAGAAAATATAATGACGTCAAAGCTGCCTTTCATCCATCCCCAAGCTCGCCAAATTTTGTCGCCAAGTCAAAAATTTCGTCGTCAACTATCAACTTTTGCAGCCAAATCACAAATTTCATTGCTAAGTCGCAAGTTTTGTCACCAAAATCTCGCCAAATCATGCAATTTACTAAATTTATAACAATTGACATTGAAATTCAGCAGTGCCAAATGGTCAAATGTTAAATAATGTTAATGTTCCAGCTTATGTGAACCAAAACAGTTTCACTTTACAATTTTTACTCATCTGACAATAAGAATCACAAAAACACAATACAAAACTTTCAATAATTCAATAAAAATTACAATGAAATAACTATACAAAAACCGCTACCACTTATCTGTATTTGACTTGATCATAGCAACGCCAGGCTTACCAGAACTAGTAAGATCACAAGTGCATTTTCACGTTTCTATTACTTTTTCTTTTAAAAGAAAGGTATTGAACAACAGTTATATGGATTTTAAATAAAAATTATAATTTTGATTAAGCTTGGGTGGGGAGGGGCCCAATAGCCCCCTCCGGGATTCACCATTGCTGGGATTGTATATCTTTAAGGCTTTTATTTGTTGAATGATTATGAGCTTGAATTTTAAAAAAATTGAAACATTTACAAACCAATAAATTTAGCCTAAAATTTTAAGTAGAATGAATAAAACCCCTCTGTAGTTCAAAATTAAATTTCTTGAAAACAGAATAGCGACGTAAATAATGCAATGTGTGGGAACAAAGCCATTGGATAGGTATTAATGCATATGTAAAATTTCTTTACAATTATTGTAACATTAACGTAAAGGAATCTACCTTTGCCTTTAAGCTTGCCGAAAAGGGATTTTTATTTAGACTTCGTTTACATTTTTAGACTTTGTTTACATATAGAGTCTTTGTTTACATTTGTAGTCTTTGTTTACATTTAGGTCTATGTTTACATTTGCAGTCTTTGTTTACATTTAGAGTCTGTTTACATATCTAGTCTTTGTTTTCATTTATAGTCTGTTTACATTTGTAGACTTTGTTTACATTTAGAGAGTTTGTTTACAGTTTGAGTCACTTAACATTTGTGCTCTTTGTTTACATTTGTATTCTTTGTTTACATTTGTAGTCTGCTTACATTTAGATACTTTGTTTATATTTAGAGGCTTTGTTTACATTTGTTGTCTGTTTACACTTAGAGTCTGTTTACGTTTGTAGTTTTTGTTTACGTTTAGTGTCTTTGTTTACATTTGCAGTCTTTGTTTACAGTTGTAGACTTTCTTAACATTTATAGTCTTTGTTTACATTTGTATTCTTTGTTTAAATTTAGAGACTTTGTTGACATTTAGAGTCCGTTTATATTTGTAGTCTTTGTTTACATTTAGAGAGATTGTTTACATGTAGAGTTTTTGTTTACATTTGTAGTCCTTGTTTACACTTGTAGTCTTTGTTTACATTTAGTCTTTGTTTATATTTAGAGACTTTGTTTACATTTGTAGTCCTTTTTTACACCTAGAGTCCCATTTTGTGTCTTTGTTTACATTTGTAGTCTTTGTTTACATTTTTATTCTTTGTTTACATTTAGAGTTTCATTTAGAGTCTTTGTTTACATATAGCGCGTTTGTTTACATTTAGAGCCTTTGTTTACATTTTTAGTCTTTGTTTACATTTTTAGCCTTTGTTTACATTTAGAGTCTTTGTTTTTGTTTTTAGGCTTTGTTTACATTTAGAGTCTGTTTACATTTGTAGTCCTTGTTTACACCTAGAGTCCTTGTTTATACCCAGAGTTTTTTATTACATTTAGAGTCTTTGTTTACATTTTTATTATTTGTTTACATTTGTAGTCCTTTTTTACACTTAGAGTCCGTGTTTACACCAAGACTTTTTGGTTACATTTAGAGTCTTTGTTTATATTTCTATTATTTGTTTACATTTAGTTTTGTTTACATTTGTAATCGTTGTCTATATTTGTAACTTTTAGTTTTGTTTACATTTGTAGTCTTTGTTTACAATTTTATTCTTTGTTTACATTTAGAGTTCCATTTAGTGTCTTTGTTTACATTTGTAGTCTTTGTTTACATATAGCGCGTTTGTTTACATTTAGAGCCTTTGTTTACATTTTTAGTCTTTGTTTACATTTTTAGCCTTTGTTTACATTTAGAGTCTTTGGTTTTATTTTTAGGCTTTGTTTACATTTAGAGTCTGTTTACATTTGTAGTCCTTGTTTATACCTAGAGTCCTTGTTTATACCCAGAGTTTTTTATTACATTTAGAGTCTTTGTTTACATTTTTATTATTTGTTTACATTTTTATTATTTGTTTACATTTAGAGACTTTGTTTACGTTTGCAATCTTTGCTTACATTTAGAGTCTTTGTTTATATTTCTAGTATTTGTTTACATTTAGTTTTGTTTACATTTGTAGTCGTTGTTTATATTTGTAGTATTTGTTTACTTTTAGTTTTGTTTACATTTGTAGTCTTTGTTTACATTTAGAGTGTTAGTTTACGTTTGTAGTTTTTGTTTACATTTGTAGTCTGTTTCCATTTAGAGTCTTTGTTTACATTTGTAGTCTTTGTTTACATTTGTAGTCTTTGTTTACATATGTAGGCTTTGTTTACATTTAGAGTGTTTACATTTAGTCCCTTTGTTTACATTTGTAGTCTTTGTTTACATTTTTAGCCTTTGTTTACGTTTAGAGGCTTTGTTTTTGTGTTTACACTTTGTTTATATTTAGAGTCTGTTTACATTTGTAGTCCTTGTTTATACCCAGAGTTTTTTATTACATTTAGAGTCTTTGTTTACATTTTTATTATTTGTTTACATTTAGAATTTTTGTTTACGTTTGCAGTCTTTGTTTACATTTGTAGTCTTTGTTTACATTTAGAGTGTTAGTTTACGTTTGTAGTTTTTGTTGACATTTGTAGTCTGTTTCTATTTAGAGTCTTTGTTTATATTTGTAGTCTTTGTTTACATTTGTAGTCTTTTTTTACATTTGTAATCTTTGTTTGCATTTAGAGACCTTCTTTATATTTAGAGTCTTTGTTTACATTTTTAGTCTTTGTTTTATTTTAGAGTCTGTTTACATATAAGGTCTTTGTTTACATTTGTAGTCTTTATTTACATTTAAATTCTTTGTTTACATATGTAGTCTTTGTATACATTTAGATAGTTTACATTTGTAGTCTTTGTCTACATTTAGAGTGTTAGTTTACGTATATAGTTTTTGTTTACATTTGTAGTCTATTTTATTTAGAGTCTTTGTTTATATTTGTAGTCTTTGTTTACATTTGTAGTCTTTGTTTACATTTGTAATCTTTCTTTACATTTAGAGACCTTCTTTACATTTAGAGTCTTTGTTTACATTTGTAGCCTTTGTTTACATTTTTAGACTTTGTTTACATATTTAGACTTTGTTTACATATAGAGTCTGTTTACATTTGTAGTCTTTGTTTACATTTAGGTCTATGTTTACATTTGCAGTCTTTGTTTACATTTAGAGTCTGTTTACATATGTAGTCTTTGTTTACATTTTTAGTCTGTTTGCATTTAGAGTCTGTTTTCATTTATAGTCTGTTTACATTTGTAGACTTTGTTTACATTTCGTGAGTTTGTTTACAGTTTGATTCACTTAACATTTGTGCTCTTTGTTTACATTTGTATTCTTTGTTTACATTTGTAGTCTGCTTACATTTAGATACTTTGTTTATATTTAGATGCTTTGTTTACATTTGTTGTCTGTTTACACTTAGTCTGTTTACGTTTGTAGTTTTTGTTTACGTTTAGAGTCTTTGTTTACATTTGTAGTCTTTGTTTACAGTTGTAGACTTTCTTAACATTTATAGTCTTTGTTTGCATTTGTATTCTTTGTTTAAATTTAGAGACTTTGTTGACATTTAGAGTCCGTTTATATTTGTAGTCTTTGTTTACATTTAGAGAGATTGTTTACATGTAGAGTTTTTGTTTACATTTGTAGTCCTTGTTTACACTTGTAGTCTTTGTTTACATTTAGACTTTGTTTATATTTAGAGACTTTCTTTACATTTGTAGTCCTTTTTTACACCTAGAGTCCTTGTTTACACCAAGAGTTTTTGGTTACATTTAGAGTCTTTGTTTATATTACTATTATTTGTTTACATTTAGTTTTGTTTACATTTGTAATCGTTGTTTATATTTGTAGTATTTGTTACTTTTAGTTTTGTTTACATTTGTAGTCTTTGTTTACATTTTAATTTTTTGTTTACATTTAGAGTCCCATTTTGTGTCTTTGTTTACATTTGTAGTCTTTGTTTACATTTTTATTCTTTGTTTACATTTAGAGTTCCATTTAGTGTCTTTGTTTACATTTTTAGTCTTTGTTTACATTAAGAGACTTTGTTTACGTTTGCAATCTTTGGTTACATTTAGAGTCTTTGTTTATATTTCTAGTATTTGTTTACATTTAGTTTTGTTTACATTTGTAGTCGTTGTTTATATTTGTAGTATTTGTTTACATTTGTAGTCTTTGTTTACATTTGTAATCTTTGTTTGCATTTAGAGACCTTCTTTATATTTAGAGTCTTTGTTTACGTTTGTAGTCTTTGTTTACATTTTTAGTCTTTGTTTTAATTTAGAGTCTGTTTACATTTAAGGTCTTTGTTTACATTTGTAGTCTTTATTTACATTTAAATTCTTTGTTTACATATGTAGTCTTTGTATACATTTATAGTGTTTACATTTAGAGTCTTTGTTTACGTTTGCAGTCTTTGTTTACATTTGTAGCCTTTGTCTACATTTAGAGTGTTAGTTTACGTTTGTAGTTTTTGTTTACATTTGAAGTCTGTTTTATTTAGAGTCTTTGCTTATATTTGTAGTCTTTGTTTACATTTGTAGTCTTTGTTTACATTTGTAATCTTTCTTTGAATTTAGAGACCTTCTTTACATTTAGAGTCTTTGTTTACATTTGTAGCCTTTGTTTACATTTTTAGACTTTGTTTACATATAGAGTCTTTGCTTACATTTGTAGTCTTTGTTTACATTTAGGTCTATGTTTACATTTGCAGTCTTTGTTTACATTTAGAGTCTGTTTACATATTGTTTGTTTTCGTTAGCTGTGACCCTGCTCACCTATGCGCATGCGTGAGGTCTGCATTGATTTTGTTAAAATAGGGTAGAAGCGTAGAAGATGAGAGAATGTTTACATTTTACGAGTGAGAGATAAGTTGCGGTTTCTTTTTTCTTTTTTTTTCTTTTCAGGACATTATTGAATTTTGAGGCGATACTTCTTCGTTATATTTGTATAAAGGCAAAATGCTGATTTTTCCCCCTTGTAATTTTTAAATAAGTGTAGAAGATCAGTTTCATTCTTCGATGCAAAATAAAATCCGTAAACTTAAAAGTAAATGCCTGTTTTCTTTCTTCTTCTTCTTTTTTTTTTCAGTTAAAATTATTTTTATTTGCTTACTTGATCTCTAAATTCGTACTATATCTGTCATACCTAAACACTTGTTTCATGCACTGATTATAGTAGTAAATTAATTAAAAATGACTTAAATTAGTTAAAATTTACATAATTCATTAATAAAAGAAGAGAAAAAGAACAACGTTTACAGTAGACTTTACCTGTAGTAAAAGTAATATATTTTTTTCTTTTAAATTATACTGCTAAAATAAAAATACCATATTTTTGGATCTCTATTTTACAGAAATTTACAGAAAATCGTATTTAAATCAAATCATTAGATTTTTTTATCATGATTATTTTACACCTTTTATTTTTCGCGCATATTGTCATATAAATTACATTAAATAAAATATTGTTAATTAAAATTAAAAATTAAACTTTAAATTCGCGTAAAAAGGTAAAATAAATATTGAAGACTCATAAAAAGAAAACGAACACGTGTAGAACGAAAAGCGCATTTGGCTAAGTGCCCATCTCATTCAACGCATCACCCCTTTTCCGAGTAGGATCGTTCCGCGAGAGGTAGACATGGTTTACGAAAACGGACAGTATCTAGTCTTTGTTTTCATTTATAGTCTGTTTACATTTGTAGACTTTGTTTACATTTAGAGAGTTTGTTTACAGTTTGAGTCACTTAACATTTGTGCTCTTTGTTTACATTTGTAGTCTGCTTACATTTAGACACTTTGTTTATATTTAGAGGCTTTGTTTACATTTGTTGTCTGTTTACACTTAGAGTCTGTTTACGTTTGTAGTTTTTGTTTACGTTTAGTGTCTTTGTTTACATTTGCAGTCTTTGTTTACAGTTGTAGACTTTCTTAACATATATAGTCTTTGTTTACATTTGTATTCTTTGTTTAAATTTAGAGACTTTGTTGACATTTAGAGTCCGTTTATATTTGTAGTCTTTGTTTACATTTAGAGAGATTACTTACATGTAGAGTTTTTGTTTACATTTGTAGTCCTTGTTTACACTTGTAGTCTTTGCTTACATTTAGTCTTTGTTTATATTTAGAGACTTTGTTTACATTTGTAGTCCTTTTTTACATCTAGAGTCCCATTTTGTGTCTTTGTTTACATTTGTAGTCTTTGTTTACATTTTTATTCTTTGTTTACATTTAGAGTTTCATTTAGAGTCTTTGTTTACATTTAGCGCGTTTGTTTACATTTAGAGCCTTTGTTTACATTTTTTGTCTTTGTTTACATTTTTAGCCTTTATTACATTTAGAGTCTTTGTTTTTGTTTTTAGGCTTTGTTTACATTTAGAGTCGGTTTACATTTGTAGTCCTTGTTTACACCTAGAGTCCTTGTTTATACCCAGAGTTTTTTATTACATTTAGAGTCTTTGTTTACATTTTTATTATTTGTTTACATTTGTAGTCCTTTTTTACACTTAGAGTCCTTGTTTACACCAAGAGATTTTGGTTACATTTAGAGTCTTTGTTTATATTTCTATTATTTGTTTACATTTAGTTTTGTTTACATTTGTAATCGTTGTCTATATTTGTAGTATTTGTAACTTTTAGTTTTGTTTACATTTGTAGTCTTTGTTTACAATTTTATTCTTTGTTTACAATTTTATTCTTTGTTTACATTTAGAGTTCCATTTAGTGTCTTTGTTTACATTTGTAGTCTTTGTTTACATATAGCGCGTTTGTTTACATTTAGAGCCTTTGTTTACATTTTTAGTCTTTGTTTACATTTTTAGCCTTTGTTTACATTTAGAGTCTTTGGTATTATTTTTAGGCTTTGTTTACATTTAGAGTCTGTTTACATTTGTAGTCCTTGTTTACACCTAGAGTCCTTGTTTATACCCAGAGTTTTTTATTACATTTAGAGTCTTTGTTTACATTTTTATTATTTGTTTACATTTTTATTATTTGTTTACATTTAGAGACTTTGTTTACGTTTGCAATCTTTGCTTACATTTAGAGTCTTTGTTTATATTTCTAGTATTTGTTTACATTTAGTTTTGTTTACATTTGTAGTAGTTGTTTATATTTGTAGTATTTGTTTACTTTTAGTTTTGTTTACATTTGTAGTCTTTTTTTACATTTAGAGTGTTAGTTTACGTTTGTAGTTTTTGTTTACATTTGTAGTCCTTTTTTACACCTAGAGTCCTTGTTTACACCAAGAGTTTTTTGTTACATTTAGAGTCTTTGTTTATATTTCTATTATTTGTTTACATTTAGTTTTGTTTACATTTGTAATCGTTGTTTATATTTGTAGTATTTGTTACTTTTAGTTTTGTTTACATTTGTCGTCTTTCATTACATTTTTATTTTTTGTTTACATTTAGAGTCCCATTTTGTGTCTTTGTTTACATTTGTAGTCTTTGTTTACATTTTTATTCTTTGGTTACATTTAGAGTTCCATTTAGTGTCTTTGTTTACATTTTTAGTCTTTGTTTACATTTAGAGACTTTGTTTACGTTTGCAATCTTTGGTTACATTTAGAGTCTTTGTTTATAATTCTAGTATTTGTTTACATTTAGTTTTGTTTACATTTGTAGTCGTTGTTTATATTTGTAGTATTTGTTTACTTTTAGTTTTGTTTACATTTGTAGTCTTTGTTTACATTTAGAGTGTTAGTTTACGTTTGTAGTTTTTGTTTACGTTTGCAGTCTGTTTCCATTTAGAGTCTTTGTTTACATTTGTAGTCTTTGTTTACATTTGTAGTTTTTGTTTACATATGTAGGCTTTGTTTACATTTAGAGTGTTTACATTTAGTCCCTTTGTTTACATTTGTAGTCTTTGTTTACATTTTTAGCCTTTGTTTACATTTAGATTCTTTGTTTTTATTTTTAGACTTTGTTTATATTTAGAGTCTGTATACATTTGTAGTCCTTGTTTATACCCAGAGTTTTATTTTACATTTAGAGTCTTTGTTTACATTTTTATTATTTGTTTACATTTAGAGTTTTGTTTACGTTTGCAGTCTTTGTTTACATTTGTAGTCTTTGTTTACATTTAGAGTGTTAGTTTACGTTTGTAGTTTTTGTTTACATTTGTAGTCTGTTTCTATTTAGAGTCTGTTTATATTTGTAGTCAATGTTTACATTTGTAGTCTTTGTTTGCATTTAGAGACCTTCTTTATATTTAGAGTCTTTGTTTACGTTTGTAGTCTTTGTTTACACTTTTAGTCTTTGTTTTAATTTAGTGTCTGTTTACATTTAAATTCTTTGTTTACATATGTAGTCTTTGTATACATTTAGATTGTTTACATTTAGAGTCTTTGTTTACGTTTGCAGTCTTTGTTTACATTTGTAGCCTTGTCTACATTTAGAGTGTTAGTTTACGTTTGTAGTTTTTGTTTACATTTGTAGTCTGTTTGTTTATATTTGTAGTCTTTGTTTATATTTGTAGTCTTTGTTTACATTTGTAGTCTTTGTTTACATTTGTAATCTTTCTTTGAATTTAGAGACCTTCTTTACATTTAGAGTCTTTGTTTACATTTGTAGCCTTTGTTTACATTTTTAGACTTTGTTTACATTTTTAGACTTTGTTTACATATAGAGTCTTTGTTTACATTTGTAGTCTTTGTTTACATTTAGGTCTATGTTTGCATTTGCAGTCTTTGTTTACATTTAGAGTCTGTTTACATATGTAGTCTTTGTTTACATTTTTAGTCTGTTTTATTTATAGTTTACATTTGTAGACTTTGTTTACATTTAGAGAGTTTGTTTACAGTTTGCGTCACTTAACATTTGTGCTCTTTGTTTACATTTGTAGTCTGCTTACATTTAGATACTTTGTTTATATTTAGAGGCTTTGTTTACATTTGTTGTCTGTTTACACTTAGAGTCTGTTTACGTTTGTAGTTTTTTTTTACGTTTAGTGTCTTTGTTTACATTTGTAGTCTTTGTTTACAGTTGTAGACTTTCTTAACATTTATAGTCTTTGTTTACATTTTTATTCTTTGTTTACATTTAGAGAGATTGTTTACATGTAGAGTTTTTTTACATTTGTAGTCCTTGTTTACACTTGTAGTCTTTGTTTACATTTAGACTTTGTTTATATTTAGAGACTTTGTTTACATTTGTAGTCCTTTTTTACACCTAGAGTCCTTGTTTACACCAAGAGATTTTGGTTACATTTAGAGTCTTTGTTTATATTTCTAGTATTTGTTTACATTTAGTTTTGTTTACTATTGTAGTAGTTGTTTATATTTGTAGTATTTGTTTACTTTTAGTTTTGTTTACATTTTTATTTTTTGTTTACATTTAGAGTCCCATTTTGTGTCTTTGTTTACATTTGTAGTCTTTGTTTACATTTTTATTCTTTGTTTACATTTAGAGTTCCATTTAGAGTCTTTTTTTACATATAGCGCGTTTGTTTACATTTAGAGCCTTTGTTTACATTTTTAGTCTTTGTTTACATTTTTAGCCTTTGTTTACATTTAGAGTCTTTGTTTATATTTTTAGGCTTTGTTTACATTTAGAGTCTGTTTACATTTGTAGTCCTTGTTTACACCTAGAGTCCTTGTTTATACCCAGAGTTTTTATTACATTTAGAGTCTTTGTTTACATTTTTATTATTTGTTTACATTTAGAGACTTTGTTTACGTTTGCAATCTTTGGTTACATTTAGAGTCTTTGTTTATATTTCTTGTATTTGTTTACATTTAGTTTTGTTTACATTTGTAATCGTTGTTTATATTTGTAGTATTTGTTACTTTTAGTTTTGTTTACATTTGTAGTCTTTGTTTACATTTTAATTTTTTGTTTACATTTAGAGTCCCATTTTGTGTCTTTGTTTACATTTGTAGTCTTTGTTTACATTTTTATTCTTTGTTTACATTTAGAGTTCCATTTAGTGTCTTTGTTTACATTTTTAGTCTTTGTTTACATTTAGAGACTGTTTACGTTTGCAATCTTTGGTTACATTTAGAGTCTTTGTTTATATTTCTAGTATTTGTTTACATTTAGTTTTGTTTACATTTGTAGTCGTTGTTTATATTTGTAGTATTTGTTTACATTTGTAGTCTTTGTTTACATTTGTAATCTTTGTTTGCATTTAGAGACCTTCTTTATATTTAGAGTCTTTGTTTACGTTTGTAGTCTTTGTTTACATTTTTAGTCTTTGTTTTAATTTAGAGTCTGTTTACATTTAAGGTCTTTGTTTACATTTGTAGTCTTTATTTACATTTAAATTCTTTGTTTACATATGTAATCTTTGTATACATTTATAGTGTTTACATTTAGAGTCTTTGTTTACGTTTGCAGTCTTTGTTTACATTTGTAGTCTTTGTCTTTATTTAGAGTGTTAGTTTACGTTTGTAGTTTTTGTTTACATTTGTAGTCTGTTTTATTTAGAGTCTTTGCTTATATTTGTAGTCTTTGTTTACATTTGTAGTCTTTGTTTACATTTGTAATCTTTCTTTGAATTTAGAGACCTTCTTTACATTTAGAGTCTTTGTTTACATTTGTAGCCTTTGTTTACATTTTTAGACTTTGTTTACATATAGAGTCTTTGTTTACATTTGTAGTCTTTGTTTACATTTAGGTCTATGTTTACATTTGCAGTCTTTGTTTACATTTAGAGTCTGTTTACATATTGTTTGTTTTCGTTAGCTGTGACCCTGCTCACCTATGCGCATGCGTGAGGTCTGCATTGATTTTGTTAAAATAGGGTAGAAGCGTAGAAGATGAGAGAATGTTTACATTTTACGAGTGAGAGATAAGTTGCGGTTTCTTTTTTCTTTTTTTTTCTTTTCAGGACATTATTGAATTTTGAGGCGATACTTCTTCGTTATATTTGTATAAAGGCAAAATGCTGATTTTTCCCCCTTGTAATTTTTAAATAAGTGTAGAAGATCAGTTTTATTCTTCGATGCAAAATAAAATCCGTAAACTTAAAAGTAAATGCCTGTTTTCTTTCTTCTTCTTCTTTTTTTTTCAGTTAAAATTATTTTTATTTGCTTACTTGATCTCTAAATTCGTACTATATCTGTCATACCTGAACACTTGTTTCATGCACTGATTATAGTAGTAAATTAATTAAAAATGACTTAAATTAGGTAAAATTTACATAATTCATTAATAAAAGAAGAGAAAAAGAACAACGTTTACAGTAGACTTTACCTGTAGTAAAAGTAATATATTTTTTTCTTTTAAATTATACTGCTAAAATAAAAATACCATATTTTTGGATCTCTATTTTACAGAAATTTACAGAAAATCGTATTTAAATCAAATCATTAGATTTTTTTATCATGATTATTTTACACCTTTTATTTTTCGCGCATATTGTCATATAAATTACATTAAATTAAATATTGTTAATTAAAATTAAAAATTAAACTTTAAATTCGCGTAAAAAGGTAAAATAAATATTGAAGACTCATAAAAAGAAAACGAACACGTGTAGAACGAAAAGCGCATTTGGCTAAGTGCCCATCTCATTCAACGCATCACCCCTTTTCCGAGTAGGATCGTTCCGCGAGAGGTAGACATGGTTTACGAAAACGGACAGTATCTAGTCTTTGTTTTCATTTATAGTCTGTTTACATTTGTAGACTTTGTTTACATTTAGAGAGTTTGTTTACAGTTTGAGTCACTTAACAATTGTGCTCTTTGTTTACATTTGTATTCTTTGTTTACATTTGTAGTCTGCTTACATTTAGACACTTTGTTTATATTTAGAGGCTTTGTTTACATTTGTTGTCTGTTTACACTTACAGTCTGTTTACGTTTGTAGTTTTTGTTTACGTTTAGTGTCTTTGTTTACATTTGCAGTCTTTGTTTACAGTTGTAGACTTTCTTAACATTTATAGTCTTTGTTTACATTTGTATTCTTTGTTTAAATTTAGAGACTTTGTTGACATTTAGAGTCCGTTTATATTTGTAGTCTTTGTTTACATTTAGAGAGATTACTTACATGTAGAGTTTTTGTTTACATTTGTAGTCCTTGTTTACACTTGTAGTCTTTGCTTACATTTAGTCTTTGTTTATATTTAGAGACTTTGTTTACATTTGTAGTCCTTTTTTACATCTAGAGTCCCATTTTGTGTCTTTGTTTACATTTGTAGTCTTTGTTTACATTTTTATTCTTTGTTTACATTTAGAGTTTCATTTAGAGTCTTTGTTTACATTTAGCGCGTTTGTTTACATTTAGAGCCTTTGTTTACATTTTTAGTCTTTGTTTACATTTTTAGCCTTTATTACATTTAGAGTCTTTGTTTTTGTTTTTAGGCTTTGTTTACATTTAGAGTCTGTTTACATTTGTAGTCCTTGTTTACACCTAGAGTCCTTGTTTATACCCAGAGTTTTTTATTACATTTAGAGTCTTTGTTTACATTTTTATTATTTGTTTACATTTGTAGTCCTTTTTTACACTTAGAGTCCTTGTTTACACCAAGAGATTTTGGTTACATTTAGAGTCTTTGTTTATATTTCTATTATTTGTTTACATTTAGTTTTGTTTACATTTGTAATCGTTGTCTATATTTGTAGTATTTGTAACTTTTAGTTTTGTTTACATTTGTAGTCTTTGTTTACAATTTTATTCTTTGTTTACATTTTTATTCTTTGTTTACATTTAGAGTTCCATTTAGTGTCTTTGTTTACATTTGTAGTCTTTGTTTACATATAGCGCGTTTGTTTACATTTAGAGACTTTGTTTACATTTTTAGTCTTTGTTTACATTTTTAGCCTTTGTTTACATTTAGAGTCTTTGGTATTATTTTTAGGCTTTGTTTACATTTAGAGTCTGTTTACATTTGTAGTCCTTGTTTACACCTAGAGTCCTTGTTTATACCCAGAGTTTTTTATTACATTTAGAGTCTTTGTTTACATTTTTATTATTTGTTTACATTTTTATTATTTGTTTACATTTAGAGACTTTGTTTACGTTTGCAATCTTTGCTTACATTTAGAGTCTTTGTTTATATTTCTAGTATTTGTTTACATTTAGTTTTGTTTACATTTGTAGTCGTTGTTTATATTTGTAGTATTTGTTTACTTTTAGTTTTGTTTACATTTGTAGTCTTTGTTTACATTTAGAGTGTTAGTTTACGTTTGTAGTTTTTGTTTACATTTGTAGTCTGTTTCCATTTATAGTCTTTGTTTACATTTGTAGTCTTTGTTTACATTTGTAGTCTTTGTTTACATTTGTAGGCTTTGTTTACATATGTAGGCTTTGTTTACATTTAGAGTGTTTACATTTAGTCCCTTTGTTTACACTTGTAGTCTTTGTTTACATTTAGACTTTGTTTATATTTAGAGACTTTGTTTACATTTGTAGTCCTTTTTTACACCTAGAGTCCTTGTTTACACCAAGAGTTTTTTGTTACATTTAGAGTCTTTGTTTATATTTCTATTATTTGTTTACATTTAGTTTTGTTTACATTTGTAATCGTTGTTTATATTTGTAGTATTTGTTACTTTTAGTTTTGGTTACATTTGTAGTCTTTGTTTACATTTTTATTTTTTGTTTACATTTAGAGTCCCATTTTGTGTCTTTGTTTATATTTGTAGTCTTTGTTTACATTTTTATTCTTTGTTTACATTTAGAGTTCCATTTAGTGTCTTTGTTTACATTTTTAGTCTTTGTTTACATTTAGAGACTTTGTTTACGTTTGCAATCTTTGCTTACATTTAGAGTCTTTGTTTATAATTCTAGTATTTGTTTACATTTAGTTTTGTTTACATTTGTAGTCGTTGTTTATATTTGTAGTATTTGTTTACTTTTAGTTTTGTTTACATTTGTAGTCTTTGTTTACATTTAGAGTGTTAGTTTACGTTTGTAGTTTTTGTTTACGTTTGCAGTCTGTTTCCATTTAGAGTCTTTGTTTACATTTGTAGTCTTTGTTTACATTTGTAGTCTTTGTTTACATATGTAGGCTTTGTTTACATTTAGAGTGTTTACATTTAGTCCCTTTGTTTACATTTGTAGTCTTTGTTTACATTTTTAGCCTTTGTTTACATTTAGATTCTTTGTTTTTATTTTTAGACTTTGTTTATATTTAGAGTCTGTATACATTTGTAGTCCTTGTTTATACCCAGAGTTTTATTTTACATTTAGAGTCTTTGTTTACATTTTTATTATTTGTTTACATTTAGAGTTTTGTTTACGTTTGCAGTCTTTGTTTACATTTGTAGTCTTTGTTTACATTTAGAGTGTTAGTTTACGTTTGTAGTTTTTGTTTACATTTGTAGTCTGTTTCTATTTAGAGTCTTTGTTTATATTTGTAGTCAATGTTTACATTTGTAGTCTTTGTTTGCATTTAGACCTTCTTTATATTTAGAGTCTTTGTTTACGTTTGTAGTCTTTGTTTACACTTTTAGTCTGTTTTAATTTAGTGTCTGTTTACATTTAAGGTCTTTGTTTACATTTGTAGTCTTTATTTACATTTAAATTCTTTGTTTACATATGTAGTCTTTGTATACATTTAGATTGTTTACATTTAGAGTCTTTGTTTACGTTTGCAGTCTTTTTTTACATTTGTAGTCTTTGTCTACATTTAGAGTGTTAGTTTACGTTTGTAGTTTTTGTTTACATTTGTAGTCTGTTTTATTTAGAGTCTTTGTTTATATTTGTAGTCTTTGTTTACATTTGTAGTCTTTGTTTACATTTGTAATCTTTCTTTGAATTTAGAGACCTTCTTTACATTTAGAGTCTTTGTTTACATTTGTAGCCTTTGTTTACATTTTTAGACTTTGTTTACATTTTTAGACTTTGTTTACATATAGAGTCTTTGTTTACATTTGTAGTCTTTGTTTACATTTAGGTCTATGTTTGCATTTGCAGTCTTTGTTTACATTTAGAGTCTGTTTACATATGTAGTCTTTGTTTACATTTTTAGTCTGTTTGCATTTAGAGTCTGTTTTATTTATAGTCTGTTTACATTTATAGACTTTGTTTACATTTAGAGAGTTTGTTTACAGTTTGCGTCACTTAACATTTGTGCTCTTTGTTTACATTTGTAGTCTGCTTACATTTAGATACTTTGTTTATATTTAGAGGCTTTGTTTACATTTGTTGTCTGTTTACACTTAGAGTCTGTTTACGTTTGTAGTTTTTGTTTACGTTTAGTGTCTTTGTTTACATTTGTAGTCTTTGTTTACAGTTGTAGACTTTCTTAACATTTATAGTCTTTGTTTACATTTTTATTCTTTGTTTACATTTAGAGAGATTGTTTACATGTAGAGTTTTTTTACATTTGTAGTCCTTGTTTACACTTGTAGTCTTTGTTTACATTTAGACTTTGTTTATATTTAGAGACTTTGTTTACATTTGTAGTCCTTTTTTACACCTAGAGTCCTTGTTTACACCAAGAGATTTTGGTTACATTTAGAGTCTTTGTTTATATTTCTAGTATTTGTTTACATTTAGTTTTGTTTACATTTGTAGTAGTTGTTTATATTTGTAGTATTTGTTTACTTTTAGTTTTGTTTACATTTTTATTTTTTGTTTACATTTAGAGTCCCATTTTGTGTCTTTGTTTACATTTGTAGTCTTTGTTTACATTTTCATTCTTTGTTTACATTTAGAGTCCCATTTTGTGTCTTTGTTTACATTTGTAGTCTTTGTTTACATTTTTATTCTTTGTTTACATTTAGAGTTCCATTTAGAGTCTTTGTTTACATATAGAGCGTTTGTTTACATATAGAGCCTTTGTTTACATTTTTAGTCTTTGTTTACATTTTTAGCCTTTGTTTACATTTAGAGTCTTTGTTTATATTTTTAGGCTTTGTTTACATTTAGAGTCTGTTTACATTTGTAGTCCTTGTTTACAACTAGAGTCCTTGTTTATACCCAGAGTTTTTTATTACATTTAGAGTCTTTGTTTACATTTGTATTCTTTGTTTAAATTTAGAGACTTTGTTGACATTTAGAGTCCGTTTATATTTGTAGTCTTTGTTTACATTTAGAGAGATTACTTACATGTAGAGTTTTTGTTTACATTTGTAGTCCTTGTTTACACTTGTAGTCTTTGCTTACATTTAGTCTTTGTTTATATTTAGAGACTTTGTTTACATTTGTAGTCCTTTTTTACATCTAGAGTCCCATTTTGTGTCTTTGTTTACATTTGTAGTCTTTGTTTACATTTTTATTCTTTGTTTACATTTAGAGTTTCATTTAGAGTCTTTGTTTACATTTAGCGCGTTTGTTTACATTTAGAGCCTTTGTTTACATTTTTAGTCTTTGTTTACATTTTTAGCCTTTATTACATTTAGAGTCTTTGTTTTTGTTTTTAGGCTTTGTTTACATTTAGAGTCTGTTTACATTTGTAGTCCTTGTTTACACCTAGAGTCCTTGTTTATACCCAGAGTTTTTTATTACATTTAGAGTCTTTGTTTACATTTTTATTATTTGTTTACATTTGTAGTCCTTTTTTACACTTAGAGTCCTTGTTTACACCAAGAGATTTTGGTTACATTTAGAGTCTTTGTTTATATTTCTATTATTTGTTTACATTTAGTTTTGTTTACATTTGTAATCGTTGTCTATATTTGTAGTATTTGTAACTTTTAGTTTTATTTACATTTGTAGTCCTTGTTTACAATTTTATTCTTTGTTTACAATTTTATTCTTTGTTTACATTTAGAGTTCCATTTAGTGTCTTTGTTTACATTTGTAGTCTTTGTTTACATATAGCGCGTTTGTTTACATTTAGAGCCTTTGTTTACATTTTTAGTCTTTGTTTACATTTTTAGCCTTTGTTTACATTTAGAGTCTTTGGTATTATTTTTAGGCTTTGTTTACATTTAGAGTCTGTTTACATTTGTAGTCCTTGTTTACACCTAGAGTCCTTGTTTATACCCAGAGTTTTTATTACATTTAGAGTCTTTGTTTACATTTTTATTATTTGTTTACATTTTTATTATTTGTTTACATTTAGAGACTTTGTTTACGTTTGCAATCTTTGCTTACATTTAGAGTCTTTGTTTATATTTCTAGTATTTGTTTACATTTAGTTTTGTTTACATTTGTAGTCGTTGTTTATATTTGTAGTATTTGTTTACTTTTAGTTTTGTTTACATTTGTAGTCTTTGTTTACATTTAGAGTGTTAGTTTACGTTTGTAGTTTTTGTTTACATTTGTAGTCTGTTTCCATTTAGAGTCTTTGTTTACATTTAGAGTGTTAGTTTACGTTTGTAGTTTTTGTTTACATTTATAGTCTGTTTCTATTTAGAGTCTTTGTTTATATTTGTAGTCAATGTTTACATTTGTAGTCTTTGTTTGCATTTAGAGACCTTCTTTATATTTAGAGTCTTTGTTTACGTTTGTAGTCTTTGTTTACACTTTTAGTCTTTGTTTTAATTTAGTGTCTGTTTACATTTAAGGTCTTTGTTTACATTTGTAGTCTTTATTTACATTTAAATTCTTTGTTTACATATGTAGTCTTTGTATACATTTAGATTGTTTACATTTAGAGTCTTTGTTTACGTTTGCAGTCTTTGTTTACATTTGTAGTCTTTGTCTACATTTAGAGTGTTAGTTTACGTTTGTAGTTTTTGTTTACATTTGTAGTCTGTTTTATTTAGAGTCTTTGTTTATATTTGTAGTCTTTGTTTACATTTGTAGTCTTTGTTTACATTTGTAATCTTTCTTTGAATTTAGAGACCTTCTTTACATTTAGAGTCTTTGTTTACATTTGTAGCCTTTGTTTACATTTTTAGACTTTGTTTACATTTTTAGACTTTGTTTACATATAGAGTCTTTGTTTACATTTGTAGTCTTTGTTTACATTTAGGTCTATGTTTGCATTTGCAGTCTTTGTTTACATTTAGAGTCTGTTTACATATGTAGTCTTTGTTTACATTTTTAGTCTGTTTGCATTTAGAGTCTGTTTTATTTATAGTCTGTTTACATTTGTAGACTTTGTTTACATTTAGAGAGTTTGTTTACAGTTTGCGTCACTTAACATTTGTGCTCTTTGTTTACATTTGTAGTCTGCTTACATTTAGATACTTTGTTTATATTTAGAGGCATTGTTTACATTTGTTGTCTGTTTACACTTAGAGTCTGTTTACGTTTGTAGTTTTTGTTTACGTTTAGTGTCTTTGTTTACATTTGTAGTCTTTGTTTACAGTTGTAGACTTTCTTAACATTTATAGTCTTTGTTTACATTTTTATTCTTTGTTTACATTTAGAGAGATTGTTTACATGTAGAGTTTTTTACATTTGTAGTCCTTGTTTACACTTGTAGTCTTTGTTTACATTTAGACTTTGTTTATATTTAGAGACTTTGTTTACATTTGTAGTCCTTTTTTACACCTAGAGTCCTTGTTTACACCAAGAGATTTTGGTTACATTTAGAGTCTTTGTTTATATTTCTAGTATTTGTTTACATTTAGTTTTGTTTACATTTGTAGTCGTTGTTTATATTTGTAGTATTTGTTTACTTTTAGTTTTGTTTACATTTTTATTTTTTGTTTACATTTAGAGTCCCATTTTGTGTCTTTGTTTACATTTGTAGTCTTTGTTTACATTTTTAGGTAGATTCCTTATAGGAGATCTACCTATTGCAATGGTTCTCATGACACGACTTCTGGAAAATTTCATTATATCTTCACCGATCATGACCCCTAGAACTCAAAACCACCCTCCGTTCAAAAGTTTATATATATATATATATATATATATATAGGTATATATATATATATATGTATAACGCTTTTTCCCATGTTAAGTTGTGAACACGATAACTGGAGTAATTTTTATTTAAATTTAACCAGCTCGGGATATGTTGTCAGGACAGTAAAAATCTCGGTCGAGTTCGTAGATGGGGTATCCAGCTGGAAGGGGGTGGAAATTTTCATTTGCCCATAATTTCTTTAATATTGAAAATAGGAAAGTACTTCAAATCAGGCGAATTACCGCCTTACTCTAAAGAACAACTTTTGTATTTAAACTTTTTCAATAACTTCAATTGCTTAAAAGTTACAAGTTAAAAAGTGATTTTTCTTGTGATGAAGCCGACAGTTTCTATAGCTTTCATTGCAAAAATTTATAATCTGATGCTTATGTCACGTGCAAATGATAATAAAAAAGATCACTGAAAATATAATAAAATTTTAATCATGTTTTTAAACAATATAATAATCTGATTTAAAAAAAAAAAAAAAAAAGTTTAATTTAACAGAAAATATGACGTCACAATTACAACAATGTACTGAGAAAAATGAAATAAAATTTTTAGGTAGATTCCTTATAGGAGATCTACCTATTGCAATGGTTCTCATGACACGACTTCTGGAAAATTTCATTATATCTTCACCGATCATGACCCCTAGAACTCAAAACCACCCTCCGTTCAAAAGTTTATATATATATATATATATATATATATAGGTATATATATATATATATGTATAACGCTTTTTCCCATGTTAAGTTGTGAACACGATAACTGGAGTAATTTTTATTTAAATTTAACCAGCTCGGGATATGTTGTCAGGACAGTAAAAATCTCGGTCGAGTTCGTAGATGGGGTATCCAGCTCGAAGGGGGTGGAAATGGTGGGGGGTGGAAATTTTCATTTGCCCATAATTTCTTTAATATTGAAAATAGGAAAGTACTTCAAATCAGGCGAATTACCGCCTTACTCTAAAGAACAACTTTTGTATTTAAACTTTTTCAATAACTTCAATTGCTTAAAAGTTACAAGTTAAAAAGTGATTTTTCTTGTGATGAAGCCGACAGTTTCTATAGCTTTCATTGCAAAAATTTATAATCTGATGCTTATGTCACGTGCAAATGATAATAAAAAAGATCACTGAAAATATAATAAAATTTTAATCATGTTTTTAAACAATATAATAATCTGATTTAAAAAAAAAAAAAAAAGTTTAATTTAACAGAAAATATGACGTCACAATTACAACAATGTACTGAGAAAAATGAAATAAAATTTTTAGGTAGATTCCTTATAGGAGATCTACCTATTGCAATGGTTCTCATGACACGACTTCTGGAAAGTTTCATTATATCTTCACCGATCATGACCCCTAGAACTCAAAACCACCCTCCGTTCAAAAGTTTATATATATATATATATATATATATATATATAGGTATATATATATATATATGTATAACGCTTTTTCCCATGTTAAGTTGTGAACACGATAACTGGAGTAATTTTTATTTAAATTTAACCAGCTCGGGATATGTTGTCAGGACAGTAAAAATCTCGGTCGAGTTCGTAGATGGGGTATCCAGCTCGAAGGGGGTGGAAATGGTGGGGGTTGGAAATTTTCATTTGCCCATAATTTCTTTAATATTGAAAATAGGAAAGTACTTCAAATCAGGCGAATTACCGCCTTACTCTAAAGAACAACTTTTGTATTTAAACTTTTTCAATAACTTCAATTGCTTAAAAGTTACAAGTTAAAAAGTGATTTTTCTTGTGATGAAGCCGACAGTTTCTATAGCTTTCATTGCAAAAATTTATAATCTGATGCTTATGTCACGTGCAAATGATAATAAAAAAGATCACTGAAAATATAATAAAATTTTAATCATGTTTTTAAACAATATAATAATCTGATTTAAAAAAAAAAAAAAAAAAGTTTAATTTAACAGAAAATATGACGTCACAATTACAACAATGTACTGAGGAAAATGAAATAAAATTTTATCCGTGATTTTAAACAAATAAAATAAAATTTAATAAAAAAATAATTAAATAAAATCAACATATCTTAGCGCTAAGCAGATTTAGACTTAGCTTTATGACATAGATGCTATAATGTAAAAGATAAATGTCATCGTTTAAAAAAAAAAAAATTGTAAATCGATGCTAAACGAATTAAACTGGCATGGTAGAAAAGGTAATAAATTTGGGGACATTTAGGTATCCCTTTAACAAATGAACTAGGGACGATTTTAATGAATTTTCCGTTAAAGTTTATTTTCATGAAAATTTAAATTTAAATATTTCATTACTCGAATTCCCTTATTTTGATAAATAAAACTATACCATTTAAAAAAAATAAAGAACACTCTTTTATTGAAAAATGAACTAATAAAGGTTTTAGAAAACTATTACATACTTTTAAATCTTTATTTAAAAAAAATTAATTGTTGCCACTCGACATAAAACAAATACATCCAAATCCTGTGTCATATACGATAGTTTTGTATAAGTATAGATTTTTTGTTTGCCCTTGGAACCTGCCCCTGATGGGAAAAGTGCCTGGAAACACTTGTATCTAGTATTGTCATTGATTATGAAGTCGTGTGCAAAATTTCTGGTCCTTTGGACGACAAGAAGTTGCTGAAAATTGAATTGCAGAATTCCGTTACATACATTAATAATTGCATCATATCAAGTTAATAAAAGTGTGTTAATTAAAAACCTTGTTAAATGCTGTAATTAATAATTTAAAAATATAAAATTAAAATAATACGTCAATCTTAATACAAATATCGTTTGTGGTGAATAGTTTCGAAAATCAGTTAAGGCAAGAATTTAAAATTTACGATTGAAAGTAATACGTTACAGCTTCCTTTGACTTTTTATCTTGTCGAAACAAGATATTGGTCTGTGAAGAGATATGAGGTTTTCGCGTGGAAAGAAAATATAATGACGTCAAAGCTGCCTTTCATCCATCCCCAAGCTCGCCAAATTTTGTCTTGTTGAAGTTTATTTTCATGAAAATTTAAATTTAAATATTTCATTACTCGAATTCCCTTATTTTGATAAATAAAACTATACCATTTAAAAAAAATAAAGAACACTCTTTTATTGAAAAATGAACTAATAAAGGTTTTAGAAAACTATTAAATACTTTTAAATCTTTATTTAAAAAAAATTAATTGTTGCCACTCGACACAAAACAAATACATCCAAATCCTGTGTCATATACGATAGTTTTGTATAAGTATAGATTTTTTGTTTGCCCTTGGAACCTGCCCCTGATGGGAAAAGTGCCTGGAAACACTTGTATCTAGTATTGTCATTGATTATGAAGTCGTGTGCAAAATTTCTGGTCCGTTTTGAATTGCAAAATTCCGTTACATACATTAATAATTGCATCATATCAAGTTAATAAAAGTGTGTTAATTAAAAACCTTGTTAAACGCTGTAATTAATAATTTAAAAATATAAAATTAAAATAATACGTCAATCTTAATACAAATATCGTTTGTGGTGAATAGATTAGAAAATCAGTTTAGGCAAGAATTTAAAATTTACGATTGAAAGTAATACGTTACAGCTTCCTTTGCCTTTTTATCTTGTCGAAACAAGATATTGGTCTGTGAAGAGATATGAGGTTTTCGCGTGGAAAGAAAATATAATGACGTCAAAGCTGCCTTTCATCCATCCCCAAGCTCGCCAAATTTTGTCGCCAAGTCAAAAATTTCGTCGTCAACTATCAACTTTTGCAGCCAAATCACAAATTTCATTGCTAAGTCGCAAGTTTTGTCACCAAAATCTCGCCAAATCATGCAATTTACTAAATTTATAACAATTGACATTGAAATTCAGCAGTGCCAAATGGTCAAATGTTAAATAATGTTAATGTTCCAGCTTATGTGAACCAAAACAGTTTCACTTTACAATTTTTACTCATCTGACAATAAGAATCACAAAAACACAATACAAAACTTTCAATAATTCAATAAAAATTACAATGAAATAACTATACAAAAACCGCTACCACTTATCTGTATTTGACTTGATCATAGCAACGCCAGGCTTACCAGAACTAGTAAGATCACAAGTGCATTTTCACGTTTCTATTACTTTTTCTTTTAAAAGAAAGGTATTGAACAACAGTTATATGGATTTTAAATAAAAATTATAATTTTGATTAAGCTTGGGTGGGGAGGGGCCCAATAGCCCCCTCCGGGATTCACCATTGCTGGGATTGTATATCTTTAAGGCTTTTATTTGTTGAATGATTATGAGCTTGAATTTTAAAAAAATTGAAACATTTACAAACCAATAAATTTAGCCTAAAATTTTAAGTAGAATGAATAAAACCCCTTTGTAGTTGAAAATTAAATTTCTTGAAAACAGAATAGCGACGTAAATAATGCAATGTGTGGGAACAAAGCCATTGGATAGGTATTAATGCATATGTAAAATTTCTTTACAATTATTGTAACATTAACGTAAAGGAATCTACCTTTGCCTTTAAGCTTGCCGAAAAGGGATTTTTATTCTTTGTTTACATTTAGAGTTCCATTTCGAGTCTTTGTTTACATATAACGCGTTTGTTTACATTTAGAGCCTTTGTTTACATTTTTAGTCTTTGTTTACATTTTTAGCCTTTGTTTACATTTAGAGTCTTTGTTTATATTTTTAGGCGTTGTTTACATTTAGAGTCTGTTTACATTTGTAGTCCTTGTTTACACCTAGAGTTTGTTTATACCCAGAGTTTTTTATTACATTTAGAGTCTTTGTTTACGTTTGCAATCTTTGGTTACATTTAGAGTCTTTGTTTATATTTCTAGTTTTTGTTTACATTTAGTTTTGTTTACATTTGTAGTCGTTGTTTATATTTGTAGTATTTGTTTACTTTTAGTTTTGTTTACATTTGTAGTCTTTGTTTACATTTAGAGTGTTAGTTTACGTTTGTAGTTTTTGTTTACATTTGTAGTCTGTTTACATTTGCAGTCTTTGTTTACATTTAGTCTGTTTAAATATGTAGTCTTTGTTTACAATTTTAGTCTGTTTGCATTTAGCGTCTGTTTTCATTTATAGTCTGTTTACATTTGTAGACCTTGTTTACATTTAGAGAGTTTGTTTACAGTTTGAGTCACTTAACATTTGTGCTCTTTGTTTACATTTGTATTCTTTGTTTACATTTGTAGTCTGCTTACATTTAGATACTTTGTTTATATTTAGAGGCTTTGTTTACATTTGTTGTCTGTTTACACTTAGTCTGTTTACGTTTGTAGTTTTTGTTTACGTTTAGTGTCTTTGTTTACATTTATAGTCTTTGTTTGCATTTGTATTCTTTGTTTAAATTTAGAGACTTTGTTGACATTTAGAGTCCGTTTATATTTGTAGTCTTTGTTTACATTTAGAGAGATTGTTTACATGCAGAGTTTTTTTACATTTGTAGTCCTTGTTTACACTTGTAGTCTTTGTTTACATTTAGACTTTGTTTATATTTAGAGACTTTGTTTACATTTGTAGTCCTTTTTTACACCTAGAGTCCTTGTTTACACCAAGATTTTTTTGTTACATTTAGAGTCTTTGTTTATATTTCTATTATTTGTTTACATTTAGTTTTGTTTACATTTGTAATCGTTGTTTATATTTGTAGTATTTGTTACTTTTAGTTTTGTTTACATTTGTAGTCTTTGTTTACATTTTTATTTTTTGTTTACATTTAGAGTCACATTTTGTGTCTTTGTTTACATTTGTAGTCTTTGTTTACATTTTTATTCTTTGTTTACATTTAGAGTTCCATTTAGTGTCTTTGTTTACATTTTTAGTCTTTGTTTACATTTAGAGACTTTGTTTACGTTTGCAATCTTTGGTTACATTTAGAGTCTTTGTTTATATTTCTAGTATTTGTTTACATTTAGTTTTGTTTACATTTGTAGTCGTTGTTTATATTTGTAGTATTTGTTTACTTTTAGTTTTGTTTACATTTGTAGTCTTTGTTTACATTTAGAGTGTTAGTTTACGTTTGTAGTTTTTGTTTACGTTTGCAGTCTGTTTCCATTTAGAGTCTTTGTTTACATTTGTAGTCTTTGTTTACATTTGTAGTCTTTGTTTACATATGTAGGCTTTGTTTACATTTAGAGTGTTTACATTTAGTCCCTTTGTTTACATTTGTAGTCTTTGTTTACATTTTTAGCCTTTGTTTACATTTAGATTCTTTGTTTTTATTTTTAGACTTTGTTTATATTTAGAGTCTGTTTACATTTGTAGTCCTTGTTTATACCCAGAGTTTTATTTTACATTTAGAGTCTTTGTTTACATTTGTAGTGTTTGTTTACATTTAGAGTGTTAGTTTACGTTTGTAGTTTTTGTTTACATTTGTAGTCTGTTTCTATTTAGAGTCTTTGTCTATATTTGTAGTCAATGTTTACATTTGTAGTCTTTGTTTGCATTTAGAGACCTTCTTTATATTTAGAGTCTTTGTTTACGTTTGTAGTCTTTGTTTACACTTTTAGTCTTTGTTTTAATTTAGTGTCTGTTTACATTTAAGGTCTTTGTTTACATTTGTAGTCTTTATTTACATTTAAATTCTTTGTTTACATATGTAGTCTTTGTATACATTTAGATTGTTTACATTTAGAGTCTTTGTTTACGTTTGCAGTCTTTGTTTACATTTGTAGTCTTTGTCTACATTTAGAGTGTCAGTTTACGTTTGTAGTTTTTGTTTACATTTGTAGTCTGTTTTATTTAGAGTCTTTGTTTATATTTGTAGTCTTTGTTTACATTTGTAGTCTTTGTTTACATTTGTAATCTTTCTTTGAATTTAGAGACCTTCTTTACATTTAGAGTCTTTGTTTACATTTGTAGCCTTTGTTTACATTTTTAGACTTTGTTTACATTTTTAGACTTTGTTTACATATAGAGTATTTGTTTACATTTGTAGTCTTTGTTTACATTTAGGTCTATGTTTGCATTTGCAGTCTTTGTTTACATTTAGAGTCTGTTTACATATGTAGTCTTTGTTTACATTTTTAGTCTGTTTGCATTTAGAGTCTGTTTTATTTATAGTCTGTTTACATTTGTAGACTTTGTTTACATTTAGAGAGTTTGTTTACAGTTTGAGTCACTTAACATTTGTGCTCTTTGTTTACATTTGTAGTCTGCTTACATTTAGATACTTTGTTTATATTTAGAAGCATTGTTTACATTTGTTGTCTGTTTACACTTAGAGTCTTTTTACGTTTGTAGTTTTTGTTTACGTTTAGTGTCTTTGTTTACATTTGTAGTCTTTGTTTACATTTTTATTCTTTGTTTACATTTAGAGAGATTGTTTACATGTAGAGTTTTTTTACATTTGTAGTCCTTGTTTACACTTGTAGTCTTTGTTTACATTTAGACTTTGTTTATATTTAGAGACTTTGTTTACATTTGTAGTCCTTTTTTACACCTAGAGTCCTTGTTTACACCAAGAGATTTTGGTTACATTTAGAGTCTTTGTTTATATTTCTAGTATTTGTTTACATTTAGTTTTGTTTACATTTGTAGTCGTTGTTTATATTTGTAGTATTTGTTTACTTTTAGTTTTGTTTACATTTTTATTTTTTGTTTACATTTAGAGTCCCATTTTGTGTCTTTGTTTACATTTGTAGTCTTTGTTTACATTTTTATTCTTTGTTTACATTTAGAGTTCCATTTAAAGTCTTTGTTTACATATAGCGCGTTTGTTTACATTTGGAGCCTTTGTTTACATTTTTAGTCTTTGTTTACATTTTTAGCCTTTGTTTACATTTAGAGTCTTTGTTTATATTTTTAGGCGTTGTTTACATTTAGAGTCTGTTTACATTTGTAGTCCTTGTTTACACCTAGAGTCCTTGTTTATACCCAGATTTTTTATTACATTTAGAGTCTTTGTTTACATTTTTATTTTTTGTTTAGATTTAGAGTCCCATTTTGTGTCTTTGTTTACATTTGTAGTCTTTGTTTACATATAGCGCGTTTGTTTACATTTAGACCCTTTGTTTACATTTTTAGTCTTTGTTTACATTTAGAGACTTTGTTTACGTTTGCAATCTTTGGTTAAATTTAGAGTCTTTGTTTATATTTCTAGTATTTGTTTACATTTAGTTTTGTTTACATTTGTAGTCGTTGTTTATATTTGTAGTATTTGCTTACTTTTAGTTTTGTTTACATTTGTAGTCTTTGTTTACATTTAGAGTGTTAGTTTACGTTTGTAGTTTTTGTTTACATTTGCAGTCTGTTTCCATTTAGAGTCATTGTTTACATTTGTAGTCTTTGTTTACATTTGTAGTCTTTGTTTACATATGTAGGCTTTGTTTACATTTAGAGTGTTTACATTTAGTCCCTTTGTTTACATTTGTAGTCTTTGTTTACATTTTTAGCCTTTGTTTACATTTAGATTCTTTGTTTTTATTTTTAGACTTTGTTTATATTTAGAGTCTGTTTACATTTGTAGTCCTTGTTTATACACAGAGTTTTATTTTACATTTAGAGTCTTTGTTTACATTTTTATTATTTGTTTACATTTAGAGTTTTTGTTTACGTTTGCAGTCTTTGTTTACATTTGTAGTCTTTGTTTACATTTAGAGTGTTAGTTTACGTTTGTAGTTTTTGTTTACATTTGTAGTCTGTTTCTATTTAGAGTCTTTGTTTATATTTGTAGTCTTTGTTTACATTTGTAGTCTTTGTTTACATTTGTAATCTTTGTTTGCATTTAGAGACCTTCTTTATATTTAGAGTCTTTGTTTACGTTTGTAGTCTTTGTTTACATTTTTAGTCTTTGTTTTAATTTAGATTCTGTTTACATTTAAGGTCTTTGTTTACATTTGTAGTCTTTATTTACATTTAAATTCTTTGTTTACATATGTAGTCTTTGTATACATTTAGAGTGTTTACATTTAGAGTTTTTGTTTACGTTTGCAGTCTTTGTTTACATTTGTAGTCTTTGTTTACATTTGTAATCTTTCTTTGCATTTAGAGACCTTCTTTACATTTAGAGTCTGTTTACATATGTAGTCTTTGTTTACATTTTTAATCTGTTTTCTTTTAGAGTCTGTTTTCATTTATAGTCTGTTTACATTTGTAGACTTTGTTTACATTTAGAGAGTTTGTTTACAGTTTGAGTCACTTAACATTTGTGCTCTTTGTTTACATTTGTAGTCTGCTTACATTTAGATACTTTGTTTATATTTAGAGGCTTTGTTTACATTTGTTGTCTGTTTACACTTAGAGTCTGTTTACGTTTGTAGTTTTTGTTTACGTTTAGTGTCTTTGTTTACATTTGTAGTCTTTGTTTACAGTTGTAGACTTTCTTAACATTTATAGTCTTTGTTTACATTTTTATTCTTTGTTTACATTTAGAGAGATTGTTTACATGTAGAGTTTTTTTTACATTTGTAGTCCTTGTTTACACTTGTAGTTTTTGTTTACATTTAGACTTTGTTTATATTTAGAGACTTTGTTTACATTTGTAGTCCTTTTTTACACCTAGAGTCCTTGTTTACACCAAGAGATTTTGGTTACATTTAGAGTCTTTGTTTATATTTCTAGTATTTGTTTACATTTAGTTTTGTTTACATTTGTTGTCGTTGTTTATATTTGTAGTATTTGTTTACTTTTAGTTTTGTTTACATTTTTATTTTTTGTTTACATTTAGAGTCCCATTTTGTGTCTTTATTACATTTGTAGTCTTTGTTTACATTTTTATTCTTTGTTTACATTTAGAGTTCCATTTAGAGTCTTTGTTTACATATAGCGCGTTTGTTTTCATTTAGAGCCTTTGTTTACATTTTTAGTCTTTGTTTACATTTTAGCCTTTGTTTACATTTAGAGTCTTTGTTTTTATTTTTAGGCTTTGTTTACATTTAGATTCTGTTTACATTTGTAGTCCTTGTTTACACCTAGAGTCCTTGTTTATACCCAGTTTTTTTTATTACATTTAGAGTCTTTGTTTACATTTTTATTATTTGTTTACGTTTAGAGACTTTGTTTACGTTTGCAATCTTTGGTTACATTTAGAGTCTTTGTTTATATTTCTAGTATTTGTTTACATTTAGTTTTGTTTACATTTGTAGTCGTTGTTTATATTTGTAGTATTTATTTATTTTTAGTTTTGTTTACATTTGTAGTCTTTGTTTACATTTATAGTCTTTGTTTACATTTGTAGTCTTTGTTTACATTTGTAATCTTTGTTTGCATTTAGAGACCTTCTTTATATTTAGAGTCTTTGTTTACGTTTGTAGTCTTTGTTTACATTTTTAGTCTTTGTTTTAATTTAGAGTCTGTTTACATTTAAGGTCTTTGTTTACATTTGTAGTCTTTATTTACATTTAAATTCTTTGTTTACATATGTAGTCTTTGTATACATTTATAGTGTTTACATTTAGAGTCTTTGTTTACGTTTGCAATCTTTGTTTACATTTCTAGCCTTTGTCTACATTTAGAGTGTTAGTTTACGTTTGTAGTTTTTGTTTACATTTTTAGTCTGTTTTATTTAGAGTCTTTGTTTATATTTGTAGTCTTTGTTTGCATTTGTAGTCTTTGTTTACATTTGTAATCTTTCTTTGAATTTAGAGACCTTCTTTACATTTAGAGTCTTTGTTTACATTTGTAGCCTTTGTTTACATTTTTAGACTGTGTTTACATTTTTAGACTTTGTTTACATATAGAGTCTTTGTTTACATTTGTAGTCTTTGTTTACATTTAGGTCTATGTTTACATTTGCAGTCTTTGTTTACATTTAGAGTCTGTTTACATATCTAGTCTTTGTTTTCATTTATAGTCTGTTTACATTTGTAGACTTTGTTTACATTTAGAGAGTTTGTTTACAGTTTGAGTCACTTAACATTTGTGCTCTTTGTTTACATTTGTATTCTTTGTTTACATTTGTAGTCTGCTTACATTTAGATACTTTGTTTATATTTAGAGGCTTTGTTTACATTTGTTGTCTGTTTACACTTAGAGTCTGTTTACGTTTGTAGTTTTTGTTTACGTTTAGTGTCTTTGTTTACATTTGCAGTCTTTGTTTACAGTTGTAGACTTTCTTAACATTTATAGTCTTTGTTTACATTTGTATTCTTTGTTTAAATTTAGAGACTTTGTTGACATTTAGAGTCCGTTTATATTTGTAGTCTTTGTTTACATTTAGAGAGATTGTTTACATGTAGAGTTTTTGTTTACATTTGTAGTCCTTGTTTACACTTGTAGTCTTTGTTTACATTTAGTCTTTGTTTATATTTAGAGACTTTGTTTACATTTGTAGTCCTTTTTTACACCTAGAGTCCCATTTTGTGTCTTTGTTTACATTTGTAGTCTTTGTTTACATTTTTATTCTTTGTTTACATTTAGAGTTTCATTTAGAGTCTTTGTTTACATATAGCGCGTTTGTTTACATTTAGAGCCTTTGTTTACATTTTTAGTCTTTGTTTACATTTTTAGCCTTTGTTTACATTTAGAGTCTTTGTTTTTGTTTTTAGGCTTTGTTTACATTTAGAGTCTGTTTACATTTGTAGTCCTTGTTTACACCTAGAGTCCTTGTTTATACCCAGAGTTTTTTATTACATTTAGAGTCTTTGTTTACATTTTTATTATTTGTTTACATTTGTAGTCCTTTTTTACACTTAGAGTCCGTGTTTACACCAAGACTTTTTGGTTACATTTAGAGTCTTTGTTTATATTTCTATTATTTGTTTACATTTAGTTTTGTTTACATTTGTAATCGTTGTCTATATTTGTAACTTTTAGTTTTGTTTACATTTGTAGTCTTTGTTTACAATTTTATTCTTTGTTTACATTTAGAGTTCCATTTAGTGTCTTTGTTTACATTTGTAGTCTTTGTTTACATATAGCGCGTTTGTTTACATTTAGAGCCTTTGTTTACATTTTTAGTCTTTGTTTACATTTTTAGCCTTTGTTTACATTTAGAGTCTTTGGTTTTATTTTTAGGCTTTGTTTACATTTAGAGTCTGTTTACATTTGTAGTCCTTGTTTACACCTAGAGTCCTTGTTTATACCCAGAGTTTTTTATTACATTTAGAGTCTTTGTTTACATTTTTATTATTTGTTTACATTTTTATTATTTGTTTACATTTAGAGACTTTGTTTACGTTTGCAATCTTTGCTTACATTTAGAGTCTTTGTTTATATTTCTAGTATTTGTTTACATTTAGTTTTGTTTACATTTGTAGTCGTTGTTTATATTTGTAGTATTTGTTTACTTTTAGTTTTGTTTACATTTGTAGTCTTTGTTTACATTTAGAGTGTTAGTTTACGTTTGTAGTTTTTGTTTACATTTGTAGTCTGTTTCCATTTAGAGTCTTTGTTTACATTTGTAGTCTTTGTTTACATTTGTAGTCTTTGTTTACATATGTAGGCTTTGTTTACATTTAGAGTGTTTACATTTAGTCCCTTTGTTTACATTTGTAGTCTTTGTTTACATTTTTAGCCTTTGTTTACGTTTAGAGGCTTTGTTTTTGTGTTTACACTTTGTTTATATTTAGAGTCTGTTTACATTTGTAGTCCTTGTTTATACCCAGAGTTTTTTATTACATTTAGAGTCTTTGTTTACATTTTTATTATTTGTTTACATTTAGAATTTTTGTTTACGTTTGCAGTCTTTGTTTACATTTGTAGTCTTTGTTTACATTTAGAGTGTTAGTTTACGTTTGTAGTTTTTGTTGACATTTGTAGTCTGTTTCTATTTAGAGTCTTTGTTTATATTTGTAGTCTTTGTTTACATTTGTAGTCTTTTTTTACATTTGTAATCTTTGTTTGCATTTAGAGACCTTCTTTATATTTAGAGTCTTTGTTTACATTTTTAGTCTTTGTTTTATTTTAGAGTCTGTTTACATATAAGGTCTTTGTTTACATTTGTAGTCTTTATTTACATTTAAATTCTTTGTTTACATATGTAGTCTTTGTATACATTTAGATAGTTTACATTTGTAGTCTTTGTCTACATTTAGAGTGTTAGTTTACGTATATAGTTTTTGTTTACATTTGTAGTCTATTTTATTTAGAGTCTTTGTTTATATTTGTAGTCTTTGTTTACATTTGTAGTCTTTGTTTACATTTGTAATCTTTCTTTACATTTAGAGACCTTCTTTACATTTAGAGTCTTTGTTTACATTTGTAGCCTTTGTTTACATTTTTAGACTTTGTTTACATATTTAGACTTTGTTTACATATAGAGTCTGTTTACATTTGTAGTCTTTGTTTACATTTAGGTCTATGTTTACATTTGCAGTCTTTGTTTACATTTAGAGTCTGTTTACATATGTAGTCTTTGTTTACATTTTTAGTCTGTTTGCATTTAGAGTCTGTTTTCATTTATAGTCTGTTTACATTTGTAGACTTTGTTTACATTTCGTGAGTTTGTTTACAGTTTGAGTCACTTAACATTTGTGCTCTTTGTTTACATTTGTATTCTTTGTTTACATTTGTAGTCTGCTTACATTTAGATACTTTGTTTATATTTAGATGCTTTGTTTACATTTGTTGTCTGTTTACACTTAGTCTGTTTACGTTTGTAGTTTTTGTTTACGTTTAGTGTCTTTGTTTACATTTGTAGTCTTTGTTTACAGTTGTAGACTTTCTTAACATTTATAGTCTTTGTTTGCATTTGTATTCTTTGTTTAAATTTAGAGACTTTGTTGACATTTAGAGTCCGTTTATATTTGTAGTCTTTGTTTACATTTAGAGAGATTGTTTACATGTAGAGTTTTTGTTTACATTTGTAGTCCTTGTTTACACTTGTAGTCTTTGTTTACATTTAGACTTTGTTTATATTTAGAGACTTTCTTTACATTTGTAGTCCTTTTTTACACCTAGAGTCCTTGTTTACACCAAGAGTTTTTGGTTACATTTAGAGTCTTTGTTTATATTTCTATTATTTGTTTACATTTAGTTTTGTTTACATTTGTAATCGTTGTTTATATTTGTAGTATTTGTTACTTTTAGTTTTGTTTACATTTGTAGTCTTTGTTTACATTTTAATTTTTTGTTTACATTTAGAGTCCCATTTTGTGTCTTTGTTTACATTTGTAGTCTTTGTTTACATTTTTATTCTTTGTTTACATTTAGAGTTCCATTTAGTGTCTTTGTTTACATTTTTAGTCTTTGTTTACATTTAGAGACTTTGTTTACGTTTGCAATCTTTGGTTACATTTAGAGTCTTTGTTTATATTTCTAGTATTTGTTTACATTTAGTTTTGTTTACATTTGTAGTCGTTGTTTATATTTGTAGTATTTGTTTACATTTGTAGTCTTTGTTTACATTTGTAATCTTTGTTTGCATTTAGAGACCTTCTTTATATTTAGAGTCTTTGTTTACGTTTGTAGTCTTTGTTTACATTTTTAGTCTTTGTTTTAATTTAGAGTCTGTTTACATTTAAGGTCTTTGTTTACATTTGTAGTCTTTATTTACATTTAAATTCTTTGTTTACATATGTAGTCTTTGTATACATTTATAGTGTTTACATTTAGAGTCTTTGTTTACGTTTGCAGTCTTTGTTTACATTTGTAGCCTTTGTCTACATTTAGAGTGTTAGTTTACGTTTGTAGTTTTTGTTTACATTTGAAGTCTGTTTTATTTAGAGTCTTTGCTTATATTTGTAGTCTTTGTTTACATTTGTAGTCTTTGTTTACATTTGTAATCTTTCTTTGAATTTAGAGACCTTCTTTACATTTAGAGTCTTTGTTTACATTTGTAGCCTTTGTTTACATTTTTAGACTTTGTTTACATATAGAGTCTTTGCTTACATTTGTAGTCTTTGTTTACATTTAGGTCTATGTTTACATTTGCAGTCTTTGTTTACATTTAGAGTCTGTTTACATATTGTTTGTTTTCGTTAGCTGTGACCCTGCTCACCTATGCGCATGCGTGAGGTCTGCATTGATTTTGTTAAAATAGGGTAGAAGCGTAGAAGATGAGAGAATGTTTACATTTTACGAGTGAGAGATAAGTTGCGGTTTCTTTTTTCTTTTTTTTTCTTTTCAGGACATTATTGAATTTTGAGGCGATACTTCTTCGTTATATTTGTATAAAGGCAAAATGCTGATTTTTCCCCCTTGTAATTTTTAAATAAGTGTAGAAGATCAGTTTCATTCTTCGATGCAAAATAAAATCCGTAAACTTAAAAGTAAATGCCTGTTTTCTTTCTTCTTCTTCTTTTTTTTTCAGTTAAAATTATTTTTATTTGCTTACTTGATCTCTAAATTCGTACTATATCTGTCATACCTAAACACTTGTTTCATGCACTGATTATAGTAGTAAATTAATTAAAAATGACTTAAATTAGTTAAAATTTACATAATTCATTAATAAAAGAAGAGAAAAAGAACAACGTTTACAGTAGACTTTACCTGTAGTAAAAGTAATATATTTTTTTCTTTTAAATTATACTGCTAAAATAAAAATACCATATTTTTGGATCTCTATTTTACAGAAATTTACAGAAAATCTTATTTAAATCAAATCATTAGATTTTTTTATCATGATTATTTTACACCTTTTATTTTTCGCGCATATTGTCATATAAATTACATTAAATAAAATATTGTTAATTAAAATTAAAAATTAAACTTTAAATTCGCGTAAAAATGTAAAATAAATATTGAAGACTCATAAAAAGAAAACGAACACGTGTAGAACGAAAAGCGCATTTGGCTAAGTGCCCATCTCATTCAACGCATCACCCCTTTTCCGAGTAGGATCGTTCCGCGAGAGGTAGACATGGTTTACGAAAACGGACAGTATCTAGTCTTTGTTTTCATTTATAGTCTGTTTACATTTGTAGACTTTGTTTACATTTAGAGAGTTTGTTTACAGTTTGAGTCACTTAACATTTGTGCTCTTTGTTTACATTTGTAGTCTGCTTACATTTAGACACTTTGTTTATATTTAGAGGCTTTGTTTACATTTGTTGTCTGTTTACACTTAGAGTCTGTTTACGTTTGTAGTTTTTGTTTACGTTTAGTGTCTTTGTTTACATTTGCAGTCTTTGTTTACAGTTGTAGACTTTCTTAACATTTATAGTCTTTGTTTACATTTGTATTCTTTGTTTAAATTTAGAGACTTTGTTGACATTTAGAGTCCGTTTATATTTGTAGTCTTTGTTTACATTTAGAGAGATTACTTACATGTAGAGTTTTTGTTTACATTTGTAGTCCTTGTTTACACTTGTAGTCTTTGCTTACATTTAGTCTTTGTTTATATTTAGAGACTTTGTTTACATTTGTAGTCCTTTTTTACATCTAGAGTCCCATTTTGTGTCTTTGTTTACATTTGTAGTCTTTGTTTACATTTTTATTCTTTGTTTACATTTAGAGTTTCATTTAGAGTCTTTGTTTACATTTAGCGCGTTTGTTTACATTTAGAGCCTTTGTTTACATTTTTTGTCTTTGTTTACATTTTTAGCCTTTATTAGATTTAGAGTCTTTGTTTTTGTTTTTAGGCTTTGTTTACATTTTGAGTCGGTTTACATTTGTAGTCCTTGTTTACACCTAGAGTCCTTGTTTATACCCAGAGTTTTTTATTACATTTAGAGTCTTTGTTTACATTTTTATTATTTGTTTACATTTGTAGTCCTTTTTTACACTTAGAGTCCTTGTTTACACCAAGAGATTTTGGTTACATTTAGAGTCTTTGTTTATATTTCTATTATTTGTTTACATTTAGTTTTGTTTACATTTGTAATCGTTGTCTATATTTGTAGTATTTGTAACTTTTAGTTTTGTTTACATTTGTAGTCTTTGTTTACAATTTTATTCTTTGTTTACAATTTTATTCTTTGTTTACATTTAGAGTTCCATTTAGTGTCTTTGTTTACATTTGTAGTCTTTGTTTACATATAGCGCGTTTGTTTACATTTAGAGCCTTTGTTTACATTTTTAGTCTTTGTTTACATTTTTAGCCTTTGTTTACATTTAGAGTCTTTGGTATTATTTTTAGGCTTTGTTTACATTTAGAGTCTGTTTACATTTGTAGTCCTTGTTTACACCTAGAGTCCTTGTTTATACCCAGAGTTTTTTATTACATTTAGAGTCTTTGTTTACATTTTTATTATTTGTTTACATTTTTATTATTTGTTTACATTTAGAGACTTTGTTTACGTTTGCAATCTTTGCTTACATTTAGAGTCTTTGTTTATATTTCTAGTATTTTTTACATTTAGTTTTGTTTACATTTGTAGTCGTTGTTTATATTTGTAGTATTTGTTTACTTTTAGTTTTGTTTACATTTGTAGTCTTTTTTTACATTTAGAGTGTTAGTTTACGTTTGTAGTTTTTGTTTACATTTGTAGTCCTTTTTTACACCTAGAGTCCTTGTTTACACCAAGAGTTTTTTGTTACATTTAGAGTCTTTGTTTATATTTCTATTATTTGTTTACATTTAGTTTTGTTTACATTTGTAATCGTTGTTTATATTTGTAGTATTTGTTACTTTTAGTTTTGTTTACATTTGTCGTCTTTCTTTACATTTTTATTTTTTGTTTACATTTAGAGTCCCATTTTGTGTCTTTGTTTACATTTGTAGTCTTTGTTTACATTTTTATTCTTTGGTTACATTTAGAGTTCCATTTAGTGTCTTTGTTTACATTTTTAGTCTTTGTTTACATTTAGAGACTTTGTTTACCTTTGCAATCTTTGGTTACATTTAGAGTCTTTGTTTATAATTCTAGTATTTGTTTACATTTAGTTTTGTTTACATTTGTAGTCGTTGTTTATATTTGTAGTATTTGTTTACTTTTAGTTTTGTTTACATTTGTAGTCTTTGTTTACATTTAGAGTGTTAGTTTACGTTTGTAGTTTTTGTTTACGTTTGCAGTCTGTTTCCATTTAGAGTCTTTGTTTACATTTGTAGTCTTTGTTTACATTTGTAGTCTTTGTTTACATATGTAGGCTTTGTTTACATTTAGAGTGTTTACATTTAGTCCCTTTGTTTACATTTGTAGTCTTTGTTTACATTTTTAGCCTTTGTTTACATTTAGATTCTTTGTTTTTATTTTTAGACTTTGTTTATATTTAGAGTCTGTATACATTTGTAGTCCTTGTTTATACCCAGAGTTTTATTTTACATTTAGAGTCTTTGTTTACATTTTTATTATTTGTTTACATTTAGAGTTTTGTTTACGTTTGCAGTCTTTGTTTACATTTGTAGTCTTTGTTTACATTTAGAGTGTTAGTTTACGTTTGTAGTTTTTGTTTACATTTGTAGTCTGTTTCTATTTAGAGTCTTTGTTTATATTTGTAGTCAATGTTTACATTTGTAGTCTTTGTTTGCATTTAGAGACCTTCTTTATATTTAGAGTCTTTGTTTACGTTTGTAGTCTTTGTTTACACTTTTAGTCTTTGTTTTAATTTAGTGTCTGTTTACATTTAAGGTCTTTGTTTACATTTGTAGTCTTTATTTACATTTAAATTCTTTGTTTACATATGTAGTCTTTGTATACATTTAGATTGTTTACATTTAGAGTCTTTGTTTACGTTTGCAGTCTTTGTTTACATTTGTAGTCTTTGTCTACATTTAGAGTGTTAGTTTACGTTTGTAGTTTTTGTTTACATTTGTAGTCTGTTTTATTTAGAGTCTTTGTTTATATTTGTAGTCTTTGTTTACATTTGTAGTCTTTGTTTACATTTGTAATCTTTCTTTGAATTTAGAGACCTTCTTTACATTTAGAGTCTTTGTTTACATTTGTAGCCTTTGTTTACATTTTTAGACTTTGTTTACATTTTTAGACTTTGTTTACATATAGAGTCTTTGTTTACATTTGTAGTCTTTGTTTACATTTAGGTCTATGTTTGCATTTGCAGTCTTTGTTTACATTTAGAGTCTGTTTACATATGTAGTCTTTGTTTACATTTTTAGACTGTTTGCATTTAGAGTCTGTTTTATTTATAGTTTACATTTGTAGACTTTGTTTACATTTAGAGAGTTTGTTTACAGTTTGCGTCACTTAACATTTGTGCTCTTTGTTTACATTTGTAGTCTGCTTACATTTAGATACTTTGTTTATATTTAGAGGCTTTGTTTACATTTGTTGTCTGTTTACACTTAGAGTCTGTTTACGTTTGTAGTTTTTGTTTACGTTTAGTGTCTTTGTTTACATTTGTAGTCTTTGTTTACAGTTGTAGACTTTCTTAACATTTATAGTCTTTGTTTACATTTTTATTCTTTGTTTACATTTAGAGAGATTGTTTACATGTAGAGTTTTTTTACATTTGTAGTCCTTGTTTACACTTGTAGTCTTTGTTTACATTTAGACTTTGTTTATATTTAGAGACTTTGTTTACATTTGTAGTCCTTTTTTACACCTAGAGTCCTTGTTTACACCAAGAGATTTTGGTTACATTTAGAGTCTTTGTTTATATTTCTAGTATTTGTTTACATTTAGTTTTGTTTACTATTGTAGTAGTTGTTTATATTTGTAGTATTTGTTTACTTTTAGTTTTGTTTACATTTTTATTTTTTGTTTACATTTAGAGTCCCATTTTGTGTCTTTGTTTACATTTGTAGTCTTTGTTTACATTTTTATTCTTTGTTTACATTTAGAGTTCCATTTAGAGTCTTTGTTTACATATAGCTCGTTTGTTTACATTTAGAGCCTTTGTTTACATTTTTAGTCTTTGTTTACATTTTTAGCCTTTGTTTACATTTAGAGTCTTTGTTTATATTTTTAGGCTTTGTTTACATTTAGAGTCTGTTTACATTTGTAGTCCTTGTTTACACCTAGAGTCCTTGTTTATACCCAGAGTTTTTATTACATTTAGAGTCTTTGTTTACATTTTTATTATTTGTTTACATTTAGAGACTTTGTTTACGTTTGCAATCTTTGGTTACATTTAGAGTCTTTGTTTATATTTCTAGTATTTGTTTACATTTAGTTTTGTTTACATTTGTAATCGTTGTTTATATTTGTAGTATTTGTTACTTTTAGTTTTGTTTACATTTGTAGTCTTTGTTTACATTTTAATTTTTTGTTTACATTTAGAGTCCCATTTTGTGTCTTTGTTTACATTTGTAGTCTTTGTTTACATTTTTATTCTTTGTTTACATTTAGAGTTCCATTTAGTGTCTTTGTTTACATTTTTAGTCTTTGTTTACATTTAGAGACTGTTTACGTTTGCAATCTTTGGTTACATTTAGAGTCTTTGTTTATATTTCTAGTATTTGTTTACATTTAGTTTTGTTTACATTTGTAGTCGTTGTTTATATTTGTAGTATTTGTTTACATTTGTAGTCTTTGTTTACATTTGTAATCTTTGTTTGCATTTAGAGACCTTCTTTATATTTAGAGTCTTTGTTTACGTTTGTAGTCTTTGTTTACATTTTTAGTCTTTGTTTTAATTTAGAGTCTGTTTACATTTAAGGTCTTTGTTTACATTTGTAGTCTTTATTTACATTTAAATTCTTTGTTTACATATGTAATCTTTGTATACATTTATAGTGTTTACATTTAGAGTCTTTGTTTACGTTTGCAGTCTTTGTTTACATTTGTAGTCTTTGTCTTTATTTAGAGTGTTAGTTTACGTTTGTAGTTTTTGTTTACATTTGTAGTCTGTTTTATTTAGAGTCTTTGCTTATATTTGTAGTCTTCGTTTACATTTGTAGTCTTTGTTTACATTTGTAATCTTTCTTTGAATTTAGAGACCTTCTTTACATTTAGAGTCTTTGTTTACATTTGTAGCCTTTGTTTACATTTTTAGACTTTGTTTACATATAGAGTCTTTGTTTACATTTGTAGTCTTTGTTTACATTTAGGTCTATGTTTACATTTGCAGTCTTTGTTTACATTTAGAGTCTGTTTACATATTGTTTGTTTTCGTTAGCTGTGACCCTGCTCACCTATGCGCATGCGTGAGGTCTGCATTGATTTTGTTAAAATAGGGTAGAAGCGTAGAAGATGAGAGAATGTTTACATTTTACGAGTGAGAGATAAGTTGCGGTTTCTTTTTTCTTTTTTTTTCTTTTCAGGACATTATTGAATTTTGAGGCGATACTTCTTCGTTATATTTGTATAAAGGCAAAATGCTGATTTTTCCCCCTTGTAATTTTTAAATAAGTGTAGAAGATCAGTTTTATTCTTCGATGCAAAATAAAATCCGTAAACTTAAAAGTAAATGCCTGTTTTCTTTCTTCTTCTTCTTTTTTTTTCAGTTAAAATTATTTTTATTTGCTTACTTGATCTCTAAATTCGTACTATATCTATCATACCTGAACACTTGTTTCATGCACTGATTATAGTAGTAAATTAATTAAAAATGACTTAAATTAGGTAAAATTTACATAATTCATTAATAAAAGAAGAGAAAAAGAACAACGTTTACAGTAGACTTTACCTGTAGTAAAAGTAATATATTTTTTTCTTTTAAATTATACTGCTAAAATAAAAATACCATATTTTTGGATCTCTATTTTACAGAAATTTACAGAAAATCGTATTTAAATCAAATCATTAGATTTTTTTATCATGATTATTTTACACCTTTTATTTTTCGCGCATATTGTCATATAAATTACATTAAATTAAATATTGTTAATTAAAATTAAAAATTAAACTTTAAATTCGCGTAAAAAGGTAAAATAAATATTGAAGACTCATAAAAAGAAAACGAACACGTGTAGAACGAAAAGCGCATTTGGCTAAGTGCCCATCTCATTCAACGCATCACCCCTTTTCCGAGTAGGATCGTTCCGCGAGAGGTAGACATGGTTTACGAAAACGGACAGTATCTAGTCTTTGTTTTCCTTTATAGTCTGTTTACATTTGTAGACTTTGTTTACATTTAGAGAGTTTGTTTACAGTTTGAGTCACTTAACAATTGTGCTCTTTGTTTACATTTGTATTCTTTGTTTACATTTGTAGTCTGCTTACATTTAGACACTTTGTTTATATTTAGAGGCTTTGTTTACATTTGTTGTCTGTTTACACTTAGAGTCTGTTTACGTTTGTAGTTTTTGTTTACGTTTAGTGTCTTTGTTTACATTTGCAGTCTTTGTTTACAGTTGTAGACTTTCTTAACATTTATAGTCTTTGTTTACATTTGTATTCTTTGTTTAAATTTAGAGACTTTGTTGACATTTAGAGTCCGTTTATATTTGTAGTCTTTGTTTACATTTAGAGAGATTACTTACATGTAGAGTTTTTGTTTACATTTGTAGTCCTTGTTTACACTTGTAGTCTTTGCTTACATTTAGTCTTTGTTTATATTTAGAGACTTTGTTTACATTTGTAGTCCTTTTTTACATCTAGAGTCCCATTTTGTGTCTTTGTTTACATTTGTAGTCTTTGTTTACATTTTTATTCTTTGTTTACATTTAGAGTTTCATTTAGAGTCTTTGTTTACATTTAGCGCGTTTGTTTACATTTAGAGCCTTTGTTTACATTTTTAGTCTTTGTTTACATTTTTAGCCTTTATTACATTTAGAGTCTTTGTTTTTGTTTTTAGGCTTTGTTTACATTTAGAGTCTGTTTACATTTGTAGTCCTTGTTTACACCTAGAGTCCTTGTTTATACCCAGAGTTTTTTATTACATTTAGAGTCTTTGTTTACATTTTTATTATTTGTTTACATTTGTAGTCCTTTTTTACACTTAGAGTCCTTGTTTACACCAAGAGATTTTGGTTACATTTAGAGTCTTTGTTTATATTTCTATTATTTGTTTACATTTAGTTTTGTTTACATTTGTAATCGTTGTCTATATTTGTAGTATTTGTAACTTTTAGTTTTGTTTACATTTGTAGTCTTTGTTTACAATTTTATTCTTTGTTTACATTTTTATTCTTTGTTTACATTTAGAGTTCCATTTAGTGTCTTTGTTTACATTTGTAGTCTTTGTTTACATATAGCGCGTTTGTTTACATTTAGAGCCTTTGTTTACATTTTTAGTCTTTGTTTACATTTTTAGCCTTTGTTTACATTTAGAGTCTTTGGTATTATTTTTAGGCTTTGTTTACATTTAGAGTCTGTTTACATTTGTAGTCCTTGTTTACACCTAGAGTCCTTGTTTATACCCAGAGTTTTTTATTACATTTAGAGTCTTTGTTTACATTTTTATTATTTGTTTACATTTTTATTATTTGTTTACATTTAGAGACTTTGTTTACGTTTGCAATCTTTGCTTACATTTAGAGTCTTTGTTTATATTTCTAGTATTTGTTTACATTTAGTTTTGTTTACATTTGTAGTAGTTGTTTATATTTGTAGTATTTGTTTACTTTTAGTTTTGTTTACATTTGTAGTCTTTTTTTACATTTAGAGTGTTAGTTTACGTTTGTAGTTTTTGTTTACATTTGTAGTCCTTTTTTACACCTAGAGTCCTTGTTTACACCAAGAGTTTTTTGTTACATTTAGAGTCTTTGTTTATATTTCTATTATTTGTTTACATTTAGTTTTGTTTACATTTGTAATCGTTGTTTATATTTGTAGTATTTGTTACTTTTAGTTTTGTTTACATTTGTCGTCTTTCATTACATTTTTATTTTTTGTTTACATTTAGAGTCCCATTTTGTGTCTTTGTTTACATTTGTAGTCTTTGTTTACATTTTTATTCTTTGGTTACATTTAGAGTTCCATTTAGTGTCTTTGTTTACATTTTTAGTCTTTGTTTACATTTAGAGACTTTGTTTACGTTTGCAATCTTTGGTTACATTTAGAGTCTTTGTTTATAATTCTAGTATTTGTTTACATTTAGTTTTGTTTACATTTGTAGTCGTTGTTTATATTTGTAGTATTTGTTTACTTTTAGTTTTGTTTACATTTGTAGTCTTTGTTTACATTTAGAGTGTTAGTTTACGTTTGTAGTTTTTGTTTACGTTTGCAGTCTGTTTCCATTTAGAGTCTTTGTTTACATTTGTAGTCTTTGTTTACATTTGTAGTTTTTGTTTACATATGTAGGCTTTGTTTACATTTAGAGTGTTTACATTTAGTCCCTTTGTTTACATTTGTAGTCTTTGTTTACATTTTTAGCCTTTGTTTACATTTAGATTCTTTGTTTTTATTTTTAGACTTTGTTTATATTTAGAGTCTGTATACATTTGTAGTCCTTGTTTATACCCAGAGTTTTATTTTACATTTAGAGTCTTTGTTTACATTTTTATTATTTGTTTACATTTAGAGTTTTGTTTATGTTTGCAGTCTTTGTTTACATTTGTAGTCTTTGTTTACATTTAGAGTGTTAGTTTACGTTTGTAGTTTTTGTTTACATTTGTAGTCTGTTTCTATTTAGAGTCTTTGTTTATATTTGTAGTCAATGTTTACATTTGTAGTCTTTGTTTGCATTTAGAGACCTTCTTTATATTTAGAGTCTTTGTTTACGTTTGTAGTCTTTGTTTACACTTTTAGTCTTTGTTTTAATTTAGTGTCTGTTTACATTTAAATTCTTTGTTTACATATGTAGTCTTTGTATACATTTAGATTGTTTACATTTAGAGTCTTTGTTTACGTTTGCAGTCTTTGTTTACATTTGTAGCCTTGTCTACATTTAGAGTGTTAGTTTACGTTTGTAGTTTTTGTTTACATTTGTAGTCTGTTTGTTTATATTTGTAGTCTTTGTTTATATTTGTAGTCTTTGTTTACATTTGTAGTCTTTGTTTACATTTGTAATCTTTCTTTGAATTTAGAGACCTTCTTTACATTTAGAGTCTTTGTTTACATTTGTAGCCTTTGTTTACATTTTTAGACTTTGTTTACATTTTTAGACTTTGTTTACATATAGAGTCTTTGTTTACATTTGTAGTCTTTGTTTACATTTAGGTCTATGTTTGCATTTGCAGTCTTTGTTTACATTTAGAGTCTGTTTACATATGTAGTCTTTGTTTACATTTTTAGTCTGTTTTATTTATAGTTTACATTTGTAGACTTTGTTTACATTTAGAGAGTTTGTTTACAGTTTGCGTCACTTAACATTTGTGCTCTTTGTTTACATTTGTAGTCTGCTTACATTTAGATACTTTGTTTATATTTAGAGGCTTTGTTTACATTTGTTGTCTGTTTACACTTAGAGTCTGTTTACGTTTGTAGTTTTTGTTTACGTTTAGTGTCTTTGTTTACATTTGTAGTCTTTGTTTACAGTTGTAGACTTTCTTAACATTTATAGTCTTTGTTTACATTTTTATTCTTTGTTTACATTTAGAGAGATTGTTTACATGTAGAGTTTTTTTACATTTGTAGTCCTTGTTTACACTTGTAGTCTTTGTTTACATTTAGACTTTGTTTATATTTAGAGACTTTGTTTACATTTGTAGTCCTTTTTTACACCTAGAGTCCTTGTTTACACCAAGAGATTTTGGTTACATTTAGAGTCTTTGTTTATATTTCTAGTATTTGTTTACATTTAGTTTTGTTTACTATTGTAGTAGTTGTTTATATTTGTAGTATTTGTTTACTTTTAGTTTTGTTTACATTTTTATTTTTTGTTTACATTTAGAGTCCCATTTTGTGTCTTTGTTTACATTTGTAGTCTTTGTTTACATTTTTATTCTTTGTTTACATTTAGAGTTCCATTTAGAGTCTTTGTTTACATATAGCTCGTTTGTTTACATTTAGAGCCTTTGTTTACATTTTTAGTCTTTGTTTACATTTTTAGCCTTTGTTTACATTTAGAGTCTTTGTTTATATTTTTAGGCTTTGTTTACATTTAGAGTCTGTTTACATTTGTAGTCCTTGTTTACACCTAGAGTCCTTGTTTATACCCAGAGTTTTTATTACATTTAGAGTCTTTGTTTACATTTTTATTATTTGTTTACATTTAGAGACTTTGTTTACGTTTGCAATCTTTGGTTACATTTAGAGTCTTTGTTTATATTTCTAGTATTTGTTTACATTTAGTTTTGTTTACATTTGTAATCGTTGTTTATATTTGTAGTATTTGTTACTTTTAGTTTTGTTTACATTTGTAGTCTTTGTTTACATTTTAATTTTTTGTTTACATTTAGAGTCCCATTTTGTGTCTTTGTTTACATTTGTAGTCTTTGTTTACATTTTTATTCTTTGTTTACATTTAGAGTTCCATTTAGTGTCTTTGTTTACATTTTTAGTCTTTGTTTACATTTAGAGACTGTTTACGTTTGCAATCTTTGGTTACATTTAGAGTCTTTGTTTATATTTCTAGTATTTGTTTACATTTAGTTTTGTTTACATTTGTAGTCGTTGTTTATATTTGTAGTATTTGTTTACATTTGTAGTCTTTGTTTACATTTGTAATCTTTGTTTGCATTTAGAGACCTTCTTTATATTTAGAGTCTTTGTTTACGTTTGTAGTCTTTGTTTACATTTTTAGTCTTTGTTTTAATTTAGAGTCTGTTTACATTTAAGGTCTTTGTTTACATTTGTAGTCTTTATTTACATTTAAATTCTTTGTTTACATATGTAATCTTTGTATACATTTATAGTGTTTACATTTAGAGTCTTTGTTTACGTTTGCAGTCTTTGTTTACATTTGTAGTCTTTGTCTTTATTTAGAGTGTTAGTTTACGTTTGTAGTTTTTGTTTACATTTGTAGTCTGTTTTATTTAGAGTCTTTGCTTATATTTGTAGTCTTCGTTTACATTTGTAGTCTTTGTTTACATTTGTAATCTTTCTTTGAATTTAGAGACCTTCTTTACATTTAGAGTCTTTGTTTACATTTGTAGCCTTTGTTTACATTTTTAGACTTTGTTTACATATAGAGTCTTTGTTTACATTTGTAGTCTTTGTTTACATTTAGGTCTATGTTTACATTTGCAGTCTTTGTTTACATTTAGAGTCTGTTTACATATTGTTTGTTTTCGTTAGCTGTGACCCTGCTCACCTATGCGCATGCGTGAGGTCTGCATTGATTTTGTTAAAATAGGGTAGAAGCGTAGAAGATGAGAGAATGTTTACATTTTACGAGTGAGAGATAAGTTGCGGTTTCTTTTTTCTTTTTTTTTCTTTTCAGGACATTATTGAATTTTGAGGCGATACTTCTTCGTTATATTTGTATAAAGGCAAAATGCTGATTTTTCCCCCTTGTAATTTTTAAAAAAGTGTAGAAGATCAGTTTTATTCTTCGATGCAAAATAAAATCCGTAAACTTAAAAGTAAATGCCTGTTTTCTTTCTTCTTCTTCTTTTTTTTTCAGTTAAAATTATTTTTATTTGCTTACTTGATCTCTAAATTCGTACTATATCTATCATACCTGAACACTTGTTTCATGCACTGATTATAGTAGTAAATTAATTAAAAATGACTTAAATTAGGTAAAATTTACATAATTCATTAATAAAAGAAGAGAAAAAGAACAACGTTTACAGTAGACTTTACCTGTAGTAAAAGTAATATATTTTTTTCTTTTAAATTATACTGCTAAAATAAAAATACCATATTTTTGGATCTCTATTTTACAGAAATTTACAGAAAATCGTATTTAAATCAAATCATTAGATTTTTTTATCATGATTATTTTACACCTTTTATTTTTCGCGCATATTGTCATATAAATTACATTAAATTAAATATTGTTAATTAAAATTAAAAATTAAACTTTAAATTCGCGTAAAAAGGTAAAATAAATATTGAAGACTCATAAAAAGAAAACGAACACGTGTAGAACGAAAAGCGCATTTGGCTAAGTGCCCATCTCATTCAACGCATCACCCCTTTTCCGAGTAGGATCGTTCCGCGAGAGGTAGACATGGTTTACGAAAACGGACAGTATCTAGTCTTTGTTTTCCTTTATAGTCTGTTTACATTTGTAGACTTTGTTTACATTTAGAGAGTTTGTTTACAGTTTGAGTCACTTAACAATTGTGCTCTTTGTTTACATTTGTATTCTTTGTTTACATTTGTAGTCTGCTTACATTTAGACACTTTGTTTATATTTAGAGGCTTTGTTTACATTTGTTGTCTGTTTACACTTAGAGTCTGTTTACGTTTGTAGTTTTTGTTTACGTTTAGTGTCTTTGTTTACATTTGCAGTCTTTGTTTACAGTTGTAGACTTTCTTAACATTTATAGTCTTTGTTTACATTTGTATTCTTTGTTTAAATTTAGAGACTTTGTTGACATTTAGAGTCCGTTTATATTTGTAGTCTTTGTTTACATTTAGAGAGATTACTTACATGTAGAGTTTTTGTTTACATTTGTAGTCCTTGTTTACACTTGTAGTCTTTGCTTACATTTAGTCTTTGTTTATATTTAGAGACTTTGTTTACATTTGTAGTCCTTTTTTACATCTAGAGTCCCATTTTGTGTCTTTGTTTACATTTGTAGTCTTTGTTTACATTTTTATTCTTTGTTTACATTTAGAGTTTCATTTAGAGTCTTTGTTTACATTTAGCGCGTTTGTTTACATTTAGAGCCTTTGTTTACATTTTTAGTCTTTGTTTACATTTTTAGCCTTTATTACATTTAGAGTCTTTGTTTTTGTTTTTAGGCTTTGTTTACATTTAGAGTCTGTTTACATTTGTAGTCCTTGTTTACACCTAGAGTCCTTGTTTATACCCAGAGTTTTTTATTACATTTAGAGTCTTTGTTTACATTTTTATTATTTGTTTACATTTGTAGTCCTTTTTTACACTTAGAGTCCTTGTTTACACCAAGAGATTTTGGTTACATTTAGAGTCTTTGTTTATATTTCTATTATTTGTTTACATTTAGTTTTGTTTACATTTGTAATCGTTGTCTATATTTGTAGTATTTGTAACTTTTAGTTTTGTTTACATTTGTAGTCTTTGTTTACAATTTTATTCTTTGTTTACATTTTTATTCTTTGTTTACATTTAGAGTTCCATTTAGTGTCTTTGTTTACATTTGTAGTCTTTGTTTACATATAGCGCGTTTGTTTACATTTAGAGCCTTTGTTTACATTTTTAGTCTTTGTTTACATTTTTAGCCTTTGTTTACATTTAGAGTCTTTGGTATTATTTTTAGGCTTTGTTTACATTTAGAGTCTGTTTACATTTGTAGTCCTTGTTTACACCTAGAGTCCTTGTTTATACCCAGAGTTTTTTATTACATTTAGAGTCTTTGTTTACATTTTTATTATTTGTTTACATTTTTATTATTTGTTTACATTTAGAGACTTTGTTTACGTTTGCAATCTTTGCTTACATTTAGAGTCTTTGTTTATATTTCTAGTATTTGTTTACATTTAGTTTTGTTTACATTTGTAGTAGTTGTTTATATTTGTAGTATTTGTTTACTTTTAGTTTTGTTTACATTTGTAGTCTTTTTTTACATTTAGAGTGTTAGTTTACGTTTGTAGTTTTTGTTTACATTTGTAGTCCTTTTTTACACCTAGAGTCCTTGTTTACACCAAGAGTTTTTTGTTACATTTAGAGTCTTTGTTTATATTTCTATTATTTGTTTACATTTAGTTTTGTTTACATTTGTAATCGTTGTTTATATTTGTAGTATTTGTTACTTTTAGTTTTGTTTACATTTGTCGTCTTTCATTACATTTTTATTTTTTGTTTACATTTAGAGTCCCATTTTGTGTCTTTGTTTACATTTGTAGTCTTTGTTTACATTTTTATTCTTTGGTTACATTTAGAGTTCCATTTAGTGTCTTTGTTTACATTTTTAGTCTTTGTTTACATTTAGAGACTTTGTTTACGTTTGCAATCTTTGGTTACATTTAGAGTCTTTGTTTATAATTCTAGTATTTGTTTACATTTAGTTTTGTTTACATTTGTAGTCGTTGTTTATATTTGTAGTATTTGTTTACTTTTAGTTTTGTTTACATTTGTAGTCTTTGTTTACATTTAGAGTGTTAGTTTACGTTTGTAGTTTTTGTTTACGTTTGCAGTCTGTTTCCATTTAGAGTCTTTGTTTACATTTGTAGTCTTTGTTTACATTTGTAGTTTTTGTTTACATATGTAGGCTTTGTTTACATTTAGAGTGTTTACATTTAGTCCCTTTGTTTACATTTGTAGTCTTTGTTTACATTTTTAGCCTTTGTTTACATTTAGATTCTTTGTTTTTATTTTTAGACTTTGTTTATATTTAGAGTCTGTATACATTTGTAGTCCTTGTTTATACCCAGAGTTTTATTTTACATTTAGAGTCTTTGTTTACATTTTTATTATTTGTTTACATTTAGAGTTTTGTTTACGTTTGCAGTCTTTGTTTACATTTGTAGTCTTTGTTTACATTTAGAGTGTTAGTTTACGTTTGTAGTTTTTGTTTACATTTGTAGTCTGTTTCTATTTAGAGTCTTTGTTTATATTTGTAGTCAATGTTTACATTTGTAGTCTTTGTTTGCATTTAGAGACCTTCTTTATATTTAGAGTCTTTGTTTACGTTTGTAGTCTTTGTTTACACTTTTAGTCTTTGTTTTAATTTAGTGTCTGTTTACATTTAAATTCTTTGTTTACATATGTAGTCTTTGTATACATTTAGATTGTTTACATTTAGAGTCTTTGTTTACGTTTGCAGTCTTTGTTTACATTTGTAGCCTTGTCTACATTTAGAGTGTTAGTTTACGTTTGTAGTTTTTGTTTACATTTGTAGTCTGTTTGTTTATATTTGTAGTCTTTGTTTATATTTGTAGTCTTTGTTTACATTTGTAGTCTTTGTTTACATTTGTAATCTTTCTTTGAATTTAGAGACCTTCTTTACATTTAGAGTCTTTGTTTACATTTGTAGCCTTTGTTTACATTTTTAGACTTTGTTTACATTTTTAGACTTTGTTTACATATAGAGTCTTTGTTTACATTTGTAGTCTTTGTTTACATTTAGGTCTATGTTTGCATTTGCAGTCTTTGTTTACATTTAGAGTCTGTTTACATATGTAGTCTTTGTTTACATTTTTAGTCTGTTTTATTTATAGTTTACATTTGTAGACTTTGTTTACATTTAGAGAGTTTGTTTACAGTTTGCGTCACTTAACATTTGTGCTCTTTGTTTACATTTGTAGTCTGCTTACATTTAGATACTTTGTTTATATTTAGAGGCTTTGTTTACATTTGTTGTCTGTTTACACTTAGAGTCTGTTTACGTTTGTAGTTTTTGTTTACGTTTAGTGTCTTTGTTTACATTTGTAGTCTTTGTTTACAGTTGTAGACTTTCTTAACATTTATAGTCTTTGTTTACATTTTTATTCTTTGTTTACATTTAGAGAGATTGTTTACATGTAGAGTTTTTTTACATTTGTAGTCCTTGTTTACACTTGTAGTCTTTGTTTACATTTAGACTTTGTTTATATTTAGAGACTTTGTTTACATTTGTAGTCCTTTTTTACACCTAGAGTCCTTGTTTACACCAAGAGATTTTGGTTACATTTAGAGTCTTTGTTTATATTTCTAGTATTTGTTTACATTTAGTTTTGTTTACTATTGTAGTAGTTGTTTATATTTGTAGTATTTGTTTACTTTTAGTTTTGTTTACATTTTTATTTTTTGTTTACATTTAGAGTCCCATTTTGTGTCTTTGTTTACATTTGTAGTCTTTGTTTACATTTTTATTCTTTGTTTACATTTAGAGTTCCATTTAGAGTCTTTGTTTACATATAGCTCGTTTGTTTACATTTAGAGCCTTTGTTTACATTTTTAGTCTTTGTTTACATTTTTAGCCTTTGTTTACATTTAGAGTCTTTGTTTATATTTTTAGGCTTTGTTTACATTTAGAGTCTGTTTACATTTGTAGTCCTTGTTTACACCTAGAGTCCTTGTTTATACCCAGAGTTTTTATTACATTTAGAGTCTTTGTTTACATTTTTATTATTTGTTTACATTTAGAGACTTTGTTTACGTTTGCAATCTTTGGTTACATTTAGAGTCTTTGTTTATATTTCTAGTATTTGTTTACATTTAGTTTTGTTTACATTTGTAATCGTTGTTTATATTTGTAGTATTTGTTACTTTTAGTTTTGTTTACATTTGTAGTCTTTGTTTACATTTTAATTTTTTGTTTACATTTAGAGTCCCATTTTGTGTCTTTGTTTACATTTGTAGTCTTTGTTTACATTTTTATTCTTTGTTTACATTTAGAGTTCCATTTAGTGTCTTTGTTTACATTTTTAGTCTTTGTTTACATTTAGAGACTGTTTACGTTTGCAATCTTTGGTTACATTTAGAGTCTTTGTTTATATTTCTAGTATTTGTTTACATTTAGTTTTGTTTACATTTGTAGTCGTTGTTTATATTTGTAGTATTTGTTTACATTTGTAGTCTTTGTTTACATTTGTAATCTTTGTTTGCATTTAGAGACCTTCTTTATATTTAGAGTCTTTGTTTACGTTTGTAGTCTTTGTTTACATTTTTAGTCTTTGTTTTAATTTAGAGTCTGTTTACATTTAAGGTCTTTGTTTACATTTGTAGTCTTTATTTACATTTAAATTCTTTGTTTACATATGTAATCTTTGTATACATTTATAGTGTTTACATTTAGAGTCTTTGTTTACGTTTGCAGTCTTTGTTTACATTTGTAGTCTTTGTCTTTATTTAGAGTGTTAGTTTACGTTTGTAGTTTTTGTTTACATTTGTAGTCTGTTTTATTTAGAGTCTTTGCTTATATTTGTAGTCTTCGTTTACATTTGTAGTCTTTGTTTACATTTGTAATCTTTCTTTGAATTTAGAGACCTTCTTTACATTTAGAGTCTTTGTTTACATTTGTAGCCTTTGTTTACATTTTTAGACTTTGTTTACATATAGAGTCTTTGTTTACATTTGTAGTCTTTGTTTACATTTAGGTCTATGTTTACATTTGCAGTCTTTGTTTACATTTAGAGTCTGTTTACATATTGTTTGTTTTCGTTAGCTGTGACCCTGCTCACCTATGCGCATGCGTGAGGTCTGCATTGATTTTGTTAAAATAGGGTAGAAGCGTAGAAGATGAGAGAATGTTTACATTTTACGAGTGAGAGATAAGTTGCGGTTTCTTTTTTCTTTTTTTTTCTTTTCAGGACATTATTGAATTTTGAGGCGATACTTCTTCGTTATATTTGTATAAAGGCAAAATGCTGATTTTTCCCCCTTGTAATTTTTAAATAAGTGTAGAAGATCAGTTTTATTCTTCGATGCAAAATAAAATCCGTAAACTTAAAAGTAAATGCCTGTTTTCTTTCTTCTTCTTCTTTTTTTTTCAGTTAAAATTATTTTTATTTGCTTACTTGATCTCTAAATTCGTACTATATCTATCATACCTGAACACTTGTTTCATGCACTGATTATAGTAGTAAATTAATTAAAAATGACTTAAATTAGGTAAAATTTACATAATTCATTAATAAAAGAAGAGAAAAAGAACAACGTTTACAGTAGACTTTACCTGTAGTAAAAGTAATATATTTTTTTCTTTTAAATTATACTGCTAAAATAAAAATACCATATTTTTGGATCTCTATTTTACAGAAATTTACAGAAAATCGTATTTAAATCAAATCATTAGATTTTTTTATCATGATTATTTTACACCTTTTATTTTTCGCGCATATTGTCATATAAATTACATTAAATTAAATATTGTTAATTAAAATTAAAAATTAAACTTTAAATTCGCGTAAAAAGGTAAAATAAATATTGAAGACTCATAAAAAGAAAACGAACACGTGTAGAACGAAAAGCGCATTTGGCTAAGTGCCCATCTCATTCAACGCATCACCCCTTTTCCGAGTAGGATCGTTCCGCGAGAGGTAGACATGGTTTACGAAAACGGACAGTATCTAGTCTTTGTTTTCCTTTATAGTCTGTTTACATTTGTAGACTTTGTTTACATTTAGAGAGTTTGTTTACAGTTTGAGTCACTTAACAATTGTGCTCTTTGTTTACATTTGTATTCTTTGTTTACATTTGTAGTCTGCTTACATTTAGACACTTTGTTTATATTTAGAGGCTTTGTTTACATTTGTTGTCTGTTTACACTTAGAGTCTGTTTACGTTTGTAGTTTTTGTTTACGTTTAGTGTCTTTGTTTACATTTGCAGTCTTTGTTTACAGTTGTAGACTTTCTTAACATTTATAGTCTTTGTTTACATTTGTATTCTTTGTTTAAATTTAGAGACTTTGTTGACATTTAGAGTCCGTTTATATTTGTAGTCTTTGTTTACATTTAGAGAGATTACTTACATGTAGAGTTTTTGTTTACATTTGTAGTCCTTGTTTACACTTGTAGTCTTTGCTTACATTTAGTCTTTGTTTATATTTAGAGACTTTGTTTACATTTGTAGTCCTTTTTTACATCTAGAGTCCCATTTTGTGTCTTTGTTTACATTTGTAGTCTTTGTTTACATTTTTATTCTTTGTTTACATTTAGAGTTTCATTTAGAGTCTTTGTTTACATTTAGCGCGTTTGTTTACATTTAGAGCCTTTGTTTACATTTTTAGTCTTTGTTTACATTTTTAGCCTTTATTACATTTAGAGTCTTTGTTTTTGTTTTTAGGCTTTGTTTACATTTAGAGTCTGTTTACATTTGTAGTCCTTGTTTACACCTAGAGTCCTTGTTTATACCCAGAGTTTTTTATTACATTTAGAGTCTTTGTTTACATTTTTATTATTTGTTTACATTTGTAGTCCTTTTTTACACTTAGAGTCCTTGTTTACACCAAGAGATTTTGGTTACATTTAGAGTCTTTGTTTATATTTCTATTATTTGTTTACATTTAGTTTTGTTTACATTTGTAATCGTTGTCTATATTTGTAGTATTTGTAACTTTTAGTTTTGTTTACATTTGTAGTCTTTGTTTACAATTTTATTCTTTGTTTACATTTTTATTCTTTGTTTACATTTAGAGTTCCATTTAGTGTCTTTGTTTACATTTGTAGTCTTTGTTTACATATAGCGCGTTTGTTTACATTTAGAGCCTTTGTTTACATTTTTAGTCTTTGTTTACATTTTTAGCCTTTGTTTACATTTAGAGTCTTTGGTATTATTTTTAGGCTTTGTTTACATTTAGAGTCTGTTTACATTTGTAGTCCTTGTTTACACCTAGAGTCCTTGTTTATACCCAGAGTTTTTTATTACATTTAGAGTCTTTGTTTACATTTTTATTATTTGTTTACATTTTTATTATTTGTTTACATTTAGAGACTTTGTTTACGTTTGCAATCTTTGCTTACATTTAGAGTCTTTGTTTATATTTCTAGTATTTGTTTACATTTAGTTTTGTTTACATTTGTAGTAGTTGTTTATATTTGTAGTATTTGTTTACTTTTAGTTTTGTTTACATTTGTAGTCTTTTTTTACATTTAGAGTGTTAGTTTACGTTTGTAGTTTTTGTTTACATTTGTAGTCCTTTTTTACACCTAGAGTCCTTGTTTACACCAAGAGTTTTTTGTTACATTTAGAGTCTTTGTTTATATTTCTATTATTTGTTTACATTTAGTTTTGTTTACATTTGTAATCGTTGTTTATATTTGTAGTATTTGTTACTTTTAGTTTTGTTTACATTTGTCGTCTTTCATTACATTTTTATTTTTTGTTTACATTTAGAGTCCCATTTTGTGTCTTTGTTTACATTTGTAGTCTTTGTTTACATTTTTATTCTTTGGTTACATTTAGAGTTCCATTTAGTGTCTTTGTTTACATTTTTAGTCTTTGTTTACATTTAGAGACTTTGTTTACGTTTGCAATCTTTGGTTACATTTAGAGTCTTTGTTTATAATTCTAGTATTTGTTTACATTTAGTTTTGTTTACATTTGTAGTCGTTGTTTATATTTGTAGTATTTGTTTACTTTTAGTTTTGTTTACATTTGTAGTCTTTGTTTACATTTAGAGTGTTAGTTTACGTTTGTAGTTTTTGTTTACGTTTGCAGTCTGTTTCCATTTAGAGTCTTTGTTTACATTTGTAGTCTTTGTTTACATTTGTAGTTTTTGTTTACATATGTAGGCTTTGTTTACATTTAGAGTGTTTACATTTAGTCCCTTTGTTTACATTTGTAGTCTTTGTTTACATTTTTAGCCTTTGTTTACATTTAGATTCTTTGTTTTTATTTTTAGACTTTGTTTATATTTAGATTCTGTATACATTTGTAGTCCTTGTTTATACCCAGAGTTTTATTTTACATTTAGAGTCTTTGTTTACATTTTTATTATTTGTTTACATTTAGAGTTTTGTTTACGTTTGCAGTCTTTGTTTACATTTGTAGTCTTTGTTTACATTTAGAGTGTTAGTTTACGTTTGTAGTTTTTGTTTACATTTGTAGTCTGTTTCTATTTAGAGTCTTTGTTTATATTTGTAGTCAATGTTTACATTTGTAGTCTTTGTTTGCATTTAGAGACCTTCTTTATATTTAGAGTCTTTGTTTACGTTTGTAGTCTTTGTTTACACTTTTAGTCTTTGTTTTAATTTAGTGTCTGTTTACATTTAAATTCTTTGTTTACATATGTAGTCTTTGTATACATTTAGATTGTTTACATTTAGAGTCTTTGTTTACGTTTGCAGTCTTTGTTTACATTTGTAGCCTTGTCTACATTTAGAGTGTTAGTTTACGTTTGTAGTTTTTGTTTACATTTGTAGTCTGTTTGTTTATATTTGTAGTCTTTGTTTATATTTGTAGTCTTTGTTTACATTTGTAGTCTTTGTTTACATTTGTAATCTTTCTTTGAATTTAGAGACCTTCTTTACATTTAGAGTCTTTGTTTACATTTGTAGCCTTTGTTTACATTTTTAGACTTTGTTTACATTTTTAGACTTTGTTTACATATAGAGTCTTTGTTTACATTTGTAGTCTTTGTTTACATTTAGGTCTATGTTTGCATTTGCAGTCTTTGTTTACATTTAGAGTCTGTTTACATATGTAGTCTTTGTTTACATTTTTAGTCTGTTTTATTTATAGTTTACATTTGTAGACTTTGTTTACATTTAGAGAGTTTGTTTACAGTTTGCGTCACTTAACATTTGTGCTCTTTGTTTACATTTGTAGTCTGCTTACATTTAGATACTTTGTTTATATTTAGAGGCTTTGTTTACATTTGTTGTCTGTTTACACTTAGAGTCTGTTTACGTTTGTAGTTTTTTTTTACGTTTAGTGTCTTTGTTTACATTTGTAGTCTTTGTTTACAGTTGTAGACTTTCTTAACATTTATAGTCTTTGTTTACATTTTTATTCTTTGTTTACATTTAGAGAGATTGTTTACATGTAGAGTTTTTTTACATTTGTAGTCCTTGTTTACACTTGTAGTCTTTGTTTACATTTAGACTTTGTTTATATTTAGAGACTTTGTTTACATTTGTAGTCCTTTTTTACACCTAGAGTCCTTGTTTACACCAAGAGATTTTGGTTACATTTAGAGTCTTTGTTTATATTTCTAGTATTTGTTTACATTTAGTTTTGTTTACTATTGTAGTAGTTGTTTATATTTGTAGTATTTGTTTACTTTTAGTTTTGTTTACATTTTTATTTTTTGTTTACATTTAGAGTCCCATTTTGTGTCTTTGTTTACATTTGTAGTCTTTGTTTACATTTTTATTCTTTGTTTACATTTAGAGTTCCATTTAGAGTCTTTGTTTACATATAGCGCGTTTGTTTACATTTAGAGCCTTTGTTTACATTTTTAGTCTTTGTTTACATTTTTAGCCTTTGTTTACATTTAGAGTCTTTGTTTATATTTTTAGGCTTTGTTTACATTTAGAGTCTGTTTACATTTGTAGTCCTTGTTTACACCTAGAGTCCTTGTTTATACCCAGAGTTTTTATTACATTTAGAGTCTTTGTTTACATTTTTATTATTTGTTTACATTTAGAGACTTTGTTTACGTTTGCAATCTTTGGTTACATTTAGAGTCTTTGTTTATATTTCTAGTATTTGTTTACATTTAGTTTTGTTTACATTTGTAATCGTTGTTTATATTTGTAGTATTTGTTACTTTTAGTTTTGTTTACATTTGTAGTCTTTGTTTACATTTTAATTTTTTGTTTACATTTAGAGTCCCATTTTGTGTCTTTGTTTACATTTGTAGTCTTTGTTTACATTTTTATTCTTTGTTTACATTTAGAGTTCCATTTAGTGTCTTTGTTTACATTTTTAGTCTTTGTTTACATTTAGAGACTGTTTACGTTTGCAATCTTTGGTTACATTTAGAGTCTTTGTTTATATTTCTAGTATTTGTTTACATTTAGTTTTGTTTACATTTGTAGTCGTTGTTTATATTTGTAGTATTTGTTTACATTTGTAGTCTTTGTTTACATTTGTAATCTTTGTTTGCATTTAGAGACCTTCTTTATATTTAGAGTCTTTGTTTACGTTTGTAGTCTTTGTTTACATTTTTAGTCTTTGTTTTAATTTAGAGTCTGTTTACATTTAAGGTCTTTGTTTACATTTGTAGTCTTTATTTACATTTAAATTCTTTGTTTACATATGTAATCTTTGTATACATTTATAGTGTTTACATTTAGAGTCTTTGTTTACGTTTGCAGTCTTTGTTTACATTTGTAGTCTTTGTCTTTATTTAGAGTGTTAGTTTACGTTTGTAGTTTTTGTTTACATTTGTAGTCTGTTTTATTTAGAGTCTTTGCTTATATTTGTAGTCTTTGTTTACATTTGTAGTCTTTGTTTACATTTGTAATCTTTCTTTGAATTTAGAGACCTTCTTTACATTTAGAGTCTTTGTTTACATTTGTAGCCTTTGTTTACATTTTTAGACTTTGTTTACATATAGAGTCTTTGTTTACATTTGTAGTCTTTGTTTACATTTAGGTCTATGTTTACATTTGCAGTCTTTGTTTACATTTAGAGTCTGTTTACATATTGTTTGTTTTCGTTAGCTGTGACCCTGCTCACCTATGCGCATGCGTGAGGTCTGCATTGATTTTGTTAAAATAGGGTAGAAGCGTAGAAGATGAGAGAATGTTTACATTTTACGAGTGAGAGATAAGTTGCGGTTTCTTTTTTCTTTTTTTTTCTTTTCAGGACATTATTGAATTTTGAGGCGATACTTCTTCGTTATATTTGTATAAAGGCAAAATGCTGATTTTTCCCCCTTGTAATTTTTAAATAAGTGTAGAAGATCAGTTTTATTCTTCGATGCAAAATAAAATCCGTAAACTTAAAAGTAAATGCCTGTTTTCTTTCTTCTTCTTCTTTTTTTTTCAGTTAAAATTATTTTTATTTGCTTACTTGATCTCTAAATTCGTACTATATCTGTCATACCTGAACACTTGTTTCATGCACTGATTATAGTAGTAAATTAATTAAAAATGACTTAAATTAGGTAAAATTTACATAATTCATTAATAAAAGAAGAGAAAAAGAACAACGTTTACAGTAGACTTTACCTGTAGTAAAAGTAATATATTTTTTTCTTTTAAATTATACTGCTAAAATAAAAATACCATATTTTTGGATCTCTATTTTACAGAAATTTACAGAAAATCGTATTTAAATCAAATCATTAGATTTTTTTATCATGATTATTTTACACCTTTTATTTTTCGCGCATATTGTCATATAAATTACATTAAATTAAATATTGTTAATTAAAATTAAAAATTAAACTTTAAATTCGCGTAAAAAGGTAAAATAAATATTGAAGACTCATAAAAAGAAAACGAACACGTGTAGAACGAAAAGCGCATTTGGCTAAGTGCCCATCTCATTCAACGCATCACCCCTTTTCCGAGTAGGATCGTTCCGCGAGAGGTAGACATGGTTTACGAAAACGGACAGTATCTAGTCTTTGTTTTCATTTATAGTCTGTTTACATTTGTAGACTTTGTTTACATTTAGAGAGTTTGTTTACAGTTTGAGTCACTTAACAATTGTGCTCTTTGTTTACATTTGTATTCTTTGTTTACATTTGTAGTCTGCTTACATTTAGACACTTTGTTTATATTTAGAGGCTTTGTTTACATTTGTTGTCTGTTTACACTTACAGTCTGTTTACGTTTGTAGTTTTTGTTTACGTTTAGTGTCTTTGTTTACATTTGCAGTCTTTGTTTACAGTTGTAGACTTTCTTAACATTTATAGTCTTTGTTTACATTTGTATTCTTTGTTTAAATTTAGAGACTTTGTTGACATTTAGAGTCCGTTTATATTTGTAGTCTTTGTTTACATTTAGAGAGATTACTTACATGTAGAGTTTTTGTTTACATTTGTAGTCCTTGTTTACACTTGTAGTCTTTGCTTACATTTAGTCTTTGTTTATATTTAGAGACTTTGTTTACATTTGTAGTCCTTTTTACATCTAGAGTCCCATTTTGTGTCTTTGTTTACATTTGTAGTCTTTGTTTACATTTTTATTCTTTGTTTACATTTAGAGTTTCATTTAGAGTCTTTGTTTACATTTAGCGCGTTTGTTTACATTTAGAGCCTTTGTTTACATTTTTAGTCTTTGTTTACATTTTTAGCCTTTATTACATTTAGAGTCTTTGTTTTTGTTTTTAGGCTTTGTTTACATTTAGAGTCTGTTTACATTTGTAGTCCTTGTTTACACCTAGAGTCCTTGTTTATATCCAGAGTTTTTTATTACATTTAGAGTCTTTGTTTACATTTTTATTATTTGTTTACATTTGTAGTCCTTTTTTACACTTAGAGTCCTTGTTTACACCAAGAGATTTTGGTTACATTTAGAGTCTTTGTTTATATTTCTATTATTTGTTTACATTTAGTTTTGTTTACATTTGTAATCGTTGTCTATATTTGTAGTATTTGTAACTTTTAGTTTTGTTTACATTTGTAGTCTTTGTTTACAATTTTATTCTTTGTTTACATTTTTATTCTTTGTTTACATTTAGAGTTCCATTTAGTGTCTTTGTTTACATTTGTAGTCTTTGTTTACATATAGCGCGTTTGTTTACATTTAGAGACTTTGTTTACATTTTTAGTCTTTGTTTACATTTTTAGCCTTTGTTTACATTTAGAGTCTTTGGTATTATTTTTAGGCTTTGTTTACATTTAGAGTCTGTTTACATTTGTAGTCCTTGTTTACACCTAGAGTCCTTGTTTATACCCAGAGTTTTTTATTACATTTAGAGTCTTTGTTTACATTTTTATTATTTGTTTACATTTTTATTATTTGTTTACATTTAGAGACTTTGTTTACGTTTGCAATCTTTGCTTACATTTAGAGTCTTTGTTTATATTTCTAGTATTTGTTTACATTTAGTTTTGTTTACATTTGTAGTCGTTGTTTATATTTGTAGTATTTGTTTACTTTTAGTTTTGTTTACATTTGTAGTCTTTGTTTACATTTAGAGTGTTAGTTTACGTTTGTAGTTTTTGTTTACATTTGTAGTCTGTTTCCATTTATAGTCTTTGTTTACATTTGTAGTCTTTGTTTACATTTGTAGTCTTTGTTTACATTTGTAGGCTTTGTTTACATATGTAGGCTTTGTTTACATTTAGAGTGTTTACATTTAGTCCCTTTGTTTACACTTGTAGTCTTTGTTTACATTTAGACTTTGTTTATATTTAGAGACTTTGTTTACATTTGTAGTCCTTTTTTACACCTAGAGTCCTTGTTTACACCAAGAGTTTTTTGTTACATTTAGAGTCTTTGTTTATATTTCTATTATTTGTTTACATTTAGTTTTGTTTACATTTGTAATCGTTGTTTATATTTGTAGTATTTGTTACTTTTAGTTTTGGTTACATTTGTAGTCTTTGTTTACATTTTTATTTTTTGTTTACATTTAGAGTCCCATTTTGTGTCTTTGTTTATATTTGTAGTCTTTGTTTACATTTTTATTCTTTGTTTACATTTAGAGTTCCATTTAGTGTCTTTGTTTACATTTTTAGTCTTTGTTTACATTTAGAGACTTTGTTTACGTTTGCAATCTTTGCTTACATTTAGAGTCTTTGTTTATAATTCTAGTATTTGTTTACATTTAGTTTTGTTTACATTTGTAGTCGTTGTTTATATTTGTAGTATTTGTTTACTTTTAGTTTTGTTTACATTTGTAGTCTTTGTTTACATTTAGAGTGTTAGTTTACGTTTGTAGTTTTTGTTTACGTTTGCAGTCTGTTTCCATTTAGAGTCTTTGTTTACATTTGTAGTCTTTGTTTACATTTGTAGTCTTTGTTTACATATGTAGGCTTTGTTTACATTTAGAGTGTTTACATTTAGTCCCTTTGTTTACATTTGTAGTCTTTGTTTACATTTTTAGCCTTTGTTTACATTTAGATTCTTTGTTTTTATTTTTAGACTTTGTTTATATTTAGAGTCTGTATACATTTGTAGTCCTTGTTTATACCCAGAGTTTTATTTTACATTTAGAGTCTTTGTTTACATTTTTATTATTTGTTTACATTTAGAGTTTTGTTTACGTTTGCAGTCTTTGTTTACATTTGTAGTCTTTGTTTACATTTAGAGTGTTAGTTTACGTTTGTAGTTTTTGTTTACATTTGTAGTCTGTTTCTATTTAGAGTCTTTGTTTATATTTGTAGTCAATGTTTACATTTGTAGTCTTTGTTTGCATTTAGACCTTCTTTATATTTAGAGTCTTTGTTTACGTTTGTAGTCTTTGTTTACACTTTTAGTCTGTTTTAATTTAGTGTCTGTTTACATTTAAGGTCTTTGTTTACATTTGTAGTCTTTATTTACATTTAAATTCTTTGTTTACATATGTAGTCTTTGTATACATTTAGATTGTTTACATTTAGAGTCTTTGTTTACGTTTGCAGTCTTTTTTTACATTTGTAGTCTTTGTCTACATTTAGAGTGTTAGTTTACGTTTGTAGTTTTTGTTTACATTTGTAGTCTGTTTTATTTAGAGTCTTTGTTTATATTTGTAGTCTTTGTTTACATTTGTAGTCTTTGTTTACATTTGTAATCTTTCTTTGAATTTAGAGACCTTCTTTACATTTAGAGTCTTTGTTTACATTTGTAGCCTTTGTTTACATTTTTAGACTTTGTTTACATTTTTAGACTTTGTTTACATATAGAGTCTTTGTTTACATTTGTAGTCTTTGTTTACATTTAGGTCTATGTTTGCATTTGCAGTCTTTGTTTACATTTAGAGTCTGTTTACATATGTAGTCTTTGTTTACATTTTTAGTCTGTTTGCATTTAGAGTCTGTTTTATTTATAGTCTGTTTACATTTATAGACTTTGTTTACATTTAGAGAGTTTGTTTACAGTTTGCGTCACTTAACATTTGTGCTCTTTGTTTACATTTGTAGTCTGCTTACATTTAGATACTTTGTTTATATTTAGAGGCTTTGTTTACATTTGTTGTCTGTTTACACTTAGAGTCTGTTTACGTTTGTAGTTTTTGTTTACGTTTAGTGTCTTTGTTTACATTTGTAGTCTTTGTTTACAGTTGTAGACTTTCTTAACATTTATAGTCTTTGTTTACATTTTTATTCTTTGTTTACATTTAGAGAGATTGTTTACATGTAGAGTTTTTTTACATTTGTAGTCCTTGTTTACACTTGTAGTCTTTGTTTACATTTAGACTTTGTTTATATTTAGAGACTTTGTTTACATTTGTAGTCCTTTTTTACACCTAGAGTCCTTGTTTACACCAAGAGATTTTGGTTACATTTAGAGTCTTTGTTTATATTTCTAGTATTTGTTTACATTTAGTTTTGTTTACATTTGTAGTAGTTGTTTATATTTGTAGTATTTGTTTACTTTTAGTTTTGTTTACATTTTTATTTTTTGTTTACATTTAGAGTCCCATTTTGTGTCTTTGTTTACATTTGTAGTCTTTGTTTACATTTTCATTCTTTGTTTACATTTAGAGTCCCATTTTGTGTCTTTGTTTACATTTGTAGTCTTTGTTTACATTTTTATTCTTTGTTTACATTTAGAGTTCCATTTAGAGTCTTTGTTTACATATAGAGCGTTTGTTTACATATAGAGCCTTTGTTTACATTTTTAGTCTTTGTTTACATTTTTAGCCTTTGTTTACATTTAGAGTCTTTGTTTATATTTTTAGGCTTTGTTTACATTTAGAGTCTGTTTACATTTGTAGTCCTTGTTTACAACTAGAGTCCTTGTTTATACCCAGAGTTTTTTATTACATTTAGAGTCTTTGTTTACATTTGTATTCTTTGTTTAAATTTAGAGACTTTGTTGACATTTAGAGTCCGTTTATATTTGTAGTCTTTGTTTACATTTAGAGAGATTACTTACATGTAGAGTTTTTGTTTACATTTGTAGTCCTTGTTTACACTTGTAGTCTTTGCTTACATTTAGTCTTTGTTTATATTTAGAGACTTTGTTTACATTTGTAGTCCTTTTTTACATCTAGAGTCCCATTTTGTGTCTTTGTTTACATTTGTAGTCTTTGTTTACATTTTTATTCTTTGTTTACATTTAGAGTTTCATTTAGAGTCTTTGTTTACATTTAGCGCGTTTGTTTACATTTAGAGCCTTTGTTTACATTTTTAGTCTTTGTTTACATTTTTAGCCTTTATTACATTTAGAGTCTTTGTTTTTGTTTTTAGGCTTTGTTTACATTTAGAGTCTGTTTACATTTGTAGTCCTTGTTTACACCTAGAGTCCTTGTTTATACCCAGAGTTTTTTATTACATTTAGAGTCTTTGTTTACATTTTTATTATTTGTTTACATTTGTAGTCCTTTTTTACACTTAGAGTCCTTGTTTACACCAAGAGATTTTGGTTACATTTAGAGTCTTTGTTTATATTTCTATTATTTGTTTACATTTAGTTTTGTTTACATTTGTAATCGTTGTCTATATTTGTAGTATTTGTAACTTTTAGTTTTATTTACATTTGTAGTCCTTGTTTACAATTTTATTCTTTGTTTACAATTTTATTCTTTGTTTACATTTAGAGTTCCATTTAGTGTCTTTGTTTACATTTGTAGTCTTTGTTTACATATAGCGCGTTTGTTTACATTTAGAGCCTTTGTTTACATTTTTAGTCTTTGTTTACATTTTTAGCCTTTGTTTACATTTAGAGTCTTTGGTATTATTTTTAGGCTTTGTTTACATTTAGAGTCTGTTTACATTTGTAGTCCTTGTTTACACCTAGAGTCCTTGTTTATACCCAGAGTTTTTATTACATTTAGAGTCTTTGTTTACATTTTTATTATTTGTTTACATTTTTATTATTTGTTTACATTTAGAGACTTTGTTTACGTTTGCAATCTTTGCTTACATTTAGAGTCTTTGTTTATATTTCTAGTATTTGTTTACATTTAGTTTTGTTTACATTTGTAGTCGTTGTTTATATTTGTAGTATTTGTTTACTTTTAGTTTTGTTTACATTTGTAGTCTTTGTTTACATTTAGAGTGTTAGTTTACGTTTGTAGTTTTTGTTTACATTTGTAGTCTGTTTCCATTTAGAGTCTTTGTTTACATTTAGAGTGTTAGTTTACGTTTGTAGTTTTTGTTTACATTTATAGTCTGTTTCTATTTAGAGTCTTTGTTTATATTTGTAGTCAATGTTTACATTTGTAGTCTTTGTTTGCATTTAGAGACCTTCTTTATATTTAGAGTCTTTGTTTACGTTTGTAGTCTTTGTTTACACTTTTAGTCTTTGTTTTAATTTAGTGTCTGTTTACATTTAAGGTCTTTGTTTACATTTGTAGTCTTTATTTACATTTAAATTCTTTGTTTACATATGTAGTCTTTGTATACATTTAGATTGTTTACATTTAGAGTCTTTGTTTACGTTTGCAGTCTTTGTTTACATTTGTAGTCTTTGTCTACATTTAGAGTGTTAGTTTACGTTTGTAGTTTTTGTTTACATTTGTAGTCTGTTTTATTTAGAGTCTTTGTTTATATTTGTAGTCTTTGTTTACATTTGTAGTCTTTGTTTACATTTGTAATCTTTCTTTGAATTTAGAGACCTTCTTTACATTTAGAGTCTTTGTTTACATTTGTAGCCTTTGTTTACATTTTTAGACTTTGTTTACATTTTTAGACTTTGTTTACATATAGAGTCTTTGTTTACATTTGTAGTCTTTGTTTACATTTAGGTCTATGTTTGCATTTGCAGTCTTTGTTTACATTTAGAGTCTGTTTACATATGTAGTCTTTGTTTACATTTTTAGTCTGTTTGCATTTAGAGTCTGTTTTATTTATAGTCTGTTTACATTTGTAGACTTTGTTTACATTTAGAGAGTTTGTTTACAGTTTGCGTCACTTAACATTTGTGCTCTTTGTTTACATTTGTAGTCTGCTTACATTTAGATACTTTGTTTATATTTAGAGGCATTGTTTACATTTGTTGTCTGTTTACACTTAGAGTCTGTTTACGTTTGTAGTTTTTGTTTACGTTTAGTGTCTTTGTTTACATTTGTAGTCTTTGTTTACAGTTGTAGACTTTCTTAACATTTATAGTCTTTGTTTACATTTTTATTCTTTGTTTACATTTAGAGAGATTGTTTACATGTAGAGTTTTTTACATTTGTAGTCCTTGTTTACACTTGTAGTCTTTGTTTACATTTAGACTTTGTTTATATTTAGAGACTTTGTTTACATTTGTAGTCCTTTTTTACACCTAGAGTCCTTGTTTACACCAAGAGATTTTGGTTACATTTAGAGTCTTTGTTTATATTTCTAGTATTTGTTTACATTTAGTTTTGTTTACATTTGTAGTCGTTGTTTATATTTGTAGTATTTGTTTACTTTTAGTTTTGTTTACATTTTTATTTTTTGTTTACATTTAGAGTCCCATTTTGTGTCTTTGTTTACATTTGTAGTCTTTGTTTACATTTTTAGGTAGATTCCTTATAGGAGATCTACCTATTGCAATGGTTCTCATGACACGACTTCTGGAAAATTTCATTATATCTTCACCGATCATGACCCCTAGAACTCAAAACCACCCTCCGTTCAAAAGTTTATATATATATATATATATATATATATAGGTATATATATATATATATGTATAACGCTTTTTCCCATGTTAAGTTGTGAACACGATAACTGGAGTAATTTTTATTTAAATTTAACCAGCTCGGGATATGTTGTCAGGACAGTAAAAATCTCGGTCGAGTTCGTAGATGGGGTATCCAGCTGGAAGGGGGTGGAAATTTTCATTTGCCCATAATTTCTTTAATATTGAAAATAGGAAAGTACTTCAAATCAGGCGAATTACCGCCTTACTCTAAAGAACAACTTTTGTATTTAAACTTTTTCAATAACTTCAATTGCTTAAAAGTTACAAGTTAAAAAGTGATTTTTCTTGTGATGAAGCCGACAGTTTCTATAGCTTTCATTGCAAAAATTTATAATCTGATGCTTATGTCACGTGCAAATGATAATAAAAAAGATCACTGAAAATATAATAAAATTTTAATCATGTTTTTAAACAATATAATAATCTGATTTAAAAAAAAAAAAAAAAAAAGTTTAATTTAACAGAAAATATGACGTCACAATTACAACAATGTACTGAGAAAAATGAAATAAAATTTTTAGGTAGATTCCTTATAGGAGATCTACCTATTGCAATGGTTCTCATGACACGACTTCTGGAAAATTTCATTATATCTTCACCGATCATGACCCCTAGAACTCAAAACCACCCTCCGTTCAAAAGTTTATATATATATATATATATATATATATATATAGGTATATATATATATATATGTATAACGCTTTTTCCCATGTTAAGTTGTGAACACGATAACTGGAGTAATTTTTATTTAAATTTAACCAGCTCGGGATATGTTGTCAGGACAGTAAAAATCTCGGTCGAGTTTGTAGATGGGGTATCCAGCTCGAAGGGGGTGGAAATGGTGGGGGTTGGAAATTTTCATTTGCCCATAATTTCTTTAATATTGAAAATAGGAAAGTACTTCAAATCAGGCGAATTACCGCCTTACTCTAAAGAACAACTTTTGTATTTAAACTTTTTCAATAACTTCAATTGCTTAAAAGTTACAAGTTAAAAAGTGATTTTTCTTGTGATGAAGCCGACAGTTTCTATAGCTTTCATTGCAAAAATTTATAATCTGATGCTTATGTCACGTGCAAATGATAATAAAAAAGATCACTGAAAATATAATAAAATTTTAATCATGTTTTTAAACAATATAATAATCTGATTTAAAAAAAAAAAAAAAAGTTTAATTTAACAGAAAATATGACGTCACAATTACAACAATGTACTGAGGAAAATGAAATAAAATTTTATCCGTGATTTTAAACAAATAAAATAAAATTTAATAAAAAAATAATTAAATAAAATCAACATATCTTAGCGCTAAGCAGATTTAGACTTAGCTTTATGACATAGATGCTATAATGTAAAAGATAAATGTCATCGTTTAAAAAAAAAAAAAATTGTAAATCGATGCTAAACGAATTAAACTGGCATGGTAGAAAAGGTAATAAATTTGGGGACATTTAGGTATCCCTTTAACAAATGAACTAGGGACGATTTTAATGAATTTTCCGTTAAAGTTTATTTTCATGAAAATTTAAATTTAAATATTTCATTACTCGAATTCCCTTATTTTGATAAATAAAACTATACCATTTAAAAAAAATAAAGAACACTCTTTTATTGAAAAATGAACTAATAAAGGTTTTAGAAAACTATTACATACTTTTAAATCTTTATTTAAAAAAAATTAATTGTTGCCACTCGACATAAAACAAATACATCCAAATCCTGTGTCATATACGATAGTTTTGTATAAGTATAGATTTTTTGTTTGCCCTTGGAACCTGCCCCTGATGGGAAAAGTGCCTGGAAACACTTGTATCTAGTATTGTCATTGATTATGAAGTCGTGTGCAAAATTTCTGGTCCTTTGGACGACAAGAAGTTGCTGAAAATTGAATTGCAGAATTCCGTTACATACATTAATAATTGCATCATATCAAGTTAATAAAAGTGTGTTAATTAAAAACCTTGTTAAATGCTGTAATTAATAATTTAAAAATATAAAATTAAAATAATACGTCAATCTTAATACAAATATCGTTTGTGGTGAATAGTTTAGAAAATCAGTTAAGGCAAGAATTTAAAATTTACGATTGAAAGTAATACGTTACAGCTTCCTTTGACTTTTTATCTTGTCGAAACAAGATATTGGTCTGTGAAGAGATATGAGGTTTTCGCGTGGAAAGAAAATATAATGACGTCAAAGCTGCCTTTCATCCATCCCCAAGCTCGCCAAATTTTGTCTTGTTGAAGTTTATTTTCATGAAAATTTAAATTTAAATATTTCATTACTCGAATTCCCTTATTTTGATAAATAAAACTATACCATTTAAAAAAAATAAAGAACACTCTTTTATTGAAAAATGAACTAATAAAGGTTTTAGAAAACTATTAAATACTTTTAAATCTTTATTTAAAAAAAATTAATTGTTGCCACTCGACACAAAACAAATACATCCAAATCCTGTGTCATATACGATAGTTTTGTATAAGTATAGATTTTTTGTTTGCCCTTGGAACCTGCCCCTGATGGGAAAAGTGCCTGGAAACACTTGTATCTAGTATTGTCATTGATTATGAAGTCGTGTGCAAAATTTCTGGTCCGTTTTGAATTGCAAAATTCCGTTACATACATTAATAATTGCATCATATCAAGTTAATAAAAGTGTGTTAATTAAAAACCTTGTTAAACGCTGTAATTAATAATTTAAAAATATAAAATTAAAATAATACGTCAATCTTAATACAAATATCGTTTGTGGTGAATAGATTAGAAAATCAGTTTAGGCAAGAATTTAAAATTTACGATTGAAAGTAATACGTTACAGCTTCCTTTGACTTTTTATCTTGTCGAAACAAGATATTGGTCTGTGAAGAGATATGAGGTTTTCGCGTGGAAAGAAAATATAATGACGTCAAAGCTGCCTTTCATCCATCCCCAAGCTCGCCAAATTTTGTCGCCAAGTCAAAAATTTCGTCGTCAACTATCAACTTTTGCAGCCAAATCACAAATTTCATTGCTAAGTCGCAAGTTTTGTCACCAAAATCTCGCCAAATCATGCAATTTACTAAATTTATAACAATTGACATTGAAATTCAGCAGTGCCAAATGGTCAAATGTTAAATAATGTTAATGTTCCAGCTTATGTGAACCAAAACAGTTTCACTTTACAATTTTTACTCATCTGACAATAAGAATCACAAAAACACAATACAAAACTTTCAATAATTCAATAAAAATTACAATGAAATAACTATACAAAAACCGCTACCACTTATCTGTATTTGACTTGATCATAGCAACGCCAGGCTTACCAGAACTAGTAAGATCACAAGTGCATTTTCACGTTTCTATTACTTTTTCTTTTAAAAGAAAGGTATTGAACAACAGTTATATGGATTTTAAATAAAAATTATAATTTTGATTAAGCTTGGGTGGGGAGGGGCCCAATAGCCCCCTCCGGGATTCACCATTGCTGGGATTGTATATCTTTAAGGCTTTTATTTGTTGAATGATTATGAGCTTGAATTTTAAAAAAATTGAAACATTTACAAACCAATAAATTTAGCCTAAAATTTTAAGTAGAATGAATAAAACCCCTTTGTAGTTGAAAATTAAATTTCTTGAAAACAGAATAGCGACGTAAATAATGCAATGTGTGGGAACAAAGCCATTGGATAGGTATTAATGCATATGTAAAATTTCTTTACAATTATTGTAACATTAACGTAAAGGAATCTACCTTTGCCTTTAAGCTTGCCGAAAAGGGATTTTTATTCTTTGTTTACATTTAGAGTTCCATTTCGAGTCTTTGTTTACATATAACGCGTTTGTTTACATTTAGAGCCTTTGTTTACATTTTTAGTCTTTGTTTACATTTTTAGCCTTTGTTTACATTTAGAGTCTTTGTTTATATTTTTAGGCGTTGTTTACATTTAGAGTCTGTTTACATTTGTAGTCCTTGTTTACACCTAGAGTTTGTTTATACCCAGAGTTTTTTATTACATTTAGAGTCTTTGTTTACGTTTGCAATCTTTGGTTACATTTAGAGTCTTTGTTTATATTTCTAGTTTTTGTTTACATTTAGTTTTGTTTACATTTGTAGTCGTTGTTTATATTTGTAGTATTTGTTTACTTTTAGTTTTGTTTACATTTGTAGTCTTTGTTTACATTTAGAGTGTTAGTTTACGTTTGTAGTTTTTGTTTACATTTGTAGTCTGTTTACATTTGCAGTCTTTGTTTACATTTAGTCTGTTTAAATATGTAGTCTTTGTTTACAATTTTAGTCTGTTTGCATTTAGCGTCTGTTTTCATTTATAGTCTGTTTACATTTGTAGACCTTGTTTACATTTAGAGAGTTTGTTTACAGTTTGAGTCACTTAACATTTGTGCTCTTTGTTTACATTTGTATTCTTTGTTTACATTTGTAGTCTGCTTACATTTAGATACTTTGTTTATATTTAGAGGCTTTGTTTACATTTGTTGTCTGTTTACACTTAGTCTGTTTACGTTTGTAGTTTTTGTTTACGTTTAGTGTCTTTGTTTACATTTATAGTCTTTGTTTGCATTTGTATTCTTTGTTTAAATTTAGAGACTTTGTTGACATTTAGAGTCCGTTTATATTTGTAGTCTTTGTTTACATTTAGAGAGATTGTTTACATGCAGAGTTTTTTTACATTTGTAGTCCTTGTTTACACTTGTAGTCTTTGTTTACATTTAGACTTTGTTTATATTTAGAGACTTTGTTTACATTTGTAGTCCTTTTTTACACCTAGAGTCCTTGTTTACACCAAGATTTTTTTGTTACATTTAGAGTCTTTGTTTATATTTCTATTATTTGTTTACATTTAGTTTTGTTTACATTTGTAATCGTTGTTTATATTTGTAGTATTTGTTACTTTTAGTTTTGTTTACATTTGTAGTCTTTGTTTACATTTTTATTTTTTGTTTACATTTAGAGTCCCATTTTGTGTCTTTGTTTACATTTGTAGTCTTTGTTTACATTTTTATTCTTTGTTTACATTTAGAGTTCCATTTAGTGTCTTTGTTTACATTTTTAGTCTTTGTTTACATTTAGAGACTTTGTTTACGTTTGCAATCTTTGGTTACATTTAGAGTCTTTGTTTATATTTCTAGTATTTGTTTACATTTAGTTTTGTTTACATTTGTAGTCGTTGTTTATATTTGTAGTATTTGTTTACTTTTAGTTTTGTTTACATTTGTAGTCTTTGTTTACATTTAGAGTGTTAGTTTACGTTTGTAGTTTTTGTTTACGTTTGCAGTCTGTTTCCATTTAGAGTCTTTGTTTACATTTGTAGTCTTTGTTTACATTTGTAGTCTTTGTTTACATATGTAGGCTTTGTTTACATTTAGAGTGTTTACATTTAGTCCCTTTGTTTACATTTGTAGTCTTTGTTTACATTTTTAGCCTTTGTTTACATTTAGATTCTTTGTTTTTATTTTTAGACTTTGTTTATATTTAGAGTCTGTTTACATTTGTAGTCCTTGTTTATACCCAGAGTTTTATTTTACATTTAGAGTCTTTGTTTACATTTGTAGTGTTTGTTTACATTTAGAGTGTTAGTTTACGTTTGTAGTTTTTGTTTACATTTGTAGTCTGTTTCTATTTAGAGTCTTTGTCTATATTTGTAGTCAATGTTTACATTTGTAGTCTTTGTTTGCATTTAGAGACCTTCTTTATATTTAGAGTCTTTGTTTACGTTTGTAGTCTTTGTTTACACTTTTAGTCTTTGTTTTAATTTAGTGTCTGTTTACATTTAAGGTCTTTGTTTACATTTGTAGTCTTTATTTACATTTAAATTCTTTGTTTACATATGTAGTCTTTGTATACATTTAGATTGTTTACATTTAGAGTCTTTGTTTACGTTTGCAGTCTTTGTTTACATTTGTAGTCTTTGTCTACATTTAGAGTGTTAGTTTACGTTTGTAGTTTTTGTTTACATTTGTAGTCTGTTTTATTTAGAGTCTTTGTTTATATTTGTAGTCTTTGTTTACATTTGTAGTCTTTGTTTACATTTGTAATCTTTCTTTGAATTTAGAGACCTTCTTTACATTTAGAGTCTTTGTTTACATTTGTAGCCTTTGTTTACATTTTTAGACTTTGTTTACATTTTTAGACTTTGTTTACATATAGAGTATTTGTTTACATTTGTAGTCTTTGTTTACATTTAGGTCTATGTTTGCATTTGCAGTCTTTGTTTACATTTAGAGTCTGTTTACATATGTAGTCTTTGTTTACATTTTTAGTCTGTTTGCATTTAGAGTCTGTTTTATTTATAGTCTGTTTACATTTGTAGACTTTGTTTACATTTAGAGAGTTTGTTTACAGTTTGAGTCACTTAACATTTGTGCTCTTTGTTTACATTTGTAGTCTGCTTACATTTAGATACTTTGTTTATATTTAGAAGCATTGTTTACATTTGTTGTCTGTTTACACTTAGAGTCTTTTTACGTTTGTAGTTTTTGTTTACGTTTAGTGTCTTTGTTTACATTTGTAGTCTTTGTTTACATTTTTATTCTTTGTTTACATTTAGAGAGATTGTTTACATGTAGAGTTTTTTTACATTTGTAGTCCTTGTTTACACTTGTAGTCTTTGTTTACATTTAGACTTTGTTTATATTTAGAGACTTTGTTTACATTTGTAGTCCTTTTTTACACCTAGAGTCCTTGTTTACACCAAGAGATTTTGGTTACATTTAGAGTCTTTGTTTATATTTCTAGTATTTGTTTACATTTAGTTTTGTTTACATTTGTAGTCGTTGTTTATATTTGTAGTATTTGTTTACTTTTAGTTTTGTTTACATTTTTATTTTTTGTTTACATTTAGAGTCCCATTTTGTGTCTTTGTTTACATTTGTAGTCTTTGTTTACATTTTCATTCTTTGTTTACATTTAGAGTTCCATTTAAAGTCTTTGTTTACATATAGCGCGTTTGTTTACATTTGGAGCCTTTGTTTACATTTTTAGTCTTTGTTTACATTTTTAGCCTTTGTTTACATTTAGAGTCTTTGTTTATATTTTTAGGCGTTGTTTACATTTAGAGTCTGTTTACATTTGTAGTCCTTGTTTACACCTAGAGTCCTTGTTTATACCCAGATTTTTTATTACATTTAGAGTCTTTGTTTACATTTTTATTTTTTGTTTAGATTTAGAGTCCCATTTTGTGTCTTTGTTTACATTTGTAGTCTTTGTTTACATATAGCGCGTTTGTTTACATTTAGACCCTTTGTTTACATTTTTAGTCTTTGTTTACATTTAGAGACTTTGTTTACGTTTGCAATCTTTGGTTAAATTTAGAGTCTTTGTTTATATTTCTAGTATTTGTTTACATTTAGTTTTGTTTACATTTGTAGTCGTTGTTTATATTTGTAGTATTTGTTTACTTTTAGTTTTGTTTACATTTGTAGTCTTTGTTTACATTTAGAGTGTTAGTTTACGTTTGTAGTTTTTGTTTACATTTGCAGTCTGTTTCCATTTAGAGTCATTGTTTACATTTGTAGTCTTTGTTTACATTTGTAGTCTTTGTTTACATATGTAGGCTTTGTTTACATTTAGAGTGTTTACATTTAGTCCCTTTGTTTACATTTGTAGTCTTTGTTTACATTTTTAGCCTTTGTTTACATTTAGATTCTTTGTTTTTATTTTTAGACTTTGTTTATATTTAGAGTCTGTTTACATTTGTAGTCCTTGTTTATACACAGAGTTTTATTTTACATTTAGAGTCTTTGTTTACATTTTTATTATTTGTTTACATTTAGAGTTTTTGTTTACGTTTGCAGTCTTTGTTTACATTTGTAGTCTTTGTTTACATTTAGAGTGTTAGTTTACGTTTGTAGTTTTTGTTTACATTTGTAGTCTGTTTCTATTTAGAGGCTTTGTTTATATTTGTAGTCTTTGTTTACATTTGTAGTCTTTGTTTACATTTGTAATCTTTGTTTGCATTTAGAGACCTTCTTTATATTTAGAGTCTTTGTTTACGTTTGTAGTCTTTGTTTACATTTTTAGTCTTTGTTTTAATTTAGATTCTGTTTACATTTAAGGTCTTTGTTTACATTTGTAGTCTTTATTTACATTTAAATTCTTTGTTTACATATGTAGTCTTTGTATACATTTAGAGTGTTTACATTTAGAGTTTTTGTTTACGTTTGCAGTCTTTGTTTACATTTGTAGTCTTTGTTTACATTTGTAATCTTTCTTTGCATTTAGAGACCTTCTTTACATTTAGAGTCTGTTTACATATGTAGTCTTTGTTTACATTTTTAATCTGTTTTCTTTTAGAGTCTGTTTTCATTTATAGTCTGTTTACATTTGTAGACTTTGTTTACATTTAGAGAGTTTGTTTACAGTTTGAGTCACTTAACATTTGTGCTCTTTGTTTACATTTGTAGTCTGCTTACATTTAGATACTTTGTTTATATTTAGAGGCTTTGTTTACATTTGTTGTCTGTTTACACTTAGAGTCTGTTTACGTTTGTAGTTTTTGTTTACGTTTAGTGTCTTTGTTTACATTTGTAGTCTTTGTTTACAGTTGTAGACTTTCTTAACATTTATAGTCTTTGTTTACATTTTTATTCTTTGTTTACATTTAGAGAGATTGTTTACATGTAGAGTTTTTTTTACATTTGTAGTCCTTGTTTACACTTGTAGTTTTTGTTTACATTTAGACTTTGTTTATATTTAGAGACTTTGTTTACATTTGTAGTCCTTTTTTACACCTAGAGTCCTTGTTTACACCAAGAGATTTTGGTTACATTTAGAGTCTTTGTTTATATTTCTAGTATTTGTTTACATTTAGTTTTGTTTACATTTGTTGTCGTTGTTTATGTTTGTAGTATTTGTTTACTTTTAGTTTTGTTTACATTTTTATTTTTTGTTTACATTTAGAGTCCCATTTTGTGTCTTTATTACATTTGTAGTCTTTGTTTACATTTTTATTCTTTGTTTACATTTAGAGTTCCATTTAGAGTCTTTGTTTACATATAGCGCGTTTGTTTTCATTTAGAGCCTTTGTTTACATTTTTAGTCTTTGTTTACATTTTAGCCTTTGTTTACATTTAGAGTCTTTGTTTTTATTTTTAGGCTTTGTTTACATTTAGATTCTGTTTACATTTGTAGTCCTTGTTTACACCTAGAGTCCTTGTTTATACCCAGTTTTTTTTATTACATTTAGAGTCTTTGTTTACATTTTTATTATTTGTTTACGTTTAGAGACTTTGTTTACGTTTGCAATCTTTGGTTACATTTAGAGTCTTTGTTTATATTTCTAGTATTTGTTTACATTTAGTTTTGTTTACATTTGTAGTCGTTGTTTATATTTGTAGTATTTATTTATTTTTAGTTTTGTTTACATTTGTAGTCTTTGTTTACATTTATAGTCTTTGTTTACATTTGTAGTCTTTGTTTACATTTGTAATCTTTGTTTGCATTTAGAGACCTTCTTTATATTTAGAGTCTTTGTTTACGTTTGTAGTCTTTGTTTACATTTTTAGTCTTTGTTTTAATTTAGAGTCTGTTTACATTTAAGGTCTTTGTTTACATTTGTAGTCTTTATTTACATTTAAATTCTTTGTTTACATATGTAGTCTTTGTATACATTTATAGTGTTTACATTTAGAGTCTTTGTTTACGTTTGCAATCTTTGTTTACATTTCTAGCCTTTGTCTACATTTAGAGTGTTAGTTTACGTTTGTAGTTTTTGTTTACATTTTTAGTCTGTTTTATTTAGAGTCTTTGTTTATATTTGTAGTCTTTGTTTGCATTTGTAGTCTTTGTTTACATTTGTAATCTTTCTTTGAATTTAGAGACCTTCTTTACATTTAGAGTCTTTGTTTACATTTGTAGCCTTTGTTTACATTTTTAGACTGTGTTTACATTTTTAGACTTTGTTTACATATAGAGTCTTTGTTTACATTTGTAGTCTTTGTTTACATTTAGGTCTATGTTTACATTTGCAGTCTTTGTTTACATTTAGAGTCTGTTTACATATCTAGTCTTTGTTTTCATTTATAGTCTGTTTACATTTGTAGACTTTGTTTACATTTAGAGAGTTTGTTTACAGTTTGAGTCACTTAACATTTGTGCTCTTTGTTTACATTTGTATTCTTTGTTTACATTTGTAGTCTGCTTACATTTAGATACTTTGTTTATATTTAGAGGCTTTGTTTACATTTGTTGTCTGTTTACACTTAGAGTCTGTTTACGTTTGTAGTTTTTGTTTACGTTTAGTGTCTTTGTTTACATTTGCAGTCTTTGTTTACAGTTGTAGACTTTCTTAACATTTATAGTCTTTGTTTACATTTGTATTCTTTGTTTAAATTTAGAGACTTTGTTGACATTTAGAGTCCGTTTATATTTGTAGTCTTTGTTTACATTTAGAGAGATTGTTTACATGTAGAGTTTTTGTTTACATTTGTAGTCCTTGTTTACACTTGTAGTCTTTGTTTACATTTAGTCTTTGTTTATATTTAGAGACTTTGTTTACATTTGTAGTCCTTTTTTACACCTAGAGTCCCATTTTGTGTCTTTGTTTACATTTGTAGTCTTTGTTTACATTTTTATTCTTTGTTTACATTTAGAGTTTCATTTAGAGTCTTTGTTTACATATAGCGCGTTTGTTTACATTTAGAGCCTTTGTTTACATTTTTAGTCTTTGTTTACATTTTTAGCCTTTGTTTACATTTAGAGTCTTTGTTTTTGTTTTTAGGCTTTGTTTACATTTAGAGTCTGTTTACATTTGTAGTCCTTGTTTACACCTAGAGTCCTTGTTTATACCCAGAGTTTTTTATTACATTTAGAGTCTTTGTTTACATTTTTATTATTTGTTTACATTTGTAGTCCTTTTTTACACTTAGAGTCCGTGTTTACACCAAGACTTTTTGGTTACATTTAGAGTCTTTGTTTATATTTCTATTATTTGTTTACATTTAGTTTTGTTTACATTTGTAATCGTTGTCTATATTTGTAACTTTTAGTTTTGTTTACATTTGTAGTCTTTGTTTACAATTTTATTCTTTGTTTACATTTAGAGTTCCATTTAGTGTCTTTGTTTACATTTGTAGTCTTTGTTTACATATAGCGCGTTTGTTTACATTTAGAGCCTTTGTTTACATTTTTAGTCTTTGTTTACATTTTTAGCCTTTGTTTACATTTAGAGTCTTTGGTTTTATTTTTAGGCTTTGTTTACATTTAGAGTCTGTTTACATTTGTAGTCCTTGTTTACACCTAGAGTCCTTGTTTATACCCAGAGTTTTTTATTACATTTAGAGTCTTTGTTTACATTTTTATTATTTGTTTACATTTTTATTATTTGTTTACATTTAGAGACTTTGTTTACGTTTGCAATCTTTGCTTACATTTAGAGTCTTTGTTTATATTTCTAGTATTTGTTTACATTTAGTTTTGTTTACATTTGTAGTCGTTGTTTATATTTGTAGTATTTGTTTACTTTTAGTTTTGTTTACATTTGTAGTCTTTGTTTACATTTAGAGTGTTAGTTTACGTTTGTAGTTTTTGTTTACATTTGTAGTCTGTTTCCATTTAGAGTCTTTGTTTACATTTGTAGTCTTTGTTTACATTTGTAGTCTTTGTTTACATATGTAGGCTTTGTTTACATTTAGAGTGTTTACATTTAGTCCCTTTGTTTACATTTGTAGTCTTTGTTTACATTTTTAGCCTTTGTTTACGTTTAGAGGCTTTGTTTTTGTGTTTACACTTTGTTTATATTTAGAGTCTGTTTACATTTGTAGTCCTTGTTTATACCCAGAGTTTTTTATTACATTTAGAGTCTTTGTTTACATTTTTATTATTTGTTTACATTTAGAATTTTTGTTTACGTTTGCAGTCTTTGTTTACATTTGTAGTCTTTGTTTACATTTAGAGTGTTAGTTTACGTTTGTAGTTTTTGTTGACATTTGTAGTCTGTTTCTATTTAGAGTCTTTGTTTATATTTGTAGTCTTTGTTTACATTTGTAGTCTTTTTTTACATTTGTAATCTTTGTTTGCATTTAGAGACCTTCTTTATATTTAGAGTCTTTGTTTACATTTTTAGTCTTTGTTTTATTTTAGAGTCTGTTTACATATAAGGTCTTTGTTTACATTTGTAGTCTTTATTTACATTTAAATTCTTTGTTTACATATGTAGTCTTTGTATACATTTAGATAGTTTACATTTGTAGTCTTTGTCTACATTTAGAGTGTTAGTTTACGTATATAGTTTTTGTTTACATTTGTAGTCTATTTTATTTAGAGTCTTTGTTTATATTTGTAGTCTTTGTTTACATTTGTAGTCTTTGTTTACATTTGTAATCTTTCTTTACATTTAGAGACCTTCTTTACATTTAGAGTCTTTGTTTACATTTGTAGCCTTTGTTTACATTTTTAGACTTTGTTTACATATTTAGACTTTGTTTACATATAGAGTCTGTTTACATTTGTAGTCTTTGTTTACATTTAGGTCTATGTTTACATTTGCAGTCTTTGTTTACATTTAGAGTCTGTTTACATATGTAGTCTTTGTTTACATTTTTAGTCTGTTTGCATTTAGAGTCTGTTTTCATTTATAGTCTGTTTACATTTGTAGACTTTGTTTACATTTCGTGAGTTTGTTTACAGTTTGAGTCACTTAACATTTGTGCTCTTTGTTTACATTTGTATTCTTTGTTTACATTTGTAGTCTGCTTACATTTAGATACTTTGTTTATATTTAGATGCTTTGTTTACATTTGTTGTCTGTTTACACTTAGTCTGTTTACGTTTGTAGTTTTTGTTTACGTTTAGTGTCTTTGTTTACATTTGTAGTCTTTGTTTACAGTTGTAGACTTTCTTAACATTTATAGTCTTTGTTTGCATTTGTATTCTTTGTTTAAATTTAGAGACCTTCTTTATATTTAGAGTCTTTGTTTACGTTTGTAGTCTTTGTTTACATTTTTAGTCTTTGTTTTAATTTAGATTCTGTTTACATTTAAGGTCTTTGTTTACATTTGTAGTCTTTATTTACATTTAAATTCTTTGTTTACATATGTAGTCTTTGTATACATTTAGAGTGTTTACATTTAGAGTTTTTGTTTACGTTTGCAGTCTTTGTTTACATTTGTAGTCTTTGTTTACATTTGTAATCTTTCTTTGCATTTAGAGACCTTCTTTACATTTAGAGTCTGTTTACATATGTAGTCTTTGTTTACATTTTTAATCTGTTTTCTTTTAGAGTCTGTTTTCATTTATAGTCTGTTTACATTTGTAGACTTTGTTTACATTTAGAGAGTTTGTTTACAGTTTGAGTCACTTAACATTTGTGCTCTTTGTTTACATTTGTAGTCTGCTTACATTTAGATACTTTGTTTATATTTAGAGGCTTTGTTTACATTTGTTGTCTGTTTACACTTAGAGTCTGTTTACGTTTGTAGTTTTTGTTTACGTTTAGTGTCTTTGTTTACATTTGTAGTCTTTGTTTACAGTTGTAGACTTTCTTAACATTTATAGTCTTTGTTTACATTTTTATTCTTTGTTTACATTTAGAGAGATTGTTTACATGTAGAGTTTTTTTTACATTTGTAGTCCTTGTTTACACTTGTAGTTTTTGTTTACATTTAGACTTTGTTTATATTTAGAGACTTTGTTTACATTTGTAGTCCTTTTTTACACCTAGAGTCCTTGTTTACACCAAGAGATTTTGGTTACATTTAGAGTCTTTGTTTATATTTCTAGTATTTGTTTACATTTAGTTTTGTTTACATTTGTTGTCGTTGTTTATGTTTGTAGTATTTGTTTACTTTTAGTTTTGTTTACATTTTTATTTTTTGTTTACATTTAGAGTCCCATTTTGTGTCTTTATTACATTTGTAGTCTTTGTTTACATTTTTATTCTTTGTTTACATTTAGAGTTCCATTTAGAGTCTTTGTTTACATATAGCGCGTTTGTTTTCATTTAGAGCCTTTGTTTACATTTTTAGTCTTTGTTTACATTTTAGCCTTTGTTTACATTTAGAGTCTTTGTTTTTATTTTTAGGCTTTGTTTACATTTAGATTCTGTTTACATTTGTAGTCCTTGTTTACACCTAGAGTCCTTGTTTATACCCAGTTTTTTTTATTACATTTAGAGTCTTTGTTTACATTTTTATTATTTGTTTACGTTTAGAGACTTTGTTTACGTTTGCAATCTTTGGTTACATTTAGAGTCTTTGTTTATATTTCTAGTATTTGTTTACATTTAGTTTTGTTTACATTTGTAGTCGTTGTTTATATTTGTAGTATTTATTTATTTTTAGTTTTGTTTACATTTGTAGTCTTTGTTTACATTTATAGTCTTTGTTTACATTTGTAGTCTTTGTTTACATTTGTAATCTTTGTTTGCATTTAGAGACCTTCTTTATATTTAGAGTCTTTGTTTACGTTTGTAGTCTTTGTTTACATTTTTAGTCTTTGTTTTAATTTAGAGTCTGTTTACATTTAAGGTCTTTGTTTACATTTGTAGTCTTTATTTACATTTAAATTCTTTGTTTACATATGTAGTCTTTGTATACATTTATAGTGTTTACATTTAGAGTCTTTGTTTACGTTTGCAATCTTTGTTTACATTTCTAGCCTTTGTCTACATTTAGAGTGTTAGTTTACGTTTGTAGTTTTTGTTTACATTTTTAGTCTGTTTTATTTAGAGTCTTTGTTTATATTTGTAGTCTTTGTTTGCATTTGTAGTCTTTGTTTACATTTGTAATCTTTCTTTGAATTTAGAGACCTTCTTTACATTTAGAGTCTTTGTTTACATTTGTAGCCTTTGTTTACATTTTTAGACTGTGTTTACATTTTTAGACTTTGTTTACATATAGAGTCTTTGTTTACATTTGTAGTCTTTGTTTACATTTAGGTCTATGTTTACATTTGCAGTCTTTGTTTACATTTAGAGTCTGTTTACATATCTAGTCTTTGTTTTCATTTATAGTCTGTTTACATTTGTAGACTTTGTTTACATTTAGAGAGTTTGTTTACAGTTTGAGTCACTTAACATTTGTGCTCTTTGTTTACATTTGTATTCTTTGTTTACATTTGTAGTCTGCTTACATTTAGATACTTTGTTTATATTTAGAGGCTTTGTTTACATTTGTTGTCTGTTTACACTTAGAGTCTGTTTACGTTTGTAGTTTTTGTTTACGTTTAGTGTCTTTGTTTACATTTGCAGTCTTTGTTTACAGTTGTAGACTTTCTTAACATTTATAGTCTTTGTTTACATTTGTATTCTTTGTTTAAATTTAGAGACTTTGTTGACATTTAGAGTCCGTTTATATTTGTAGTCTTTGTTTACATTTAGAGAGATTGTTTACATGTAGAGTTTTTGTTTACATTTGTAGTCCTTGTTTACACTTGTAGTCTTTGTTTACATTTAGTCTTTGTTTATATTTAGAGACTTTGTTTACATTTGTAGTCCTTTTTTACACCTAGAGTCCCATTTTGTGTCTTTGTTTACATTTGTAGTCTTTGTTTACATTTTTATTCTTTGTTTACATTTAGAGTTTCATTTAGAGTCTTTGTTTACATATAGCGCGTTTGTTTACATTTAGAGCGTTTGTTTACATTTTTAGTCTTTGTTTACATTTTTAGCCTTTGTTTACATTTAGAGTCTTTGTTTTTGTTTTTAGGCTTTGTTTACATTTAGAGTCTGTTTACATTTGTAGTCCTTGTTTACACCTAGAGTCCTTGTTTATACCCAGAGTTTTTTATTACATTTAGAGTCTTTGTTTACATTTTTATTATTTGTTTACATTTGTAGTCCTTTTTTACACTTAGAGTCCGTGTTTACACCAAGACTTTTTGGTTACATTTAGAGTCTTTGTTTATATTTCTATTATTTGTTTACATTTAGTTTTGTTTACATTTGTAATCGTTGTCTATATTTGTAACTTTTAGTTTTGTTTACATTTGTAGTCTTTGTTTACAATTTTATTCTTTGTTTACATTTAGAGTTCCATTTAGTGTCTTTGTTTACATTTGTAGTCTTTGTTTACATATAGCGCGTTTGTTTACATTTAGAGCCTTTGTTTACATTTTTAGTCTTTGTTTACATTTTTAGCCTTTGTTTACATTTAGAGTCTTTGGTTTTATTTTTAGGCTTTGTTTACATTTAGAGTCTGTTTACATTTGTAGTCCTTGTTTACACCTAGAGTCCTTGTTTATACCCAGAGTTTTTTATTACATTTAGAGTCTTTGTTTACATTTTTATTATTTGTTTACATTTTTATTATTTGTTTACATTTAGAGACTTTGTTTACGTTTGCAATCTTTGCTTACATTTAGAGTCTTTGTTTATATTTCTAGTATTTGTTTACATTTAGTTTTGTTTACATTTGTAGTCGTTGTTTATATTTGTAGTATTTGTTTACTTTTAGTTTTGTTTACATTTGTAGTCTTTGTTTACATTTAGAGTGTTAGTTTACGTTTGTAGTTTTTGTTTACATTTGTAGTCTGTTTCCATTTAGAGTCTTTGTTTACATTTGTAGTCTTTGTTTACATTTGTAGTCTTTGTTTACATATGTAGGCTTTGTTTACATTTAGAGTGTTTACATTTAGTCCCTTTGTTTACATTTGTAGTCTTTGTTTACATTTTTAGCCTTTGTTTACGTTTAGAGGCTTTGTTTTTGTGTTTACACTTTGTTTATATTTAGAGTCTGTTTACATTTGTAGTCCTTGTTTATACCCAGAGTTTTTTATTACATTTAGAGTCTTTGTTTACATTTTTATTATTTGTTTACATTTAGAATTTTTGTTTACGTTTGCAGTCTTTGTTTACATTTGTAGTCTTTGTTTACATTTAGAGTGTTAGTTTACGTTTGTAGTTTTTGTTGACATTTGTAGTCTGTTTCTATTTAGAGTCTTTGTTTATATTTGTAGTCTTTGTTTACATTTGTAGTCTTTTTTTACATTTGTAATCTTTGTTTGCATTTAGAGACCTTCTTTATATTTAGAGTCTTTGTTTACATTTTTAGTCTTTGTTTTATTTTAGAGTCTGTTTACATATAAGGTCTTTGTTTACATTTGTAGTCTTTATTTACATTTAAATTCTTTGTTTACATATGTAGTCTTTGTATACATTTAGATAGTTTACATTTGTAGTCTTTGTCTACATTTAGAGTGTTAGTTTACGTATATAGTTTTTGTTTACATTTGTAGTCTATTTTATTTAGAGTCTTTGTTTATATTTGTAGTCTTTGTTTACATTTGTAGTCTTTGTTTACATTTGTAATCTTTCTTTACATTTAGAGACCTTCTTTACATTTAGAGTCTTTGTTTACATTTGTAGCCTTTGTTTACATTTTTAGACTTTGTTTACATATTTAGACTTTGTTTACATATAGAGTCTGTTTACATTTGTAGTCTTTGTTTACATTTAGGTCTATGTTTACATTTGCAGTCTTTGTTTACATTTAGAGTCTGTTTACATATGTAGTCTTTGTTTACATTTTTAGTCTGTTTGCATTTAGAGTCTGTTTTCATTTATAGTCTGTTTACATTTGTAGACTTTGTTTACATTTCGTGAGTTTGTTTACAGTTTGAGTCACTTAACATTTGTGCTCTTTGTTTACATTTGTATTCTTTGTTTACATTTGTAGTCTGCTTACATTTAGATACTTTGTTTATATTTAGATGCTTTGTTTACATTTGTTGTCTGTTTACACTTAGTCTGTTTACGTTTGTAGTTTTTGTTTACGTTTAGTGTCTTTGTTTACATTTGTAGTCTTTGTTTACAGTTGTAGACTTTCTTAACATTTATAGTCTTTGTTTGCATTTGTATTCTTTGTTTAAATTTAGAGACTTTGTTGACATTTAGAGTCCGTTTATATTTGTAGTCTTTGTTTACATTTAGAGAGATTGTTTACATGTAGAGTTTTTGTTTACATTTGTAGTCCTTGTTTACACTTGTAGTCTTTGTTTACATTTAGACTTTGTTTATATTTAGAGACTTTCTTTACATTTGTAGTCCTTTTTTACACCTAGAGTCCTTGTTTACACCAAGAGTTTTTGGTTACATTTAGAGTCTTTGTTTATATTTCTATTATTTGTTTACATTTAGTTTTGTTTACATTTGTAATCGTTGTTTATATTTGTAGTATTTGTTACTTTTAGTTTTGTTTACATTTGTAGTCTTTGTTTACATTTTAATTTTTTGTTTACATTTAGAGTCCCATTTTGTGTCTTTGTTTACATTTGTAGTCTTTGTTTACATTTTTATTCTTTGTTTACATTTAGAGTTCCATTTAGTGTCTTTGTTTACATTTTTAGTCTTTGTTTACATTTAGAGACTTTGTTTACGTTTGCAATCTTTGGTTACATTTAGAGTCTTTGTTTATATTTCTAGTATTTGTTTACATTTAGTTTTGTTTACATTTGTAGTCGTTGTTTATATTTGTAGTATTTGTTTACATTTGTAGTCTTTGTTTACATTTGTAATCTTTGTTTGCATTTAGAGACCTTCTTTATATTTAGAGTCTTTGTTTACGTTTGTAGTCTTTGTTTACATTTTTAGTCTTTGTTTTAATTTAGAGTCTGTTTACATTTAAGGTCTTTGTTTACATTTGTAGTCTTTATTTACAATTAAATTCTTTGTTTACATATGTAGTCTTTGTATACATTTATAGTGTTTACATTTAGAGTCTTTGTTTACGTTTGCAGTCTTTGTTTACATTTGTAGCCTTTGTCTACATTTAGAGTGTTAGTTTACGTTTGTAGTTTTTGTTTACATTTGAAGTCTGTTTTATTTAGAGTCTTTGCTTATATTTGTAGTCTTTGTTTACATTTGTAGTCTTTGTTTACATTTGTAATCTTTCTTTGAATTTAGAGACCTTCTTTACATTTAGAGTCTTTGTTTACATTTGTAGCCTTTGTTTACATTTTTAGACTTTGTTTACATATAGAGTCTTTGCTTACATTTGTAGTCTTTGTTTACATTTAGGTCTATGTTTACATTTGCAGTCTTTGTTTACATTTAGAGTCTGTTTACATATTGTTTGTTTTCGTTAGCTGTGACCCTGCTCACCTATGCGCATGCGTGAGGTCTGCATTGATTTTGTTAAAATAGGGTAGAAGCGTAGAAGATGAGAGAATGTTTACATTTTACGAGTGAGAGATAAGTTGCGGTTTCTTTTTTCTTTTTTTTTCTTTTCAGGACATTATTGAATTTTGAGGCGATACTTCTTCGTTATATTTGTATAAAGGCAAAATGCTGATTTTTCCCCCTTGTAATTTTTAAATAAGTGTAGAAGATCAGTTTCATTCTTCGATGCAAAATAAAATCCGTAAACTTAAAAGTAAATGCCTGTTTTCTTTCTTCTTCTTCTTTTTTTTTCAGTTAAAATTATTTTTATTTGCTTACTTGATCTCTAAATTCGTACTATATCTGTCATACCTAAACACTTGCTTCATGCACTGATTATAGTAGTAAATTAATTAAAAATGACTTAAATTAGTTAAAATTTACATAATTCATTAATAAAAGAAGAGAAAAAGAACAACGTTTACAGTAGACTTTACCTGTAGTAAAAGTAATATATTTTTTTCTTTTAAATTATACTGCTAAAATAAAAATACCATATTTTTGGATCTCTATTTTACAGAAATTTACAGAAAATCTTATTTAAATCAAATCATTAGATTTTTTTATCATGATTATTTTACACCTTTTATTTTTCGCGCATATTGTCATATAAATTACATTAAATAAAATATTGTTAATTAAAATTAAAAATTAAACTTTAAATTCGCGTAAAAATGTAAAATAAATATTGAAGACTCATAAAAAGAAAACGAACACGTGTAGAACGAAAAGCGCATTTGGCTAAGTGCCCATCTCATTCAACGCATCACCCCTTTTCCGAGTAGGATCGTTCCGCGAGAGGTAGACATGGTTTACGAAAACGGACAGTATCTAGTCTTTGTTTTCATTTATAGTCTGTTTACATTTGTAGACTTTGTTTACATTTAGAGAGTTTGTTTACAGTTTGAGTCACTTAACATTTGTGCTCTTTGTTTACATTTGTAGTCTGCTTACATTTAGACACTTTGTTTATATTTAGAGGCTTTGTTTACATTTGTTGTCTGTTTACACTTAGAGTCTGTTTACGTTTGTAGTTTTTGTTTACGTTTAGTGTCTTTGTTTACATTTGCAGTCTTTGTTTACAGTTGTAGACTTTCTTAACATTTATAGTCTTTGTTTACATTTGTATTCTTTGTTTAAATTTAGAGACTTTGTTGACATTTAGAGTCCGTTTATATTTGTAGTCTTTGTTTACATTTAGAGAGATTACTTACATGTAGAGTTTTTGTTTACATTTGTAGTCCTTGTTTACACTTGTAGTCTTTGCTTACATTTAGTCTTTGTTTATATTTAGAGACTTTGTTTACATTTGTAGTCCTTTTTTACATCTAGAGTCCCATTTTGTGTCTTTGTTTACATTTGTAGTCTTTGTTTACATTTTTATTCTTTGTTTACATTTAGAGTTTCATTTAGAGTCTTTGTTTACATTTAGCGCGTTTGTTTACATTTAGAGCCTTTGTTTACATTTTTTGTCTTTGTTTACATTTTTAGCCTTTATTAGATTTAGAGTCTTTGTTTTTGTTTTTAGGCTTTGTTTACATTTTGAGTCGGTTTACATTTGTAGTCCTTGTTTACACCTAGAGTCCTTGTTTATACCCAGAGTTTTTTATTACATTTAGAGTCTTTGTTTACATTTTTATTATTTGTTTACATTTGTAGTCCTTTTTTACACTTAGAGTCCTTGTTTACACCAAGAGATTTTGGTTACATTTAGAGTCTTTGTTTATATTTCTATTATTTGTTTACATTTAGTTTTGTTTACATTTGTAATCGTTGTCTATATTTGTAGTATTTGTAACTTTTAGTTTTGTTTACATTTGTAGTCTTTGTTTACAATTTTATTCTTTGTTTACAATTTTATTCTTTGTTTACATTTAGAGTTCCATTTAGTGTCTTTGTTTACATTTGTAGTCTTTGTTTACATATAGCGCGTTTGTTTACATTTAGAGCCTTTGTTTACATTTTTAGTCTTTGTTTACATTTTTAGCCTTTGTTTACATTTAGAGTCTTTGGTATTATTTTTAGGCTTTGTTTACATTTAGAGTCTGTTTACATTTGTAGTCCTTGTTTACACCTAGAGTCCTTGTTTATACCCAGAGTTTTTTATTACATTTAGAGTCTTTGTTTACATTTTTATTATTTGTTTACATTTTTATTATTTGTTTACATTTAGAGACTTTGTTTACGTTTGCAATCTTTGCTTACATTTAGAGTCTTTGTTTATATTTCTAGTATTTTTTACATTTAGTTTTGTTTACATTTGTAGTCGTTGTTTATATTTGTAGTATTTGTTTACTTTTAGTTTTGTTTACATTTGTAGTCTTTTTTTACATTTAGAGTGTTAGTTTACGTTTGTAGTTTTTGTTTACATTTGTAGTCCTTTTTTACACCTAGAGTCCTTGTTTACACCAAGAGTTTTTTGTTACATTTAGAGTCTTTGTTTATATTTCTATTATTTGTTTACATTTAGTTTTGTTTACATTTGTAATCGTTGTTTATATTTGTAGTATTTGTTACTTTTAGTTTTGTTTACATTTGTCGTCTTTCTTTACATTTTTATTTTTTGTTTACATTTAGAGTCCCATTTTGTGTCTTTGTTTACATTTGTAGTCTTTGTTTACATTTTTATTCTTTGGTTACATTTAGAGTTCCATTTAGTGTCTTTGTTTACATTTTTAGTCTTTGTTTACATTTAGAGACTTTGTTTACCTTTGCAATCTTTGGTTACATTTAGAGTCTTTGTTTATAATTCTAGTATTTGTTTACATTTAGTTTTGTTTACATTTGTAGTCGTTGTTTATATTTGTAGTATTTGTTTACTTTTAGTTTTGTTTACATTTGTAGTCTTTGTTTACATTTAGAGTGTTAGTTTACGTTTGTAGTTTTTGTTTACGTTTGCAGTCTGTTTCCATTTAGAGTCTTTGTTTACATTTGTAGTCTTTGTTTACATTTGTAGTCTTTGTTTACATATGTAGGCTTTGTTTACATTTAGAGTGTTTACATTTAGTCCCTTTGTTTACATTTGTAGTCTTTGTTTACATTTTTAGCGTTTGTTTACATTTAGATTCTTTGTTTTTATTTTTAGACTTTGTTTATATTTAGAGTCTGTATACATTTGTAGTCCTTGTTTATACCCAGAGTTTTATTTTACATTTAGAGTCTTTGTTTACATTTTTATTATTTGTTTACATTTAGAGTTTTGTTTACGTTTGCAGTCTTTGTTTACATTTGTAGTCTTTGTTTACATTTAGAGTGTTAGTTTACGTTTGTAGTTTTTGTTTACATTTGTAGTCTGTTTCTATTTAGAGTCTTTGTTTATATTTGTAGTCAATGTTTACATTTGTAGTCTTTGTTTGCATTTAGAGACCTTCTTTATATTTAGAGTCTTTGTTTACGTTTGTAGTCTTTGTTTACACTTTTAGTCTTTGTTTTAATTTAGTGTCTGTTTACATTTAAGGTCTTTGTTTACATTTGTAGTCTTTATTTACATTTAAATTCTTTGTTTACATATGTAGTCTTTGTATACATTTAGATTGTTTACATTTAGAGTCTTTGTTTACGTTTGCAGTCTTTGTTTACATTTGTAGTCTTTGTCTACATTTAGAGTGTTAGTTTACGTTTGTAGTTTTTGTTTACATTTGTAGTCTGTTTTATTTAGAGTCTTTGTTTATATTTGTAGTCTTTGTTTACATTTGTAGTCTTTGTTTACATTTGTAATCTTTCTTTGAATTTAGAGACCTTCTTTACATTTAGATTTTTTTAGATTATTTTAGATTTATTTAGATTTTTTAGATTTTAGATTACTTTAGACTTTGTTTACATTTTTAGACTTTGTTTACATATAGAGTCTTTGTTTACATTTGTAGTCTTTGTTTACATTTAGGTCTATGTTTGCATTTGCAGTCTTTGTTTACATTTAGAGTCTGTTTACATATGTAGTCTTTGTTTACATTTTTAGTCTGTTTGCATTTAGAGTCTGTTTTATTTATAGTTTACATTTGTAGACTTTGTTTACATTTAGAGAGTTTGTTTACAGTTTGCGTCACTTAACATTTGTGCTCTTTGTTTACATTTGTAGTCTGCTTACATTTAGATACTTTGTTTATATTTAGAGGCTTTGTTTACATTTGTTGTCTGTTTACACTTAGAGTCTGTTTACGTTTGTAGTTTTTGTTTACGTTTAGTGTCTTTGTTTACATTTGTAGTCTTTGTTTACAGTTGTAGACTTTCTTAACATTTATAGTCTTTGTTTACATTTTTATTCTTTGTTTACATTTAGAGAGATTGTTTACATGTAGAGTTTTTTTACATTTGTAGTCCTTGTTTACACTTGTAGTCTTTGTTTACATTTAGACTTTGTTTATATTTAGAGACTTTGTTTACATTTGTAGTCCTTTTTTACACCTAGAGTCCTTGTTTACACCAAGAGATTTTGGTTACATTTAGAGTCTTTGTTTATATTTCTAGTATTTGTTTACATTTAGTTTTGTTTACTATTGTAGTAGTTGTTTATATTTGTAGTATTTGTTTACTTTTAGTTTTGTTTACATTTTTATTTTTTGTTTACATTTAGAGTCCCATTTTGTGTCTTTGTTTACATTTGTAGTCTTTGTTTACATTTTTATTCTTTGTTTACATTTAGAGTTCCATTTAGAGTCTTTGTTTACATATAGCTCGTTTGTTTACATTTAGAGCCTTTGTTTACATTTTTAGTCTTTGTTTACATTTTTAGCCTTTGTTTACATTTAGAGTCTTTGTTTATATTTTTAGGCTTTGTTTACATTTAGAGTCTGTTTACATTTGTAGTCCTTGTTTACACCTAGAGTCCTTGTTTATACCCAGAGTTTTTATTACATTTAGAGTCTTTGTTTACATTTTTATTATTTGTTTACATTTAGAGACTTTGTTTACGTTTGCAATCTTTGGTTACATTTAGAGTCTTTGTTTATATTTCTAGTATTTGTTTACATTTAGTTTTGTTTACATTTGTAATCGTTGTTTATATTTGTAGTATTTGTTACTTTTAGTTTTGTTTACATTTGTAGTCTTTGTTTACATTTTAATTTTTTGTTTACATTTAGAGTCCCATTTTGTGTCTTTGTTTACATTTGTAGTCTTTGTTTACATTTTTATTCTTTGTTTACATTTAGAGTTCCATTTAGTGTCTTTGTTTACATTTTTAGTCTTTGTTTACATTTAGAGACTGTTTACGTTTGCAATCTTTGGTTACATTTAGAGTCTTTGTTTATATTTCTAGTATTTGTTTACATTTAGTTTTGTTTACATTTGTAGTCGTTGTTTATATTTGTAGTATTTGTTTACATTTGTAGTCTTTGTTTACATTTGTAATCTTTGTTTGCATTTAGAGACCTTCTTTATATTTAGAGTCTTTGTTTACGTTTGTAGTCTTTGTTTACATTTTTAGTCTTTGTTTTAATTTAGAGTCTGTTTACATTTAAGGTCTTTGTTTACATTTGTAGTCTTTATTTACATTTAAATTCTTTGTTTACATATGTAATCTTTGTATACATTTATAGTGTTTACATTTAGAGTCTTTGTTTACGTTTGCAGTCTTTGTTTACATTTGTAGTCTTTGTCTTTATTTAGAGTGTTAGTTTACGTTTGTAGTTTTTGTTTACATTTGTAGTCTGTTTTATTTAGAGTCTTTGCTTATATTTGTAGTCTTCGTTTACATTTGTAGTCTTTGTTTACATTTGTAATCTTTCTTTGAATTTAGAGACCTTCTTTACATTTAGAGTCTTTGTTTACATTTGTAGCCTTTGTTTACATTTTTAGACTTTGTTTACATATAGAGTCTTTGTTTACATTTGTAGTCTTTGTTTACATTTAGGTCTATGTTTACATTTGCAGTCTTTGTTTACATTTAGAGTCTGTTTACATATTGTTTGTTTTCGTTAGCTGTGACCCTGCTCACCTATGCGCATGCGTGAGGTCTGCATTGATTTTGTTAAAATAGGGTAGAAGCGTAGAAGATGAGAGAATGTTTACATTTTACGAGTGAGAGATAAGTTGCGGTTTCTTTTTTCTTTTTTTTTCTTTTCAGGACATTATTGAATTTTGAGGCGATACTTCTTCGTTATATTTGTATAAAGGCAAAATGCTGATTTTTCCCCCTTGTAATTTTTAAATAAGTGTAGAAGATCAGTTTTATTCTTCGATGCAAAATAAAATCCGTAAACTTAAAAGTAAATGCCTGTTTTCTTTCTTCTTCTTCTTTTTTTTTCAGTTAAAATTATTTTTATTTGCTTACTTGATCTCTAAATTCGTACTATATCTATCATACCTGAACACTTGTTTCATGCACTGATTATAGTAGTAAATTAATTAAAAATGACTTAAATTAGGTAAAATTTACATAATTCATTAATAAAAGAAGAGAAAAAGAACAACGTTTACAGTAGACTTTACCTGTAGTAAAAGTAATATATTTTTTTCTTTTAAATTATACTGCTAAAATAAAAATACCATATTTTTGGATCTCTATTTTACAGAAATTTACAGAAAATCGTATTTAAATCAAATCATTAGATTTTTTTATCATGATTATTTTACACCTTTTATTTTTCGCGCATATTGTCATATAAATTACATTAAATTAAATATTGTTAATTAAAATTAAAAATTAAACTTTAAATTCGCGTAAAAAGGTAAAATAAATATTGAAGACTCATAAAAAGAAAACGAACACGTGTAGAACGAAAAGCGCATTTGGCTAAGTGCCCATCTCATTCAACGCATCACCCCTTTTCCGAGTAGGATCGTTCCGCGAGAGGTAGACATGGTTTACGAAAACGGACAGTATCTAGTCTTTGTTTTCCTTTATAGTCTGTTTACATTTGTAGACTTTGTTTACATTTAGAGAGTTTGTTTACAGTTTGAGTCACTTAACAATTGTGCTCTTTGTTTACATTTGTATTCTTTGTTTACATTTGTAGTCTGCTTACATTTAGACACTTTGTTTATATTTAGAGGCTTTGTTTACATTTGTTGTCTGTTTACACTTAGAGTCTGTTTACGTTTGTAGTTTTTGTTTACGTTTAGTGTCTTTGTTTACATTTGCAGTCTTTGTTTACAGTTGTAGACTTTCTTAACATTTATAGTCTTTGTTTACATTTGTATTCTTTGTTTAAATTTAGAGACTTTGTTGACATTTAGAGTCCGTTTATATTTGTAGTCTTTGTTTACATTTAGAGAGATTACTTACATGTAGAGTTTTTGTTTACATTTGTAGTCCTTGTTTACACTTGTAGTCTTTGCTTACATTTAGTCTTTGTTTATATTTAGAGACTTTGTTTACATTTGTAGTCCTTTTTTACATCTAGAGTCCCATTTTGTGTCTTTGTTTACATTTGTAGTCTTTGTTTACATTTTTATTCTTTGTTTACATTTAGAGTTTCATTTAGAGTCTTTGTTTACATTTAGCGCGTTTGTTTACATTTAGAGCCTTTGTTTACATTTTTAGTCTTTGTTTACATTTTTAGCCTTTATTACATTTAGAGTCTTTGTTTTTGTTTTTAGGCTTTGTTTACATTTAGAGTCTGTTTACATTTGTAGTCCTTGTTTACACCTAGAGTCCTTGTTTATACCCAGAGTTTTTTATTACATTTAGAGTCTTTGTTTACATTTTTATTATTTGTTTACATTTGTAGTCCTTTTTTACACTTAGAGTCCTTGTTTACACCAAGAGATTTTGGTTACATTTAGAGTCTTTGTTTATATTTCTATTATTTGTTTACATTTAGTTTTGTTTACATTTGTAATCGTTGTCTATATTTGTAGTATTTGTAACTTTTAGTTTTGTTTACATTTGTAGTCTTTGTTTACAATTTTATTCTTTGTTTACATTTTTATTCTTTGTTTACATTTAGAGTTCCATTTAGTGTCTTTGTTTACATTTGTAGTCTTTGTTTACATATAGCGCGTTTGTTTACATTTAGAGCCTTTGTTTACATTTTTAGTCTTTGTTTACATTTTTAGCCTTTGTTTACATTTAGAGTCTTTGGTATTATTTTTAGGCTTTGTTTACATTTAGAGTCTGTTTACATTTGTAGTCCTTGTTTACACCTAGAGTCCTTGTTTATACCCAGAGTTTTTTATTACATTTAGAGTCTTTGTTTACATTTTTATTATTTGTTTACATTTTTATTATTTGTTTACATTTAGAGACTTTGTTTACGTTTGCAATCTTTGCTTACATTTAGAGTCTTTGTTTATATTTCTAGTATTTGTTTACAGTTAGTTTTGTTTACATTTGTAGTCGTTGTTTATATTTGTAGTATTTGTTTACTTTTAGTTTTGTTTACATTTGTAGTCTTTGTTTACATTTAGAGTGTTAGTTTACGTTTGTAGTTTTTGTTTACATTTGTAGTCTTTGTTTACATTTAGAGTGTTAGTTTACGTTTGTAGTTTTTGTTTACATTTGTAGTCTGTTTCCATTTATAGTCTTTGTTTACATTTGTAGTCTTTGTTTACATTTGTAGTCTTTGTTTACATTTGTAGGCTTTGTTTACATATGTAGGCTTTGTTTACATTTAGAGTGTTTACATTTAGTCCCTTTGTTTACACTTGTAGTCTTTGTTTACATTTAGACTTTGTTTATATTTAGAGACTTTGTTTACATTTGTAGTCCTTTTTTACACCTAGAGTCCTTGTTTACACCAAGAGTTTTTTGTTACATTTAGAGTCTTTGTTTATATTTCTATTATTTGTTTACATTTAGTTTTGTTTACATTTGTAATCGTTGTTTATATTTGTAGTATTTGTTACTTTTAGTTTTGTTTACATTTGTAGTCTTTGTTTACATTTTTATTTTTTGTTTACATTTAGAGTCCCATTTTGTGTCTTTGTTTACATTTGTAGTCTTTGTTTACATTTTTATTCTTTGTTTACATTTAGAGTTCTATTTAGTGTCTTTGTTTACATTTTTAGTCTTTGTTTACATTTAGAGACTTTGTTTACGTTTGCAATCTTTGGTTACATTTAGAGTCTTTGTTTATAATTCTAGTATTTGTTTACATTTAGTTTTGTTTACATTTGTAGTCGTTGTTTATATTTGTAGTATTTGTTTACTTTTAGTTTTGTTTACATTTGTAGTCTTTGTTTACATTTAGAGTGTTAGTTTACGTTTGTAGTTTTTGTTTACGTTTGCAGTCTGTTTCCATTTAGAGTCTTTGTTTACATTTGTAGTCTTTGTTTACATTTGTAGTCTTTGTTTACATATGTAGGCTTTGTTTACATTTAGAGTGTTTACATTTAGTCCCTTTGTTTACATTTGTAGTCTTTGTTTACATTTTTAGCCTTTGTTTACATTTAGATTCTTTGTTTTTATTTTTAGACTTTGTTTATATTTAGAGTCTGTATACATTTGTAGTCCTTGTTTATACCCAGAGTTTTATTTTACATTTAGAGTCTTTGTTTACATTTTTATTATTTGTTTACATTTAGAGTTTTGTTTACGTTTGCAGTCTTTGTTTACATTTGTAGTCTTTGTTTACATTTAGAGTGTTAGTTTACGTTTGTAGTTTTTGTTTACATTTGTAGTCTGTTTCTATTTAGAGTCTTTGTTTATATTTGTAGTCAATGTTTACATTTGTAGTCTTTGTTTGCATTTAGAGACCTTCTTTATATTTAGAGTCTTTGTTTACGTTTGTAGTCTTTGTTTACACTTTTAGTCTTTGTTTTAATTTAGTGTCTGTTTACATTTAAGGTCTTTGTTTACATTTGTAGTCTTTATTTACATTTAAATTCTTTGTTTACATATGTAGTCTTTGTATACATTTAGATTGTTTACATTTAGAGTCTTTGTTTACGTTTGCAGTCTTTGTTTACATTTGTAGTCTTTGTCTACATTTAGAGTGTTAGTTTACGTTTGTAGTTTTTGTTTACATTTGTAGTCTGTTTTATTTAGAGTCTTTGTTTATATTTGTAGTCTTTGTTTACATTTGTAGTCTTTGTTTACATTTGTAATCTTTCTTTGAATTTAGAGACCTTCTTTACATTTAGAGTCTTTGTTTACATTTGTAGCCTTTGTTTACATTTTTAGACTTTGTTTACATTTTTAGACTTTGTTTACATATAGAGTCTTTGTTTACATTTGTAGTCTTTGTTTACATTTAGGTCTATGTTTGCATTTGCAGTCTTTGTTTACATTTAGAGTCTGTTTACATATGTAGTCTTTGTTTACATTTTTAGTCTGTTTGCATTTAGAGTCTGTTTTATTTATAGTCTGTTTACATTTGTAGACTTTGTTTACATTTAGAGAGTTTGTTTACAGTTTGCGTCACTTAACATTTGTGCTCTTTGTTTACATTTGTAGTCTGCTTACATTTAGATACTTTGTTTACATTTAGAGGCTTTGTTTACATTTGTTGTCTGTTTACACTTAGAGTCTGTTTACGTTTGTAGTTTTTGTTTACGTTTAGTGTCTTTGTTTACATTTGTAGTCTTTGTTTACAGTTGTAGACTCTTAACATTTATTGTCTTTGTTTACATGTTTATTCTTTGTTTACATTTAGAGAGATTGTTTACATGTAGAGTTTTTTTACATTTGTAGTCCTTGTTTACACTTGTAGTCTTTGTTTACATTTAGACTTTGTTTATATTTAGAGACTTTGTTTACATTTGTAGTCCTTTTTTACACCTAGAGTCCTTGTTTACACCAAGAGATTTTGGTTACATTTAGAGTCTTTGTTTATATTTCTAGTATTTGTTTACATTTAGTTTTGTTTACATTTGTAGTAGTTGTTTATATTTGTAGTATTTGTTTACTTTTAGATTTGTTTACATTTTTTTTTTTGTTTACATTTAGAGTCCCATTTTGTGTCTTTGTTTACATTTGTAGTCTTTGTTTACATTTTTATTCTTTGTTTACATTTAGAGTTCCATTTACAGTCTTTGTTTACATATAGCGCGTTTGTTTACATTTAGAGCCTTTGTTTACATTTTTAGTCTTTGTTTACATTTTTAGCCTTTGTTTACATTTAGAGTCTTTGTTTATATTTTTAGGCTTTGTTTACATTTAGAGTCTGTTTACTTTTGTAGTCCTTGTTTACACCTAGAGTCCTTGTTTATACCCAGAGTTTTTATTACATTTAGAGTCTTTGTTTACATTTTTATTATTTGTTTACATTTAGAGACTTTGTTTACGTTTGCAATCTTTGGTTACATTTAGAGTCTTTGTTTATATTTCTAGTATTTGTTTACATTTAGTTTTGTTTACATTTGTAATCGTTGTTTATATTTGTAGTATTTGTTACTTTTAGTTTTGTTTACATTTGTAGTCTTTGTTTACATTTTAATTTTTTGTTTACATTTAGAGTCCCATTTTGTGTCTTTGTTTACATTTGTAGTCTTTGTTTACATTTTTATTCTTTGTTTACATTTAGAGTTCCATTTAGTGTCTTTGTTTACATTTTTAGTCTTTGTTTACATTTAGAGACTTTGTTTACGTTTGCAATCTTTGGTTACATTTAGAGTCTTTGTTTATATTTCTAGTATTTGTTTACATTTAGTTTTGTTTACGTTTGTAGTCGTTGTTTATATTTGTAGTATTTGTTTACATTTGTAGTCTTTGTTTACATTTGTAATCATTGTTTGCATTTAGAGACCTTCTTTATATTTAGAGTCTTTGTTTACGTTTGTAGTCTTTGTTTACATTTTTAGTCTTTGTTTTAATTTAGAGTCTGTTTACATTTAAGGTCTTTGTTTACATTTGTAGTCTTTATTTACATTTAAATTCTTTGTTTACATATGTAGTCTTTGTATACATTTATAGTGTTTACATTTAGAGTCTTTGTTTACGTTTGCAGTCTTTGTTTACATTTGTAGTCTTTGTCTGCATTTAGAGTGTTAGTTTACGTTTGTAGTTTTTGTTTACATTTGTAGTCTGTTTTATTTAGAGTCTTTGCTTATATTTGTAGTCTTTGTTTACATTTGTAGTCTTTGTTTACATTTGTAATCTTTCTTTGAATTTAGAGACCTTCTTTACATTTAGAGTCTTTGTTTACATTTGTAGCCTTTGTTTACATTTTTAGACTTTGTTTACATATAGAGTCTTTGTTTACATTTGTAGTCTTTGTTTACATTTAGGTCTATGTTTACATTTGCAGTCTTTGTTTACATTTAGAGTCTGTTTACATATTGTTTGTTTTCGTTAGCTGTGACCCTGCTCACCTATGCGCATGCGTGAGGTCTGCAATGATTTTGTTAAAATAGGGTAGAAGCGTAGAAGATGAGAGAATGTTTACGTTTTACGAGTGAGAGATAAGTTGCGGTTTCTTTTTTCTTTTTTTTCTTTTCAGGACATTATTGAATTTTGAGGCGATACTTCTTCGTTATATTTGTATAAAGGCAAAATGCTGATTTTTCCCCCTTGTAATTTTTAAATAAGTGTAGAAGATCAGTTTTATTCTTCGATGCAAAATAAAATCCGTAAACTTAAAAGTAAATGCCTGTTTTCTTTCTTCTTCTTCTTTTTTTTTTCAGTTAAAATTATTTTTATTTGCTTACTTGATCTCTAAATTCGTACTATATCTGTCATACCTGAACACTTGTTTCATGCACTGATTATAGTAGTAAATTAATTAAAAATGACTTAAATTAGGTAAAATTTACATAATTCATTAATAAAAGAAGAGAAAAAGAACAACGTTTACAGTAGACTTTACCTGTAGTAAAAGTAATATATTTTTTTCTTTTAAATTATACTGCTAAAATAAAAATACCATATTTTTGGATCTCTATTTTACAGAAATTTACAGAAAATCGTATTTAAATCAAATCATTAGATTTTTTTATCATGATTATTTTACACCTTTTATTTTTCGCGCATATTGTCATATAAATTACATTAAATTAAATATTGTTAATTAAAATTAAAAATTAAACTTTAAATTCGCGTAAAAAGGTAAAATAAATATTGAAGACTCATAAAAAGAAAACGAACACGTGTAGAACGAAAAGCGCATTTGGCTAAGTGCCCATCTCATTCAACGCATCACCCCTTTTCCGAGTAGGATCGTTCCGCGAGAGGTAGACATGGTTTACGAAAACGGACAGTATCTAGTCTTTGTTTTCATTTATAGTCTGTTTACATTTGTAGACTTTGTTTACATTTAGAGAGTTTGTTTACAGTTTGAGTCACTTAACATTTGTGCTCTTTGTTTACATTTGTATTCTTTGTTTACATTTGTAGTCTGCTTACATTTAGACACTTTGTTTATATTTAGAGGCTTTGTTTACATTTGTTGTCTGTTTACACTTAGAGTCTGTTTACGTTTGTAGTTTTTGTTTACGTTTAGTGTCTTTGTTTACATTTGCAGTCTTTGTTTACAGTTGTAGACTTTCTTAACATTTATAGTCTTTGTTTACATTTGTATTCTTTGTTTAAATTTAGAGACTTTGTTGACATTTAGAGTCCGTTTATATTTGTAGTCTTTGTTTACATTTAGAGAGATTACTTACATGTAGAGTTTTTGTTTACATTTGTAGTCCTTGTTTACACTTGTAGTCTTTGCTTACATTTAGTCTTTGTTTATATTTAGAGACTTTGTTTACATTTTTAGTCTTTGTTTACATTTTTAGCCTTTATTACATTTAGAGTCTTTGTTTTTGTTTTTAGGCTTTGTTTACATTTAGAGTCTGTTTACATTTGTAGTCCTTGTTTACACCTAGAGTCCTTGTTTATACCCAGAGTTTTTTATTACATTTAGAGTCTTTGTTTACATTTTTATTATTTGTTTACATTTGTAGTCCTTTTTTACACTTAGAGTCCTTGTTTACACCAAGAGATTTTGGTTACATTTAGAGTCTTTGTTTATATTTCTATTATTTGTTTACATTTAGTTTTGTTTACATTTGTAATCGTTGTCTATATTTGTAGTATTTGTAACTTTTAGTTTTGTTTACATTTGTAGTCTTTGTTTACAATTTTATTCTTTGTTTACAATTTTATTCTTTGTTTACATTTAGAGTTCCATTTAGTGTCTTTGTTTACATTTGTAGTCTTTGTTTACATATAGCGCGTTTGTTTACATTTAGAGCCTTTGTTTACATTTTTAGTCTTTGTTTACATTTTTAGCCTTTGTTTACATTTAGAGTCTTTGGTATTATTTTTAGGCTTTGTTTACATTTAGAGTCTGTTTACATTTGTAGTCCTTGTTTACACCTAGAGTCCTTGTTTATACCCAGAGTTTTTTATTACATTTAGAGTCTTTGTTTACATTTTTATTATTTGTTTACATTTTTATTATTTGTTTACATTTAGAGACTTTGTTTACGTTTGCAATCTTTGCTTACATTTAGAGTCTTTGTTTATATTTCTAGTATTTGTTTACATTTAGTTTTGTTTACATTTGTAGTCGTTGTTTATATTTGTAGTATTTGTTTACTTTTAGTTTTGTTTACATTTGTAGTCTTTGTTTACATTTAGAGTGTTAGTTTACGTTTGTAGTTTTTGTTTACATTTGTAGTCTGTTTCCATTTAGAGTCTTTGTTTACATTTGTAGTCTTTGTTTACATTTGTAGTCTTTGTTTACATATGTAGGCTTTGTTTACATTTAGAGTGTTTACATTTAGTCCCTTTGTTTACACTTGTAGTCTTTGTTTACATTTTTATTCTTTGTTTACATTTAGAGTTCCATTTAGTGTCTTTGTTTACATTTTTAGTCTTTGTTTACATTTAGAGACTTTGTTTACGTTTGCAATCTTTGCTTACATTTAGAGTCTTTGTTTATAATTCTAGTATTTGTTTACATTTAGTTTTGTTTACATTTGTAGTCGTTGTTTATATTTGTAGTATTTGTTTACTTTTAGTTTTGTTTACATTTGTAGTCTTTGTTTACATTTAAAGTGTTAGTTTACGTTTGTAGTTTTTGTTTACGTTTGCAGTCTGTTTCCATTTAGAGTCTTTGTTTACATTTGTAGTCTTTGTTTACATTTGTAGTCTTTGTTTACATATGTAGGCTTTGTTTACATTTAGAGTGTTTACATTTAGTCCCTTTGTTTACATTTGTAGTCTTTGTTTACATTTTTAGCCTTTGTTTACATTTAGATTCTTTGTTTTTATTTTTAGACTTTGTTTATATTTAGAGTCTGTATACATTTGTAGTCCTTGTTTATACCCAGAGTTTTATTTTACATTTAGAGTCTTTGTTTACATTTTTATTATTTGTTTACATTTAGAGTTTTGTTTACGTTTGCAGTCTTTGTTTACATTTGTAGTCTTTGTTTACATTTAGAGTGTTAGTTTACGTTTGTAGTTTTTGTTTACATTTGTAGTCTGTTTCTATTTAGAGTCTTTGTTTATATTTGTAGTCAATGTTTACATTTGTAGTCTTTGTTTGCATTTAGACCTTCTTTATATTTAGAGTCTTTGTTTACGTTTGTAGTCTTTGTTTACACTTTTAGTCTTTGTTTTAATTTAGTGTCTGTTTACATTTAAGGTCTTTGTTTACATTTGTAGTCTTTATTTACATTTAAATTCTTTGTTTACATATGTAGTCTTTGTATACATTTAGATTGTTTACATTTAGAGTCTTTGTTTACGTTTGCAGTCTTTGTTTACATTTGTAGTCTTTGTCTACATTTAGAGTGTTAGTTTACGTTTGTAGTTTCTGTTTACATTTGTAGTCTGTTTTATTTAGAGTCTTTGTTTATATTTGTAGTCTTTGTTTACATTTGTAGTCTTTGTTTACATTTGTAATCTTTCTTTGAATTTAGAGACCTTCTTTACATTTAGAGTCTTTGTTTACATTTGTAGCCTTTGTTTACATTTTTAGACTTTGTTTACATTTTTAGACTTTGTTTACATATAGAGTCTTTGTTTACATTTGTAGTCTTTGTTTACATTTAGGTCTATGTTTGCATTTGCAGTCTTTGTTTACATTTAGAGTCTGTTTACATATGTAGTCTTTGTTTACATTTTTAGTCTGTTTGCATTTAGAGTCTGTTTTATTTATAGTCTGTTTACATTTATAGACTTTGTTTACATTTAGAGAGTTTGTTTACAGTTTGCGTCACTTAACATTTGTGCTCTTTGTTTACATTTGTAGTCTGCTTACATTTAGATACTTTGTTTATATTTAGAGGCTTTGTTTACATTTGTTGTCTGTTTACACTTAGAGTCTGTTTACGTTTGTAGTTTTTGTTTACGTTTAGTGTCTTTGTTTACATTTGTAGTCTTTTTTTACAGTTGTAGACTTTCTTAACATTTATAGTCTTTGTTTACATTTTTATTCTTTGTTTACATTTAGAGAGATTGTTTACATGTAGAGTTTTTTTACATTTGTAGTCCTTGTTTACACTTGTAGTCTTTGTTTACATTTAGACTTTGTTTATATTTAGAGACTTTGTTTACATTTGTAGTCCTTTTTTACACCTAGAGTCCTTGTTTACACCAAGAGATTTTGGTTACATTTAGAGTCTTTGTTTATATTTCTAGTATTTGTTTTCATTTAGTTTTGTTTACATTTGTAGTAGTTGTTTATATTTGTAGTATTTGTTTACTTTTAGTTTTGTTTACATTTTTATTTTTTGTTTACATTTAGAGTCCCATTTTGTGTCTTTGTTTACATTTGTAGTCTTTGTTTACATTTTCATTCTTTGTTTACATTTAGAGTCCCATTTTGTGTCTTTGTTTACATTTGTAGTCTTTGTTTACATTTTTATTCTTTGTTTACATTTAGAGTTCCATTTAGAGTCTTTGTTTACATATAGAGCGTTTGTTTACATTTAGAGCCTTTGTTTACATTTTTAGTCTTTGTTTACATTTTTAGCCTTTGTTTACATTTAGAGTCTTTGTTTATATTTTTAGGCTTTGTTTACATTTAGAGTCTGTTTACATTTGTAGTCCTTGTTTACAACTAGAGTCCTTGTTTATACCCAGAGTTTTTTATTACATTTACAGTCTTTGTTTACATTTGTATTCTTTGTTTAAATTTAGAGACTTTGTTGACATTTAGAGTCCGTTTATATTTGTAGTCTTTGTTTACATTTAGAGAGATTACTTACATGTAGAGTTTTTGTTTACATTTGTAGTCCTTGTTTACACTTGTAGTCTTTGCTTACATTTAGTCTTTGTTTACATTTAGAGACTTTGTTTACATTTGTAGTCCTTTTTTACATCTAGAGTCCCATTTTGTGTCTTTGTTTACATTTGTAGTCTTTGTTTACATTTTTATTCTTTGTTTACATTTAGAGTTTCATTTAGAGTCTTTGTTTACATTTAGCGCGTTTGTTTACATTTAGAGCCTTTGTTTACATTTTTAGTCTTTGTTTACATTTTTAGCCTTTATTACATTTAGAGTCTTTGTTTTTGTTTTTAGGCTTTGTTTACATTTAGAGTCTGTTTACATTTGTAGTCCTTGTTTACACCTAGAGTCCTTGTTTATACCCAGAGTTTTTTATTACATTTAGAGTCTTTGTTTACATTTTTATTATTTGTTTACATTTGTAGTCCTTTTTTACACTTAGAGTCCTTGTTTACACCAAGAGATTTTGGTTACATTTAGAGTCTTTGTTTATATTTCTATTATTTGTTTACATTTAGTTTTGTTTACATTTGTAATCGTTGTCTATATTTGTAGTATTTGTAACTTTTAGTTTTATTTACATTTGTAGTCTTTGTTTACAATTTTATTCTTTGTTTACATTTAGAGTTCCATTTAGTGTCTTTGTTTACATTTGTAGTCTTTGTTTACATATAGCGCGTTTGTTTACATTTAGAGCCTTTGTTTACATTTTTAGTCTTTGTTTACATTTTTAGCCTTTGTTTACATTTAGAGTCTTTGGTATTATTTTTAGGCTTTGTTTACATTTAGAGTCTGTTTACATTTGTAGTCCTTGTTTACACCTAGAGTCCTTGTTTATACCCAGAGTTTTTATTACATTTGTAGTCCTTGTTTACACCTAGAGTCCTTGTTTATACCCAGAGTTTTTATTACATTTAGAGTCTTTGTTTACATTTTTATTATTTGTTTACATTTTTATTATTTGTTTACATTTAGAGACTTTGTTTACGTTTGCAATCTTTGCTTACATTTAGAGTCTTTGTTTATATTTCTAGTATTTGTTTACATTTAGTTTTGTTTACATTTGTAGTCGTTGTTTATATTTGTAGTATTTGTTTACTTTTAGTTTTGTTTACATTTGTAGTCTTTGTTTACATTTAGAGTGTTAGTTTACGTTTGTAGTTTTTGTTTACATTTGTAGTCTGTTTCCATTTAGAGTCTTTGTTTACATTTGTAGTCTTTGTTTACATTTGTAGTCTTTGTTTACATATGTAGGCTTTGTTTACATTTAGAGTGTTTACATTTAGTCCCTTTGTTTACACTTGTAGTCTTTGTTTACATTTAGACTTTGTTTATATTTAGAGACTTTGTTTACATTTGTAGTCCTTTTTTACACCTAGAGTCCTTGTTTACACCAAGAGTTTTTTGTTACATTTAGAGTCTTTGTTTATATTTCTATTATTTGTTTACATTTAGTTTTGTTTACATTTGTAATCGTTGTTTATATTTGTAGTATTTGTTACTTTTAGTTTTGTTTACATTTGTAGTCTTTGTTTACATTTTTATTTTTTGTTTACATTTAGAGTCCCATTTTGTGTCTTTGTTTACATTTGTAGTCTTTGTTTACATTTTTATTCTTTGTTTACATTTAGAGTTCCATTTAGTGTCTTTGTTTACATTTTTAGTCTTTTACATTTAGAGACTTTGTTTACGTTTGCAATCTTTGGTTACATTTAGAGTCTTTGTTTATAATTCTAGTATTTGTTTACATTTAGTTTTGTTTACATTTGTAGTCGTTGTTTATATTTGTAGTATTTGTTTACTTTTAGTTTTGTTTACATTTGTAGTCTTTGTTTACATTTAGAGTGTTAGTTTACGTTTGTAGTTTTTGTTTACGTTTGCAGTCTGTTTCCATTTAGAATCTTTGTTTACATTTGTAGTCTTTGTTTACATTTGTAGTCTTTGTTTACATATGTAGGCTTTGTTTACATTTAGAGTGTTTACATTTAGTCCCTTTGTTTACATTTGTAGTCTTTGTTTACATTTTTAGCCTTTGTTTACATTTAGATTCTTTGTTTTTATTTTTAGACTTTGTTTATATTTAGATTCTGTATACATTTGTAGTCCTTGTTTATACCCAGAGTTTTATTTTACATTTAGAGTCTTTGTTTACATTTTTATTATTTGTTTACATTTAGAGTTTTGTTTACTTTTGCAGTCTTTGTTTACATTTGTAGTCTTTGTTTACATTTAGAGTGTTAGTTTACGTTTGTAGTTTTTGTTTACATTTATAGTCTGTTTCTATTTAGAGTCTTTGTTTATATTTGTAGTCAATGTTTACATTTGTAGTCTTTGTTTGCATTTAGAGACCTTCTTTATATTTAGAGTCTTTGTTTACGTTTGTAGTCTTTGTTTACACTTTTAGTCTTTGTTTTAATTTAGTGTCTGTTTACATTTAAGGTCTTTGTTTACATTTGTAGTCTTTATTTACATTTAAATTCTTTGTTTACATATGTAGTCTTTGTATACATTTAGATTGTTTACATTTAGAGTCTTTGTTTACGTTTGCAGTCTTTGTTTACATTTGTAGTCTTTGTCTACATTTAGAGTGTTAGTTTACGTTTGTAGTTTTTGTTTACATTTGTAGTCTGTTTTATTTAGAGTCTTTGTTTATATTTGTAGTCTTTGTTTACATTTGTAGTCTTTGTTTACATTTGTAATCTTTCTTTGAATTTAGAGACCTTCTTTACATTTAGAGTCTTTGTTTACATTTGTAGCCTTTGTTTACATTTTTAGACTTTGTTTACATTTTTAGACTTTGTTTACATATAGAGTCTTTGTTTACATTTGTAGTCTTTGTTTACATTTAGGTCTATGTTTGCATTTGCAGTCTTTGTTTACATTTAGAGTCTGTTTACATATGTAGTCTTTGTTTACATTTTTAGTCTGTTTGCATTTAGAGTCTGTTTTATTTATAGTCTGTTTACATTTGTAGACTTTGTTTACATTTAGAGAGTTTGTTTACAGTTTGCGTCACTTAACATTTGTGCTCTTTGTTTACATTTGTAGTCTGCTTACATTTAGATACTTTGTTTATATTAAGAGGCTTTGTTTACATTTGTTGTCTGTTTACACTTAGAGTCTGTTTACGTTTGTAGTTTTTGTTTACGTTTAGTGTCTTTGTTTACATTTGTAGTCTTTGTTTACAGTTGTAGACTTTCTTAACATTTATAGTCTTTGTTTACATTTTTATTCTTTGTTTACATTTAGAGAGATTGTTTACATGTAGAGTTTTTTTACATTTGTAGTCCTTGTTTACACTTGTAGTCTTTGTTTACATTTAGACTTTGTTTATATTTAGAGACTTTGTTTACATTTGTAGTCCTTTTTTACACCTAGAGTCCTTGTTTACACCAAGAGATTTTGGTTACATTTAGAGTCTTTGTTTATATTTCTAGTATTTTTTTACATTTAGTTTTGTTTACATTTGTAGTAGTTGTTTATATTTGTAGTATTTGTTTACTTTTAGTTTTGTTTACATTTTTATTTTTTGTTTACATTTAGAGTCCCATTTTGTGTCTTTGTTTACATTTGTAGTCTTTGTTTACATTTTTATTCTTTGTTTACATTTAGAGTTCCATTTAGAGTCTTTGTTTACATATAGCGCGTTTGTTTACATTTAGAGCCTTTGTTTACATTTTTAGTCTTTGTTTACATTTTTAGCCTTTGTTTACATTTAGAGTCTTTGTTTATATTTTTAGGCTTTGTTTACATTTAGAGTCTGTTTACATTTGTAGTCCTTGTTTACACCTAGAGTCCTTGTTTATACCCAGAGTTTTTATTACATTTAGAGTCTTTGTTTACATTTTTATTATTTGTTTACATTTAGAGACTTTGTTTACGTTTGCAATCTTTGGTTACATTTAGAGTCTTTGTTTATATTTCTAGTATTTGTTTACATTTAGTTTTGTTTACATTTGTAATCGTTGTTTATATTTGTAGTATTTGTTACTTTTAGTTTTGTTTACATTTGTAGTCTTTGTTTACATTTTAATTTTTTGTTTACATTTAGAGTCCCATTTTGTGTCTTTGTTTACATTTGTAGTCTTTGTTTACATTTTTATTCTTTGTTTACATTTAGAGTTCCATTTAGTGTCTTTGTTTACATTTTTAGTCTTTGTTTACATTTAGAGACTTTGTTTACGTTTGCAATCTTTGGTTACATTTAGAGTCTTTGTTTATATTTCTAGTATTTGTTTACATTTAGTTTTGTTTACATTTGTAGTCGTTGTTTATATTTGTAGTATTTGTTTACGTTTGTAGTCTTTGTTTACATTTTTAGTCTTTGTTTTAATTTAGAGTCTGTTTACATTTAAGGTCTTTGTTTACATTTGTAGTCTTTATTTACATTTAAATTCTTTGTTTACATATGTAGTCTTTGTATACATTTATAGTGTTTACATTTAGAGTCTTTGTTTACGTTTGCAGTCTTTGTTTACATTTGTAGTCTTTGTCTACATTTAGAGTGTTAGTTTACGTTTGTAGTTTTTGTTTACATTTGTAGTCTGTTTTATTTAGAGTCTTTGCTTATATTTGTAGTCTTTGTTTACATTTGTAGTCTTTGTTTACATTTGTAATCTTTCTTTGAATTTAGAGACCTTCTTTATATTTAGAGTCTTTGTTTACATTTGTAGCCTTTGTTTACATTTTTAGACTTTGTTTACATATAGAGTCTTTGTTTACATTTGTAGTCTTTGTTTACATTTAGGTCTATGTTTACATTTGCAGTCTTTGTTTACATTTAGAGTCTGTTTACATATTGTTTGTTTTCGTTAGCTGTGACCCTGCTCACCTATGCGCATGCGTGAGGTCTGCATTGATTTTGTTAAAATAGGGTAGAAGCGTAGAAGATGAGAGAATGTTTACATTTTACGAGTGAGAGATAAGTTGCGGTTTCTTTTTTCTTTTTTTTTCTTTTCAGGACATTATTGAATTTTGAGGCGATACTTCTTCGTTATATTTGTATAAAGGCAAAATGCTGATTTTTCCCCCTTGTAATTTTTAAATAAGTGTAGAAGATCAGTTTTATTCTTCGATGCAAAATAAAATCCGTAAAGTTAAAAGTAAATGCCTGTTTTCTTTCTTCTTCTTCTTTTTTTTTCAGTTAAAATTATTTTTATTTGCTTACTTGATCTCTAAATTCGTACTATATCTGTCATACCTGAACACTTGTTTCATGCACTGATTATAGTAGTAAATTAATTAAAAATGACTTAAATTAGGTAAAATTTACATAATTCATTAATAAAAGAAGAGAAAAAGAACAACGTTTACAGTAGACTTTACCTGTAGTAAAAGTAATATATTTTTTTCTTTTAAATTATACTGCTAAAATAAAAATACCATATTTTTGGATCTCTATTTTACAGAAATTTACAGAAAATCGTATTTAAATCAAATCATTAGATTTTTTTATCATGATTATTTTACACCTTTTATTTTTCGCGCATATTGTCATATAAATTACATTAAATAAAATATTGTTAATTAAAATTAAAAATTAAACTTTAAATTCGCGTAAAAAGGTAAAATAAATATTGAAGACTCATAAAAAGAAAACGAACACGTGTAGAACGAAAAGCGCATTTGGCTAAGTGCCCATCTCATTCAACGCATCACCCCTTTTCCGAGTAGGATCGTTCCGCGAGAGGTAGACATGGTTTACGAAAACGGACAGTATCAAGTCTTTGTTTTCATTTATAGTCTGTTTACATTTGTAGACTTTGTTTACATTTAGAGAGTTTGTTTACAGTTTGAGTCACTTAACATTTGTGCTCTTTGTTTACATTTGTATTCTTTGTTTACATTTGTAGTCTGCTTACATTTAGACACTTTGTTTATATTTAGAGGCTTTGTTTACATTTGTTGTCTGTTTACACTTAGAGTCTGTTTACGTTTGTAGTTTTTGTTTACGTTTAGTGTCTTTGTTTACATTTGCAGTCTTTGTTTACAGTTGTAGACTTTCTTAACATTTATAGTCTTTGTTTACATTTGTATTCTTTGTTTAAATTTAGAGACTTTGTTGACATTTAGAGTCCGTTTATATTTGTAGTCTTTGTTTACATTTAGAGAGATTACTTACATGTAGAGTTTTTGTTTACATTTGTAGTCCTTGTTTACACTTGTAGTCTTTGCTTACATTTAGTCTTTGTTTATATTTAGAGACTTTGTTTACATTTGTAGTCCTTTTTTACATCTAGAGTCCCATTTTGTGTCTTTGTTTACATTTGTAGTCTTTGTTTACATTTTTATTCTTTGTTTACATTTAGAGTTTCATTTAGAGTCTTTGTTTACATTTAGCGCGTTTGTTTACATTTAGAGCCTTTGTTTACATTTTTAGTCTTTGTTTACATTTTTAGCCTTTATTACATTTAGAGTCTTTGTTTTTGTTTTTAGGCTTTGTTTACATTTAGAGTCTGTTTACATTTGTAGTCCTTGTTTACACCTAGAGTCCTTGTTTATACCCAGAGTTTTTTATTACATTTAGAGTCTTTGTTTACATTTTTATTATTTGTTTACATTTGTAGTCCTTTTTTACACTTAGAGTCCTTGTTTACACCAAGAGATTTTGGTTACATTTAGAGTCTTTGTTTATATTTCTATTATTTGTTTACATTTAGTTTTGTTTACATTTGTAATCGTTGTCTATATTTGTAGTATTTGTAACTTTTAGTTTTGTTTACATTTGTAGTCTTTGTTTACAATTTTATTCTTTGTTTACAATTTTATTCTTTGTTTACATTTAGAGTTCCATTTAGTGTCTTTGTTTACATTTGTAGTCTTTGTTTACATATAGCGCGTTTGTTTACATTTAGAGCCTTTGTTTACATATTTAGTCTTTGTTTACATTTTTAGCCTTTGTTTACATTTAGAGTCTTTGGTATTATTTTTAGGCTTTGTTTACATTTAGAGTCTGTTTACATTTGTAGTCCTTGTTTACACCTAGAGTCCTTGTTTATACCCAGAGTTTTTTATTACATTTAGAGTCTTTGTTTACATTTTTATTATTTGTTTACATTTTTATTATTTGTTTACATTTAGAGACTTTGTTTACGTTTGCAATCTTTGCTTACATTTAGAGTCTTTGTTTATATTTCTAGTATTTGTTTACATTTAGTTTTGTTTACATTTGTAGTCGTTGTTTATATTTGTAGTATTTGTTTACTTTTAGTTTTGTTTACATTTGTAGTCTTTGTTTACATTTAGAGTGTTAGTTTACGTTTGTAGTTTTTGTTTACATTTGTAGTCTGTTTCCATTTAGAGTCTTTGTTTACATTTGTAGTCTTTGTTTACATTTGTAGTCTTTGTTTACATATGTAGGCTTTGTTTACATTTAGAGTGTTTACATTTAGTCCCTTTGTTTACACTTGTAGTCTTTGTTTATATTTAGACTTTGTTTATATTTAGAGAATTTGTTTACATTTGTAGTCCTTTTTTACACCTAGAGTCCTTGTTTACACCAAGAGCTTTTTGTTACATTTAGAGTCTTTGTTTATATTTCTATTATTTGTTTACATTTAGTTTTGTTTACATTTGTAATCGTTGTTTATATTTGTAGTATTTGTTACTTTTAGTTTTGTTTACATTTGTAGTCTTTGTTTACATTTTTATTTTTTGTTTACATTTAGAGTCCCATTTTGTGTCTTTGTTTACATTTGTAGTCTTTGTTTACATTTTTATTCTTTGTTTACATTTAGAGTTCCATTTAGTGTCTTTGTTTACATTTTTAGTCTTTGTTTACATTTAGAGACTTTGTTTACGTTTGCAATCTTTGGTTACATTTAGAGTCTTTGTTTATAATTCTAGTATTTGTTTACATTTAGTTTTGTTTACATTTGTAGTCGTTGTTTATATTTGTAGTATTTGTTTACTTTTAGTTTTGTTTACATTTGTAGTCTTTGTTTACATTTGTAGTCTTTGTTTACATATGTAGGCTTTGTTTACATTTAGAGTGTTTACATTTAGTCCCTTTGTTTACATTTGTAGTCTTTGTTTACATTTTTAGCCTTTGTTTACATTTAGATTCTTTGTTTATATTTTTAGACTTTGTTTATATTTAGAGTCTGTATACATTTGTAGTCCTTGTTTATACCCAGAGTTTTATTTTATATTTAGAGTCTTTGTTTACATTTTTATTATTTGTTTACATTTAGAGTTTTGTTTACGTTTGCAGTCTTTGTTTACATTTGTAGTCTTTGTTTACATTTAGAGTTAGTTTACGTTTGTAGTTTTTGTTTACATTTGTAGTCTGTTTCTATTTAGAGTCTTTGTTTATATTTGTAGTCAATGTTTACATTTGTAGTCTTTGTTTGCATTTAGAGACCTTCTTTATATTTAGAGTCTTTGTTTACGTTTGTAGTCTTTGTTTACACTTTTAGTCTTTGTTTTAATTTAGTGTCTGTTTACATTTAAGGTCTTTGTTTACATTTGTAGTCTTTATTTACATTTAAATTCTTTGTTTACATATGTAGTCTTTGTATACATTTAGATTGTTGACATTTAGAGTCTTTGTTTACGTTTGCAGTCTTTGTTTACATTTGTAGTCTTTGTCTACATTTAGAGTGTTAGTTTACGTTTGTAGTTTTTGTTTACATTTGTAGTCTGTTTTATTTAGAGTCTTTGTTTATATTTGTAGTCTTTGTTTACATTTGTAGTCTTTGTTTACATTTGTAATCTTTCTTTGAATTTAGAGACCTTTACATTTAGAGTCTTTGTTTACATTTGTAGCCTTTGTTTACATTTTTAGACTTTGTTTACATATAGAGTCTTTGTTTACATTTGTAGTCTTTGTTTACATTTAGGTTTATGTTTGCATTTGCAGTCTTTGTTTACATTTAGAGTCTGTTTACATATGTAGTCTTTGTTTACATTTTTAGTCTGTTTGCATTTAGAGTCTGTTTTATTTATAGTCTGTTTACATTTATAGACTTTGTTTACATTTAGAGAGTTTGTTTACAGTTTGCGTCACTTAACATTTGTGCTCTTTGTTTACATTTGTAGTCTGCTTACATTTAGATACTTTGTTTATATTTAGAGGCTTTGTTTACATTTGTTGTCTGTTTACACTTAGAGTCTGTTTACGTTTGTAGTTTTTGTTTACGTTTAGTGTCTTTGTTTACATTTGTAGTCTTTGTTTACAGTTGTAGACTTTCTTAACATTTATAGTCTTTGTTTACATTTTTATTCTTTGTTTACATTTAGAGAGATTGTTTATATGTAGAGTTTTTTTACATTTGTAGTCCTTGTTTACACTTGTAGTCTTTGTTTACATTTAGACTTTGTTTATATTTAGAGACTTTGTTTACATTTGTAGTCCTTTTTTACACCTACAGTCCTTGTTTACACCAAGAGATTTTGGTTACATTTAGAGTCTTTGTTTATATTTCTAGTATTTGTTTACATTTAGTTTTGTTTACATTTGTAGTAGTTGTTTATATTTGTAGTATTTGTTTACTTTTAGTTTTGTTTACATTTTTATTTTTTGTTTACATTTAGAGTCCCATTTTGTGTCTTTGTTTACATTTGTAGTCTTTGTTTACATTTTCATTCTTTGTTTACATTTAGAGTTCCATTTAGAGTCTTTGTTTACATATAGCGCGTTTGTTTACATTTAGAGCCTTTGTTTACATTTTTAGTCTTTGTTTACATTTTTAGCCTTTGTTTACATTTAGAGTCTTTGTTTATATTTTTAGGCTTGTTTACATTTAGAGTCTGTTTACATTTGTAGTCCTTGTTTACACCTAGAGTCCTTGTTTATACCCAGAGTTTTTATTACATTTAGAGTCTTTGTTTACATTTTTATTATTTGTTTACATTTAGAGACTTTGTTTACGTTTGCAATCTTTGGTTACATTTAGAGTCTTTGTTTATATTTCTAGTATTTGTTTACATTTAGTTTTGTTTACATTTGTAGTCGTTGTTTATATTTGTAGTATTTGTTTACTTTTAGTTTTGTTTACATTTGTAGTCTTTGTTTACATTTAGAGTGTTAGTTTACGTTTGTAGTTTTTGTTTACATTTGTAGTCTGTTTCCATTTAGAGTCTTTGTTTACATTTGTAGTCTTTGTTTACATTTGTAGTCTTTGTTTACATATGTAGGCTTTGTTTACATTTAGAGTGTTTACATTTAGTCCCTTTGTTTACATTTGTAGTCTATGTTTACATTTTTAGCCTTTGTTTACATTTAGAGTCTTTGTTTTTATTTTTAGACTTTGTTTATATTTAGAGTCTGTTTACATTTGTAGTCCTTGTTTATACCCAGAGTTTTTTATTACATTTAGAGTCTTTGTTTACATTTTTATTATTTGTTTACATTTAGAGTTTTTGTTTACGTTTGCAGTCTTTGTTTACATTTGTAGTCTTTGTTTACATTTAGAGTGTTAGTGTACGTTTGTAGTTTTTGTTTACATTTGTAGTCTGTTTCTATTTAGAGTCTTTGTTTATATTTGTAGTCTTTGTTTACATTTGTAGTCTTTGTTTACATTTGTAATCTTTGTTTGCATTTAGAGACCTTCTTTATATTTAGAGTCTTTGTTTACGTTTGTAGTCTTTGTTTACATTTTTAGTCTTTGTTTTAATTTAGAGTCTGTTTACATTTAAGGTCTTTGTTTACATTTGTAGTCTTTATTTACATTTAAATTCTTTGTTTACATATGTAGTCTTTGTATACATTTATAGTGTTTACATTTAGAGTCTTTGTTTACGTTTGCAGTCTTTGTTTACATTTGTAGTCTTTGTCTACATTTAGAGTGTTAGTTTACGTTTGTAGTTTTTGTTTACATTTGTAGTCTGTTTTATTTAGAGTCTTTGCTTATATTTGAAGTCTTTGTTTACATTTGTAGTCTTTGTTTACATTTGTAATCTTTCTTTGAATTTAGAGACCTTCTTTACATTTAGAGTCTTTGTTTACATTTGTAGCCTTTGTTTACATTTTTAGACTTTGTTTACATTTTTAGACTTTGTTTACATATAGAGTCTTTGTTTACATTTGTAGTCTTTGTTTACATTTAGGTCTATGTTTACATTTGCAGTCTTTGTTTACATTTAGAGTCTATTTACATATCTAGTCTTTGTTTTCATTTATAGTCTGTTTACATTTGTAGACTTTGTTTACATTTAGAGAGTTTGTTTACAGTTTGAGTCACTTAACATTTGTGCTCTTTGTTTACATTTGTATTCTTTGTTTACATTTGTAGTCTGCTTACATTTAGATACTTTGTTTATATTTAGAGGCTTTGTTTACATTTGTTGTCTGTTTACACTTAGAGTCTGTTTACGTTTGTAGTTTTTGTTTACGTTTAGTGTCTTTGTTTACATTTGCAGTCTTTGTTTACAGTTGTAGACTTTCTTAACATTTATAGTCTTTGTTTACATTTGTATTCTTTGTTTAAATTTAGAGACTTTGTTGACATTTAGAGTCCGTTTATATTTGTAGTCTTTGTTTACATTTAGAGAGATTGTTTACATGTAGAGTTTTTGTTTACATTTGTAGTCCTTGTTTACACTTGTAGTCTTTGTTTACATTTAGTCTTTGTTTATATTTAGAGACTTTGTTTACATTTGTAGTCCTTTTTTACACCTAGAGTCCCATTTTGTGTCTTTGTTTACATTTGCAGTCTTTGTTTACATTTTTATTCTTTGTTTACATTTAGAGTTTCATTTAGAGTCTTTGTTTACATATAGCGCGTTTGTTTACATTTAGAGCCTTTGTTTACATTTTTAGTCTTTGTTTACATTTTTAGCCTTTGTTTACATTTAAAGTCTTTATTTTTGTTTTTAGGCTTTGTTTACATTTAGAGTCTGTTTACATTTGTAGTCCTTGTTTACACCTAGAGTCCTTGTTTATACCCAGAGTTTTTTATTACATTTAGAGTCTTTGTTTACATTTTTATTATTTGTTTACATTTGTATTCCTTTTTTACACTTAGAGTCCTTGTTTACACCAAGAGTTTTTGGTTACATTTAGAGTCTTTGTTTATATTTCTATTATTTGTTTACATTTAGTTTTGTTTACATTTGTAATCGTTGTCTATATTTGTAGTATTTGTAACTTTTAGTTTTGTTTACAATTGTAGTCTTTGTTTACAATTTTATTCTTTGTTTACACTTAGAGTTCCATTTAGAGCCTTTGTTTACATTTGTAGTCTTTGTTTACATTTTTAGCCTTTGTTTACATTTAGAGTCTTTGGTTTTATTTTTAGGCTTTGTTTACATTTAGAGTCTGTTTACATTTGTAGTCCTTGTTTACACCTAGAGTCCTTGTTTATACCCAGAGTTTTTTATTACATTTAGAGTCTTTGTTTACATTTTTATTATTTGTTTACATTTTTATTATTTGTTTACATTTAGAGACTTTGTTTACGTTTGCAATCTTTGGTTAAATTTAGAGTCTTTGTTTATATTTCTAGTATTTGTTTACATTTAGTTTTGTTTACATTTGTAGTCGTTGTTTATATTTGTAGTATTTGTTTACTTTTAATTTTGTTTACATTTGTAGTCTTTGTTTACATTTAGAGTGTTAGTTTACGTTTGTAGTTTTTGTTTACATTTGTAGTCTGTTTCCATTTAGAGTCTTTGTTTACATTTGTAGTCTTTGTTTACATATGTAGGCTTTGTTTACATTTAGAGTGTTTACATTTAGTCCCTTTGTTTACATTTGTAGTCTTTATTTACATTTTTAGCCATTGTTTACATTTAGAGTCTTTGTTTTTATTTTTAGACTTTGTTTATATTTAGAGTCTGTTTACATTTGTAGTCCTTGTTTATACCCAGAGTTTTTTATTACATTTAGAGTCTTTGTTTACATTTTTATTATTTGTTTACATTTAGAGTTTTTGTTTACGTTTGCAGTCTTTGTTTACATTTGTAGTCTTTGTTTACATTTAGAGTGTTAGTTTACGTTTGTAGTTTTTGTTTACATTTGTAGTCTGTTTTATTTAGGTCTTTGCTTATATTTGAAGTCTTTGTTTACATTTGTAGTCTTTGTTTACATTTGTAATCTTTCTTTGAATTTAGAGACCTTCTTTACATTTAGAGTCTTTGTTTACATTTGTAGCCTTTGTTTACATTTTTAGACTTTGTTTACATTTTTAGACTTTGTTTACATATAGAGTCTTTGTTTACATTTAGGTCTATGTTTACATTTGCAGTCTTTGTTTACATTTAGAGTCTGTTTACATATCTAGTCTTTGTTTTCATTTATAGTCTCTTTACATTTGTAGACTTTGTTTACATTTAGAGAGTTTGTTTACAGTTTGAGTCACTTAACATTTGTGCTCTTTGTTTACATTTGTATTCTTTGTTTACATTTGTAGTCTGCTTACATTTAGATACTTTCTTTATATTTAGAGGCTTTGTTTACATTTGTTGTCTGTTTACACTTAGAGTCTGTTTACGTTTATAGTTTTTGTTTACGTTTAGTGTCTTTGTTTACATTTGCAGTCTTTGTTTACAGTTGTAGACTTTCTTAACATTTATAGTCTTTGTTTACATTTGTATTCTTTGTTTAAATTTAGAGACTTTGTTGACATTTAGAGTCCGTTTATATTTGTAGTCTTTGTTTACATTTAGAGAGATTGTTTACATGTAGAGTTTTTGTTTACATTTGTAGTCCTTGTTTACACTTGTAGTCTTTGTTTACATTTAGTCTTTGTTTATATTTAGACACTTTGTTTACATTTGTAGTCCTTTTTTACACCTACAGTCCCATTTTGTGTCTTTGTTTACATTTGCAGTCTTTGTTTACATTTTTATTCTTTGTTTACATTTAGAGTTTCATTTAGAGTGTTTGTTTACATATAGCGCGTTTGTTTACATTTAGAGCCTTTGTTTACATTTTTAGTCTTTGTTTACATTTTTAGCCTTTGTTTACATTTAGAGTCTTTGTTTTTGTTTTTAGGCTTTGTTTACATTCAGAGTCTGTTTACATTTGTAGTCCTTGTTTACACCTAGAGTCCTTGTTTATACCCAGAGTTTTTTATTACAGTTAGAGTCTTTGTTTACATTTTTATTATTTGTTTACATTTGTAGTCCTTTTTTACACTTAGAGTCCTTGTTTACACCAAGAGTTTTTGGTTACATTTAGAGTCTTTGTTTATATTTCTATTATTTGTTTACATTTAGTTTTGTTTACATTTGTAATCGTTGTCTATATTTGTAGTATTTGTAACTTTTAGTTTTGTTTACATTTGTAGTCTTTGTTTACAATTTTATTCTTTGTTTACATTTAGAGTTCCATTTAGTGTCTTTGTTTACATTTGTAGTCTTTGTTTACATATAGCGCGTTTGTTTACATTTAGAGCCTTTGTTTACATTTTTAGTCTTTGTTTACATTTTTAGCCTTTGTTTACATTTAGAGTCTTTGGTTTTATTTTTAGGCTTTGTTTACATTTAGAGTCTGTTTACATTTGTAGTACTTGTTTACACCTAGAGTCCTTGTTTATACCCAGAGTTTTTTATTACATTTAGAGTCTTTGTTTACATTTTTATTATTTGTTTACATTTAGAGACTTTGTTTACGTTTGCAATCTTTGCTTACATTTAGAGTCTTTGTTTATATTTCTAGTATTTGCTTACATTTAGTTTTGTTTACATTTGTAGTCGTTGTTTATATTTGTAGTATTTGTTTACTTTTAGTTTTGTTTACATTTGTAGTCTTTGTTTACATTTAGAGTGTTAGTTTACGTTTGTAGTTTTTGTTTACATTTGTAGTCTGTTTCCATTTAGAGTCTTTGTTTACATTTGTAGTCTTTGTTTACATTTGTAGTCTTTGTTTACATATGTAGGCTTTGTCTACATTTAGAGTGTTTATATTTAGTCCCTTTGTTTACATTTGTAGTCTTTGTTTACATTTTTAGCCTTTGTTTACGTTTAGAGTCTTTGTTTTTGTGTTTAGACTTTGTTTATATTTAGAGTCTGTTTACATTTGTAGTCCTTGTTTATACCCAGAGTTTTTTATTACATTTAGAGTCTTTGTTTACATTTTTATTATTTGTTTACATTTAGAGTTTTTGTTTACGTTTGCAGTCTTTGTTTACATTTGTAGTCTTTGTTTACATTTAGAGTGTTAGTTTACGTTTGTAGTTTTTGTTGACATTTGTAGTCTGTTTCTATTTAGAGTCTTTGTTTCTATTTGTAGTCTTTGTTTACATTTGTAGTCTTTGTTTACATTTGTAATCTTTGTTTGCTTTTAGAGACCTTCTTTATGTTTAGAGTCTTTGTTTACGTTTGTAATCTTTGTTTACATTTTTAGTCTTTGTTTTATTTTAGAGTCTGTTTACATATAAGGTCTTTGTTTACATTTAGAGTCTGTTAACATATCTAGTCTTTGTTTTCATTTATAGTCTGTTTACATTTGTAGACTTTGTTTACATTTAGAGAGTTTGTTTACAGTTTGAGTCACTTAACATTTGTGCTCTTTGTTTACATTTGTATTCTTTGTTTACATTTGTAGTCTGCTTACATTTAGATACTTTGTTTATATTTAGAGGCTTTGTTTACATTTGTTGTCTGTTTACACTTAGTCTGTTTACGTTTGTAGTTTTTGTCTACGTTTAGTGTCTTTGTTTACATTTGTAGTCGTTGTTTACAGTTGTAGACTTTCTTAACATTTATAGTCTGTTTGCATTTGTATTCTTTGTTTAAATTTAGAGACTTTGTTGACATTTAGAGTCCGTTTATATTTGTAGTCTTTGTTTACATTTAGAGAGATTGTTTACATGTAGAGTTTTGTTTACATTTGTAGTCCTTGTTTACACTTGTAGTCTTTGTTTACATTTAGACTTTGTTTATATTTAGAGACTTTGTTTACATTTGTAGTCCTTTTTTACACCTAGAGTCCTTGTTTACACCAAGAGTTTTTGGTTACATTTAGAGTCTTTGTTTATATTTCTATTATTTGTTTACATTTAGTTTTGTTTACATTTGTAATCGTTGTTTATATTTGTAGTATTTGTTACTTTTAGTTTTGTTTACATTTGTAGTCTTTGTTTACATTTTTATTTTTTGTTTACATTTAGAGTCCCATTTTGTGTCTTTGTTTACATTTGTAGTCTTTGTTTACATTTTATTCTTTGTTTACATTTAGAGTTCCATTTAGTGTCTTTGTTTACATTTTTAGTCTTTGTTTACATTTAGAGACTTTGTTTACGTTTGCAATCTTTGGTTACATTTAGAGTCTTTGTTTATATTTCTAGTATTTGTTTACATTTAGTTTTGTTTACATTTGTAGTCGTTGTTTATATTTGTAGTATTTGTTTACATTTGTAGTCTTTGTTTACATTTGTAATCTTTGTTTGCATTTAGAGACCTTCTTTATATTTAGAGTCTTTGTTTACGTTTGTAGTCTTTGTTTACATTTTTAGTCTTTGTTTTAATTTAGAGTCTGTTTACATTTAAGGTCTTTGTTTACATTTGTAGTCTTTGTTTACATTTAGGTCTATGTTTACATTTGCAGTCTTTGTTTACATTTAGAGTCTATTTACATATCTAGTCTTTGTTTTCATTTATAGTCTGTTTACATTTGTAGACTTTGTTTACATTTAGAGAGTTTGTTTACAGTTTGAGTCACTTAACATTTGTGCTCTTTGTTTACATTTGTATTCTTTGTTTACATTTGTAGTCTGCTTACATTTAGATACTTTGTTTATATTTAGAGGCTTTGTTTACATTTGTTGTCTGTTTACACTTAGAGTCTGTTTACGTTTGTAGTTTTTGTTTACGTTTAGTGTCTTTGTTTACATTTGCAGTCTTTGTTTACAGTTGTAGACTTTCTTAACATTTATAGTCTTTGTTTACATATGTATTCTTTGTTTAAATTTAGAGACTTTGTTGACATTTAGAGTCCGTTTATATTTGTAGTCTTTGTTTACATTTAGAGAGATTGTTTACATGTAGAGTTTTTGTTTACATTTGTAGTCCTTGTTTACACTTGTAGTCTTTGTTTACATTTAGTCTTTGTTTATATTTAGAGACTTTGTTTACATTTGTAGTCCTTTTTTACACCTAGAGTCCCATTTTGTGTCTTTGTTTACATTTGCAGTCTTTGTTTACATTTTTATTCTTTGTTTACATTTAGAGTTTCATTTAGAGTCTTTGTTTACATATAGCGCGTTTGTTTACATTTAGAGCCTTTGTTTACATTTTTAGTCTTTGTTTACATTTTTAGCCTTTGTTTACATTTAAAGTCTTTATTTTTGTTTTTAGGCTTTGTTTACATTTAGAGTCTGTTTACATTTGTAGTCCTTGTTTACACCTAGAGTCCTTGTTTATACCCAGAGTTTTTTATTACATTTAGAGTCTTTGTTTACATTTTTATTATTTGTTTACATTTGTATTCCTTTTTTACACTTAGAGTCCTTGTTTACACCAAGAGTTTTTGGTTACATTTAGAGTCTTTGTTTATATTTCTATTATTTGTTTACATTTAGTTTTGTTTACATTTGTAATCGTTGTCTATATTTGTAGTATTTGTAACTTTTAGTTTTGTTTACAATTGTAGTCTTTGTTTACAATTTTATTCTTTGTTTACACTTAGAGTTCCATTTAGAGCCTTTGTTTACATTTGTAGTCTTTGTTTACATTTTTAGCCTTTGTTTACATTTAGAGTCTTTGGTTTTATTTTTAGGCTTTGTTTACATTTAGAGTCTGTTTACATTTGTAGTCCTTGTTTACACCTAGAGTCCTTGTTTATACCCAGAGTTTTTTATTACATTTAGAGTCTTTGTTTACATTTTTATTATTTGTTTACATTTTTATTATTTGTTTACATTTAGAGACTTTGTTTACGTTTGCAATCTTTGGTTAAATTTAGAGTCTTTGTTTATATTTCTAGTATTTGTTTACATTTAGTTTTGTTTACATTTGTAGTCGTTGTTTATATTTGTAGTATTTGTTTACTTTTAATTTTGTTTACATTTGTAGTCTTTGTTTACATTTAGAGTGTTAGTTTACGTTTGTAGTTTTTGTTTACATTTGTAGTCTGTTTCCATTTAGAGTCTTTGTTTACATTTGTAGTCTTTGTTTACATATGTAGGCTTTGTTTACATTTAGAGTGTTTACATTTAGTCCCTTTGTTTACATTTGTAGTCTTTATTTACATTTTTAGCCATTGTTTACATTTAGAGTCTTTGTTTTTATTTTTAGACTTTGTTTATATTTAGAGTCTGTTTACATTTGTAGTCCTTGTTTATACCCAGAGTTTTTTATTACATTTAGAGTCTTTGTTTACATTTTTATTATTTGTTTACATTTAGAGTTTTTGTTTACGTTTGCAGTCTTTGTTTACATTTGTAGTCTTTGTTTACATTTAGAGTGTTAGTTTACGTTTGTAGTTTTTGTTTACATTTGTAGTCTGTTTCTATTTAGAGTCTTTGTTTATATTTGTAGTCTTTGTTTACATTTGTAGTCTTTGTTTACATTTGTAATCTTTGTTTGCATTTAGAGACCTTCTTTATATTTAGAGTCTTTGTTTACGTTTGTATTCTTTGTTTACATTTTTAGTCTTTGTTTTAATTTTGAGTCTGTTTACATTTAATGTCTTTGTTTACATTTGTAGTCTTTATTTACATATAAATTCTTTGTTTACATATGTAGTCTTTGTATACATTTATAGTGTTTACATTTAGAGTGTTTGTTTACGTTTGCAGTCTTTGTTTACATTTGTAGTCTTTGTCTACATTTAGAGTGTTAGTTTACGTTTGTAGTTTTTGTTTACATTTGTAGTCTGTTTTATTTAGGTCTTTGCTTATATTTGAAGTCTTTGTTTACATTTGTAGTCTTTGTTTACATTTGTAATCTTTCTTTGAATTTAGAGACCTTCTTTACATTTAGAGTCTTTGTTTACATTTGTAGCCTTTGTTTACATTTTTAGACTTTGTTTACATTTTTAGACTTTGTTTACATATAGAGTCTTTGTTTACATTTGTAGTCTTTGTTTACATTTAGGTCTATGTTTACATTTGCAGTCTTTGTTTACATTTAGAGTCTGTTTACATATCTAGTCTTTGTTTTCATTTATAGTCTCTTTACATTTGTAGACTTTGTTTACATTTAGAGAGTTTGTTTACAGTTTGAGTCACTTAACATTTGTGCTCTTTGTTTACATTTGTATTCTTTGTTTACATTTGTAGTCTGCTTACATTTAGATACTTTCTTTATATTTAGAGGCTTTGTTTACATTTGTTGTCTGTTTACACTTAGAGTCTGTTTACGTTTATAGTTTTTGTTTACGTTTAGTGTCTTTGTTTACATTTGCAGTCTTTGTTTACAGTTGTAGACTTTCTTAACATTTATAGTCTTTGTTTACATTTGTATTCTTTGTTTAAATTTAGAGACTTTGTTGACATATAGAGTCCGTTTATATTTGTAGTCTTTGTTTACATTTAGAGAGATTGTTTACATGTAGAGTTTTTGTTTACATTTGTAGTCCTTGTTTACACTTGTAGTCTTTGTTTACATTTAGTCTTTGTTTATATTTAGACACTTTGTTTACATTTGTAGTCCTTTTTTACACCTAGAGTCCCATTTTGTGTCTTTGTTTACATTTGCAGTCTTTGTTTACATTTTTATTCTTTGTTTACATTTAGAGTTTCATTTAGAGTGTTTGTTTACATATAGCGCGTTTGTTTACATTTAGAGCCTTTGTTTACATTTTAAGTCTTTGTTTACATTTTTAGCCTTTGTTTACATTTAGAGTCTTTGTTTTTGTTTTTAGGCTTTGTTTACATTCAGAGTCTGTTTACATTTGTAGTCCTTGTTTACACCTAGAGTCCTTGTTTATACCCAGAGTTTTTTATTACAGTTAGAGTCTTTGTTTACATTTTTATTATTTGTTTACATTTGTAGTTCTTTTTTACACTTAGAGTCCTTGTTTACACCAAGAGTTTTTGGTTACATTTAGAGTCTTTGTTTATATTTCTATTATTTGTTTACATTTAGTTTTGTTTACATTTGTAATCGTTGTCTATATTTGTAGTATTTGTAACTTTTAGTTTTGTTTACATTTGTAGTCTTTGTTTACAATTTTATTCTTTGTTTACATTTAGAGTTCCATTTAGTGTCTTTGTTTACATTTGTAGTCTTTGTTTACATATAGCGCGTTTGTTTACATTTAGAGCCTTTGTTTACATTTTTAGTCTTTGTTTACATTTTTAGCCTTTGTTTACATTTAGAGTCTTTGGTTTTATTTTTAGGCTTTGTTTACATTTAGAGTCTGTTTACATTTGTAGTACTTGTTTACACCTAGAGTCCTTGTTTATACCCAGAGTTTTTTATTACATTTAGAGTCTTTGTTTACATTTTTATTATTTGTTTACATTTAGAGACTTTGTTTACGTTTGCAATCTTTGCTTACATTTAGAGTCTTTGTTTATATTTCTAGTATTTGCTTACATTTAGTTTTGTTTACATTTGTAGTCGTTGTTTATATTTGTAGTATTTGTTTACTTTTAGTTTTGTTTACATTTGTAGTCTTTGTTTACATTTAGAGTGTTAGTTTACGTTTGTAGTTTTTGTTTACATTTGTAGTCTGTTTCCATTTAGAGTCTTTGTTTACATTTGTAGTCTTTGTTTACATTTGTAGTCTTTGTTTACATATGTAGGCTTTGTCTACATTTAGAGTGTTTATATTTAGTCCCTTTGTTTACATTTGTAGTCTTTGTTTACATTTTTAGCCTTTGTTTACGTTTAGAGTCTTTGTTTTTGTGTTTAGACTTTGTTTATATTTAGAGTCTGTTTACATTTGTAGTCCTTGTTTATACCCAGAGTTTTTTATTACATTTAGAGTCTTTGTTTACATTTTTATTATTTGTTTACATTTAGAGTTTTTGTTTACGTTTGCAGTCTTTGTTTACATTTGTAGTCTTTGTTTACATTTAGAGTGTTAGTTTACGTTTGTAGTTTTTGTTGACATTTGTAGTCTGTTTCTATTTAGAGTCTTTGTTTCTATTTGTAGTCTTTGTTTACATTTGTAGTCTTTGTTTACATTTGTAATCTTTGTTTGCTTTTAGAGACCTTCTTTATGTTTAGAGTCTTTGTTTACGTTTGTAATCTTTGTTTACATTTTTAGTCTTTGTTTTATTTTAGAGTCTGTTTACATATAAGGTCTTTGTTTACATTTAGAGTCTGTTAACATATCTAGTCTTTGTTTTCATTTATAGTCTGTTTACATTTGTAGACTTTGTTTACATTTAGAGAGTTTGTTTACAGTTTGAGTCACTTAACATTTGTGCTCTTTGTTTACATTTGTATTCTTTGTTTACATTTGTAGTCTGCTTACATTTAGATACTTTGTTTATATTTAGAGGCTTTGTTTACATTTGTTGTCTGTTTACACTTAGTCTGTTTACGTTTGTAGTTTTTGTCTACGTTTAGTGTCTTTGTTTACATTTGTAGTCGTTGTTTACAGTTGTAGACTTTCTTAACATTTATAGTCTTTGTTTGCATTTGTATTCTTTGTTTAAATTTAGAGACTTTGTTGACATTTAGAGTCCGTTTATATTTGTAGTCTTTGTTTACATTTAGAGAGATTGTTTACATGTAGAGTTTTGTTTACATTTGTAGTCCTTGTTTACACTTGTAGTCTTTGTTTACATTTAGACTTTGTTTATATTTAGAGACTTTGTTTACATTTGTAGTCCTTTTTTACACCTAGAGTCCTTGTTTACACCAAGAGTTTTTGGTTACATTTAGAGTCTTTGTTTATATTTCTATTATTTGTTTACATTTAGTTTTGTTTACATTTGTAATCGTTGTTTATATTTGTAGTATTTGTTACTTTTAGTTTTGTTTACATTTGTAGTCTTTGTTTACATTTTTATTTTTTGTTTACATTTAGAGTCCCATTTTGTGTCTTTGTTTACATTTGTAGTCTTTGTTTACATTTTATTCTTTGTTTACATTTAGAGTTCCATTTAGTGTCTTTGTTTACATTTTTAGTCTTTGTTTACATTTAGAGACTTTGTTTACGTTTGCAATCTTTGGTTACATTTAGAGTCTTTGTTTATATTTCTAGTATTTGTTTACATTTAGTTTTGTTTACATTTGTAGTCGTTGTTTATATTTGTAGTATTTGTTTACATTTGTAGTCTTTGTTTACATTTGTAATCTTTGTTTGCATTTAGAGACCTTCTTTATATTTAGAGTCTTTGTTTACGTTTGTAGTCTTTGTTTACATTTTTAGTCTTTGTTTTAATTTAGAGTCTGTTTACATTTAAGGTCTTTGTTTACATTTGTAGTCTTTATTTACATTTAGGTCTATGTTTACATTTGCAGTCTTTGTTTACATTTAGAGTCTGTTTACATATCTAGTCTTTGTTTTCATTTATAGTCTCTTTACATTTGTAGACTTTGTTTACATTTAGAGAGTTTGTTTACAGTTTGAGTCACTTAACATTTGTGCTCTTTGTTTACATTTGTATTCTTTGTTTACATTTGTAGTCTGCTTACATTTAGATACTTTCTTTATATTTAGAGGCTTTGTTTACATTTGTTGTCTGTTTACACTTAGAGTCTGTTTACGTTTATAGTTTTTGTTTACGTTTAGTGTCTTTGTTTACATTTGCAGTCTTTGTTTACAGTTGTAGACTTTCTTAACATTAAAAGTCTTTGTTTACATTTGTATTCTTTGTTTAAATTTAGAGACTTTGTTGACATTTAGAGTCCGTTTATATTTGTAGTCTTTGTTTACATTTAGAGAGATTGTTTACATGTAGAGTTTTTGTTTACATTTGTAGTCCTTGTTTACACTTGTAGTCTTTGTTTACATTTAGTCTTTGTTTATATTTAGACACTTTGTTTACATTTGTAGTCCTTTTTTACACCTAGAGTCCCATTTTGTGTCTTTGTTTACATTTGCAGTCTTTGTTTACATTTTTATTCTTTGTTTACATTTAGAGTTTCATTTAGAGTGTTTGTTTACATATAGCGCGTTTGTTTACATTTAGAGCCTTTGTTTACATTTTTAGTCTTTGTTTACATTTTTAGCCTTTGTTTACATTTAGAGTCTTTGTTTTTGTTTTTAGGCTTTGTTTACATTCAGAGTCTGTTTACATTTGTAGTCCTTGTTTACACCTAGAGTCCTTGTTTATACCCAGAGTTTTTTATTACAGTTAGAGTCTTTGTTTACATTTTTATTATTTGTTTACATTTGTAGTCCTTTTTTACACTTAGAGTCCTTGTTTACACCAAGAGTTTTTGGTTACATTTAGAGTCTTTGTTTATATTTCTATTTGTTTACATTTAGTTTTGTTTACATTTGTAATCGTTGTCTATATTTGTAGTATTTGTAACTTTTAGTTTTGTTTACATTTGTAGTCTTTGTTTACAATTTTATTCTTTGTTTACATTTAGAGTTCCATTTAGTGTCTTTGTTTACATTTGTAGTCTTTGTTTACATATAGCGCGTTTGTTTACATTTAGAGCCTTTGTTTACATTTTTAGTCTTTGTTTACATTTTTAGCCTTTGTTTACATTTAGAGTCTTTGGTTTTATTTTTAGGCTTTGTTTACATTTAGAGTCTGTTTACATTTGTAGTACTTGTTTACACCTAGAGTCCTTGTTTATACCCAGAGTTTTTTATTACATTTAGAGTCTTTGTTTACATTTTTATTATTTGTTTACATTTAGAGACTTTGTTTACGTTTGCAATCTTTGCTTACATTTAGAGTCTTTGTTTATATTTCTAGTATTTGCTTACATTTAGTTTTGTTTACATTTGTAGTCGTTGTTTATATTTGTAGTATTTGTTTACTTTTAGTTTTGTTTACATTTGTAGTCTTTGTTTACATTTAGAGTGTTAGTTTACGTTTGTAGTTTTTGTTTACATTTGTAGTCTGTTTCCATTTAGAGTCTTTGTTTACATTTGTAGTCTTTGTTTACATTTGTAGTCTTTGTTTACATATGTAGGCTTTGTCTACATTTAGAGTGTTTATATTTAGTCCCTTTGTTTACATTTGTAGTCTTTGTTTACATTTTTAGCCTTTGTTTACGTTTAGAGTCTTTGTTTTTGTGTTTAGACTTTGTTTATATTTAGAGTCTGTTTACATTTGTAGTCCTTGTTTATACCCAGAGTTTTTTATTACATTTAGAATCTTTGTTTACATTTTTATTATTTGTTTACATTTAGAGTTTTTGTTTACGTTTGCAGTCTTTGTTTACATTTGTAGTCTTTGTTTACATTTAGAGTGTTAGTTTACGTTTGTAGTTTTTGTTGACATTTGTAGTCTGTTTCTATTTAGAGTCTTTGTTTCTATTTGTAGTCTTTGTTTACATTTGTAGTCTTTGTTTACATTTGTAATCTTTGTTTGCTTTTAGAGACCTTCTTTATGTTTAGAGTCTTTGTTTACGTTTGTAATCTTTGTTTACATTTTTAGTCTTTGTTTTATTTTAGAGTCTGTTTACATATAAGGTCTTTGTTTACATTTAGAGTCTGTTAACATATCTAGTCTTTGTTTTCATTTATAGTCTGTTTACATTTGTAGACTTTGTTTACATTTAGAGAGTTTGTTTACAGTTTGAGTCACTTAACATTTGTGCTCTTTGTTTACATTTGTATTCTTTGTTTACATTTGTAGTCTGCTTACATTTAGATACTTTCTTTATATTTAGAGGCTTTGTTTACATTTGTTGTCTGTTTACACTTAGAGTCTGTTTACGTTTATAGTTTTTGTTTACGTTTAGTGTCTTTGTTTACATTTGCAGTCTTTGTTTACAGTTGTAGACTTTCTTAACATTTATAGTCTTTGTTTACATTTGTATTCTTTGTTTAAATTTAGAGACTTTGTTGACATTTAGAGTCCGTTTATATTTGTAGTCTTTGTTTACATTTAGAGAGATTGTTTACATGTAGAGTTTTTGTTTACATTTGTAGTCCTTGTTTACACTTGTAGTCTTTGTTTACATTTAGTCTTTGTTTATATTTAGAGACTTTGTTTACATTTGTAGTCCTTTTTTACACCTAGAGTCCCATTTTGTGTCTTTGTTTACATTTGCATTCTTTGTTTACATTTTTATTCTTTGTTTACATTTAGAGTTTCATTTAGAGTGTTTGTTTACATATAGCGCGTTTGTTTACATTTAGAGCCTTTGTTTACATTTTTAGTCTTTGTTTACATTTTTAGCCTTTGTTTACATTTAGAGTCTTTGTTTTTGTTTTTAGGCTTTGTTTACATTCAGAGTCTGTTTACATTTGTAGTCCTTGTTTACACCTAGAGTCCTTGTTTATACCCAGAGTTTTTTATTACAGTTAGAGTCTTTGTTTACATTTTTATTATTTGTTTACATTTGTAGTCCTTTTTTACACTTAGAGTCCTTGTTTACACCAAGAGTTTTTCGTTACATTTAGAGTCTTTGTTTATATTTCTATTATTTGTTTACATTTAGTTTTGTTTACATTTGTAATCGTTGTCTATATTTGTAGTATTTGTAACTTTTAGTTTTGTTTACATTTGTAGTCTTTGTTTACAATTTTATTCTTTGTTTACATTTAGAGTTCCATTTAGTGTCTTTGTTTACATTTGTAGTCTTTGTTTACATATAGCGCGTTTGTTTACATTTAGAGCCTTTGTTTACATTTTTAGTCTTTGTTTACATTTTTAGCCTTTGTTTACATTTAGAGTCTTTGGTTTTATTTTTAGGCTTTGTTTACATTTAGAGTCTGTTTACATTTGTAGTACTTGTTTACACCTAGAGTCCTTGTTTATACCCAGAGTTTTTTATTACATTTAGAGTCTTTGTTTACATTTTTATTATTTGTTTACATTTAGAGACTTTGTTTACGTTTGCAATCTTTGCTTACATTTAGAGTCTTTGTTTATATTTCTAGTATTTGCTTACATTTAGTTTTGTTTACATTTGTAGTCGTTGTTTATATTTGTAGTATTTGTTTACTTTTAGTTTTGTTTACATTTGTAGTCTTTGTTTACATTTAGAGTGTTAGTTTACGTTTGTAGTTTTTGTTTACATTTGTAGTCTGTTTCCATTTAGAGTCTTTGTTTACATTTGTAGTCTTTGTTTACATTTGTAGTCTTTGTTTACATATGTAGGCTTTGTCTACATTTAGAGTGTTTATATTTAGTCCCTTTGTTTACATTTGTAGTCTTTGTTTACATTTTTAGCCTTTGTTTACGTTTAGAGTCTTTGTTTTTGTGTTTAGACTTTGTTTATATTTAGAGTCTGTTTACATTTGTAGTCCTTGTTTATACCCAGAGTTTTTTATTACATTTAGAGTCTTTGTTTACATTTTTATTATTTGTTTACATTTAGAGTTTTTGTTTACGTTTGCAGTCTTTGTTTACATTTGTAGTCTTTGTTTACATTTAGAGTGTTAGTTTACGTTTGTAGTTTTTGTTGACATTTGTAGTCTGTTTCTATTTAGAGTCTTTGTTTCTATTTGTAGTCTTTGTTTACATTTGTAGTCTTTGTTTACATTTGTAATCTTTGTTTGCTTTTAGAGACCTTCTTTATGTTTAGAGTCTTTGTTTACGTTTGTAATCTTTGTTTACATTTTTAGTCTTTGTTTTATTTTAGAGTCTGTTTACATATAAGGTCTTTGTTTACATTTAGAGTCTGTTAACATATCTAGTCTTTGTTTTCATTTATAGTCTGTTTACATTTGTAGACTTTGTTTACATTTAGAGAGTTTGTTTACAGTTTGAGTCACTTAACATTTGTGCTCTTTGTTTACATTTGTATTCTTTGTTTACATTTGTAGTCTGCTTACATTTAGATACTTTGTTTATATTTAGAGGCTTTGTTTACATTTGTTGTCTGTTTACACTTAGTCTGTTTACGTTTGTAGTTTTTGTCTACGTTTAGTGTCTTTGTTTACATTTGTAGTCGTTGTTTACAGTTGTAGACTTTCTTAACATTTATAGTCTTTGTTTGCATTTGTATTCTTTGTTTAAATTTAGAGACTTTGTTGACATTTAGAGTCCGTTTATATTTGTAGTCTTTGTTTACATTTAGAGAGATTGTTTACATGTAGAGTTTTGTTTACATTTGTAGTCCTTGTTTACACTTGTAGTCTTTGTTTACATTTAGACTTTGTTTATATTTAGAGACTTTGTTTACATTTGTAGTCCTTTTTTACACCTAGAGTCCTTGTTTACACCAAGAGTTTTTGGTTACGTTTAGAGTCTTTGTTTATATTTCTATTATTTGTTTACATTTAGTTTTGTTTACATTTGTAATCGTTGTTTATATTTGTAGTATTTGTTACTTTTAGTTTTGTTTACATTTGTAGTCTTTGTTTACATTTTTATTTTTTGTTTACATTTAGAGTCCCATTTTGTGTCTTTGTTTACATTTGTAGTCTTTGTTTACATTTTATTCTTTGTTTACATTTAGAGTTCCATTTAGTGTCTTTGTTTACATTTTTAGTCTTTGTTTACATTTAGAGACTTTGTTTACGTTTGCAATCTTTGGTTACATTTAGAGTCTTTGTTTATATTTCTAGTATTTGTTTACATTTAGTTTTGTTTACATTTGTAGTCGTTGTTTATATTTGTAGTATTTGTTTACATTTGTAGTCTTTGTTTACATTTGTAATCTTTGTTTGCATTTAGAGACCTTCTTTATATTTAGAGTCTTTGTTTACGTTTGTAGTCTTTGTTTACATTTTTAGTCTTTGTTTTAATTTAGAGTCTGTTTACATTTAAGGTCTTTGTTTACATTTGTAGTCTTTATTTACATTTAAATTCTTTGTTTACACATGTAGTCTTTGTATACATTTATAGTGTTTACATTTAGAGTCTTTGTTTACGTTTGCTGTCTTTGTTTACATTTGTAGTCTTTGTCTACATTTAGAGTGTTAGTTTACGTTTGTAGTTTTTGTTTACATTTGTAGTCGGTTTTATTTAGAGTCTTTGCTTATATTTGTAGTCTTTGTTTACATTTGTAGTCTTTCTTTACATTTGTAATCTTTCTTTGAATTTAGAGACCTTCTTTACATTTAGAGTCTTTGTTTACATTTGTAGCCTTTGTTTACATTTTTAGACTTTGTTTACATTTTTAGACTTTGTTTACATATAGAGTCTTTGTTTACATTTGTAGTCTTTGTTTACATTTAGGTCTATGTTTACATTTGCAGTCTTTGTTTACATTTAGAGTCTGTTTACATATCTAGTCTTTGTTTTCATTTATAGTCTGTTTACATTTGTAGACTTTGTTTACATTTAGAGAGTTTGTTTACAGTTTGAGTCACTTAACATTTGTGCTCTTTGTTTACATTTGTATTCTTTGTTTACATTTGTAGTCTGCTTACATTTAGATACTTTGTTTATATTTAGAGGCTTTGTTTACATTTGCTGTCTGTTTACACTCAGAGTCTGTTTACGTTTGTAGTTTTTGTTTACGTTTAGTGTCTTTGTTTACATTTGCAGTCTTTGTTTACAGTTGTAGACTTTCTTAACATTTATAGTCTTTGTTTACATTTGTATTCTTTGTTTAAATTTAGAGACTTTGTTGACATTTAGAGTCCGTTTATATTTGTAGTCTTTGTTTACATTTAGAGAGATTGTTTACATGTAGAGTTTTTGTTTACATTTGTAGTCCTTGTTTACACTTGTAGTCTTTGTTTACATTTAGTCTTTGTTTATATTTAGAGACTTTGTTTACATTTGTAGTCCTTTTTTACACCTAGAGTCCCATTTTGTGTCTTTGTTTACATTTGCATTCTTTGTTTACATTTTTATTCTTTGTTTACATTTAGAGTTTCATTTAGAGTGTTTGTTTACATATAGCGCGTTTGTTTACATTTAGAGCCTTTGTTTACATTTTTAGTCTTTGTTTACATTTTTAGCCTTTGTTTACATTTAGAGTCTTTGTTTTTGTTTTTAGGCTTTGTTTACATTCAGAGTCTGTTTACATTTGTAGTCCTTGTTTACACCTAGAGTCCTTGTTTATACCCAGAGTTTTTTATTACAGTTAGAGTCTTTGTTTACATTTTTATTATTTGTTTACATTTGTAGTCCTTTTTTACACTTAGAGTCCTTGTTTACACCAAGAGTTTTTGGTTACATTTAGAGTCTTTGTTTATATTTCTATTATTTGTTTACATTTAGTTTTGTTTACATTTGTAATCGTTGTCTATATTTGTAGTATTTGTAACTTTTAGTTTTGTTTACATTTGTAGTCTTTGTTTACAATTTTATTCTTTGTTTACATTTAGAGTTCCATTTAGTGTCTTTGTTTACATTTGTAGTCTTTGTTTACATATAGCGCGTTTATTTACATTTAGAGCCTTTGTTTACATTTTTAGTCTTTGTTTACATTTTTAGCCTTTGTTTACATTTAGAGTCTTTGGTTTTATTTTTAGGCTTTGTTTACATTTAGAGTCTGTTTACATTTGTAGTACTTGTTTACACCTAGAGTCCTTGTTTATACCCAGAGTTTTTTATTACATTTAGAGTCTTTGTTTACATTTTTATTATTTGTTTACATTTAGAGACTTTGTTTACGTTTGCAATCTTTGCTTACATTTAGAGTCTTTGTTTATATTTCTAGTATTTGCTTACATTTAGTTTTGTTTACATTTGTAGTCGTTGTTTATATTTGTAGTATTTGTTTACTTTTAGTTTTGTTTACATTTGTAGTCTTTGTTTACATTTAGAGTGTTAGTTTACGTTTGTAGTTTTTGTTTACATTTGTAGTCTGTTTCCATTTAGAGTCTTTGTTTACATTTGTAGTCTTTGTTTACATTTGTAGTCTTTGTTTACATATGTAGGCTTTGTCTACATTTAGAGTGTTTATATTTAGTCCCTTTGTTTACATTTGTAGTCTTTGTTTACATTTTTAGCCTTTGTTTACGTTTAGAGTCTTTGTTTTTGTGTTTAGACTTTGTTTATATTTAGAGTCTGTTTACATTTGTAGTCCTTGTTTATACCCAGAGTTTTTTATTACATTTAGAGTCTTTGTTTACATTTTTATTATTTGTTTACATTTAGAGTTTTTGTTTACGTTTGCAGTCTTTGTTTACATTTGTAGTCTTTGTTTACATTTAGAGTGTTAGTTTACGTTTGTAGTTTTTGTTGACATTTGTAGTCTGTTTCTATTTAGAGTCTTTGTTTCTATTTGTAGTCTTTGTTTACATTTGTAGTCTTTGTTTACATTTGTAATCTTTGTTTGCTTTTAGAGACCTTCTTTATGTTTAGAGTCTTTGTTTACGTTTGTAATCTTTGTTTACATTTTTAGTCTTTGTTTTATTTTAGAGTCTGTTTACATATAAGGTCTTTGTTTACATTTAGAGTCTGTTAACATATCTAGTCTTTGTTTTCATTTATAGTCTGTTTACATTTGTAGACTTTGTTTACATTTAGAGAGTTTGTTTACAGTTTGAGTCACTTAACATTTGTGCTCTTTGTTTACATTTGTATTCTTTGTTTACATTTGTAGTCTGCTTACATTTAGATACTTTGTTTATATTTAGAGGCTTTGTTTACATTTGTTGTCTGTTTACACTTAGTCTGTTTACGTTTGTAGTTTTTGTCTACGTTTAGTGTCTTTGTTTACATTTGTAGTCGTTGTTTACAGTTGTAGACTTTCTTAACATTTATAGTCTTTGTTTGCATTTGTATTCTTTGTTTAAATTTAGAGACTTTGTTGACATTTAGAGTCCGTTTATATTTGTAGTCTTTGTTTACATTTAGAGAGATTGTTTACATGTAGAGTTTTGTTTACATTTGTAGTCCTTGTTTACACTTGTAGTCTTTGTTTACATTTAGACTTTGTTTATATTTAGAGACTTTGTTTACATTTGTAGTCCTTTTTTACACCTAGAGTCCTTGTTTACACCAAGAGTTTTTGGTTACATTTAGAGTCTTTGTTTATATTTCTATTATTTGTTTACATTTAGTTTTGTTTACATTTGTAATCGTTGTTTATATTTGTAGTATTTGTTACTTTTAGTTTTGTTTACATTTGTAGTCTTTGTTTACATTTTTATTTTTTGTTTACATTTAGAGTCCCATTTTGTGTCTTTGTTTACATTTGTAGTCTTTGTTTACATTTTATTCTTTGTTTACATTTAGAGTTCCATTTAGTGTCTTTGTTTACATTTTTAGTCTTTGTTTACATTTAGAGACTTTGTTTACGTTTGCAATCTTTGGTTACATTTAGAGTCTTTGTTTACATTTTTAGTCTTTGTTTACATTTTTAGCCTTTGTTTACATTTAGAGTCTTTGTTTTTGTTTTTAGGCTTTGTTTACATATAGAGTCTGTTTACATTTGTAGTCCTTGTTTACACTTAGAGTCCTTGTTTATACCCAGAGTTTTTTATTACATTTAGAGTCTTTGTTTACATTTTTATTATTTGTTTACATTTGTAGTCCTTTTTTACACTTAGAGTCCTTGTTTACACCAAGAGTTTTTGGTTACATTTAGAGTCTTTGTTTATATTTCTATTATTTGTTTACATTTAGTTTTGTTTACATTTGTAATCGTTGTCTATATTTGTAGTATTTGCTACTTTTAGTTTTGTTTACATTTGTAGTCTTTGTTTACAATTTTTTCTTTGTTTACATTTAGAGTTCCATTTAGTGTCTTTGTTTACATTTGTAGTCTTTGTTTACATATAGCGCGTTTGTTTACATTTAGAGCCTTTGTTTACATTTTTAGTCTTTGTTTACATTTTTAGCCTTTGTTTACATTTAGAGTCTTTGGTTTTATTTTTAGGCTTTGTTTACATTTAGAGTCTGTTTACATTTGTAGTCCTTGTTTACACCTAGAGTCCTTGTTTATACCCAGAGTTTTTTATTACATTTAGAGTCTTTGTTTACATTTTTATTATTTGTTTACATTTAGAGACTTTGTTTACGTTTGCAATCTTTGCTTATATTTAGAGTCTTTGTTTATATTTCTAGTATTTGTTTACATTTAGTTTTGTTTACATTTGTAGTCGTTGTTTTTATTTGTAGTATTTGTTTACTTTTAGTTTTGTTTACATTTGTAGTCTTTGTTTACATTTAGAGTGTTAGTTTACGTTTGTAGTTTTTGTTTACATTTGTAGTCTGTTTCCATTTAGAGTCTTTGTTTACATTTGTAGTCTTTGTTTACATTTGTAGTCTTTGTTTACATATGTAGGCTTTGTTTACATTTAGAGTGTTTACATTTAGTCCCTTTGTTTACATTTGTAGTCTTTGTTTACATTTTTAGCCTTTGTTTACGTTTAGAGTCTTTGTTTTTGTGTTTAGACTTTGTTTATATTTAGAGTCTGTTTACATTTGTAGTCCTTGTTTATACCCAGAGTTTTTTATTACATTTAGAGTCTTTGTTTACATTTTTATTATTTGTTTACATTTAGAGTTTTTGTTTACGTTTGCAGTTTTTGTTTACATTTGTAGTCTTTGTTTACATTAAGAGTGTTAGTTTACGTTTGTTGTTTTTGTTTACATTTGTAGTCTGTTTCTATTTAGAGTCTTTGTTTATATTTGTAGTCTTTGTTTACATTTGTAGTCTTTGTTTACATTTGTAATCTTTCTTTACATTTAGAGACCTTCTTTACATTTAGAGTCTTTGTTTACATTTGTAGCCTTTGTTTACATTTTTAGACTTTGTTTACATATTTACACTTTGTTTACATATAGAGTCTGTTTACATTTGTAGTCTTTGTTTACATTTAGGTCTATGTTTACATTTGCAGTCTTTGTTTACATTTAGAGTCTGTTTACATATGTAGTCTTTGTTTACATTTTTAGTCTGTTTGCATTTAGAGTCTGTTTTCATTTAGAGTCTGTTTACATTTGTAGACTTTGTTTACATTTAGAGAGTTTGTTTACAGTTTGAGTCACTTAACATTTGTGCTCTTTGTTTACATTTGTATTCTTTGTTTACATTTGTAGTCTGCTTACATTTAGAGTCTTTGTTTACATTTGTAGTCTTTGTTTACATTTGTAGTCTTTGTTTACATATGTAGGCTTTGTTTACGTTTAGAGTGTTTACATTTAGTCCCTTTGTTTACATTTGTAGTCTTTGTTTACATTTTAACCTTTGTTTACTTTTAGAGTCTTTGTTTTTGTGTTTAGACTTTGTTTATATTTAGAGTCTGTTTACATTTGTAGTCCTTGTTTATACCCAGAGTTTTTTATTACATTTAGAGTCTTTGTTTACATTTTTATTATTTGTTTACATTTAGAGTTTTTGTTTACGTTTGCAGTCTTTGTTTACATTTGTAGTCTTTGTTTACATTAAGAGTGTTAGTTTACGTTTGTAGTTTTTGTTTACATTTGTAGTCTGTTTCTATTTAGAGTCTTTGTTTATATTTGTAGTCTTTGTTTACATTTGTAGTCTTTGTTTACATTTGTAATCTTTCTTTACATTTAGAGACCTTCTTTACATTTAGAGTCTTTGTTTACATTTGTAGCCTTTGTTTACATTTTTAGACTTTGTTTACATATTTACACTTTGTTTACATATAGAGTCTGTTTATATTTGTAGTCTTTGTTTACATTTAGGTCTATGTTTACATTTGCAGTCTTTGTTTACATTTAGAGTCTGTTTACATATGTAGTCTTTGTTTACATTTTTAGTCTGTTTGCATTTAGAGTCTGTTTTCATTTAGAGTCTGTTTACATTTGTAGACTTTGTTTACATTTAGAGAGTTTGTTTACAGTTTGAGTCACTTAACATTTGTGCTCTTTGTTTACATTTGTATTCTTTGTTTGCATTTGTAGTCTGCTTACATTTAGATACTTTGTTTATATTTAGAGGCTTTGTTTACATTTGTTGTCTGTTTACACTTAGTCTGTTTACGTTTGTAGTTTTTGTTTACGATTAGTGTCTTTGTTTACATTTGTAGTCTTTGTTTACAGTTGTAGACTTTCTTAACATTTATAGTCTTTGTTTGCATTTGTATTCTTTGTTTAAATTTAGAGACTTTGTTGACATTTAGAGTCCGTTTATATTTGTAGTCTTTGTTTACATTTAGAGAGATTGTTTACATGTAGAGTTTTTGTTTACATTTGTAGTCCTTGTTTACACTTGTAGTCTTTGTTTACATTTAGACTTTGTTTATATTTAGAGACTTTGTTTAAATTTGTAGTCCTTTTTTACACCTAGAGTCCTTGTTTACACCAAGAGTTTTTGGTTACACTTAGAGTCTTTGTTTATATTTCTATTATTTGTTTACATTTAGTTTTGTTTACATTTGTAATCGTTGTTTATATTTGTATGTATTTGTTACTTTTAGTTTTGTTTACATTTGTAGTCTTTGTTTACATTTTTATTTTTTGTTTACATTTAGAGTCCCATTTTGTGTCTTTGTTCACATTTGTAGTCTTTGTTTACATTTTTATTCTTTGTTTACATTTAGAGTTCCATTTAGTGTCTTTGTTTACATTTTTAGTCTTTGTTTACATTTAGAGACTTTGTTTACGTTTGCAATCTTTGGTTACATTTAGAGTCTTTGTTTATATTTAGAGACTGTTTACATTTGTAGTCCTTTTTTACACCTAGAGTCCCATTTTGTGTCTTTGTTTACATTTGTAGTCTTTGTTTACATTTTTAATTTTTGTTTACATTTAGAGTTTCATTTAGAGTCTTTGTTTACATATAGCGCGTTTGTTTACATTTAGAGCCTTTGTTTACATTTTTAGTCTTTGTTTACATTTTTAGCCTTTGTTTACATTTAGAGTCTATGTTTTTGTTTTTAGGCTTTGTTTACATTTAGAGTCTGTTTACATTTGTAGTCCTTGTTTACACCTAGAGTCCTTGTTTATACCCAGAGTTTTTTATTACATTTAGAGTCTTTGTTTACATTTTTATTATTTGTTTACATTTGTAGTCCTTTTTTACACTTAGAGTCCTTGTTTACACCAAGAGATTTTGGTTACATTTAGAGTCTTTGTTTATATTTCTATTATTTGTTTACATTTAGTTTTGTTTACATTTGTAATCGTTGTCTATATTTGTAGTATTTGTAACTTTTAGTTTTGTTTACATTTGTAGTCTTTGTTTACAATTTTATTCTTTGTTTACATTTAGAGTTCCATTTAGTGTCTTTGTTCACATTTGTAGTCTTTGTTTACATATAGCGCGTTTGTTTACATTTAGAGCCTTTGTTTACATTTTTAGTCTTTGTTTACATTTTTAGCCTTTGTTTACATTTAGAGTCTTTGGTTTTATTTTTAGGCTTGGTTTACATTCAGAGTCTGTTTACATTTGTAGTCCTTGTTTACACCTAGAGTCCTTGTTTATCCCAGAGTTTTTTATTACATTTAGAGTCTTTGTTTACATTTTTATTATTTGTTTACATTTTTATTATTTGTTTACATTTAGAGACTTTGTTTACGTTTGCAATCTTTGCTTACATTTAGAGTCTTTGTTTATATTTCTAGTATTTGTTTATATTTAGTTTTGTTTACATTTGTAGTCGTTGTTTATATTTGTAGTATTTGTTTACTTTTAGTTTTGTTTACATTTGTAGTCTTTGTTTACATTTAGAGTGTTAGTTTACGTTTGTAGTTTTTGTTTACATTTGTAGTCTGTTTCCATTTAGAGTCTTTGTTTACATTTGTAGTCTTTGTTTACATTTTTAGCCTTTGTTTACGTTTAGAGTCTTTGTTTTTGTGTTTAGACTTTGTTTATATTTAGAGTCTGTTTACATTTGTAGTCCTTGTTTATACCTAGAGTTTTTTATTACATTTAGAATCTTTGTTTACATTTTTATTAGTTGTTTACACTTAGAGTTTTTGTTTACGTTTGCAGTCTTTGTTTACATTTGTAATCTTTGTTTACATTTAGAGTGTTAGTTTACGTTCGTAGTTTTTGTTTACATTTGTAGTCTGTTTCTATTTAGAGTCTTTGTTTATATTTGTAGTCTTTGTTTACATTTGTAGTCTTTGTTTACATTTGTAATCTTTGTTTGCATTTAGAGACCTTCTTTATATTTAGAGTCTTTGTTTACGTTTGTAATCTTTGTTTACATTTTTAGTCTTTGTTTTATTTTAGAGTCTGTTTACATATAAGGTCTTTGTTTACATTTGTAGTCTTTATTTACATTTAAATTCTTTGTTTACATATGTAGTCTTTGTATATATTTAGATAGTTTACATTTGTAGTCTTTGTCTACATTTAGAGTGTTAGTTTACGTATGTAGTTTTTGTTTACATTTGTAGTCTGTTTTATTTAGAGTCTTTGTTTATATTTGTAGTCTTTGTTTACATTTGTAATCTTTCTTTACATTTAGAGACCTTCTTTACATTTAGAGTCTTTGTTTACATTTGTAGCCTTTGTTTACATTTTTAGACTTTGTTTACATAATTAGACTTTGTTTACATATAGAGTCTGTTTACATTTGTAGTCTTTGTTTACATTTAGGTCTATGTTTACATTTGCAGTCTTTGTTTACATTTAGAGTCTGTTTACATATGTAGTCTTTGTTTACATTTTTAGTCTGTTTGCATTTAGAGTCTGTTTTCATTTATAGTCTGTTTACATTTGTAGACTTTGTTTACATTTCGAGAGTTTGTTTACATGTAGAGTTTTTGTTTACATTTGTAGTCCTTGTTTACACTTGTAGTCTTTGTTTACATTTAGACTTTGTTTATATTTAGAGACTTTGTTTACATTTGTAGTCCTTTTTTACACCTAGAGTCCTTGTTTACACCAAGAGTTTTTGGTTACATTTAGAGTCTTTGTTTATATTTCTATTATTTGTTTACATTTAGTTTTGTTTACATTTGTAGTCGTTGCTTATATTTGTAGTATTTGTTTACTTTTAGTTTTGTTTACATTTTTATTTTTTGTTTACATTTAGAGTCCCATTTTGTGTCTTTGTTTACATTTGTATTCTTTGTTTACATTTTTATTCTTTGTTTACATTTAGAGTTCCTTTTAGAGTCTTTGTTTACATTTAGCGCGTTTGTTTACATTTAGAGCCTTTGTTTACATTTTTAGTCTTTGTTTACATTTTTAGCCTTTATTACATTTAGAGTCTTTGTTTTTGTTTTTAGGCTTTGTTTACATTTAGAGTCTGTTTACATTTGTAGTCCTTGTTTACACCTAGAGTCCTTGTTTATACCCAGAGTTTTTTATTACATTTAGAGTCTTTGTTTACATTTTTATTATTTGTTTACATTTGTAGTCCTTTTTTACACTTAGAGTCCTTGTTTACACCAAGAGATTTTGGTTACATTTAGAGTCTTTGTTTATATTTCTATTATTTGTTTACATTTAGTTTTGTTTACATTTGTAATCGTTGTCTATATTTGTAGTATTTGTAACTTTTAGTTTTGTTTACATTTGTAGTCTTTGTTTACAATTTTATTCTTTGTTTACAATTTTATTCTTTGTTTACATTTAGAGTTCCATTTAGTGTCTTTGTTTACATTTGTAGTCTTTGTTTACATATAGCGCGTTTGTTTACATTTAGAGCCTTTGTTTACATTTTTAGTCTTTGTTTAGATTTTTAGCCTTTGTTTACATTTAGAGTCTGTTTACATTTGTAGTCCTTGTTTACACCTAGAGTCCTTGTTTATACCCAGAGTTTTTTATTACATTTAGAGTCTTTGTTTACATTTTTATTATTTGTTTACATTTTTATTATTTGTTTACATTTAGAGACTTTGTTTACGTTTGCAATCTTTGCTTACATTTAGAGTCTTTGTTTATATTTCTAGTATTTGTTTACATTTAGTTTTGTTTACATTTGTAGTCGTTGTTTATATTTGTAGTATTTGTTTACTTTTAGTTTTGTTTACATTTGTAGTCTTTGTTTACATTTAGAGTGTTAGTTTACGTTTGTAGTTTTTGTTTACATTTGTAGTCTGTTTCCATTTAGAGTCTTTGTTTACATTTGTATTCTTTGTTTACATTTGTAGTCTTTGTTTACATATGTAGGCTTTGTTTACATTTAGAGTGTTTACATTTAGTCCCTTTGTTTACACTTGTAGTCTTTGTTGACATTTAGACTTTGTTTATATTTAGAGACTTTGTTTACATTTGTAGTCCTTTTTTACACCTAGAGTCCTTGTTTACACCAAGAGTTTTTTGTTACATTTAGAGTCTTTGTTTATATTTCTATTATTTGTTTACATTTAGTTTTGTTTACATTTGTAATCGTTGTTTATATTTGTAGTATTTGTTACTATTAGTTTTGTTTACATTTGTAGTCTTTGTTTACATTTTTATTTTTTGTTTACATTTAGAGTCCCATTTTGTGTCTTTGTTTACATTTGTAGTCTTTGTTTACATTTTTATTCTTTGTTTACATTTAAAGTTCCATTTAGTGTCTTTGTTTACATTTTTAGTCTTTGTTTACATTTAGAGACTTTGTTTACGTTTGCAATCTTTGGTTACATTTAGAGTCTTTGTTTATAATTCTAGTATTTGTTTACATTTAGTTTTGTTTACATTTGTAGTCGTTGTTTATATTTGTAGTATTTGTTTACTTTTAGTTTTGTTTACATTTGTAGTCTTTGTTTACATTTAGAGTGTTAGTTTACGTTTGTAGTTTTTGTTTACGTTTGCAGTCTGTTTCCATTTAGAGTCTTTGTTTACATTTGTAGTCTTTGTTTACATTTGTAGTCTTTGTTTACATATGTAGGCTTTGTTTACATTTAGAGTGTTTACATTTAGTCCCTTTGTTTACATTTGTAGTCTTTGTTTACATTTTTAGCCTTTGTTTACATTTAGATTCTTTTTTTTTATTTTTAGACTTTGTTTATATTTAGAGTCTGTATACATTTGTAGTCCTTGTTTATACCCAGAGTTTTATTTTACATTTAGAGTCTTTGTTTACGTTTGCAGTCTTTGTTTACATTTGTAGTCTTTGTCTACATTTAGAGTGATAGTTTACGTTTGTAGTTTTTGTTTACATTTGTAGTCTGTTTTATTTAGAGTCTTTGTTTATATTTGTAGTCTTTGTTTACATTTGTAGTCTTTGTTTACATTTGTAATCTTTCTTTGAATTTAGAGACCTTCTTTACATTTAGAGTCTTTGTTTACATTTGTAGCGGTTGTTTCCATTTTTAGACTTTGTTTACATTTTTAGACTTTGTTTACATATAGAGTCTTTGTTTACATTTGTAGTCTTTGTTTACATTTAGGTCTATGTTTGCATTTGCAGTCTTTGTTTACATTTAGAGTCTTTGTTTACATTTAGGTCTATGTTTGCATTTGCAGTCTTTGTTTACATTTTTAGTCTGTTTGCATTTAGAGTCTGTTTTATTTATAGTCTGTTTACATTTGTAGACTTTGTTTACATTTAGAGAGTTTGTTTACAGTTTGCGTCACTTAACATTTGTGCTCTTTGTTTACATTTGTAGTCTGCTTACATTTAGATACTTTGTTTATATTTAGAGGCTTTGTTTACATTTGTTGTCTGTTTACACTTAGAGTCTGTTTACGTTTGTAGTTTTTGTTTACGTTTAGTGTCTTTGTTTACATTTGTAGTCTTTGTTTACAGTTGTAGACTTTCTTAACATTTATAGTCTTTGTTTACATTTTTATTCTTTGTTTACATTTAGAGAGATTGTTTACATGTAGAGTTTTTTTACATTTGTAGTCCTTGTTTACACTTGTAGTCTTTGTTTACATTTAGACTTTGTTTATATTTAGAGACTTTGTTTACATTTGTAGTCCTTTTTTACACCTAGAGTCCTTGTTTACACCAAGAGATTTTGGTTACATTTAGAGTCTTTGTTTATATTTCTAGTATTTGTTTACTTTTAGTTTTGTTTACATTTTTATTTTTTGTTTACATTTAGAGTCCCATTTTGTGTCTTTGTTTACATTTGTAGTCTTTGTTTACATTTTTATTCTTTGTTTACATTTAGAGTTCCATTTAGAGTCTTTGTTTACATATAGCGCGTTTCTTTACATTTAGAGCCTTTGTTTACATTTTTAGTCTTTGTTTACATTTTTAGCCTTTGTTTACATTTAGAGTCTTTGTTTATATTTTTAGGCTTTGTTTACATTTAGAGTCTGTTTACATTTGTAGTCCTTGTTTACACCTAGAGTCCTTGTTTATACCCAGAGTTTTTATTACATTTAGAGTCTTTGTTTACATTTTTATTATTTGTTTACATTTAGAGACTTTGTTTACGTTTGCAATCTTTGGTTACATTTAGAGTCTGTTTATATTTCTAGTATTTGTTTACATTTAGTTTTGTTTACATTTGTAATCGTTGTTTATATTTGTAGTATTTGTTACTTTTAGTTTTGTTTACATTTGTAGTCTTTGTTTACATTTTAATTTTTTGTTTACATTTAGAGTCCCATTTTGTGTCTTTGTTTACATTTGTAGTCTTTTTTACATTTTTATTCTTTGTTTACATTTAGAGTTCCATTTAGTGTCTTTGTTTACATTTTTAGTCTTTGTTTACATTTAGAGACTTTGTTTACGTTTGCAATCTTTGGTTACATTTAGAGTCTTTGTTTATATTTCTAGTATTTGTTTACATATAGTTTTGTTTACATTTGTAGTCGTTGTTTATATTTGTAGTATTTGTTTACATTTGTAGTCTTTGTTTACATTTGTAATCTTTGTTTGCATTTAGAGACCTTCTTTATATTTAGAGTCTTTGTTTACGTTTGTAGTCTTTGTTTACATTTTTAGTCTTTGTTTTAATTTAGAGTCTGTTTACATTTAAGGTCTTTGTTTACATTTGTAGTCTTTATTTACATTTAAATTCTTTGTTTACATATGTAGTCTTTGTATACATTTATAGTGTTTACATTTAGAGTCTTTGTTTACGTTTGCAGTCTTTGTTTACATTTGTAGTCTTTGTCTACATTTAGAGTGTTAGTTTACGTTTGTAGTTTTTGTTTACATTTGTAGTCTGTTTTATTTAGAGTCTTTGCTTATATTTGTAGTCTTTGTTTACATTTGTAGTCTTTGTTTACATTTGTAATCTTTCTTTGAATTTAGAGACCTTCTTTACATTTAGAGTCTTTGTTTACATTTGTAGCCTTTGTTTACATTTTTAGACTTTGTTTACATATAGAGTCTTTGTTTACATTTGTAGTCTTTGTTTACATTTAGGTCTATGTTTACATTTGCAGTCTTTGTTTACATTTAGAGTCTGTTTACATATTGTTTGTTTTCGTTAGCTGTGACCCTGCTCACCTATGCGCATGCGTGAGGTCTGCATTGATTTTGTTAAAATAGGGTAGAAGCGTAGAAGATGAGAGAATGTTTACATTTTACGAGTGAGAGATAAGTTGCGGTTTCTTTTTTCTTTTTTTTTCTTTTCAGGACATTATTGAATTTTGAGGCGATACTTCTTCGTTATATTTGTATAAAGGCAAAATGCTGATTTTTCCCCCTTGTAATTTTTAAATAAGTGTAGAAGATCAGTTTTATTCTTCGATGCAAAATAAAATCCGTAAACTTAAAAGTAAATGCCTGTTTTCTTTCTTCTTCTTCTTTTTTTTTCAGTTAAAATTATTTTTATTTGCTTACTTGATCTCTAAATTCGTACTATATCTGTCATACCTAGTCTTTGTTTACATTTGTATTCTTTGTTTAAATTTAGAGACTTTGTTGACATTTAGAGTCCGTTTATATTTGTAGTCTTTGTTTACATTTAGAGAGATTGTTTACATGTAGAGTTTTTGTTTACATTTGTAGTCCTTGTTTACACTTGTAGTCTTTGTTTACATTTAGTCTTTGTTTATATTTAGAGACTTTGTTTACATTTGTAGTCCTTTTTTACACCTAGAGTCCCATTTTGTGTCTTTGTTTACATTTGTAGTCTTTGTTTACATTTTTATTCTTTGTTTACATTTAGAGTTTCATTTAGAGTCTTTGTTTACATATAGCGCGTTTGTTTACATTTAGAGCCTTTGTTTACATTTTTAGTCTTTGTTTACATTTTTAGCCTTTGTTTACATTTAGAGTCTTTGTTTTTGTTTTTAGGCTTTGTTTACATTTAGAGTCTGTTTACATTTGTAGTCCTTGTTTACACCTAGAGTCCTTGTTTATACCCAGAGTTTTTTATTACATTTAGAGTCTTTGTTTACATTTTTATTATTTGTTTACATTTGTAGTCCTTTTTTACACTTAGAGTCCTTGTTTACACCAAGAGTTTTTGGTTACATTTAGAGTCTTTGTTTATATTTCTATTATTTGTTTACATTTAGTTTTGTTTATATTTGTAATCGTTGTCTATATTTGTAACTTTTAGTTTTGTTTACATTTGTAGTCTTTGTTTACAATTTTATTCTTTGTTTACATTTAGAGTTCCATTTAGTGTCTTTGTTTACATTTGTAGTCTTTGTTTACATATAGCGCGTTTGTTTACATTTAGAGCCTTTGTTTACATTTTTAGTCTTTGTTTACATTTTTAGCCTTTGTTTACATTTAGAGTCTTTGGTTTTATTTTTAGGCTTTGTTTACATTTAGAGTCTGTTTACATTTGTAGTCCTTGTTTACACCTAGAGTCCTTGTTTATACCCAGAGTTTTTTATTACATTTAGAGTCTTTGTTTACATTTTTATTATTTGTTTACATTTTTATTATTTGTTTACATTTAGAGACTTTGTTTACGTTTGCAATCTTTGCTTACATTTAGAGTCTTTGTTTATATTTCTAGTATTTGTTTACATTTAGTTTTGTTTACATTTGTAGTCGTTGTTTATATTTGTAGTATTTGTTTACTTTTAGTTTTGTTTACATTTGTAGTCTTTGTTTACATTTAGAGTGTTAGTTTACGTTTGTAGTTTTTGTTTACATTTGTAGTCTGTTTCCATTTAGAGTCTTTGTTTACATTTGTAGTCTTTGTTTACATTTGTAGTCTTTGTTTACATATGTAGGCTTTGTTTACATTTAGAGTGTTTACATTTAGTCCCTTTGTTTACATTTGTAGTGTTTGTTTACATTTTTAGCCTTTGTTTACGTTTAGAGGCTTTGTTTTTGTGTTTACACTTTGTTTATATTTAGAGTCTGTTTACATTTGTAGTCCTTGTTTATACCCAGAGTTTTTTATTACATTTAGAGTCTTTGTTTACATTTTTATTATTTGTTTACATTTAGAATTTTTGTTTACGTTTGCAGTCTTTGTTTACATTTGTAGTCTTTGTTTACATTTAGAATGTTAGTTTACGTTTGTAGTTTTTGTTGACATTTGTAGTCTGTTTCTATTTAGAGTCTTTGTTTATATTTGTAGTCTTTGTTTACATTTGTAGTCTTTTTTTACATTTGTAATCTTTGTTTGCATTTAGAGACCTTCTTTATATTTAGAGTCTTTGTTTACATTTTTAGTCTTTGTTTTATTTTAGAGTCTGTTTACATATAAGGTCTTTGTTTACATTTGTAGTCTTTATTTACATTTAAATTCTTTGTTTACATATGTAGTCTTTGTATACATTTAGATAGTTTACATTTGTAGTCTTTGTCTACATTTAGAGTGTTAGTTTACGTATGTAGTTTTTGTTTACATTTGTAGTCTGTTTTATTTAGAGTCTTTGTTTATATTTGTAGTCTTTGTTTACATTTGTAGTCTTTGTTTACATTTGTAATCTTTCTTTACATTTAGAGACCTTCTTTACATTTAGAGTCTTTGTTTACATTTGTAGCCTTTGTTTACATTTTTAGACTTTGTTTACATATTTAGACTTTGTTTACATATAGAGTCTGTTTACATTTGTAGTCTTTGTTTACATTTAGGTCTATGTTTACATTTGCAGTCTTTGTTTACATTTAGAGTCTGTTTACATATGTAGTCTTTGTTTACATTTTTAGTCTGTTTGCATTTAGAGTCTGTTTTCATTTATAGTCTGTTTACATTTGTAGACTTTGTTTACATTTCGTGAGTTTGTTTACAGTTTGAGTCACTTAACATTTGTGCTCTTTGTTTACATTTGTATTCTTTGTTTACATTTGTAGTCTGCTTACATTTAGATACTTTGTTTATATTTAGATGCTTTGTTTACATTTGTTGTCTGTTTACACTTAGTCTGTTTACGTTTGTAGTTTTTGTTTACGTTTAGTGTCTTTGTTTACATTTGTAGTCTTTGTTTACAGTTGTAGACTTTCTTAACATTTATAGTCTTTGTTTGCATTTGTATTCTTTGTTTAAATTTAGAGACTTTGTTGACATTTAGAGTCCGTTTATATTTGTAGTCTTTGTTTACATTTAGAGAGATTGTTTACATGTAGAGTTTTTGTTTACATTTGTAGTCCTTGTTTACACTTGTAGTCTTTGTTTACATTTAGACTTTGTTTATATTTAGAGACTTTCTTTACATTTGTAGTCCTTTTTTACACCTAGAGTCCTTGTTTACACCAAGAGTTTTTGGTTACATTTAGAGTCTTTGTTTATATTTCTATTATTTGTTTACATTTAGTTTTGTTTACATTTGTAATCGTTGTTTATATTTGTAGTATTTGTTACTTTTAGTTTTGTTTACATTTGTAGTCTTTGTTTACATTTTAATTTTTTGTTTACATTTAGAGTCCCATTTTGTGTCTTTGTTTACATTTGTAGTCTTTGTTTACATTTTTATTCTTTGTTTACATTTAGAGTTCCATTTAGTGTCTTTGTTTACATTTTTAGTCTTTGTTTACATTTAGAGACTTTGTTTACGTTTGCAATCTTTGGTTACATTTAGAGTCTTTGTTTATATTTCTAGTATTTGTTTACATTTAGTTTTGTTTACATTTGTAGTCGTTGTTTATATTTGTAGTATTTGTTTACATTTGTAGTCTTTGTTTACATTTGTAATCTTTGTTTGCATTTAGAGACCTTCTTTATATTTAGAGTCTTTGTTTACGTTTGTAGTCTTTGTTTACATTTTTAGTCTTTGTTTTAATTTAGAGTCTGTTTACATTTAAGGTCTTTGTTTACATTTGTAGTCTTTATTTACATTTAAATTCTTTGTTTACATATGTAGTCTTTGTATACATTTATAGTGTTTACATTTAGAGTCTTTGTTTACGTTTGCAGTCTTTGTTTACATTTGTAGTCTTTGTCTACATTTAGAGTGTTAGTTTACGTTTGTAGTTTTTGTTTACATTTGAAGTCTGTTTTATTTAGAGACTTTGCTTATATTTGTAGTCTTTGTTTACATTTGTAGTCTTTGTTTACATTTGTAATCTTTCTTTGAATTTAGAGACCTTCTTTACATTTAGAGTCTTTGTTTACATTTGTAGCCTTTGTTTACATTTTTAGACTTTGTTTACATATAGAGTCTTTGCTTACATTTGTAGTCTTTGTTTACATTTAGGTCTATGTTTACATTTGCAGTCTTTGTTTACATTTAGAGTCTGTTTACATATTGTTTGTTTTCGTTAGCTGTGACCCTGCTCACCTATGCGCATGCGTGAGGTCTGCATTGATTTTGTTAAAATAGGGTAGAAGCGTAGAAGATGAGAGAATGTTTACATTTTACGAGTGAGAGATAAGTTGCGGTTTCTTTTTTCTTTTTTTTTCTTTTCAGGACATTATTGAATTTTGAGGCGATACTTCTTCGTTATATTTGTATAAAGGCAAAATGCTGATTTTTCCCCCTTGTAATTTTTAAATAAGTGTAGAAGATCAGTTTCATTCTTCGATGCAAAATAAAATCCGTAAACTTAAAAGTAAATGCCTGTTTTCTTTCTTCTTCTTCTTTTTTTTTCAGTTAAAATTATTTTTATTTGCTTACTTGATCTCTAAATTCGTACTATATCTGTCATACCTAAACACTTGTTTCATGCACTGATTATAGTAGTAAATTAATTAAAAATGACTTAAATTAGTTAAAATTTACATAATTCATTAATAAAAGAAGAGAAAAAGAACAACGTTTACAGTAGACTTTACCTGTAGTAAAAGTAATATATTTTTTTCTTTTAAATTATACTGCTAAAATAAAAATACCATATTTTTGGATCTCTATTTTACAGAAATTTACAGAAAATCGTATTTAAATCAAATCATTAGATTTTTTTATCATGATTATTTTACACCTTTTATTTTTCGCGCATATTGTCATATAAATTACATTAAATAAAATATTGTTATTTAAAATTAAAAATTAAACTTTAAATTCGCGTAAAAAGGTAAAATAAATATTGAAGACTCATAAAAAGAAAACGAACACGTGTAGAACGAAAAGCGCATTTGGCTAAGTGCCCATCTCATTCAACGCATCACCCCTTTTCCGAGTAGGATCGTTCCGCGAGAGGTAGACATGGTTTACGAAAACGGACAGTATCTAGTCTTTGTTTTCATTTATAGTCTGTTTACATTTGTAGACTTTGTTTACATTTAGAGAGTTTGTTTACAGTTTGAGTCACTTAACATTTGTGCTCTTTGTTTACATTTGTAGTCTGCTTACATTTAGACACTTTGTTTATATTTAGAGGCTTTGTTTACATTTGTTGTCTGTTTACACTTAGAGTCTGTTTACGTTTGTAGTTTTTGTTTACGTTTAGTGTCTTTGTTTACATTTGCAGTCTTTGTTTACAGTTGTAGACTTTCTTAACATTTATAGTCTTTGTTTACATTTGTATTCTTTGTTTAAATTTAGAGACTTTGTTGACATTTAGAGTCCGTTTATATTTGTAGTCTTTGTTTACATTAAGAGAGATTACTTACATGTAGAGTTTTTGTTTACATTTGTAGTCCTTGTTTACACTTGTAGTCTTTGCTTACATTTAGTCTTTGTTTATATTTAGAGACTTTGTTTACATTTGTAGTCCTTTTTTACATCTAGAGTCCCATTTTGTGTCTTTGTTTACATTTGTAGTCTTTGTTTACATTTTTATTCTTTGTTTACATTTAGAGTTTCATTTAGAGTCTTTGTTTACATTTAGCGCGTTTGTTTACATTTAGAGCCTTTGTTTACATTTTTAGTCTTTGTTTACATTTTTAGCCTTTATTACATTTAGAGTCTTTGTTTTTGTTTTTAGGCTTTGTTTACATTTAGAGTCGGTTTACATTTGTAGTCCTTGTTTACACCTAGAGTCCTTGTTTATACCCAGAGTTTTTTATTACATTTAGAGTCTTTGTTTACATTTTTATTATTTGTTTACATTTGTAGTCCTTTTTTACACTTAGAGTCCTTGTTTACACCAAGAGATTTTGGTTACATTTAGAGTCTTTGTTTATATTTCTATTATTTGTTTACATTTAGTTTTGTTTACATTTGTAATCGTTGTCTATATTTGTAGTATTTGTAACTTTTAGTTTTGTTTACATTTGTAGTCTTTGTTTACAATTTTATTCTTTGTTTACAATTTTATTCTTTGTTTACATTTAGAGTTCCATTTAGTGTCTTTGTTTACATTTGTAGTCTTTGTTTACATATAGCGCGTTTGTTTACATTTAGAGCCTTTGTTTACATTTTTAGTCTTTGTTTACTTTTTTAGCCTTTGTTTACATTTAGAGTCTTTGGTATTATTTTTAGGCTTTGTTTACATTTAGAGTCTGTTTACATTTGTAGTCCTTGTTTACACCTAGAGTCCTTGTTTATACCCAGAGTTTTTTATTACATTTAGAGTCTTTGTTTACATTTTTATTATTTGTTTACATTTTTATTATTTGTTTACATTTAGAGACTTTGTTTACGTTTGCAATCTTTGCTTACATTTAGAGTCTTTGTTTATATTTCTAGTATTTGTTTACATTTAGTTTTGTTTACATTTGTAGTCGTTGTTTATATTTGTAGTATTTGTTTACTTTTAGTTTTGTTTACATTTGTAGTCTTTTTTTACATTTAGAGTGTTAGTTTACGTTTGTAGTTTTTGTTTACATTTGTAGTCTGTTTCCATTTAGAGTCTTTGTTTACATTTGTAGTCTTTGTTTACATTTGTAGTCTTTGTTTACATATGTAGGCTTTGTTTACATTTAGAGTGTTTACATTTAGTCCCTTTGTTTACACATGTAGTCTTTGTTTACATTTAGACTTTGTTTATATTTAGAGACTTTGTTTACATTTGTAGTCCTTTTTTACACCTAGAGTCCTTGTTTACACCAAGAGTTTTTTGTTACATTTAGAGTCTTTGTTTATATTTCTATTATTTGTTTACATTTAGTTTTGTTTACATTTGTAATCGTTGTTTATATTTGTAGTATTTGTTACTTTTAGTTTTGTTTACATTTGTCGTCTTTCTTTACATTTTTATTTTTTGTTTACATTTAGAGTCCCATTTTGTGTCTTTGTTTACATTTGTAGTCTTTGTTTACATTTTTATTCTTTGGTTACATTTAGAGTTCCATTTAGTGTCTTTGTTTACATTTTTAGTCTTTGTTTACATTTAGAGACTTTGTTTACGTTTGCAATCTTTGGTTACATTTAGAGTCTTTGTTTATAATTCTAGTATTTGTTTACATTTAGTTTTGTTTACATTTGTAGTCGTTGTTTATATTTGTAGTATTTCTTTACTTTTAGTTTTGTTTACATTTGTAGTCTTTGTTTACATTTAGAGTGTTAGTTTACGTTTGTAGTTTTGTTTACGTTTGCAGTCTGTTTCCATTTAGAGTCTTTGTTTACATTTGTAGTCTTTGTTTACATTTGTAGTCTTTGTTTACATATGTAGGCTTTGTTTACATTTAGAGTGTTTACATTTAGTCCCTTTGTTTACATTTGTAGTCTTTGTTTACATTTTTAGCCTTTGTTTACATTTAGATTCTTTGTTTTTATTTTTAGACTTTGTTTATATTTAGAGTCTGTATACATTTGTAGTCCTTGTTTATACCCAGAGTTTTATTTTACATTTAGAGTCTTTGTTTACATTTTTATTATTTGTTTACATTTAGAGTTTTGTTTACGTTTGCAGTCTTTGTTTACATTTGTAGTCTTTGTTTACATTTAGAGTGTTAGTTTACGTTTGTAGTTTTTGTTTACATTTGTAGTCTGTTTCTATTTAGAGTCTTTGTTTATATTTGTAGTCAATGTTTACATTTGTAGTCTTTGTTTGCATTTAGAGACCTTCTTTATATTTAGAGTCTTTGTTTACGTTTGTAGTCTTTGTTTACACTTTTAGTCTTTGTTTTAATTTAGTGTCTGTTTACATTTAAGGTCTTTGTTTACATTTGTAGTCTTTATTTACATTTAAATTCTTTGTTTACATATGTAGTCTTTGTATACATTTAGATTGTTTACATTTAGAGTCTTTGTTTACGTTTGCAGTCTTTGTTTACATTTGTAGTCTTTGTCTACATTTAGAGTGTTAGTTTACGTTTGTAGTTTTTGTTTACATTTGTAGTCTGTTTTATTTAGAGTCTTTGTTTATATTTGTAGTCTTTGTTTACATTTGTAGTCTTTGTTTACATTTGTAATCTTTCTTTGAATTTAGAGACCTTCTTTACATTTAGAGTCTTTGTTTACATTTGTAGCCTTTGTTTACATTTTTAGACTTTGTTTACATTTTTAGACTTTGTTTACATATAGAGTCTTTGTTTACATTTGTAGTCTTTGTTTACATTTAGGTCTATGTTTGCATTTGCAGTCTTTGTTTACATTTAGAGTCTGTTTACATATGTAGTCTTTGTTTACATTTTTAGTCTGTTTGCATTTAGAGTCTGTTTTATTTATAGTTTACATTTGTAGACTTTGTTTACATTTAGAGAGTTTGTTTACAGTTTGCGTCACTTAACATTTGTGCTCTTTGTTTACATTTGTAGTCTGCTTACATTTAGATACTTTGTTTATATTTAGAGGCTTTGTTTACATTTGTTGTCTGTTTACACTTAGAGTCTGTTTACGTTTGTAGTTTTTGTTTACGTTTAGTGTCTTTGTTTACATTTGTAGTCTTTGTTTACAGTTGTAGACTTTCTTAACATTTATAGTCTTTGTTTACATTTTTATTCTTTGTTTACATTTAGAGAGATTGTTTACATGTAGAGTTTTTTTACATTTGTAGTCCTTGTTTACACTTGTAGTCCTTGTTTACATTTAGACTTTGTTTATATTTAGAGACTTTGTTTACATTTGTAGTCCTTTTTTACACCTAGAGTCCTTGTTTACACCAAGAGATTTTGGTTACATTTAGAGTCTTTGTTTATATTTCTAGTATTTGTTTACATTTAGTTTTGTTTACATTTGTAGTAGTTGTTTATATTTGTAGTATTTGTTTACTTTTAGTTTTGTTTACATTTTTATTTTTTGTTTACATTTAGAGTCCCATTTTGTGTCTTTGTTTACATTTGTAGTCTTTGTTTACATTTTTATTCTTTGGTTACATTTAGAGTTCCATTTAGTGTCTTTGTTTACATTTTTAGTCTTTGTTTACATTTAGAGACTTTGTTTACGTTTGCAATCTTTGGTTACATTTAGAGTCTTTGTTTATAATTCTAGTATTTGTTTACATTTAGTTTTGTTTACATTTGTAGTCGTTGTTTATATTTGTAGTATTTCTTTACTTTTAGTTTTGTTTACATTTGTAGTCTTTGTTTATATTTAGAGTGTTAGTTTACGTTTGTAGTTTTGTTTACGTTTGCAGTCTGTTTCCATTTAGAGTCTTTGTTTACATTTGTAGTCTTTGTTTACATTTGTAGTCTTTGTTTATATATGTAGGCTTTGTTTACATTTAGAGTGTTTACATTTAGTCCCTTTGTTTACATTTGTAGTCTTTGTTTACATTTTTAGCCTTTGTTTACATTTAGATTCTTTGTTTTTATTTTTAGACTTTGTTTATATTTAGAGTCTGTATACATTTGTAGTCCTTGTTTATACCCAGAGTTTTATTTTACATTTAGAGTCTTTGTTTACATTTTTATTATTTGTTTACATTTAGAGTTTTGTTTACGTTTGCAGTCTTTGTTTACATTTGTAGTCTTTGTTTACATTTAGAGTGTTAGTTTACGTTTGTAGTTTTTGTTTACATTTGTAGTCTGTTTCTATTTAGAGTCTTTGTTTATATTTGTAGTCAATGTTTACATTTGTAGTCTTTGTTTGCATTTAGAGACCTTCTTTATATTTAGAGTCTTTGTTTACGTTTGTAGTCTTTGTTTACACTTTTAGTCTTTGTTTTAATTTAGTGTCTGTTTACATTTAAGGTCTTTGTTTACATTTGTAGTCTTTATTTACATTTAAATTCTTTGTTTACATATGTAGTCTTCGTATACATTTAGATTGTTTACATTTAGAGTCTTTGTTTACGTTTGCAGTCTTTGTTTACATTTGTAGTCTTTGTCTACATTTAGAGTGTTAGTTTACGTTTGTAGTTTTTGTTTACATTTGTAGTCTGTTTTATTTAGAGTCTTTGTTTATATTTGTAGTCTTTGTTTACATTTGTAGTCTTTGTTTACATTTGTAATCTTTCTTTGAATTTAGAGACCTTCTTTACATTTAGAGTCTTTGTTTACATTTGTAGCCTTTGTTTACATTTTTAGACTTTGTTTACATTTTTAGACTTTGTTTACATATAGAGTCTTTGTTTACATTTGTAGTCTTTGTTTACATTTAGGTCTATGTTTGCATTTGCAGTCTTTGTTTACATTTAGAGTCTGTTTACATATGTAGTCTTTGTTTACATTTTTAGTCTGTTTGCATTTAGAGTCTGTTTTATTTATAGTTTACATTTGTAGACTTTGTTTACATTTAGAGAGTTTGTTTACAGTTTGCGTCACTTAACATTTGTGCTCTTTGTTTACATTTGTAGTCTGCTTACATTTAGATACTTTGTTTATATTTAGAGGCTTTGTTTACATTTGTTGTCTGTTTACACTTAGAGTCTGTTTACGTTTGTAGTTTTTGTTTACGTTTAGTGTCTTTGTTTACATTTGTAGTCTTTGTTTACAGTTGTAGACTTTCTTAACATTTATAGTCTTTGTTTACATTTTTATTCTTTGTTTACATTTAGAGAGATTGTTTACATGTAGAGTTTTTTTACATTTGTAGTCCTTGTTTACACTTGTAGTCTTTGTTTACATTTAGACTTTGTTTATATTTAGAGACTTTGTTTACATTTGTAGTCCTTTTTTACACCTAGAGTCCTTGTTTACACCAAGAGATTTTGGTTACATTTAGAGTCTTTGTTTATATTTCTAGTATTTGTTTACATTTAGTTTTGTTTACATTTGTAGTAGTTGTTTATATTTGTAGTATTTGTTTACTTTTAGTTTTGTTTACATTTTTATTTTTTGTTTACATTTAGAGTCCCATTTTGTGTCTTTGTTTACATTTGTAGTCTTTGTTTACATTTTTATTCTTTGTTTACATTTAGAGTTCCATTTAGAGTCTTTGTTTACATATAGCGCGTTTGTTTACATTTAGAGCCTTTGTTTACATTTTTAGTCTTTGTTTACATTTTTAGCCTTTGTTTACATTTAGAGTCTTTGTTTATATTTTTAGGCTTTGTTTACATTTAGAGTCTGTTTACATTTGTAGTCCTTGTTTACACCTAGAGTCCTTGTTTATACCCAGAGTTTTTATTACATTTAGAGTCTTTGTTTACATTTTTATTATTTGTTTACATTTAGAGACTTTGTTTACGTTTGCAATCTTTGGTTACATTTAGAGTCTTTGTTTATATCTCTAGTATTTGTTTACATTTAGTTTTGTTTACATTTGTAATCGTTGTTTATATTTGTAGTATTTGTTACTTTTAGTTTTGTTTACATTTGTAGTCTTTGTTTACATTTTAATTTTTTGTTTACATTTAGAGTCCCATTTTGTGTCTTTGTTTACATTTGTAGTCTTTGTTTACATTTTTATTCTTTGTTTACATTTAGAGTTCCATTTAGTGTCTTTGTTTACATTTTTAGTCTTTGTTTACATTTAGAGACTTTGTTTACGTTTGCAATCTTTGGTTACATTTAGAGTCTTTGTTTATATTTCTAGTATTTGTTTACATATAGTTTTGTTTACATTTGTAGTCGTTGTTTATATTTGTAGTATTTGTTTACATTTGTAGTCTTTGTTTACATTTGTAATCTTTGTTTGCATTTAGAGACCTTCTTTATATTTAGAGTCTTTGTTTACGTTTGTAGTCTTTGTTTACATTTTTAGTCTTTGTTTTAATTTAGAGTCTGTTTACATTTAAGGTCTTTGTTTACATTTGTAGTCTTTATTTACATTTAAATTCTTTGTTTACATATGTAGTCTTTGTATACATTTATAGTGTTTACATTTAGAGTCTTTGTTTACGTTTGCAGTCTTTGTTTACATTTGTAGTCTTTGTCTACATTTAGAGTGTTAGTTTACGTTTGTAGTTTTTGTTTACATTTGTAGTCTGTTTTATTTAGAGTCTTTGCTTATATTTGTAGTCTTTGTTTACATTTGTAGTCTTTGTTTACATTTGTAATCTTTCTTTGAATTTAGAGACCTTCTTTACATTTAGAGTCTTTGTTTACATTTGTAGCCTTTGTTTACATTTTTAGACTTTGTTTACATATAGAGTCTTTGTTTACATTTGTAGTCTTTGTTTACATTTAGGTCTATGTTTACATTTGCAGTCTTTGTTTACATTTAGAGTCTGTTTACATATTGTTTGTTTTCGTTAGCTGTGACACTGCTCACCTATGCGCATGCGTGAGGTCTGCATTGATTTTGTTAAAATAGGGTAGAAGCGTAGAAGATGAGAGAATGTTTACATTTTACGAGTGAGAGATAAGTTGCGGTTTCTTTTTTCTTTTTTTTTCTTTTCAGGACATTATTGAATTTTGAGGCGATACTTCTTCGTTATATTTGTATAAAGGCAAAATGCTGATTTTTCCCCCTTGTAATTTTTAAATAAGTGTAGAAGATCAGTTTTATTCTTCGATGCAAAATAAAATCCGTAAACTTAAAAGTAAATGCCTGTTTTCTTTCTTCTTCTTCTTTTTTTTTCAGTTAAAATTATTTTTATTTGCTTACTTGATCTCTAAATTCGTACTATATCTGTCATACCTAGTCTTTGTTTACATTTGTATTCTTTGTTTAAATTTAGAGACTTTGTTGACATTTAGAGTCCGTTTATATTTGTAGTCTTTGTTTACATTTAGAGAGATTGTTTACATGTAGAGTTTTTGTTTACATTTGTAGTCCTTGTTTACACTTGTAGTCTTTGTTTACATTTAGTCTTTGTTTATATTTAGAGACTTTGTTTACATTTGTAGTCCTTTTTTACACCTAGAGTCCCATTTTGTGTCTTTGTTTACATTTGTAGTCTTTGTTTACATTTTTATTCTTTGTTTACATTTAGAGTTTCATTTAGAGTCTTTGTTTACATATAGCGCGTTTGTTTACATTTAGAGCCTTTGTTTACATTTTTAGTCTTTGTTTACATTTTTAGCCTTTGTTTACATTTAGAGTCTTTGTTTTTGTTTTTAGGCTTTGTTTACATTTAGAGTCTGTTTACATTTGTAGTCCTTGTTTACACCTAGAGTCCTTGTTTATACCCAGAGTTTTTTATTACATTTAGAGTCTTTGTTTACATTTTTATTATTTGTTTACATTTGTAGTCCTTTTTTACACTTAGAGTCCTTGTTTACACCAAGAGTTTTTGGTTACATTTAGAGTCTTTGTTTATATTTCTATTATTTGTTTACATTTAGTTTTGTTTACATTTGTAATCGTTGTCTATATTTGTAACTTTTAGTTTTGTTTACATTTGTAGTCTTTGTTTACAATTTTATTCTTTGTTTACATTTAGAGTTCCATTTAGTGTCTTTGTTTACATTTGTAGTCTTTGTTTACATATAGCGCGTTTGTTTACATTTAGAGCCTTTGTTTACATTTTTAGTCTTTGTTTACATTTTTAGCCTTTGTTTACATTTAGAGTCTTTGGTTTTATTTTTAGGCTTTGTTTACATTTAGAGTCTGTTTACATTTGTAGTCCTTGTTTACACCTAGAGTCCTTGTTTATACCCAGAGTTTTTTATTACATTTAGAGTCTTTGTTTACATTTTTATTATTTGTTTACATTTTTATTATTTGTTTACATTTAGAGACTTTGTTTACGTTTGCAATCTTTGCTTACATTTAGAGTCTTTGTTTATATTTCTAGTATTTGTTTACATTTAGTTTTGTTTACATTTGTAGTCGTTGTTTATATTTGTAGTATTTGTTTACTTTTAGTTTTGTTTACATTTGTAGTCTTTGTTTACATTTAGAGTGTTAGTTTACGTTTGTAGTTTTTGTTTACATTTGTAGTCTGTTTCCATTTAGAGTCTTTGTTTACATTTGTAGTCTTTGTTTACATTTGTAGTCTTTGTTTACATATGTAGGCTTTGTTTACATTTAGAGTGTTTACATTTAGTCCCTTTGTTTACATTTGTAGTCTTTGTTTACATTTTTAGCCTTTGTTTACGTTTAGAGGCTTTGTTTTTGTGTTTACACTTTGTTTATATTTAGAGTCTGTTTACATTTGTAGTCCTTGTTTATACCCAGAGTTTTTTATTACATTTAGAGTCTTTGTTTACATTTTTATTATTTGTTTACATTTAGAATTTTTGTTTACGTTTGCAGTCTTTGTTTACATTTGTAGTCTTTGTTTACATTTAGAGTGTTAGTTTACGTTTGTAGTTTTTGTTCACATTTGTAGTCTGTTTCTATTTAGAGTCTTTGTTTATATTTGTAGTCCTTTGTTTACATTTGTAGTCTTTTTTTACATTTGTAATCTTTGTTTGCATTTAGAGACCTTCTTTATATTTAGAGTCTTTGTTTACATTTTTAGTCTTTGTTTTATTTTAGAGTCTGTTTACATATAAGGTCTTTGTTTACATTTGTAGTCTTTATTTACATTTAAATTCTTTGTTTACATATGTAGTCTTTGTATACATTTAGATAGTTTACATTTGTAGTCTTTGTCTACATTTAGAGTGTTAGTTTACGTATGTAGTTTTTGTTTACATTTGTAATCTTTCTTTACATTTAGAGACCTTCTTTACATTTAGAGTCTTTGTTTACATTTGTAGCCTTTGTTTACATTTTTAGACTTTGTTTACATATTTAGACTTTGTTTACATATAGAGTCTGTTTACATTTGTAGTCTTTGTTTACATTTAGGTCTATGTTTACATTTGCAGTCTTTGTTTACATTTAGAGTCTGTTTACATATGTAGTCTTTGTTTACATTTTTAGTCTGTTTGCATTTAGAGTCTGTTTTCATTTATAGTCTGTTTACATTTGTAGACTTTGTTTACATTTCGTGAGTTTGTTTACAGTTTGAGTCACTTAACATTTGTGCTCTTTGTTTACATTTGTATTCTTTGTTTACATTTGTAGTCTGCTTACATTTAGATACTTTGTTTATATTTAGATGCTTTGTTTACATTTGTTGTCTGTTTACACTTAGTCTGTTTACGTTTGTAGTTTTTGTTTACGTTTAGTGTCTTTGTTTACATTTGTAGTCTTTGTTTACAGTTGTAGACTTTCTTAACATTTATAGTCTTTGTTTGCATTTGTATTCTTTGTTTAAATTTAGAGACTTTGTTGACATTTAGAGTCCGTTTATATTTGTAGTCTTTGTTTACATTTAGAGAGATTGTTTACATGTAGAGTTTTTGTTTACATTTGTAGTCCTTGTTTACACTTGTAGTCTTTGTTTACATTTAGACTTTGTTTATATTTAGAGACTTTCTTTACATTTGTAGTCCTTTTTTACACCTAGAGTCCTTGTTTACACCAAGAGTTTTTAGTTACATTTAGAGTCTTTGTTTATATTTCTATTATTTGTTTACATTTAGTTTTGTTTACATTTGTAATCGTTGTTTATATTTGTAGTATTTGTTACTTTTAGTTTTGTTTACATTTGTAGTCTTTATTTACATTTTAATTTTTTGTTTACATTTAGAGTCCCATTTTGTGTCTTTGTTTACATTTGTAGTCTTTGTTTACATTTTTATTCTTTGTTTACATTTAGAGTTCCATTTAGTGTCTTTGTTTACATTTTTAGTCTTTGTTTACATTTAGAGACTTTGTTTACGTTTGCAATCTTTGGTTACATTTAGAGTCTTTGTTTATATTTCTAGTATTTGTTTACATTTAGTTTTGTTTACATTTGTAGTCGTTGTTTATATTTGTAGTATTTGTTTACATTTGTAGTCTTTGTTTACATTTGTAATCTTTGTTTGCATTTAGAGACCTTCTTTATATTTAGAGTCTTTGTTTACGTTTGTAGTCTTTGTTTACATTTTTAGTCTTTGTTTTAATTTAGAGTCTGTTTACATTTAAGGTCTTTGTTTACATTTGTAGTCTTTATTTACATTTAAATTCTTTGTTTACATATGTAGTCTTTGTATACATTTATAGTGTTTACATTTAGAGTCTTTGTTTACGTTTGCAGTCTTTGTTTACATTTGTAGTCTTTGTCTACATTTAGAGTGTTAGTTTACGTTTGTAGTTTTTGTTTACATTTGAAGTCTGTTTTATTTAGAGTCTTTGCTTATATTTGTAGTCTTTGTTTACATTTGTAGTCTTTGTTTACATTTGTAATCTTTCTTTGAATTTAGAGACCTTCTTTACATTTAGAGTCTTTGTTTACATTTGTAGCCTTTGTTTACATTTTTAGACTTTGTTTACATATAGAGTCTTTGCTTACATTTGTAGTCTTTGTTTACATTTAGGTCTATGTTTACATTTGCAGTCTTTGTTTACATTTAGAGTCTGTTTACATATTGTTTGTTTTCGTTAGCTGTGACCCTGCTCACCTATGCGCATGCGTGAGGTCTGCATTGATTTTGTTAAAATAGGGTAGAAGCGTAGAAGATGAGAGAATGTTTACATTTTACGAGTGAGAGATAAGTTGCGGTTTCTTTTTTCTTTTTTTTTCTTTTCAGGACATTATTGAATTTTGAGGCGATACTTCTCCGTTATATTTGTATAAAGGCAAAATGCTGATTTTTCCCCCTTGTAATTTTTAAATAAGTGTAGAAGATCAGTTTCATTCTTCGATGCAAAATAAAATCCGTAAACTTAAAAGTAAATGCCTGTTTTCTTTCTTCTTCTTCTTTTTTTTTTCAGTTAAAATTATTTTTATTTGCTTACTTGATCTCTAAATTCGTACTATATCTGTCATACCTAAACACTTGTTTCATGCACTGATTATAGTAGTAAATTAATTAAAAATGACTTAAATTAGTTAAAATTTACATAATTCATTAATAAAAGAAGAGAAAAAGAACAACGTTTACAGTAGACTTTACCTGTAGTAAAAGTAATATATTTTTTTCTTTTAAATTATACTGCTAAAATAAAAATACCATATTTTTGGATCTCTATTTTACAGAAATTTACAGAAAATCGTATTTAAATCAAATCATTAGATTTTTTTATCATGATTATTTTACACCTTTTATTTTTCGCGCATATTGTCATATAAATTACATTAAATAAAATATTGTTATTTAAAATTAAAAATTAAACTTTAAATTCGCGTAAAAAGGTAAAATAAATATTGAAGACTCATAAAAAGAAAACGAACACGTGTAGAACGAAAAGCGCATTTGGCTAAGTGCCCATCTCATTCAACGCATCACCCCTTTTCCGAGTAGGATCGTTCCGCGAGAGGTAGACATGGTTTACGAAAACGGACAGTATCTAGTCTTTGTTTTCATTTATAGTCTGTTTACATTTGTAGACTTTGTTTACATTTAGAGAGTTTGTTTACAGTTTGAGTCACTTAACATTTGTGCTCTTTGTTTACATTTGTAGTCTGCTTACATTTAGACACTTTGTTTATATTTAGAGGCTTTGTTTACATTTGTTGTCTGTTTACACTTAGAGTCTGTTTACGTTTGTAGTTTTTGTTTACGTTTAGTGTCTTTGTTTACATTTGCAGTCTTTGTTTACAGTTGTAGACTTTCTTAACATTTATAGTCTTTGTTTACATTTGTATTCTTTGTTTAAATTTAGAGACTTTGTTGACATTTAGAGTCCGTTTATATTTGTAGTCTTTGTTTACATTAAGAGAGATTACTTACATGTAGAGTTTTTGTTTACATTTGTAGTCCTTGTTTACACTTGTAGTCTTTGCTTACATTTAGTCTTTGTTTATATTTAGAGACTTTGTTCACATTTGTAGTCCTTTTTTACATCTAGAGTCCCATTTTGTGTCTTTGTTTACATTTGTAGTCTTTGTTTACATTTTTATTCTTTGTTTACATTTAGAGTTTCATTTAGAGTCTTTGTTTACATTTAGCGCGTTTGTTTACATTTAGAGCCTTTGTTTACATTTTTAGTCTTTGTTTACATTTTTAGCCTTTATTACATTTAGAGTCTTTGTTTTTGTTTTTAGGCTTTGTTTACATTTAGAGTCGGTTTACATTTGTAGTCCTTGTTTACACCTAGAGTCCTTGTTTATAGCCAGAGTTTTTTATTACATTTAGAGTCTTTGTTTACATTTTTATTATTTGTTTACATTTGTAGTCCTTTTTTACACTTAGAGTCCTTGTTTACACCAAGAGATTTTGGTTACATTTAGAGTCTTTGTTTATATTTCTATTATTTGTTTACATTTAGTTTTGTTTACATTTGTAATCGTTGTCTATATTTGTAGTATTTGTAACTTTTAGTTTTGTTTACATTTGTAGTCTTTGTTTACAATTTTATTCTTTGTTTACAATTTTATTCTTTGTTTACATTTAGAGTTCCATTTAGTGTCTTTGTTTACATTTGTAGTCTTTGTTTACATATAGCGCGTTTGTTTACATTTAGAGCCTTTGTTTACATTTTTAGTCTTTGTTTACATTTTTAGCCTTTGTTTACATTTAGAGTCTTTGGTATTATTTTTAGGCTTTGTTTACATTTAGAGTCTGTTTACATTTGTAGTCCTTGTTTACACCTAGAGTCCTTGTTTATACCCAGAGTTTTTTATTACATTTAGAGTCTTTGTTTACATTTTTATTATTTGTTTACATTTTTATTATTTGTTTACATTTAGAGACTTTGTTTACGTTTGCAATCTTTGCTTACATTTAGAGTCTTTGTTTATATTTCTAGTATTTGTTTACATTTAGTTTTGTTTACATTTGTAGTCGTTGTTTATATTTGTAGTATTTGTTTACTTTTAGTTTTGTTTACATTTGTAGTCTTTTTTTACATTTAGAGTGTTAGTTTACGTTTGTAGTTTTTGTTTACATTTGTAGTCTGTTTCCATTTAGAGTCTTTGTTTACATTTGTAGTCTTTGTTTACATTTGTAGTCTTTGTTTACATATGTAGGCTTTGTTTACATTTAGAGTGTTTACATTTAGTCCCTTTGTTTACACATGTAGTCTTTGTTTACATTTAGACTTTGTTTATATTTAGAGACTTTGTTTACATTTGTAGTCCTTTTTTGCACCTAGAGTCCTTGTTTACACCAAGAGTTTTTTGTTACATTTAGAGTCTTTGTTTATATTTCTATTATTTGTTTACATTTAGTTTTGTTTACATTTGTAATCGTTGTTTACATTTGTAGTATTTGTTACTTTTAGTTTTGTTTACATTTGTCGTCTTTCTTTACATTTTTATTTTTTGTTTACATTTAGAGTCCCATTTTGTGTCTTTGTTTACATTTGTAGTCTTTGTTTACATTTTTATTCTTTGGTTACATTTAGAGTTCCATTTAGTGTCTTTGTTTACATTTTTAGTCTTTGTTTACATTTAGAGACTTTGTTTACGTTTGCAATCTTTGGTTACATTTAGAGTCTTTGTTTATAATTCTAGTATTTGTTTACATTTAGTTTTGTTTACATTTGTAGTCGTTGTTTATATTTGTAGTATTTGTTTACTTTTAGTTTTGTTTACATTTGTAGTCTTTGTTTACATTTAGAGTGTTAGTTTACGTTTGTAGTTTTGTTTACGTTTGCAGTCTGTTTCCATTTAGAGTCTTTGTTTACATTTGTAGTCTTTGTTTACATTTGTAGTCTTTGTTTACATATGTAGGCTTTGTTTACATTTAGAGTGTTTACATTTAGTCCCTTTGTTTACATTTGTAGTCTTTGTTTACATTTTTAGCCTTTGTTTACATTTAGATTCTTTGTTTTTATTTTTAGACTTTGTTTATATTTAGAGTCTGTATACATTTGTAGTCCTTGTTTATACCCAGAGTTTTATTTTACATTTAGAGTCTTTGTTTACATTTTTATTATTTGTTTACATTTAGAGTTTTGTTTACGTTTGCAGTCTTTGTTTACATTTGTAGTCTTTGTTTACATTTAGAGTGTTAGTTTACGTTTGTAGTTTTTGTTTACATTTGTAGTCTGTTTCTATTTAGAGTCTTTGTTTATATTTGTAGTCAATGTTTACATTTGTAGTCTTTGTTTGCATTTAGAGACCTTCTTTATATTTAGAGTCTTTGTTTACGTTTGTAGTCTTTGTTTACACTTTTAGTCTTTGTTTTAATTTAGTGTCTGTTTACATTTAAGGTCTTTGTTTACATTTGTAGTCTTTATTTACATTTAAATTCTTTGTTTACATATGTAGTCTTTGTATACATTTAGATTGTTTACATTTAGAGTCTTTGTTTACGTTTGCAGTCCTTGTTTACATTTGTAGTCTTTGTCTACATTTAGAGTGTTAGTTTACGTTTGTAGTTTTTGTTTACATTTGTAGTCTGTTTTATTTAGAGTCTTTGTTTATATTTGTAGTCTTTGTTTACATTTGTAGTCTTTGTTTACATTTGTAATCTTTCTTTGAATTTAGAGACCTTCTTTACATTTAGAGTCTTTGTTTACATTTGTAGCCTTTGTTTACATTTTTAGACTTTGTTTACATTTTTAGACTTTGTTTACATATAGAGTCTTTGTTTACATTTGTAGTCTTTGTTTACATTTAGGTCTATGTTTGCATTTGCAGTCTTTTTTTACATTTAGAGTCTGTTTACATATGTAGTCTTTGTTTACATTTTTAGTCTGTTTGCATTTAGAGTCTGTTTTATTTATAGTTTACATTTGTAGACTTTGTTTACATTTAGAGAGTTTGTTTACAGTTTGCGTCACTTAACATTTGTGCTCTTTGTTTACATTTGTAGTCTGCTTACATTTAGATACTTTGTTTATATTTAGAGGCTTTGTTTACATTTGTTGTCTGTTTACACTTAGAGTCTGTTTACGTTTGTAGTTTTTGTTTACGTTTAGTGTCTTTGTTTACATTTGTAGTCTTTGTTTACAGTTGTAGACTTTCTTAACATTTATAGTCTTTGTTTACATTTTTATTCTTTGTTTACATTTAGAGAGATTGTTTACATGTAGAGTTTTTTTACATTTGTAGTCCTTGTTTACACTTGTAGTCTTTGTTTACATTTAGACTTTGTTTATATTTAGAGACTTTGTTTACATTTGTAGTCCTTTTTTACACCTAGAGTCCTTGTTTACACCAAGAGATTTTGGTTACATTTAGAGTCTTTGTTTATATTTCTAGTATTTGTTTACATTTAGTTTTGTTTACTATTGTAGTAGTTGTTTATATTTGTAGTATTTGTTTACTTTTAGTTTTGTTTACATTTTTATTTTTTGTTTACATTTAGAGTCCCATTTTGTGTCTTTGTTTACATTTGTAGTCTTTGTTTACATTTTTATTCTTTGTTTACATTTAGAGTTCCATTTAGAGTCTTTGTTTACATATAGCGCGTTTGTTTACATTTAGAGCCTTTGTTTACATTTTTAGTCTTTGTTTACATTTTTAGCCTTTGTTTACATTTAGAGTCTTTGTTTATATTTTTAGGCTTTGTTTACATTTAGAGTCTGTTTACATTTGTAGTCCTTGTTTACACCTAGAGTCCTTGTTTATACCCAGAGTTTTTATTACATTTAGAGTCTTTGTTTACATTTTTATTATTTGTTTACATTTAGAGACTTTGTTTACGTTTGCAATCTTTGGTTACATTTAGAGTCTTTGTTTATATTTCTAGTATTTGTTTACATTTAGTTTTGTTTACATTTGTAATCGTTGTTTATATTTGTAGTATTTGTTACTTTTAGTTTTGTTTACATTTGTAGTCTTTGTTTACATTTTAATTTTTTGTTTACATTTAGAGTCCCATTTTGTGTCTTTGTTTACATTTGTAGTCTTTGTTTACATTTTTATTCTTTGTTTACATTTAGAGTTCCATTTAGTGTCTTTGTTTACATTTTTAGTCTTTGTTTACATTTAGAGACTGTTTACGTTTGCAATCTTTGGTTACATTTAGAGTCTTTGTTTATATTTCTAGTATTTGTTTACATTTAGTTTTGTTTACATTTGTAGTCGTTGTTTATATTTGTAGTATTTGTTTACATTTGTAGTCTTTGTTTACATTTGTAATCTTTGTTTGCATTTAGAGACCTTCTTTATATTTAGAGTCTTTGTTTACGTTTGTAGTCTTTGTTTACATTTTTAGTCTTTGTTTTAATTTAGAGTCTGTTTACATTTAAGGTCTTTGTTTACATTTGTAGTCTTTATTTACATTTAAATTCTTTGTTTACATATGTAATCTTTGTATACATTTATAGTGTTTACATTTAGAGTCTTTGTTTACGTTTGCAGTCTTTGTTTACATTTGTAGTCTTTGTCTTTATTTAGAGTGTTAGTTTACGTTTGTAGTTTTTGTTTACATTTGTAGTCTGTTTTATTTAGAGTCTTTGCTTATATTTGTAGTCTTTGTTTACATTTGTAGTCTTTGTTTACATTTGTAATCTTTCTTTGAATTTAGAGACCTTCTTTACATTTAGAGTCTTTGTTTACATTTGTAGCCTTTGTTTACATTTTTAGACTTTGTTTACATATAGAGTCTTTGTTTACATTTGTAGTCTTTGTTTACATTTAGGTCTATGTTTACATTTGCAGTCTTTGTTTACATTTAGAGTCTGTTTACATATTGTTTGTTTTCGTTAGCTGTGACCCTGCTCACCTATGCGCATGCGTGAGGTCTGCATTGATTTTGTTAAAATAGGGTAGAAGCGTAGAAGATGAGAGAATGTTTACATTTTACGAGTGAGAGATAAGTTGCGGTTTCTTTTTTCTTTTTTTTTCTTTTCAGGACATTATTGAATTTTGAGGCGATACTTCTTCGTTATATTTGTATAAAGGCAAAATGCTGATTTTTCCCCCTTGTAATTTTTAAATAAGTGTAGAAGATCAGTTTTATTCTTCGATGCAAAATAAAATCCGTAAACTTAAAAGTAAATGCCTGTTTTCTTTCTTCTTCTTCTTTTTTTTTCAGTTAAAATTATTTTTATTTGCTTACTTGATCTCTAAATTCGTACTATATCTGTCATACCTGAACACTTGTTTCATGCACTGATTATAGTAGTAAATTAATTAAAAATGACTTAAATTAGGTAAAATTTACATAATTCATTAATAAAAGAAGAGAAAAAGAACAACGTTTACAGTAGACTTTACCTGTAGTAAAAGTAATATATTTTTTTCTTTTAAATTATACTGCTAAAATAAAAATACCATATTTTTGGATCTCTATTTTACAGAAATTTACAGAAAATCGTATTTAAATCAAATCATTAGATTTTTTTATCATGATTATTTTACACCTTTTATTTTTCGCGCATATTGTCATATAAATTACATTAAATTAAATATTGTTAATTAAAATTAAAAATTAAACTTTAAATTCGCGTAAAAAGGTAAAATAAATATTGAAGACTCATAAAAAGAAAACGAACACGTGTAGAACCAAAAGCGCATTTGGCTAAGTGCCCATCTCATTCAACGCATCACCCCTTTTCCGAGTAGGATCGTTCCGCGAGAGGTAGACATGGTTTACGAAAACGGACAGTATCTAGTCTTTGTTTTCATTTATAGTCTGTTTACATTTGTAGACTTTGTTTACATTTAGAGAGTTTGTTTACAGTTTGAGTCACTTAACAATTGTGCTCTTTGTTTACATTTGTATTCTTTGTTTACATTTGTAGTCTGCTTACATTTAGACACTTTGTTTATATTTAGAGGCTTTGTTTACATTTGTTGTCTGTTTACACTTAGAGTCTGTTTACGTTTGTAGTTTTTGTTTACGTTTAGTGTCTTTGTTTACATTTGCAGTCTTTGTTTACAGTTGTAGACTTTCTTAACATTTATAGTCTTTGTTTACATTTGTATTCTTTGTTTAAATTTAGAGACTTTGTTGACATTTAGAGTCCGTTTATATTTGTAGTCTTTGTTTACATTTAGAGAGATTACTTACATGTAGAGTTTTTGTTTACATTTGTAGTCCTTGTTTACACTTGTAGTCTTTGCTTACATTTAGTCTTTGTTTATATTTAGAGACTTTGTTTACATTTGTAGTCCTTTTTTACATCTAGAGTCCCATTTTGTGTCTTTGTTTACATTTGTAGTCTTTGTTTACATTTTTATTCTTTGTTTACATTTAGAGTTTCATTTAGAGTCTTTGTTTACATTTAGCGCGTTTGTTTACATTTAGAGCCTTTGTTTACATTTTTAGTCTTTGTTTACATTTTTAGCCTTTATTACATTTAAAGTCTTTGTTTTTGTTTTTAGGCTTTGTTTACATTTAGAGTCTGTTTACATTTGTAGTCCTTGTTTACACCTAGAGTCCTTGTTTATACCCAGAGTTTTTTATTACATTTAGAGTCTTTGTTTACATTTTTATTATTTGTTTACATTTGTAGTCCTTTTTTACACTTAGAGTCCTTGTTTACACCAAGAGATTTTGGTTACATTTAGAGTCTTTGTTTATATTTCTATTATTTGTTTACATTTAGTTTTGTTTACATTTGTAATCGTTGTCTATATTTGTAGTATTTGTAACTTTTAGTTTTGTTTACATTTGTAGTCTTTGTTTACAATTTTATTCTTTGTTTACATTTTTATTCTTTGTTTACATTTAGAGTTCCATTTAGTGTCTTTGTTTACATTTGTAGTCTTTGTTTACATATAGCGCGTTTGTTTACATTTAGAGCCTTTGTTTACATTTTTAGTCTTTGTTTACATTTTTAGCCTTTGTTTACATTTAGAGTCTTTGGTATTATTTTTAGGCTTTGTTTACATTTAGAGTCTGTTTACATTTGTAGTCCTTGTTTACACCTAGAGTCCTTGTTTATACCCAGAGTTTTTTATTACATTTAGAGTCTTTGTTTACATTTTTATTATTTGTTTACATTTTTATTATTTGTTTACATTTTTATTATTTGTTTACATATAGAGACTTTGTTTACGTTTGCAATCTTTGCTTACATTTAGAGTCTTTGTTTATATTTCTAGTATTTGTTTACATTTAGTTTTGTTTACATTTGTAGTCTTTGTTTACATTTGTAGTCTTTGTTTACATATGTAGGCTTTGTTTACATTTAGAGTGTTTACATTTAGTCCCTTTGTTTACATTTGTAGTCTTTGTTTACATTTTTAGCCTTTGTTTACATTTAGATTCTTTGTTTTTATTTTTAGACTTTGTTTATATTTAGAGTCTGTATACATTTGTAGTCCTTGTTTATACCCAGAGTTTTATTTTACATTTAGAGTCTTTGTTTACATTTTTATTATTTGTTTACATTTAGAGTTTTGTTTACGTTTGCAGTCTTTGTTTACATTTGTAGTCTTTGTTTACATTTAGAGTGTTAGTTTACGTTTGTAGTTTTTGTTTACATTTGTAGTCTGTTTCTATTTAGAGTCTTTGTTTATATTTGTAGTCAATGTTTACATTTGTAGTCTTTGTTTGCATTTAGAGACCTTCTTTATATTTAGAGTCTTTGTTTACGTTTGTAGTCTTTGTTTACACTTTTAGTCTTTGTTTTAATTTAGTGTCTGTTTACATTTAAGGTCTTTGTTTACATTTGTAGTCTTTATTTACATTTAAATTCTTTGTTTACATATGTAGTCTTTGTATACATTTAGATTGTTTACATTTAGAGTCTTTGTTTACGTTTGCAGTCCTTGTTTACATTTGTAGTCTTTGTCTACATTTAGAGTGTTAGTTTACGTTTGTAGTTTTTGTTTACATTTGTAGGTTGTTTTATTTAGAGTCTTTGTTTATATTTGTAGTCTTTGTTTACATTTGTAGTCTTTGTTTACATTTGTAATCTTTCTTTGAATTTAGAGTCTTTGTTTACATTTGTAGCCTTTGTTTACATTTTTAGACTTTGTTTACATTTTTAGACTTTGTTTACATATAGAGTCTTTGTTTACATTTGTAGTCTTTGTTTACATTTAGGTCTATGTTTGCATTTGCAGTCTTTTTTTACATTTAGAGTCTGTTTACATATGTAGTCTTTGTTTACATTTTTAGTCTGTTTGCATTTAGAGTCTGTTTTATTTATAGTTTACATTTGTAGACTTTGTTTACATTTAGAGAGTTTGTTTACAGTTTGCGTCACTTAACATTTGTGCTCTTTGTTTACATTTGTAGTCTGCTTACATTTAGATACTTTGTTTATATTTAGAGGCTTTGTTTACATTTGTTGTCTGTTTACGTTTGTAGTTTTTGTTTACGTTTAGTGTCTTTGTTTACATTTGTAGTCTTTGTTTACAGTTGTAGACTTTCTTAACATTTATAGTCTTTGTTTACATTTTTATTCTTTGTTTACATTTAGAGAGATTGTTTACATGTAGAGTTTTTTTACATTTGTAGTCCTTGTTTACACTTGTAGTCTTTGTTTACATTTAGACTTTGTTTATATTTAGAGACTTTGTTTACATTTGTAGTCCTTTTTTACACCTAGAGTCCTTGTTTACACCAAGAGATTTTGGTTACATTTAGAGTCTTTGTTTATATTTCTAGTATTTGTTTACATTTAGTTTTGTTTACTATTGTAGTAGTTGTTTATATTTGTAGTATTTGTTTACTTTTAGTTTTGTTTACATTTTTATTTTTTGTTTACATTTAGAGTCCCATTTTGTGTCTTTGTTTACATTTGTAGTCTTTGTTTACATTTTTATTCTTTGTTTACATTTAGAGTTCCATTTAGAGTCTTTGTTTACATATAGCGCGTTTGTTTACATTTAGAGCCTTTGTTTACATTTTTAGTCTTTGTTTACATTTTTAGCCTTTGTTTACATTTAGAGTCTTTGTTTATATTTTTAGGCTTTGTTTACATTTAGAGTCTGTTTACATTTGTAGTCCTTGTTTACACCTAGAGTCCTTGTTTATACCCAGAGTTTTTATTACATTTAGAGTCTTTGTTTACATTTTCATTATTTGTTTACATTTAGAGACTTTGTTTACGTTTGCAATCTTTGGTTACATTTAGAGTCTTTGTTTATATTTCTAGTATTTGTTTACATTTAGTTTTGTTTACATTTGTAATCGTTGTTTATATTTGTAGTATTTGTTACTTTTAGTTTTGTTTACATTTGTAGTCTTTGTTTACATTTTAATTTTTTGTTTACATTTAGAGTCCCATTTTGTGTCTTTGTTTACATTTGTAGTCTTTGTTTACATTTTTATTCTTTGTTTACATTTAGAGTTCCATTTAGTGTCTTTGTTTACATTTTTAGTCTTTGTTTACATTTAGAGACTTTGTTTACGTTTGCAATCTTTGGTTACATTTAGAGTCTTTGTTTATATTTCTAGTATTTGTTTACATTTAGTTTTGTTTACGTTTGTAGTCGTTGTTTATATTTGTAGTATTTGTTTACATTTGTAGTCTTTGTTTACATTTGTAATCATTGTTTGCATTTAGAGACCTTCTTTATATTTAGAGTCTTTGTTTACGTTTGTAGTCTTTGTTTACATTTTTAGTCTTTGTTTTAATTTAGAGTCTGTTTACATTTAAGGTCTTTGTTAACATTTGTAGTCTTTATTTACATTTAAATTCTTTGTTTACATATGTAGTCTTTGTATACATTTATAGTGTTTACATTTAGAGTCTTTGTTTACGTTTGCAGTCTTTGTTTACATTTGTAGTCTTTGTCTGGATTTAGAGTGTTAGTTTACGTTTGTAGTTTTTGTTTACATTTGTAGTCTGTTTTATTTAGAGTCTTTGCTTATATTTGTAGTCTTTGTTTACATTTGTAGTCTTTGTTTACATTTGTAATCTTTCTTTGAATTTAGAGACCTTCTTTACATTTAGAGTCTTTGTTTACATTTGTAGCCTTTGTTTACATTTTTAGACTTTGTTTACATATAGAGTCTTTGTTTACATTTGTAGTCTTTGTTTACATTTAGGTCTATGTTTACATTTGCAGTCTTTGTTTACATTTAGAGTCTGTTTACATATTGTTTGTTTTCGTTAGCTGTGACCCTGCTCACCTATGCGCATGCGTGAGGTCTGCAATGATTTTGTTAAAATAGGGTAGAAGCGTAGAAGATGAGAGAATGTTTACGTTTTACGAGTGAGAGATAAGTTGCGGTTTCTTTTTTCTTTTTTTTCTTTTCAGGACATTATTGAATTTTGAGGCGATACTTCTTCGTTATATTTGTATAAAGGCAAAATGCTGATTTTTCCCCCTTGTAATTTTTAAATAAGTGTAGAAGATCAGTTTTATTCTTCGATGCAAAATAAAATCCGTAAACTTAAAAGTAAATGCCTGTTTTCTTTCTTCTTCTTCTTTTTTTTTCAGTTAAAATTATTTTTATTTGCTTACTTGATCTCTAAATTCGTACTATATCTGTCATACCTGAACACTTGTTTCATGCACTGATTATAGTAGTAAATTAATTAAAAATGACTTAAATTAGGTAAAATTTACATAATTCATTAATAAAAGAAGAGAAAAAGAACAACGTTTACAGTAGACTTTACCTGTAGTAAAAGTAATATATTTTTTTCTTTTAAATTATACTGCTAAAATAAAAATACCATATTTTTGGATCTCTATTTTACAGAAATTTACAGAAAATCGTATTTAAATCAAATCATCAGATTTTTTTATCATGATTATTTTACACCTTTTATTTTTCGCGCATATTGTCATATAAATTACATTAAATAAAATATTGTTAATTAAAATTAAAAATTAAACTTTAAATTCGCGTAAAAAGGTAAAATAAATATTGAAGACTCATAAAAAGAAAACGAACACGTGTAGAACGAAAAGCGCATTTGGCTAAGTGCCCATCTCATTCAACGCATCACCCCTTATCCGAGTAGGATCGTTCCGCGAGAGGTAGACATGGTTTACGAAAACGGACAGTATCTAGTCTTTGTTTTCATTTATAGTCTGTTTACATTTGTAGACTTTGTTTACATTTAGAGAGTTTGTTTACAGTTTGAGTCACTTAACATTTGTGCTCTTTGTTTACATTTGTATTCTTTGTTTACATTTGTAGTCTGCTTACATTTAGACACTTTGTTTATATTTAGAGGCTTTGTTTACATTTGTTGTCTGTTTACACTTAGAGTCTGTTTACGTTTGTAGTTTTTGTTTACGTTTAGTGTCTTTGTTTACATTTGCAGTCTTTGTTTACAGTTGTAGACTTTCTTAACATTTATAGTGTTTGTTTACATTTTTATTCTTTGTTTAAATTTAGAGACTTTGTTGACATTTAGAGTCCGTTTATATTTGTAGTCTTTGTTTACATTTAGAGAGATTACTTACATGTAGAGTTTTTGTTTACATTTGTAGTCCTTGTTTACACTTGTAGTCTTTGCTTACATTTAGTCTTTGTTTATATTTAGAGACTTTGTTTACATTTGTAGTCCTTTTTTACATCTAGAGTCCCATTTTGTGTCTTTGTTTACATTTGTAGTCTTTGTTTACATTTTTATTCTTTGTTTACATTTAGAGTTTCATTTAGAGTCTTTGTTTACATTTAGCGCGTTTGTTTACATTTAGAGCCTTTGTTTACATTTTTAGTCTTTGTTTACATTTTTAGCCTTTATTACATTTAGAGTCTTTGTTTTTGTTTTTAGGCTTTGTTTACATTTAGAGTCTGTTTACATTTGTAGTCCTTGTTTACACCTAGAGTCCTTGTTTATACCCAAATTTTTTTATTACATTTAGAGTCTTTGTTTACATTTTTATTATTTGTTTACATTTGTAGTCCTTTTTTACACTTAGAGTCCTTGTTTACACCAAGAGATTTTGGTTACATTTAGAGTCTTTGTTTATATTTCTATTATTTGTTTACATTTAGTTTTGTTTACATTTGTAATCGTTGTCTATATTTGTAGTATTTGTAACTTTTAGTTTTGTTTACATTTGTAGTCTTTGTTTACAATTTTATTCTTTGTTTACAATTTTATTCTTTGTTTACATTTAGAGTTCCATTTAGTGTCTTTGTTTACATTTGTAGTCTTTGTTTACATATAGCGCGTTTGTTTACATTTAGAGCCTTTGTTTACATTTTTAGTCTTTGTTTACATTTTTAGCCTTTGTTTACATTTAGAGTCTTTGGTATTATTTTTAGGCTTTGTTTACATTTAGAGTCTGTTTACATTTGTAGTCCTTGTTTACACCTAGAGTCCTTGTTTATACCCAGAGTTTTTTATTACATTTAGAGTCTTTGTTTACATTTTTATTATTTGTTTACATTTTTATTATTTGTTTACATTTAGAGACTTTGTTTACGTTTGCAATCTTTGCTTACATTTAGAGTCTTTGTTTATATTTCTAGTATTTGTTTACATTTAGTTTTGTTTACATTTGTAGTCGTTGTTTATATTTGTAGTATTTGTTTACTTTTAGTTTTGTTTACATTTGTAGTCTTTGTTTACATTTAGAGTGTTAGTTTACGTTTGTAGTTTTTGTTTACATTTGTAGTCTGTTTCCATTTAGAGTCTTTGTTTACATTTGTAGTCTTTGTTTACATTTGTAGTCTTTGTTTACATATGTAGGCTTTGTTTACATTTAGAGTGTTTACATTTAGTCCCTTTGTTTACACTTGTAGTCTTTGTTTACATTTAGACTTTGTTTATATTTAGAGAATTTGTTTACATTTGTAGTCCTTTTTTACACCTAGAGTCCTTGTTTACACCAAGAGTTTTTTGTTACATTTAGAGTCTTTGTTTATATTTCTATTATTTGTTTACATTTAGTTTTGTTTACATTTGTAATCGTTGTTTATATTTGTAGTATTTGTTACTTTTAGTTTTGTTTACATTTGTAGTCTTTGTTTACATTTTTATTTTTTGTTTACATTTAGAGTCCCATTTTGTGTCTTTGTTTACATTTGTAGTCTTTGTTTACATTTTTATTCTTTGTTTACATTTAGAGTTCCATTTAGTGTCTTTGTTTACATTTTTAGTCTTTGTTTACATTTAGAGACTTTGTTTACGTTTGCAATCTTTGGTTACATTTAGAGTCTTTGTTTATAATTCTAGTATTTGTTTACATTTAGTTTTGTTTACATTTGTAGTCGTTGTTTATATTTGTAGTATTTGTTTACTTTTAGTTTTGTTTACATTTGTAGTCTTTGTTTACATTTAAAGTGTTAGTTTACGTTTGTAGTTTTTGTTTACGTTTGCAGTCTGTTTCCATTTAGAGTCTTTGTTTACATTTGTAGTCTTTGTTTACATTTGTAGTCTTTGTTTACATATGTAGGCTTTGTTTACATTTAGAGTGTTTACATTTAGTCCCTTTGTTTACATTTGTAGTCTTTGTTTACATTTTTAGCCTTTGTTTACATTTAGATTCTTTGTTTTTATTTTTAGACTTTGTTTATATTTAGAGTCTGTATACATTTGTAGTCCTTGTTTATACCCAGAGTTTTATTTTACATTTAGAGTCTTTGTTTACATTTTTATTATTTGTTTACATTTAGAGTTTTGTTTACGTTTGCAGTCTTTGTTTACATTTGTAGTCTTTGTTTATATTTGTAGTCAATGTTTACATTTGTAGTCTTTGTTTGCATTTAGAGACCTTCTTTATATTTAGAGTCTTTGTTTACGTTTGTAGTCTTTGTTTACACTTTTAGTCTTTGTTTTAATTTAGTGTCTGTTTACATTTAAGGTCTTTGTTTACATTTGTAGTCTTTATTTACATTTAAATTCTTTGTTTACATATGTAGTCTTTGTATACATTTAGATTGTTTACATTTAGAGTCTTTGTTTACGTTTGCAGTCTTTGTTTACATTTGTAGTCTTTGTCTACATTTAGAGTGTTAGTTTACGTTTGTAGTTTTTGTTTACATTTGTAGTCTGTTTTATTTAGAGTCTTTGTTTATATTTGTAGTCTTTGTTTACATTTGTAGTCTTTGTTTACATTTGTAATCTTTCTTTGAATTTAGAGACCTTCTTTACATTTAGAGTCTTTGTTTACATTTGTAGCCTTTGTTTACATTTTTAGACTTTGTTTACATTTTTAGACTTTGTTTACATATAGAGTCTTTGTTTACATTTGTAGTCTTTGTTTACATTTAGGTCTATGTTTGCATTTGCAGTCTTTGTTTACATTTAGAGTCTGTTTACATATGTAGTCTTTGTTTACATTTTTAGTCTGTTTGCATTTAGAGTCTGTTTTATTTATAGTCTGTTTACATTTATAGACTTTGTTTACATTTAGAGAGTTTGTTTACAGTTTGCGTCACTTAACATTTGTGCTCTTTGTTTACATTTGTAGTCTGCTTACATTTAGATACTTTGTTTATATTTAGAGGCTTTGTTTACATTTGTTGTCTGTTTACACTTAGAGTCTGTTTACGTTTGTAGTTTTTGTTTACGTTTAGTGTCTTTGTTTACATTTGTAGTCTTTGTTTACAGTTGTAGACTTTCTTAACATTTATAGTCTTTGTTTACATTTTTATTCTTTGTTTACATTTAGAGAGATTGTTTACATGTAGAGTTTTTTTACATTTGTAGTCCTTGTTTACACTTGTAGTCTTTGTTTACATTTAGACTTTGTTTATATTTAGAGACTTTGTTTACATTTGTAGTCCTTTTTTACACCTAGAGTCCTTGTTTACACCAAGAGATTTTGGTTACATTTAGAGTCTTTGTTTATATTTCTAGTATTTGTTTACATTTAGTTTTGTTTACATTTGTAGTAGTTGTTTATATTTGTAGTATTTGTTTACTTTTAGTTTTGTTTACATTTTTATTTTTTGTTTACATTTAGAGTCCCATTTTGTGTCTTTGTTTACATTTGTAGTCTTTGTTTACATTTTCATTCTTTGTTTACATTTAGAGTTCCATTTAGAGTCTTTGTTTACATATAGCGCGTTTGTTTACATTTAGAGCCTTTGTTTACATTTTTAGTCTTTGTTTACATTTTTAGCCTTTGTTTACATTTAGAGTCTTTGTTTATATTTTTAGGCTTTGTTTACATTTAGAGTCTGTTTACATTTGTAGTTCTTGTTTACACCTAGAGTCCTTGTTTATACCCAGAGTTTTTATTACATTTAGAGTCTTTGTTTACATTTTTATTATTTGTTTACATTTAGAGACTTTCTTTACGTTTGCAATCTTTGGTTACATTTAGAGTCTTTGTTTATATTTCTAGTATTTGTTTACATTTAGTTTTGTTTACATTTGTAGTCGTTGTTTATATTTGTAATATTTGTTTACTTTTAGTTTTGTTTACATTTGTAGTCTTTGTTTACATTTAGAGTGTTAGTTTACGTTTGTAGTTTTTGTTTACATTTGTAGTCTGTTTCCATTTAGAGTCTTTGTTTACATTTGTAGTCTTTGTTTACATTTGTAGTCTTTGTTTACATATGTAGGCTTTGTTTACATTTAGAGTGTTTACATTTAGTCCCTTTGTTTACATTTGTAGTCTTTGTTTACATTTTTAGCCTTTGTTTACATTTAGAGTCTTTGTTTTTATTTTTAGACTTTGTTTATATTTAGAGTCTGTTTACATTTGTAGTCCTTGTTTATACCCAGAGTTTTTTATTACATTTAGAGTCTTTGTTTACATTTTTATTATTTGTTTACATTTAGAGTTTTTGTTTACGTTTGCAGTCTTTGTTTACATTTGTAGTCTTTGTTTACATTTAGAGTGTTAGTGTACGTTTGTAGTTTTTGTTTACATTTGTAGTCTGTTTCTATTTAGAGTCTTTGTTTATATTTGTAGTCTTTGTTTACATTTGTAGTCTTTGTTTACATTTAGGTCTATGTTTACATTTGCAGTCTTTGTTTACATTTAGAGTCTGTTTACATATTGTTTGTTTTCGTTAGCTGTGACCCTGCTCACCTATGCGCATGCGTGAGGTCTGCAATGATTTTGTTAAAATAGGGTAGAAGCGTAGAAGATGAGAGAATGTTTACGTTTTACGAGTGAGAGATAAGTTGCGGTTTCTTTTTTCTTTTTTTTCTTTTCAGGACATTATTGAATTTTGAGGCGATACTTCTTCGTTATATTTGTATAAAGGCAAAATGCTGATTTTTCCCCCTTGTAATTTTTAAATAAGTGTAGAAGATCAGTTTTATTCTTCGATGCAAAATAAAATCCGTAAACTTAAAAGTAAATGCCTGTTTTCTTTCTTCTTCTTCTTTTTTTTTCAGTTAAAATTATTTTTATTTGCTTACTTGATCTCTAAATTCGTACTATATCTGTCATACCTGAACACTTGTTTCATGCACTGATTATAGTAGTAAATTAATTAAAAATGACTTAAATTAGGTAAAATTTACATAATTCATTAATAAAAGAAGAGAAAAAGAACAACGTTTACAGTAGACTTTACCTGTAGTAAAAGTAATATATTTTTTTCTTTTAAATTATACTGCTAAAATAAAAATACCATATTTTTGGATCTCTATTTTACAGAAATTTACAGAAAATCGTATTTAAATCAAATCATCAGATTTTTTTATCATGATTATTTTACACCTTTTATTTTTCGCGCATATTGTCATATAAATTACATTAAATAAAATATTGTTAATTAAAATTAAAAATTAAACTTTAAATTCGCGTAAAAAGGTAAAATAAATATTGAAGACTCATAAAAAGAAAACGAACACGTGTAGAACGAAAAGCGCATTTGGCTAAGTGCCCATCTCATTCAACGCATCACCCCTTATCCGAGTAGGATCGTTCCGCGAGAGGTAGACATGGTTTACGAAAACGGACAGTATCTAGTCTTTGTTTTCATTTATAGTCTGTTTACATTTGTAGACTTTGTTTACATTTAGAGAGTTTGTTTACAGTTTGAGTCACTTAACATTTGTGCTCTTTGTTTACATTTGTATTCTTTGTTTACATTTGTAGTCTGCTTACATTTAGACACTTTGTTTATATTTAGAGGCTTTGTTTACATTTGTTGTCTGTTTACACTTAGAGTCTGTTTACGTTTGTAGTTTTTGTTTACGTTTAGTGTCTTTGTTTACATTTGCAGTCTTTGTTTACAGTTGTAGACTTTCTTAACATTTATAGTGTTTGTTTACATTTTTATTCTTTGTTTAAATTTAGAGACTTTGTTGACATTTAGAGTCCGTTTATATTTGTAGTCTTTGTTTACATTTAGAGAGATTACTTACATGTAGAGTTTTTGTTTACATTTGTAGTCCTTGTTTACACTTGTAGTCTTTGCTTACATTTAGTCTTTGTTTATATTTAGAGACTTTGTTTACATTTGTAGTCCTTTTTTACATCTAGAGTCCCATTTTGTGTCTTTGTTTACATTTGTAGTCTTTGTTTACATTTTTATTCTTTGTTTACATTTAGAGTTTCATTTAGAGTCTTTGTTTACATTTAGCGCGTTTGTTTACATTTAGAGCCTTTGTTTACATTTTTAGTCTTTGTTTACATTTTTAGCCTTTATTACATTTAGAGTCTTTGTTTTTGTTTTTAGGCTTTGTTTACATTTAGAGTCTGTTTACATTTGTAGTCCTTGTTTACACCTAGAGTCCTTGTTTATACCCAAATTTTTTTATTACATTTAGAGTCTTTGTTTACATTTTTATTATTTGTTTACATTTGTAGTCCTTTTTTACACTTAGAGTCCTTGTTTACACCAAGAGATTTTGGTTACATTTAGAGTCTTTGTTTATATTTCTATTATTTGTTTACATTTAGTTTTGTTTACATTTGTAATCGTTGTCTATATTTGTAGTATTTGTAACTTTTAGTTTTGTTTACATTTGTAGTCTTTGTTTACAATTTTATTCTTTGTTTACAATTTTATTCTTTGTTTACATTTAGAGTTCCATTTAGTGTCTTTGTTTACATTTGTAGTCTTTGTTTACATATAGCGCGTTTGTTTACATTTAGAGCCTTTGTTTACATTTTTAGTCTTTGTTTACATTTTTAGCCTTTGTTTACATTTAGAGTCTTTGGTATTATTTTTAGGCTTTGTTTACATTTAGAGTCTGTTTACATTTGTAGTCCTTGTTTACACCTAGAGTCCTTGTTTATACCCAGAGTTTTTTATTACATTTAGAGTCTTTGTTTACATTTTTATTATTTGTTTACATTTTTATTATTTGTTTACATTTAGAGACTTTGTTTACGTTTGCAATCTTTGCTTACATTTAGAGTCTTTGTTTATATTTCTAGTATTTGTTTACATTTAGTTTTGTTTACATTTGTAGTCGTTGTTTATATTTGTAGTATTTGTTTACTTTTAGTTTTGTTTACATTTGTAGTCTTTGTTTACATTTAGAGTGTTAGTTTACGTTTGTAGTTTTTGTTTACATTTGTAGTCTGTTTCCATTTAGAGTCTTTGTTTACATTTGTAGTCTTTGTTTACATTTGTAGTCTTTGTTTACATATGTAGGCTTTGTTTACATTTAGAGTGTTTACATTTAGTCCCTTTGTTTACACTTGTAGTCTTTGTTTACATTTAGACTTTGTTTATATTTAGAGAATTTGTTTACATTTGTAGTCCTTTTTTACACCTAGAGTCCTTGTTTACACCAAGAGTTTTTTGTTACATTTAGAGTCTTTGTTTATATTTCTATTATTTGTTTACATTTAGTTTTGTTTACATTTGTAATCGTTGTTTATATTTGTAGTATTTGTTACTTTTAGTTTTGTTTACATTTGTAGTCTTTGTTTACATTTTTATTTTTTGTTTACATTTAGAGTCCCATTTTGTGTCTTTGTTTACATTTGTAGTCTTTGTTTACATTTTTATTCTTTGTTTACATTTAGAGTTCCATTTAGTGTCTTTGTTTACATTTTTAGTCTTTGTTTACATTTAGAGACTTTGTTTACGTTTGCAATCTTTGGTTACATTTAGAGTCTTTGTTTATAATTCTAGTATTTGTTTACATTTAGTTTTGTTTACATTTGTAGTCGTTGTTTATATTTGTAGTATTTGTTTACTTTTAGTTTTGTTTACATTTGTAGTCTTTGTTTACATTTAAAGTGTTAGTTTACGTTTGTAGTTTTTGTTTACGTTTGCAGTCTGTTTCCATTTAGAGTCTTTGTTTACATTTGTAGTCTTTGTTTACATTTGTAGTCTTTGTTTACATATGTAGGCTTTGTTTACATTTAGAGTGTTTACATTTAGTCCCTTTGTTTACATTTGTAGTCTTTGTTTACATTTTTAGCCTTTGTTTACATTTAGATTCTTTGTTTTTATTTTTAGACTTTGTTTATATTTAGAGTCTGTATACATTTGTAGTCCTTGTTTATACCCAGAGTTTTATTTTACATTTAGAGTCTTTGTTTACATTTTTATTATTTGTTTACATTTAGAGTTTTGTTTACGTTTGCAGTCTTTGTTTACATTTGTAGTCTTTGTTTATATTTGTAGTCAATGTTTACATTTGTAGTCTTTGTTTGCATTTAGAGACCTTCTTTATATTTAGAGTCTTTGTTTACGTTTGTAGTCTTTGTTTACACTTTTAGTCTTTGTTTTAATTTAGTGTCTGTTTACATTTAAGGTCTTTGTTTACATTTGTAGTCTTTATTTACATTTAAATTCTTTGTTTACATATGTAGTCTTTGTATACATTTAGATTGTTCACATTTAGAGTCTTTGTTTACGTTTGCAGTCTTTGTTTACATTTGTAGTCTTTGTCTACATTTAGAGTGTTAGTTTACGTTTGTAGTTTTTGTTTACATTTGTAGTCTGTTTTATTTAGAGTCTTTGTTTATATTTGTAGTCTTTGTTTACATTTGTAGTCTTTGTTTACATTTGTAATCTTTCTTTGAATTTAGAGACCTTCTTTACATTTAGAGTCTTTGTTTACATTTGTAGCCTTTGTTTACATTTTTAGACTTTGTTTACATTTTTAGACTTTGTTTACATATAGAGTCTTTGTTTACATTTGTAGTCTTTGTTTACATTTAGGTCTATGTTTGCATTTGCAGTCTTTGTTTACATTTAGAGTCTGTTTACATATGTAGTCTTTGTTTACATTTTTAGTCTGTTTGCATTTAGAGTCTGTTTTATTTATAGTCTGTTTACATTTATAGACTTTGTTTACATTTAGAGAGTTTGTTTACAGTTTGCGTCACTTAACATTTGTGCTCTTTGTTTACATTTGTAGTCTGCTTACATTTAGATACTTTGTTTATATTTAGAGGCTTTGTTTACATTTGTTGTCTGTTTACACTTAGAGTCTGTTTACGTTTGTAGTTTTTGTTTACGTTTAGTGTCTTTGTTTACATTTGTAGTCTTTGTTTACAGTTGTAGACTTTCTTAACATTTATAGTCTTTGTTTACATTTTTATTCTTTGTTTACATTTAGAGAGATTGTTTACATGTAGAGTTTTTTTACATTTGTAGTCCTTGTTTACACTTGTAGTCTTTGTTTACATTTAGACTTTGTTTATATTTAGAGACTTTGTTTACATTTGTAGTCCTTTTTTACACCTAGAGTCCTTGTTTACACCAAGAGATTTTGGTTACATTTAGAGTCTTTGTTTATATTTCTAGTATTTGTTTACATTTAGTTTTGTTTACATTTGTAGTAGTTGTTTATATTTGTAGTATTTGTTTACTTTTAGTTTTGTTTACATTTTTATTTTTTGTTTACATTTAGAGTCCCATTTTGTGTCTTTGTTTACATTTGTAGTCTTTGTTTACATTTTCATTCTTTGTTTACATTTAGAGTTCCATTTAGAGTCTTTGTTTACATATAGCGCGTTTGTTTACATTTAGAGCCTTTGTTTACATTTTTAGTCTTTGTTTACATTTTTAGCCTTTGTTTACATTTAGAGTCTTTGTTTATATTTTTAGGCTTTGTTTACATTTAGAGTCTGTTTACATTTGTAGTTCTTGTTTACACCTAGAGTCCTTGTTTATACCCAGAGATTTTATTACATTTAGAGTCTTTGTTTACATTTTTATTATTTGTTTACATTTAGAGACTTTCTTTACGTTTGCAATCTTTGGTTACATTTAGAGTCTTTGTTTATATTTCTAGTATTTGTTTACATTTAGTTTTGTTTACATTTGTAGTCGTTGTTTATATTTGTAGTATTTGTTTACTTTTAGTTTTGTTTACATTTGTAGTCTTTGTTTACATTTAGAGTGTTAGTTTACGTTTGTAGTTTTTGTTTACATTTGTAGTCTGTTTCCATTTAGAGTCTTTGTTTACATTTGTAGTCTTTGTTTACATTTGTAGTCTTTGTTTACATATGTAGGCTTTGTTTACATTTAGAGTGTTTACATTTAGTCCCTTTGTTTACATTTGTAGTCTTTGTTTACATTTTTAGCCTTTGTTTACATTTAGAGTCTTTGTTTTTATTTTTAGACTTTGTTTATATTTAGAGTCTGTTTACATTTGTAGTCCTTGTTTATACCCAGAGTTTTTTATTACATTTAGAGTCTTTGTTTACATTTTTATTATTTGTTTACATTTAGAGTTTTTGTTTACGTTTGCAGTCTTTGTTTACATTTGTAGTCTTTGTTTACATTTAGAGTGTTAGTGTACGTTTGTAGTTTTTGTTTACATTTGTAGTCTGTTTCTATTTAGAGTCTTTGTTTATATTTGTAGTCTTTGTTTACATTTGTAGTCTTTGTTTACATTTGTAATCTTTGTTTGCATTTAGAGACCTTCTTTATATTTAGAGTCTTTGTTTACGTTTGTAGTCTTTGTTTACATTTTTAGTCTTTGTTTTAATTTAGAGTCTGTTTACATTTAAGGTCTTTGTTTACATTTGTAGTCTTTATTTACATTTAAATTCTTTGTTTACATATGTAGTCTTTGTATACATTTATAGTGTTTACATTTAGAGTCTTTGTTTACGTTTGCAGTCTTTGTTTACATTTGTAGTCTTTGTCTACATTTAGAGTGTTAGTTTACGTTTGTAGTTTTTGTTTACATTTGTAGTCTGTTTTATTTAGAGTCTTTGCTTATATTTAAAGTCTTTGTTTACATTTGTAGTCTTTGTTTACATTTGTAATCTTTCTTTGAATTTAGAGACCTTCTTTACATTTAGAGTCTTTGTTTACATTTGTAGCCTTTGTTTACATTTTTAGACTTTGTTTACATTTTTAGACTTTGTTTACATATAGAGTCTTTGTTTACATTTGTAGTCTTTGTTTACATTTAGGTCTATGTTTACATTTGCAGTCTTTGTTTACATTTAGAGTCTATTTACATATCTAGTCTTTGTTTTCATTTATAGTCTGTTTACATTTGTAGACTTTGTTTACATTTAGAGAGTTTGTTTACAGTTTGAGTCACTTAACATTTGTGCTCTTTGTTTACATTTGTATTCTTTGTTTACATTTGTAGTCTGCTTACATTTAGATACTTTGTTTATATTTAGAGGCTTTGTTTACATTTGTTGTCTGTTTACACTTAGAGTCTGTTTACGTTTGTAGTTTTTGTTTACGTTTAGTGTCTTTGTTTACATTTGCAGTCTTTGTTTACAGTTGTAGACTTTCTTAACATTTATAGTCTTTGTTTACATTTGTATTCTTTGTTTAAATTTAGAGACTTTGTTGACATTTAGAGTCCGTTTATATTTGTAGTCTTTGTTTACATTTAGAGAGATTGTTTACATGTAGAGTTTTTGTTTACATTTGTAGTCCATGTTTACACTTGTAGTCTTTGTTTACATTTAGTCTTTGTTTATATTTAGAGACTTTGTTTACATTTGTAGTCCTTTTTTACACCTAGAGTCCCATTTTGTGTCTTTGTTTACATTTGCAGTCTTTGTTTACATTTTTATTCTTTGTTTACATTTAGAGTTTCATTTAGAGTCTTTGTTTACATATAGCGCGTTTGTTTACATTTAGAGCCTTTGTTTACATTTTTAGTCTTTGTTTACATTTTTAGCCTTTGTTTACATTTAAAGTCTTTGTTTTTGTTTTTAGGCTTTGTTTACATTTAGAGTCTGTTTACATTTGTAGTCCTTGTTTACACCTAGAGTCCTTGTTTATACCCAGAGTTTTTTATTACATTTAGAGTCTTTGTTTACATTTTTATTATTTGTTTACATTTGTAGTCCTTTTTTACACTTAGAGTCCTTGTTTACACCAAGAGTTTTTGGTTACATTTAGAGTCTTTGTTTATAATTCTATTATTTGTTTACATTTAGTTTTGTTTACATTTGTAATCGTTGTCTATATTTGTAGTATTTGTAACTTTTAGTTTTGTTTACAATTGTAGTCTTTGTTTACAATTTTATTCTTTGTTTACACTTAGAGTTCCATTTAGAGCCTTTGTTTACATTTTTAGTCTTTGTTTACATTTTTAGCCTTTGTTTACATTTAGAGTCTTTGGTTTTATTTTTAGGCTTTGTTTACATTTAGAGTCTGTTTACATTTGTAGTCCTTGTTTACACCTAGAGTCCTTGTTTATACCCAGAGTTTTTTATTACATTTAGAGTCTTTGTTTACATTTTTATTATTTGTTTACATTTTTATTATTTGTTTACATTTAGAGACTTTGTTTACGTTTGCAATCTTTGGTTACATTTAGAGTCTTTGTTTATATTTCTAGTATTTGTTTACATTTAGTTTTGTTTACATTTGTAGTCGTTGTTTATATTTGTAGTATTTGTTTACTTTTAATTTTGTTTACATTTGTAGTCTTTGTTTACATTTAGAGTGTTAGTTTACGTTTGTAGTTTTTGTTTACATTTGTAGTCTGTTTCCATTTAGAGTCTTTGTTTACATTTGTAGTCTTTGTTTACATATGTAGGCTTTGTTTACATTTAGAGTGTTTACATTTAGTCCCTTTGTTTACATTTGTAGTCTTTATTTACATTTTTAGCCATTGTTTACATTTAGAGTCTTTGTTTTTATTTTTAGACTTTGTTTATATTTAGAGTCTGTTTACATTTGTAGTCCTTGTTTATACCCAGAGTTTTTTATTACATTTAGAGTCTTTGTTTACATTTTTAATATTTGTTTACATTTAGAGTTTTTGTTTACGTTTGCAGTCTTTGTTTACATTTGTAGTCTTTGTTTACATTTAGAGTGTTAGTTTACGTTTGTAGTTTTTGTTTACATTTGTAGTCTGTTTCTATTTAGAGTCTTTGTTTATATTTGTAGTCTTTGTTTACATTTGTAGTCTTTGTTTACATTTGTAATCTTTGTTTGCATTTAGAGACCTTCTTTATATTTAGAGTCTTTGTTTACGTTTGTATTCTTTGTTTACATTTTTAGTCTTTGTTTTAATTTTGAGTCTGTTTACATTTAATGTCTTTGTTTACATTTGTAGTCTTTATTTACATATAAATTCTTTGTTTACATATGTAGTCTTTGTATACATTTATAGTGTTTACATTTAGAGTGTTTGTTTACGTTTGCAGTCTTTGTTTACATTTGTAGTCTTTGTCTACATTTAGAGTGTTAGTTTACGTTTGTAGTTTTTGTTTACATTTGTAGTCTGTTTTATTTAGAGTCTTTGCTTATATTTGAAGTCTTTGTTTACATTTGTAGTCTTTGTTTACATTTGTAATCTTTCTTTGAATTTAGAGACCTTCTTTACATTTAGAGTCTTTGTTTACATTTGTAGCCTTTGTTTACATTTTTAGACTTTGTTTACATTTTTAGACTTTGTTTACATATAGAGTCTTTGTTTACATTTGTAGTCTTTGTTTACATTTAGGTCTATGTTTACATTTGCAGTCTTTGTTTACATTTAGAGTCTGTTTACATATCTAGTCTTTGTTTTCATTTATAGTCTGTTTACATTTGTAGACTTTGTTTACATTTAGAGAGTTTGTTTACAGTTTGAGTCACTTAACATTTGTGCTCTTTGTTTACATTTGTATTCTTTGTTTACATTTGTAGTCTGCTTACATTTAGATACTTTCTTTATATTTAGAGGCTTTGTTTACATTTGTTGTCTGTTTACACTTAGAGTCTGTTTACGTTTATAGTTTTTGTTTACGTTTAGTGTCTTTGTTTACATTTGCAGTCTTTGTTTACAGTTGTAGACTTTCTTAACATTTATAGTCTTTGTTTACATTTGTATTCTTTGTTTAAATTTAGAGACTTTGTTGACATTTAGAGTCCGTTTATATTTGTAGTCTTTGTTTACATTTAGAGATTTTGTTTACATGTAGAGTTTTTGTTTACCTTTGTAGTCCTTGTTTACACTTGTAGTCTTTGTTTACATTTAGTCTTTGTTTATATTTAGAGACTTTGTTTACATTTGTAGTCCTTTTTTACACCTAGAGTCCCATTTTGTGTCTTTGTTTACATTTGCAGTCTTTGTTTACATTTTTATTCTTTGTTTACATTTAGAGTTTCATTTAGAGTGTTTGTTTACATATAGCGCGTTTGTTTACATTTAGAGCCTTTGTTTACATTTTTAGTCTTTGTTTACATTTTTAGCCTTTGTTTACATTTAGAGTCTTTGTTTTTGTTTTTAGGCTTTGTTTACATTCAGAGTCTGTTTACATTTGTAGTCCTTGTTTACACCTAGAGTCCTTGTTTATACCCAGAGTTTTTTATTACAGTTAGAGTCTTTGTTTACATTTTTATTATTTGTTTACATTTGTAGTCCTTTTTTACACTTAGAGTCCTTGTTTACACCAAGAGTTTTTGGTTACATTTAGAGTCTTTGTTTATATTTCTATTATTTGTTTACATTTAGTTTTGTTTACATTTGTAATCGTTGTCTATATTTGTAGTATTTGTAACTTTTAGTTTTGTTTACATTTGTAGTCTTTGTTTACAATTTTATTCTTTGTTTACATTTAGAGTTCCATTTAGTGTCTTTGTTTACATTTGTAGTCTTTGTTTACATATAGCGCGTTTGTTTACATTTAGAGCCTTTGTTTACATTTTTAGTCTTTGTTTACATTTTTAGCCTTTGTTTACATTTAGAGTCTTTGGTTTTATTTTTAGGCTTTGTTTACATTTAGAGTCTGTTTACATTTGTAGTACTTGTTTACACCTAGAGTCCTTGTTTATACCCAGAGTTTTTTATTACATTTAGAGTCTTTGTTTACATTTTTATTATTTGTTTACATTTAGAGACTTTGTTTACGTTTGCAATCTTTGCTTACATTTAGAGTCTTTGTTTATATTTCTAGTATTTGCTTACATTTAGTTTTGTTTACATTTGTAGTCGTTGTTTATATTTGTAGTATTTGTTTACTTTTAGTTTTGTTTACATTTGTAGTCTTTGTTTACATTTAGAGTGTTAGTTTACGTTTGTAGTTTTTGTTTACATTTGTAGTCTGTTTCCATTTAGAGTCTTTGTTTACATTTGTAGTCTTTGTTTACATTTGTAGTCTTTGTTTACATATGTAGGCTTTGTCTACATTTAGAGTGTTTATATTTAGTCCCTTTGTTTACATTTGTAGTCTTTGTTTACATTTTTAGCCTTTGTTTACGTTTAGAGTCTTTGTTTTTGTGTTTAGACTTTGTTTATATTTAGAGTCTGTTTACATTTGTAGTCCTTGTTTATACCCAGAGTTTTTTATTACATTTAGAGTCTTTGTTTACATTTTTATTATTTGTTTACATTTAGAGTTTTTGTTTACGTTTGCAGTCTTTGTTTACATTTGTAGTCTTTGTTTACATTTAGAGTGTTAGTTTACGTTTGTAGTTTTTGTTGACATTTGTAGTCTGTTTCTATTTAGAGTCTTTGTTTCTATTTGTAGTCTTTGTTTACATTTGTAGTCTTTGTTTACATTTGTAATCTTTGTTTGCTTTTAGAGACCTTCTTTATGTTTAGAGTCTTTGTTTACGTTTGTAATCTTTGTTTACATTTTTAGTCTTTGTTTTATTTTAGAGTCTGTTTACATATAAGGTCTTTGTTTACATTTAGAGTCTGTTAACATATCTAGTCTTTGTTTTCATTTATAGTCTGTTTACATTTGTAGACTTTGTTTACATTTAGAGAGTTTGTTTACAGTTTGAGTCACTTAACATTTGTGCTCTTTGTTTACATTTGTATTCTTTGTTTACATTTGTAGTCTGCTTACATTTAGATACTTTGTTTATATTTAGAGGCTTTGTTTACATTTGTTGTCTGTTTACACTTAGAGTCTGTTTACGTTTGTAGTTTTTGTTTACGTTTAGTGTCTTTGTTTACATTTGCAGTCTTTGTTTACAGTTGTAGACTTTCTTAACATTTATAGTCTTTGTTTACATTTGTATTCTTTGTTTAAATTTAGAGACTTTGTTGACATTTAGAGTCCGTTTATATTTGTAGTCTTTGTTTACATTTAGAGAGATTGTTTACATGTAGAGTTTTTGTTTACATTTCTAGTCCTTGTTTACACTTGTAGTCTTTGTTTACATTTAGTCTTTGTTTATATTTAGAGACTTTGTTTACATTTGTAGTCCTTTTTTACACCTAGAGTCCCCTTTTGTGTCTTTGTTTACATTTGTAGTCTTTGTTTACATTTTTAATCTTTGTTTACATTTAGAGTTTCATTTAGAGTCTTTGTTTACATATAGCGCGTTTGTTTACATTTAGAGCCTGTGTTTACATTTTTAGTCTTGTTTACATTTTTAGCCTTTGTTTACATTTAGAGTCTTTGTTTTTGTTTTTAGGCTTTGTTTACATTTAGAGTCTGTTTACATATGTAGTCCTTGTTTACACCTAGAGTCCTTGTTTATACCCAGAGTTTTTTATTACATTTAGAGTCTTTGTTTACATTTTTATTATTTGTTTACATTTGTCGTCCTTTTTTACACTTAGAGTCCTTGTTTACACCAAGAGTTTTTGGTTACATTTAGAGTCTTTGTTTATATTTCTATTATTTGTTTACATTTAGTTTTGTTTACATTTGTAATCGTTGTCTATATTTGTAGTATTTGTAACTTTTATTTTTGTTTACATTTGTAGTCTTTGTTTACAATTTTATTCTTTGTTTACATTTAGAGTTCCATTTAGTGTCTTTGTTTACATTTGTAGTCTTTGTTTACATATAGCGCGTTTGTTTACATTTAGAGCCTTTGTTTACATTTTTAGTCTTTGTTTACATTTTTAGCCTTTGTTTACATTTAGAGTCTTTGGTTTTATTTTTAGGCTTTGTTTACATTTAGAGTCTGTTTACATTTGTAGTCCTTGTTTACACCTAGAGTCCTTGTTTATACCCAGAGTTTTTTATTACATTTAGAGTCTTTGTTTACATTTTTATTATTTGTTTACATTTTTATTATTTGTTTACATTTAGAGACTTTGTTTACGTTTGCAATCTTTGCTTACATTTAGAGTCTTTGTTTATATTTCTAGTATTTGTTTACATTTAGTTTTGTTTACATTTGTAGTCGTTGTTTATATTTGTAGTATTTGTTTACTTTTAGATTTGTTTACATTTGTAGTCTTTGTTTACATTTAGAGTGTTAGTTTACGTTTGTAGTTTTTGTTTACATTTGTAGTCTGTTTTATTTAGAGTCTTTGTTTATATTTGTAGTCTTTGTTTACAATTGTAGTCTTTGTTTACATATGTAGGCTTTGTTTACATTTAGAGTGTTTACATTTAGTCCCTTTGTTTACATTTGTAGTCTTTGTTTACATTTTTAGCCTTTGTTTACGTTTAGAGTCTTTGTTTTTGTGTTTAGACTTTGTTTATATTTAGAGTCTGTTTAAATTTGTAGTCCTTGTTTATACCCAGAGTTTTTTATTACATTTAGAGTCTTTGTTTACATTTGTAGTCTTTGTTTACATTTGTAATCTTTCTTTACATTTAGAGACCTTCTTTACATTTAGAGTCTTTGTTTACATTTGTAGCCTTTGTTTACATTTTTAGACTTTGTTTACATATTTAGACTTTGTTTACATATAGAGTCTGTTTACATTTGTAGTCTTTGTTTACATTTAGGTCTATGTTTACATTTGCAGTCTTTGTTTACATTTAGAGTCTGTTTACATATGTAGTCTTTGTTTACATTTTTAGTCTGTTTGCATTTAGAGTCTGTTTTCATTTATAGTCTGTTTACAATTGTATACTCTGTTTATATTTAGTGAGTTTGTTTACAGTTTGAGTCACTTAACATTTGTGCTCTTTGTTTACATTTGTATTCTTTGTTTACATTTGTAGTCTGCTTACATTTAGATACTTTGTTTATATTTAGAGGCTTTGTTTACATTTGTTGTCTGTTTACACTTAGTCTGTTTACGTTTGTAGTTTTTGTCTACGTTTAGTGTCTTTGTTTACATTTGTAGTCGTTGTTTACAGTTGTAGACTTTCTTAACATTTATAGTCTTTGTTTGCATTTGTATTCTTTGTTTAAATTTAGAGACTTTGTTGACATTTAGAGTCCGTTTATATTTGTAGTCTTTGTTTACATTTAGAGCGATTGTTTACATGTAGAGTTTTGTTTACATTTGTAGTCCTTGTTTACACTTGTAGTCTTTGTTTACATTTAGACTTTGTTTATATTTAGAGACTTTGTTTACATTTGTAGTCCTTTTTTACACCTAGAGTCCTTGTTTACACCAAGAGTTTTTGGTTACATTTAGAGTCTTTGTTTATATTTGTAGTATTTGTTACTTTTAGTTTTGTTTACATTTGTAGTCTTTGTTTACATTTTTATTTTTTGTTTACATTTAGAGTCCTATTTTGTGTCTTTGTTTACATTTGTAGTCTTTGTTTACATTTTATTCTTTGTTTACATTTAGAGTTCCATTTAGTGTCTTTGTTTACATTTTTAGTCTTTGTTTACATTTAGAGACTTTGTTTACGTTTGCAATCTTTGGTTACATTTAGAGGCTTTGTTTATATTTCTAGTTTTTGTTTACATTTAGTTTTGTTTACATTTGTAGTCGTTGTTTATATTTGTAGTATTTGTTTACATTTGTAGTCTTTGTTTACATTTGTAATCTTTGTTTGCATTTAGAGACCTTCTTTATATTTAGAGTCTTTGTTTACGTTTGTAGTCTTTGTTTACATTTTTAGTCTTTGTTTTAATTTAGAGTCTGTTTACATTTAAGGTCTTTGTTTACATTTGTAGTCTTTATTTACATTTAAATTCTTTGTTTACACATGTAGTCTTTGTATACATTTATAGTGTTTACATTCAGAGTCTTTGTTTACGTTTGCAGTCTTTGTTTACATTTGTAGTCTTTGTCTACATTTAGAGTGTTAGTTTACGTTTGTAGTTTTTGTTTACATTTGTAGTCGGTTTTATTTAGAGTCTTTGCTTATATTTGTAGTCTTTGTTTACATTTGTAGTCTTTGTTTACATTTGTAATCTTTCTTTGAATTTAGAGACCTTCTTTACATTTAGAGTCTTTGTTCACATTTGTAGCCTTTGTTTACATTTTTAGACTTTGTTTACATTTTTAGACTTTGTTTACATATAGAGTCTTTGTTTACCTTTGTAGTCTTTGTTTACATTTAGGTCTATGTTTACATTTGCAGTCTTTGTTTACATTTAGAGTCTGTTTACATATCTAGTCTTTGTTTTCATTTATAGTCTGTTTACATTTGTAGACTTTGTTTACATTTAGAGAGTTTGTTTACAGTTTGAGTCACTTAACATTTGTGCTCTTTGTTTACATTTGTATTCTTTGTTTACATTTGTAGTCTGCTTACATTTAGATACTTTGTTTATATTTAGAGGCTTTGTTTACATTTGCTGTCTGTTTACACTCAGAGTCTGTTTACGTTTGTAGTTTTTGTTTACGTTTAGTGTCTTTGTTTACATTTGCAGTCTTTGTTTACAGTTGTAGACTTTCTTAACATTTATAGTCTTTGTTTACATTTGTATTCTTTTTTTAAATTTAGAGACTTTGTTGACATTTAGAGTCCGTTTATATTTGTAGTCTTTGTTTACATTTAGAGAGATTGTTTACATGTAGAGTTTTTGTTTACATTTGTAGTCCTTGTTTACACTTGTAGTCTTTGCTTACATTTAGTCTTTGTTTATATTTAGAGACTTTGTTTACATTTGTAGTTTTTTTTTACACCTAGAGTCCCATTTTGTGTCTTTGTTTACATTTATAGTCTTTGTATACATTTTTATTCTTTGTTTACATTTAGAGTTTCATTTAGAGTCTTTGTTTACATATAGCGCGTTTGTTTACATTTAGAGCCTTTGTTTACATTTTTAGTCTTTGTTTACATTTTTAGCCTTTGTTTACATTTAGAGTCTTTGTTTTTGTTTTTAGGCTTTGTTTACATATAGAGTCTGTTTACATTTGTAGTCCTTGTTTACACTTAGAGTCCTTGTTTATACCCAGAGTTTTTTATTACATTTAGAGTCTTTGTTTACATTTTTATTATTTGTTTACATTTGTAGTCCTTTTTTACACTTAGAGTCCTTGTTTACACCAAGAGTTTTTGGTTACATTTAGAGTCTTTGTTTATATTTCTATTATTTGTTTACATTTAGTTTTGTTTACATTTGTAATCGTTGTCTATATTTGTAGTATTTGCTACTTTTAGTTTTGTTTACATTTGTAGTCTTTGTTTACAATTTTTTCTTTGTTTACATTTAGAGTTCCATTTAGTGTCTTTGTTTACATTTGTAGTCTTTGTTTACATATAGCGCGTTTGTTTACATTTAGAGCCTTTGTTTACATTTTTAGTCTTTGTTTACATTTTTAGCCTTTGTTTACATTTAGAGTCTTTGGTTTTATTTTTAGGCCTTGTTTACATTTAGAGTCTGTTTACATTTGTAGTCCTTGTTTACACCTAGAGTCCTTGTTTATACCCAGAGTTTTTTATTACATTTAGAGTCTTTGTTTACATTTTTATTATTTGTTTACATTTTTATTATTTGTTTACATTTAGAGACTTTGTTTACGTTTGCAATCTTTGCTTATATTTAGAGTCTTTGTTTATATTTCTAGTATTTGTTTACATTTAGTTTTGTTTACATTTGTAGTCGTTGTTTTTATTTGTAGTATTTGTTTACTTTTAGTTTTGTTTACATTTGTAGTCTTTGTTTACATTTAGAGTGTTAGTTTACGTTTGTAGTTTTTGTTTACATTTGTAGTCTGTTTCCATTTAGAGTCTTTGTTTCCATTTGTAGTCTTTGTTTACATTTGTAGTCTTTGTTTACATATGTAGGCTTTGTTTACATTTAGAGTGTTTACATTTAGTCCCTTTGTTTACATTTGTAGTCTTTGTTTACATTTTTAGCCTTTGTTTACGTTTAGAGTCTTTGTTTTTGTGTTTAGACTTTGTTTATATTTAGAGTCTGTTTACATTTGTAGTCCTTGTTTATACCCAGAGTTTTTTATTACATTTAGAGTCTTTGTTTACATTTTTATTATTTGTTTACATTTAGAGTTTTTGTTTACGTTTGCAGTCTTTGTTTACATTTGTAGTCTTTGTTTACATTAAGAGTGTTAGTTTACGTTTGTTGTTTTTGTTTACATTTGTAGTCTGTTTCTATTTAGAGTCTTTGTTTATATTTGTAGTCTTTGTTTACATTTGTAGTCTTTGTTTACATTTGTAATCTTTCTTTACATTTAGAGACCTTCTTTACATTTAGAGTCTTTGTTTACATTTGTAGCCTTTGTTTACATTTTTAGACTTTGTTTACATATTTACACTTTGTTTACATATAGAGTCTGTTTACATATGTAGTCTTTGTTTACATTTTTAGTCTGTTTGCATTTAGAGTCTGTTTTCATTTAGAGTCTGTTTACATTTGTAGACTTTGTTTACATTTAGAGAGTTTGTTTACAGTTTGAGTCACTTAACATTTGTGCTCTTTGTTTACATTTGTATTCTTTGTTTACATTTGTAGTCTGCTTACATTTAGAGTCTTTGTTTACATTTGTAGTCTTTGTTTACATTTGTAGTCTTTGTTTACATATGTAGGCTTTGTTTACGTTTAGAGTGTTTACATTTAGTCCCTTTGTTTACATTTGTAGTCTTTGTTTACATTTTAACCTTTGTTTACTTTTAGAGTCTGTTTACATATGTAGTCTTTGTTTACATTTTTAGTCTGTTTTCATTTAGAGTCTGTTTACATTTGTAGACTTTGTTTACATTTAGAGAGTTTGTTTACAGTTTGAGTCACTTGACATTTGTGCTCTTTGTTTACATTTGTATTCTTTGTTTGCATTTGTAGTCTGCTTACATTTAGATACTTTGTTTATATTTAGAGGCTTTGTTTACATTTGTTGTCTGTTTACACTTAGTCTGTTTATGTTTGTAGTTTTTGTTTACGTTTAGTGTCTTTGTTTACATTTGTAGTCTTTGTTTACAGTTGTAGACTTTCTTAACATTTATAGTCTTTGTTTGCATTTGTATTCTTTGTTTAAATTTAGAGACTTTGTTGACATTTAGAGTCCGTGTTTATTTCTAGTCTTTGTTTACATTTAGAGAGATTGTTTACATGTAGAGTTTTTGTTTACATTTGTAGTCCTTGTTTACACTTGTAGTCTTTGTTTACATTTAGACTTTGTTTATATTTAGAGACTTTGTTTACATTTGTAGTCCTTTTTTACACCTAGAGTCCTTGTTTACACCAAGAGTTTTTGGTTATATTTAGAGTCTTTGTTTATATTTCTATTATTTGTTTACATTTAGTTTTATTTACATTTATAGTCGTTTATATTTGTAGTATTTGTTTACTTTTAGTTTTGTTGACATTTTTATTTTTTGTTTACATTTAGAGTCCCATTTTGTGTTTTTGTTTACATTTGTAGTCTTTGTTTACATTTTATTCTTTGTTTACATTTAGAAATCCATTTAGTGTCTTTGTTTACATTTATAGGCTTTGTTTACATATAGCGCGTTTGTTTACATTTAGAGCCTTTGTTTACATTTTTAGTCTTTGTTTACATTTTTAGCCTTTGTTTACATTTAGAGTCTTTGGTTTTATTTTTAGGCTTTGTTTACATTTAGAGTCTGTTTACATTTGTAGTCCTTGTTTACACTTAGAGTCCTTGTTTATACCCAGAGTTTTTTATTACATTTAGAGTCTTTGTTTACATTTTTATTATTTGTTTACATTTTTATTATTTGTTTACATTTAGAGACTTTGTTTACGTTTGCAATCTTTGCTTATATTTAGAGTCTTTGTTTATATTTCTAGTATTTGTTTACATTTAGTTTTGTTTACATTTGTAGTCGTTGTTTTTATTTGTAGTATTTGTTTACTTTTAGTTTTGTTTACATTTGTAGTCTTTGTTTACATTTAGAGTGTTAGTTTACGTTTGTAGTTTTTGTTTACATTTGTAGTCTGTTTCCATTTAGAGTCTTTGTTTCCATTTGTAGTCTTTGTTTACATTTGTAGTCTTTGTTTACATATGTAGGCTTTGTTTACATTTAGAGTGTTTACATTTAGTCCCTTTGTTTACATTTGTAGTCTTTGTTTACATTTTTAGCCTTTGTTTACGTTTAGAGTCTTTGTTTTTGTGTTTAGACTTTGTTTATATTTAGAGTCTGTTTACATTTGTAGTCCTTGTTTATACCCAGAGTTTTTTATTACATTTAGAGTCTTTGTTTACATTTTTATTATTTGTTTACATTTAGAGTTTTTGTTTACGTTTGCAGTCTTTGTTTACATTTGTAGTCTTTGTTTACATTAAGAGTGTTAGTTTACGTTTGTTGTTTTTGTTTACATTTGTAGTCTGTTTCTATTTAGAGTCTTTGTTTATATTTGTAGTCTTTGTTTACATTTGTAGTCTTTGTTTACATTTGTAATCTTTCTTTACATTTAGAGACCTTCTTTACATTTAGAGTCTTTGTTTACATTTGTAGCCTTTGTTTACATTTTTAGACTTTGTTTACATATTTACACTTTGTTTACATATAGAGTCTGTTTACATATGTAGTCTTTGTTTACATTTTTAGTCTGTTTGCATTTAGAGTCTGTTTTCATTTAGAGTCTGTTTACATTTGTAGACTTTGTTTACATTTAGAGAGTTTGTTTACAGTTTGAGTCACTTAACATTTGTGCTCTTTGTTTACATTTGTATTCTTTGTTTACATTTGTAGTCTGCTTACATTTAGAGTCTTTGTTTACATTTGTAGTCTTTGTTTACATTTGTAGTCTTTGTTTACATATGTAGGCTTTGTTTACGTTTAGAGTGTTTACATTTAGTCCCTTTGTTTACATTTGTAGTCTTTGTTTACATTTTAACCTTTGTTTACTTTTAGAGTCTGTTTACATATGTAGTCTTTGTTTACATTTTTAGTCTGTTTTCATTTAGAGTCTGTTTACATTTGTAGACTTTGTTTACATTTAGAGAGTTTGTTTACAGTTTGAGTCACTTGACATTTGTGCTCTTTGTTTACATTTGTATTCTTTGTTTGCATTTGTAGTCTGCTTACATTTAGATACTTTGTTTATATTTAGAGGCTTTGTTTACATTTGTTGTCTGTTTACACTTAGTGTGTTTATGTTTGTAGTTTTTGTTTACGTTTAGTGTCTTTGTTTACATTTGTAGTCTTTGTTTACAGTTGTAGACTTTCTTAACATTTATAGTCTTTGTTTGCATTTGTATTCTTTGTTTAAATTTAGAGACTTTGTTGACATTTAGAGTCCGTGTTTATTTCTAGTCTTTGTTTACATTTAGAGAGATTGTTTACATGTAGAGTTTTTGTTTACATTTGTAGTCCTTGTTTACACTTGTAGTCTTTGTTTACATTTAGACTTTGTTTATATTTAGAGACTTTGTTTACATTTGTAGTCCTTTTTTACACCTAGAGTCCTTGTTTACACCAAGAGTTTTTGGTTATATTTAGAGTCTTTGTTTATATTTCTATTATTTGTTTACATTTAGTTTTATTTACATTTATAGTCGTTTATATTTGTAGTATTTGTTTACTTTTAGTTTTGTTGACATTTTTATTTTTTGTTTACATTTAGAGTCCCATTTTGTGTTTTTGTTTACATTTGTAGTCTTTGTTTACATTTTATTCTTTGTTTACATTTAGAAATCCATTTAGTGTCTTTGTTTACATTTATAGGCTTTGTTTACATTTAAAGTCTGTTTACATTTGTAGTCCTTGTTTACACCTAGAGTTCTTGTTTATACCCAGAGTTTTTTATAACATTTAGAGTCTTTGTTTACATTTTTATTATTTGTTTACATTTTTATTATTTGTTTACATTTAGAGACTTTGTTTACGTTTGCAATATTTGGTTACATTTAGAGTCTTTGTTTATATTTCTAGTATTTGTTTACATTTAGTTTTGTTTACATTTGTAGTCGTTGTTTATATTTGTAGTATTTTTTAACTTTTAGTTTTGTTTACATTTTTAGTCTTTGTTTACATTTAGAGTGTTAGTTTACGTTTGTAGTTTTTGTTTACATTTGTAGTCTGTTTCCATTTAGAGTCTTTGTTTACATTTGTAGTCTTTGTTTACATTTGTAGTCTTTGTTTACATATGTAGGCTTTGTCTACATTTAGAGTGTTTATATTTAGTCCCTTTGTTTACATTTGTAGTCTTTGTTTACATTTTTAGCCTTTGTTTACGTTTAGAGTCTTTGTTTTTGTGTTTAGACTTTGTTTATATTTAGAGTCTGTTTACATTTGTAGTCCTTGTTTATACCCAGAGTTTTTTATTACATTTAGAGTCTTTGTTTACATTTTTATTATTTGTTTACATTTAGAGTTTTTGTTTACGTTTGCAGTCTTTGTTTACATTTGTAGTCTTTGTTTACATTTAGAGTGTTAGTTTACGTTTGTAGTTTTTGTTGACATTTGTAGTCTGTTTCTATTTAGAGTCTTTGTTTCTATTTGTAGTCTTTGTTTACATTTGTAGTCTTTGTTTACATTTGTAATCTTTGTTTGCTTTTAGAGACCTTCTTTATGTTTAGAGTCTTTGTTTACGTTTGTAATCTTTGTTTACATTTTTAGTCTTTGTTTTATTTTAGAGTCTGTTTACATATAAGGTCTTTGTTTACATTTAGAGTCTGTTAACATATCTAGTCTTTGTTTTCATTTATAGTCTGTTTACATTTGTAGACTTTGTTTACATTTAGAGAGTTTGTTTACAGTTTGAGTCACTTAACATTTGTGCTCTTTGTTTACATTTGTATTCTTTGTTTACATTTGTAGTCTGCTTACATTTAGATACTTTGTTTATATTTAGAGGCTTTGTTTACATTTGTTGTCTGTTTACACTTAGAGTCTGTTTACGTTTGTAGTTTTTGTTTACGTTTAGTGTCTTTGTTTACATTTGCAGTCTTTGTTTACAGTTGTAGACTTTCTTAACATTTATAGTCTTTGTTTACATTTGTATTCTTTGTTTAAATTTAGAGACTTTGTTGACATTTAGAGTCCGTTTATATTTGTAGTCTTTGTTTACATTTAGAGAGATTGTTTACATGTAGAGTTTTTGTTTACATTTCTAGTCCTTGTTTACACTTGTAGTCTTTGTTTACATTTAGTCTTTGTTTATATTTAGAGACTTTGTTTACATTTGTAGTCCTTTTTTACACCTAGAGTCCCCTTTTGTGTCTTTGTTTACATTTGTAGTCTTTGTTTACATTTTTAATCTTTGTTTACATTTAGAGTTTCATTTAGAGTCTTTGTTTACATATAGCGCGTTTGTTTACATTTAGAGCCTGTGTTTACATTTTTAGTCTTGTTTACATTTTTAGCCTTTGTTTACATTTAGAGTCTTTGTTTTTGTTTTTAGGCTTTGTTTACATTTAGAGTCTGTTTACATATGTAGTCCTTGTTTACACCTAGAGTCCTTGTTTATACCCAGAGTTTTTTATTACATTTAGAGTCTTTGTTTACATTTTTATTATTTGTTTACATTTGTCGTCCTTTTTTACACTTAGAGTCCTTGTTTACACCAAGAGTTTTTGGTTACATTTAGAGTCTTTGTTTATATTTCTATTATTTGTTTACATTTAGTTTTGTTTACATTTGTAATCGTTGTCTATATTTGTAGTATTTGTAACTTTTATTTTTGTTTACATTTGTAGTCTTTGTTTACAATTTTATTCTTTGTTTACATTTAGAGTTCCATTTAGTGTCTTTGTTTACATTTGTAGTCTTTGTTTACATATAGCGCGTTTGTTTACATTTAGAGCCTTTGTTTACATTTTTAGTCTTTGTTTACATTTTTAGCCTTTGTTTACATTTAGAGTCTTTGGTTTTATTTTTAGGCTTTGTTTACATTTAGAGTCTGTTTACATTTGTAGTCCTTGTTTACACCTAGAGTCCTTGTTTATACCCAGAGTTTTTTATTACATTTAGAGTCTTTGTTTACATTTTTATTATTTGTTTACATTTTTATTATTTGTTTACATTTAGAGACTTTGTTTACGTTTGCAATCTTTGCTTACATTTAGAGTCTTTGTTTATATTTCTAGTATTTGTTTACATTTAGTTTTGTTTACATTTGTAGTCGTTGTTTATATTTGTAGTATTTGTTTACTTTTAGATTTGTTTACATTTGTAGTCTTTGTTTACATTTAGAGTGTTAGTTTACGTTTGTAGTTTTTGTTTACATTTGTAGTCTGTTTTATTTAGAGTCTTTGTTTATATTTGTAGTCTTTGTTTACAATTGTAGTCTTTGTTTACATATGTAGGCTTTGTTTACATTTAGAGTGTTTACATTTAGTCCCTTTGTTTACATTTGTAGTCTTTGTTTACATTTTTAGCCTTTGTTTACGTTTAGAGTCTTTGTTTTTGTGTTTAGACTTTGTTTATATTTAGAGTCTGTTTAAATTTGTAGTCCTTGTTTATACCCAGAGTTTTTTATTACATTTAGAGTCTTTGTTTACATTTGTAGTCTTTGTTTACATTTGTAATCTTTCTTTACATTTAGAGACCTTCTTTACATTTAGAGTCTTTGTTTACATTTGTAGCCTTTGTTTACATTTTTAGACTTTGTTTACATATTTAGACTTTGTTTACATATAGAGTCTGTTTACATTTGTAGTCTTTGTTTACATTTAGGTCTATGTTTACATTTGCAGTCTTTGTTTACATTTAGAGTCTGTTTACATATGTAGTCTTTGTTTACATTTTTAGTCTGTTTGCATTTAGAGTCTGTTTTCATTTATAGTCTGTTTACAATTGTAGACTCTGTTTATATTTAGTGAGTTTGTTTACAGTTTGAGTCACTTAACATTTGTGCTCTTTGTTTACATTTGTATTCTTTGTTTACATTTGTAGTCTGCTTACATTTAGATACTTTGTTTATATTTAGAGGCTTTGTTTACATTTGTTGTCTGTTTACACTTAGTCTGTTTACGTTTGTAGTTTTTGTCTACGTTTAGTGTCTTTGTTTACATTTGTAGTCGTTGTTTACAGTTGTAGACTTTCTTAACATTTATAGTCTTTGTTTGCATTTGTATTCTTTGTTTAAATTTAGAGACTTTGTTGACATTTAGAGTCCGTTTATATTTGTAGTCTTTGTTTACATTTAGAGCGATTGTTTACATGTAGAGTTTTGTTTACATTTGTAGTCCTTGTTTACACTTGTAGTCTTTGTTTACATTTAGACTTTGTTTATATTTAGAGACTTTGTTTACATTTGTAGTCCTTTTTTACACCTAGAGTCCTTGTTTACACCAAGAGTTTTTGGTTACATTTAGAGTCTTTGTTTATATTTGTAGTATTTGTTACTTTTAGTTTTGTTTACATTTGTAGTCTTTGTTTACATTTTTATTTTTTGTTTACATTTAGAGTCCTATTTTGTGTCTTTGTTTACATTTGTAGTCTTTGTTTACATTTTATTCTTTGTTTACATTTAGAGTTCCATTTAGTGTCTTTGTTTACATTTTTAGTCTTTGTTTACATTTAGAGACTTTGTTTACGTTTGCAATCTTTGGTTACATTTAGAGTCTTTGTTTATATTTCTAGTTTTTGTTTACATTTAGTTTTGTTTACATTTGTAGTCGTTGTTTATATTTGTAGTATTTGTTTACATTTGTAGTCTTTGTTTACATTTGTAATCTTTGTTTGCATTTAGAGACCTTCTTTATATTTAGAGTCTTTGTTTACGTTTGTAGTCTTTGTTTACATTTTTAGTCTTTGTTTTAATTTAGAGTCTGTTTACATTTAAGGTCTTTGTTTACATTTGTAGTCTTTATTTACATTTAAATTCTTTGTTTACACATGTAGTCTTTGTATACATTTATAGTGTTTACATTTAGAGTCTTTGTTTACGTTTGCAGTCTTTGTTTACATTTGTAGTCTTTGTCTACATTTAGAGTGTTAGTTTACGTTTGTAGTTTTTGTTTACATTTGTAGTCGGTTTTATTTAGAGTCTTTGCTTATATTTGTAGTCTTTGTTTACATTTGTAGTCTTTGTTTACATTTGTAATCTTTCTTTGAATTTAGAGACCTTCTTTACATTTAGAGTCTTTGTTTACATTTGTAGCCTTTGTTTACATTTTTAGACTTTGTTTACATTTTTAGACTTTGTTTACATATAGAGTCTTTGTTTACATTTGTAGTCTTTGTTTACATTTAGGTCTATGTTTACATTTGCAGTCTTTGTTTACATTTAGAGTCTGTTTACATATCTAGTCTTTGTTTTCATTTATAGTCTGTTTACATTTGTAGACTTTGTTTACATTTAGAGAGTTTGTTTACAGTTTGAGTCACTTAACATTTGTGCTCTTTGTTTACATTTGTATTCTTTGTTTACATTTGTAGTCTGCTTACATTTAGATACTTTGTTTATATTTAGAGGCTTTGTTTACATTTGCTGTCTGTTTACACTCAGAGTCTGTTTACGTTTGTAGTTTTTGTTTACGTTTAGTGTCTTTGTTTACATTTGCAGTCTTTGTTTACAGTTGTAGACTTTCTTAACATTTATAGTCTTTGTTTACATTTGTGTTCTTTTTTTAAATTTAGAGACTTTGTTGACATTTAGAGTCCGTTTATATTTGTAGTCTTTGTTTACATTTAGAGAGATTGTTTACATGTACAGTTTTTGTTTACATTTGTAGTCCTTGTTTACACTTGTAGTCTTTGCTTACATTTAGTCTTTGTTTATATTTAGAGACTTTGTTTACATTTGTAGTCCTTTTTTACACCTAGAGTCCCATTTTGTGTCTTTGTTTACATTTATAGTCTTTGTATACATTTTTATTCTTTGTTTACATTTAGAGTTTCATTTAGAGTCTTTGTTTACATATAGCGCGTTTGTTTACATTTAGAGCCTTTGTTTACATTTTTAGTCTTTGTTTACATTTTTAGCCTTTGTTTACATTTAGAGTCTTTGTTTTTGTTTTTAGGCTTTGTTTACATATAGAGTCTGTTTACATTTGTAGTCCTTGTTTACACTTAGAGTCCTTGTTTATACCCAGAGTTTTTTATTACATTTAGAGTCTTTGTTTACATTTTTATTATTTGTTTACATTTGTAGTCCTTTTTTACACTTAGAGTCCTTGTTTACACCAAGAGTTTTTGGTTACATTTAGAGTCTTTGTTTATATTTCTATTATTTGTTTACATTTAGTTTTGTTTACATTTGTAATCGTTGTCTATATTTGTAGTATTTGCTACTTTTAGTTTTGTTTACATTTGTAGTCTTTGTTTACAATTTTTTCTTTGTTTACATTTAGAGTTCCATTTAGTGTCTTTGTTTACATTTGTAGTCTTTGTTTACATATAGCGCGTTTGTTTACATTTAGAGCCTTTGTTTACATTTTTAGTCTTTGTTTACATTTTTAGCCTTTGTTTACATTTAGAGTCTTTGGTTTTATTTTTAGGCTTTGTTTACATTTAGAGTCTGTTTACATTTGTAGTCCTTGTTTACACCTAGAGTCCTTGTTTATACCCAGAGTTTTTTATTACATTTAGAGTCTTTGTTTACATTTTTATTATTTGTTTACATTTTTATTATTTGTTTACATTTAGAGACTTTGTTTACGTTTGCAATCTTTGCTTATATTTAGAGTCTTTGTTTATATTTCTAGTATTTGTTTACATTTAGTTTTGTTTACATTTGTAGTCGTTGTTTTTATTTGTAGTATTTGTTTACTTTTAGTTTTGTTTACATTTGTAGTCTTTGTTTACATTTAGAGTGTTAGTTTACGTTTGTAGTTTTTGTTTACATTTGTAGTCTGTTTCCATTTAGAGTCTTTGTTTACATTTGTAGTCTTTGTTTACATTTGTAGTCTTTGTTTACATATGTAGGCTTTGTTTACATTTAGAGTGTTTACATTTAGTCCCTTTGTTTACATTTGTAGTCTTTGTTTACATTTTTAGCCTTTGTTTACGTTTAGAGTCTTTGTTTTTGTGTTTAGACTTTGTTTATATTTAGAGTCTGTTTACATTTGTAGTCCTTGTTTATACCTAGAGTTTTTTATTACATTTAGAGTCTTTGTTTACATTTTTATTATTTGTTTACATTTAGAGTTTTTGTTTACGTTTGCAGTCTTTGTTTACATTTGTAGTCTTTGTTTACATTAAGAGTGTTAGTTTACGTTTGTTGTTTTTGTTTACATTTGTAGTCTGTTTCTATTTAGAGTCTTTGTTTATATTTGTAGTCTTTGTTTACATTTGTAGTCTTTCTTTACATTTAGAGACCTTCTTTACATTTAGAGTCTTTGTTTACATTTGTAGCCTTTGTTTACATTTTTAGACTTTGTTTACATATTTACACTTTGTTTACATATAGAGTCTGTTTACATTTGTAGTCTTTGTTTACATTTAGGTCTATGTTTACATTTGCAGTCTTTGTTTACATTTAGAGTCTGTTTACATATGTAGTCTTTGTTTACATTTTTAGTCTGTTTGCATTTAGAGTCTGTTTTCATTTAGAGTCTGTTTACATTTGTAGACTTTGTTTACATTTAGAGAGTTTGTTTACAGTTTGAGTCACTTAACATTTGTGCTCTTTGTTTACATTTGTATTCTTTGTTTACATTTGTAGTCTGCTTACATTTAGAGTCTTTGTTTACATTTGTAGTCTTTGTTTACATTTGTAGTCTTTGTTTACATATGTAGGCTTTGTTTACGTTTAGAGTGTTTACATTTAGTCCCTTTGTTTACATTTGTAGTCTTTGTTTACATTTTAACCTTTGTTTACTTTTAGAGTCTGTTTACATATGTAGTCTTTGTTTACATTTTTAGTCTGTTTGCATTTAGAGTCTGTTTTCATTTAGAGTCTGTTTACATTTGTAGACTTTGTTTACATTTAGAGAGTTTGTTTACAGTTTGAGTCACTTGACATTTGTGCTCTTTGTTTACATTTGTATTCTTTGTTTGCATTTGTAGTCTGCTTACATTTAGATACTTTGTTTATATTTAGAGGCTTTGTTTACATTTGTTGTCTGTTTACACTTAGTCTGTTTATGTTTGTAGTTTTTGTTTACGTTTAGTGTCTTTGTTTACATTTGTAGTCTTTGTTTACAGTTGTAGACTTTCTTAACATTTATAGTCTTTGTTTGCATTTGTATTCTTTGTTTAAATTTAGAGACTTTGTTGACATTTAGAGTCCGTGTTTATTTCTAGTCTTTGTTTACATTTAGAGAGATTGTTTACATGTAGAGTTTTTGTTTACATTTGTAGTCCTTGTTTACACTTGTAGTCTTTGTTTACATTTAGACTTTGTTTATATTTAGAGACTTTGTTTACATTTGTAGTCCTTTTTTACACCTAGAGTCCTTGTTTACACCAAGAGTTTTTGGTTATATTTAGAGTCTTTGTTTATATTTCTATTATTTGTTTACATTTAGTTTTATTTACATTTATAGTCGTTTATATTTGTAGTATTTGTTTACTTTTAGTTTTGTTGACATTTTTATTTTTTGTTTACATTTAGAGTCCCATTTTGTGTTTTTGTTTACATTTGTAGTCTTTGTTTACATTTTATTCTTTGTTTACATTTAGAGTTCCATTTAGTGTCTTTGTTTACATTTATAGGCTTTGTTTACATTTAAAGTCTGTTTACATTTGTAGTCCTTGTTTACACCTAGAGTCCTTGTTTATACCCAGAGTTTTTTATAACATTTAGAGTCTTTGTTTACATTTTTATTATTTGTTTACATTTTTATTATTTGTTTACATTTAGAGACTTTGTTTACGTTTGCAATATTTGGTTACATTTAGAGTCTTTGTTTATATTTCTAGTATTTGTTTACATTTAGTTTTGTTTACATTTGTAGTCTTTGTTTACATTTTAATTTTTTGTTTACATTTAGAGTCCCATTTTGTGTCTTTGTTTACATTTGTAGTCTTTGTTTACATTTTTATTCTTTGTTTACATTTAGAGTTCCATTTAGTGTCTTTGTTTACATTTTTAGTCTTTGTTTACATTTAGAGACTTTGTTTACGTTTGCAATCTTTGGTTACATTTAGAGTCTTTGTTTATATTTCTAGTATTTGTTTACATTTAGTTTTGTTTACGTTTGTAGTCGTTGTTTATATTTGTAGTATTTGTTTACATTTGTAGTCTTTGTTTACATTTGTAATCATTGTTTGCATTTAGAGACCTTCTTTATATTTAGAGTCTTTGTTTACGTTTGTAGTCTTTGTTTACATTTTTAGTCTTTGTTTTAATTTAGAGTCTGTTTACATTTAAGGTCTTTGTTAACATTTGTAGTCTTTATTTACATTTAAATTCTTTGTTTACATATGTAGTCTTTGTATACATTTATAGTGTTTACATTTAGAGTCTTTGTTTACGTTTGCAGTCTTTGTTTACATTTGTAGTCTTTGTCTGGATTTAGAGTGTTAGTTTACGTTTGTAGTTTTTGTTTACATTTGTAGTCTGTTTTATTTAGAGTCTTTGCTTATATTTGTAGTCTTTGTTTACATTTGTAGTCTTTGTTTACATTTGTAATCTTTCTTTGAATTTAGAGACCTTCTTTACATTTAGAGTCTTTGTTTACATTTGTAGCCTTTGTTTACATTTTTAGACTTTGTTTACATATAGAGTCTTTGTTTACATTTGTAGTCTTTGTTTACATTTAGGTCTATGTTTACATTTGCAGTCTTTGTTTACATTTAGAGTCTGTTTACATATTGTTTGTTTTCGTTAGCTGTGACCCTGCTCACCTATGCGCATGCGTGAGGTCTGCAATGATTTTGTTAAAATAGGGTAGAAGCGTAGAAGATGAGAGAATGTTTACGTTTTACGAGTGAGAGATAAGTTGCGGTTTCTTTTTTCTTTTTTTTCTTTTCAGGACATTATTGAATTTTGAGGCGATACTTCTTCGTTATATTTGTATAAAGGCAAAATGCTGACTTTTCCCCCTTGTAATTTTTAAATAAGTGTAGAAGATCAGTTTTATTCTTCGATGCAAAATAAAATCCGTAAACTTAAAAGTAAATGCCTGTTTTCTTTCTTCTTCTTCTTTTTTTTTCAGTTAAAATTATTTTTATTTGCTTACTTGATCTCTAAATTCGTACTATATCTGTCATACCTGAACACTTGTTTCATGCACTGATTATAGTAGTAAATTAATTAAAAATGACTTAAATTAGGTAAAATTTACATAATTCATTAATAAAAGAAGAGAAAAAGAACAACGTTTACAGTAGACTTTACCTGTAGTAAAAGTAATATATTTTTTTCTTTTAAATTATACTGCTAAAATAAAAATACCATATTTTTGGATCTCTATTTTACAGAAATTTACAGAAAATCGTATTTAAATCAAATCATCAGATTTTTTTATCATGATTATTTTACACCTTTTATTTTTCGCGCATATTGTCATATAAATTACATTAAATAAAATATTGTTAATTAAAATTAAAAATTAAACTTTAAATTCGCGTAAAAAGGTAAAATAAATATTGAAGACTCATAAAAAGAAAACGAACACGTGTAGAACGAAAAGCGCATTTGGCTAAGTGCCCATCTCATTCAACGCATCACCCCTTATCCGAGTAGGATCGTTCCGCGAGAGGTAGACATGGTTTACGAAAACGGACAGTATCTAGTCTTTGTTTTCATTTATAGTCTGTTTACATTTGTAGACTTTGTTTACATTTCGAGAGTTTGTTTACAGTTTGAGTCACTTAACATTTGTGCTCTTTGTTTACATTTGTATTCTTTGTTTACATTTGTAGTCCTTTTTTACACCTAGAGTCCTTGTTTACACCAAGAGTTTTTGGTTATATTTAGAGTCTTTGTTTATATTTCTATTATTTGTTTACATTTAGTTTTATTTACATTTGTAGTCGTTTATATTTGTAGTATTTGTTTACTTTTAGTTTAGTTTACATTTTTATTTTTTGTTTACATTTAGAGTCCCATTTTGTGTCTTTGTTTACATTTGTAATCTTTGTTTACATTTTATTCTTTGTTTACATTTAGAGTTCCATTTAGTGTCTTTGTGTACATTTATAGTCTTTGTTTACATATAGCTCGTTTGTTTACATTTAGAGCCTTTGTTTACATATTTAGTCTTTGTTTACATTTTTAGCCTTTGTTTACATTTAGAGTCTTTGGTTTTATTTTTAGGCTTTGTTTACATTTAGAGTCTGTTTACATTTGTAGTCCTTGTTTACACCTAGAGTCCTTGTTTATACCAAGAGTTTTTTATTACATTTAGAGTCTTTGTTTACATTTTTATTATTTGTTTACATTTAGAGACTTTGTTTACGTTTGCAATCTTTGGTTACATTTAGAGTCTTTGTTTATATTTCTAGTATTTGTTTATATTTAGTTTTGTTTACATTTGTAGTCGTTGTTTATATTTGTAGTATTTGTTTACTTTTAGTTTTGTTTACATTTGTAGTCTTTGTTTACATTTAGAGTGTTAGTTTACGTTTGTAGTTTTTGTTTACATTTGTAGTCTGTTTCCATTTAGAGTCTTTGTTTACATTTGTAGTCTTTGTTTACATTTGTAGTCTTTGTTTACATTTGTAGTCTTTGTTTACATATGTAGGCTTTGTTTACATTTAGAGTGTTTACATTTAGTCCCTTTGTTTACATTTGTAGTCTTTGTTTACAATTTTAGCCTTTGTTTACATTTAGAGTCTTTGTTTTTATTTTTAGACTTTGTTTATATTTAGAGTCTGTTTACATTTGTAGTCCTTGTTTATACCCAGAGCTTTTTATTACATTTAGAGTCTTTGTTTACATTTTTATTATTTGTTTACATTTAGAGTTTTTGTTTACGTTTGCAGTCTTTGTTTACATTTGTAGTCTTTGTTTACATTTAGAGTGTTAGTTTACGTTTGTAGTTTTTGTTTACATTTGTAGTCTGTTTCTATTTAGAGTCTTTGTTTATATTTGTAGTCTTTGTTTACATTTGTAGTCTTTGTTTACATTTGTAATCTTTGTTTGCATTTAGAGACCTTCTTTATATTTAGAGTCTTTGTTTACGTTTGTAGTCTTTGTTTACATTTTTAGTCTTTGTTTTAATTTAGAGTCTGTTTACATTTAAGGTCTTTGTTTACATTTGTAGTCTTTATTTACATTTAAATTCTTTGTTTACATATGTAGACTTTGTATACATTTATAGTGTTTACATTTAGAGTCTTTGTTTACGTTTGCAGTCTTTGTTTACATTTGTAGTCTTTGTCTACATTTAGAGTGTTAGTTTACGTTTGTAGTTTTTGTTTACATTTGTAGTCTGTTTTATTTAGAGTCTTTGCTTATATTTGTAGTCTTTGTTTACATTTGTAGTCTTTGTGTACATTTGTAATCTTTCTTTGAATTTAGAGACCTTCTTTACATTTAGAGTCTTTGTTTACATTTGTAGCCTTTGTTTACATTTTTAGACTTTGTTTACATATTTAGACTTTGTTTACATATAGAGTCTGTTTACATTTGTAGTCTTTGTTTACATTTAGGTCTATGTTTACATTTGCAGTCTTTGTTTACATTTAGAGTCTGTTTACATATGTAGTCTTTGTTTACATTTTTAGTCTGTTTGCATTTAGAGTCTGATTTCATTTATAGTCTGTTTACATTTGTAGACTTTGTTTACATTTAGAGAGTTTGTTTACAGTTTGAGTCACTTAACATTTGTGCTCTTTGTTTACATTTGTATTCTTTGTTTACATTTGTAGTCTGCTTACATTTAGATACTTTGTTTATATTTAGAGGCTTTGTTTACATTTGTTGTCTGTTTACACTTAGTCTGTTTACGTTTGTAGTTTTTGTTTACGATTAGTGTCTTTGTTTACATTTGTAGTCTTTGTTTACAGTTGTAGACTTTCTTAACATTTATAGTCTTTGTTTGCATTTGTATTCTTTGTTTAAATTTAGAGACTTTGTTGACATTTAGAGTCCGTTTATATTTGTAGTCTTTGTTTACATTTAGAGAGATTGTTTACATGTAGAGTTTTTGTTTACATTTGTAGTCCTTGTTTACACTTGTAGTCTTTGTTTACATTTAGACTTTGTTTATATTTAGAGACTTTGTTTAAATTTGTAGTCCTTTTTTACACCTAGAGTCCTTGTTTACACCAAGAGTTTTTGGTTACACTTAGAGTCTTTGTTTATATTTCTATTATTTGTTTACATTTAGTTTTGTTTACATTTGTAATCGTTGTTTATATTTGTATGTATTTGTTACTTTTAGTTTTGTTTACATTTGTAGTCTTTGTTTACATTTTTATTTTTTGTTTACATTTAGAGTCCCATTTTGTGTCTTTGTTCACATTTGTAGTCTTTGTTTACATTTTTATTCTTTGTTTACATTTAAAGTTCCATTTAGTGTCTTTGTTTACATTTTTAGTCTTTGTTTACATTTAGAGACTTTGTTTACGTTTGCAATCTTTGGTTACATTTAGAGTCTTTGTTTATATTTAGAGACTGTTTACATTTGTAGTCCTTTTTTACACCTAGAGTCCCATTTTGTGTCTTTGTTTACATTTGTAGTCTTTGTTTACATTTTTAATTTTTGCTTACATTTAGAGTTTCATTTAGAGTCTTTGTTTACATATAGCGCGTTTGTTTACATTTAGAGCCTTTGTTTACATTTTTAGTCTTTGTTTACATTTTTAGCCTTTGTTTACATTTAGAGTCTTTGTTTTTGTTTTTAGGCTTTGTTTACATTTAGAGTCTGTTTACATTTGTAGTCCTTGTTTACACCTAGAGTCCTTGTTTATACCCAGAGTTTTTTATTACATTTAGAGTCTTTGTTTACATTTTTATTATTTGTTTACATTTGTAGTCCTTTTTTACACTTAGAGTCCTTGTTTACACCAAGAGATTTTGGTTACATTTAGAGTCTTTGTTTATATTTCTATTATTTGTTTACATTTAGTTTTGTTTACATTTGTAATCGTTGTCTATATTTGTAGTATTTGTAACTTTCAGTTTTGTTTACATTTGTAGTCTTTGTTTACAATTTTATTCTTTGTTTACATTTAGAGTTCCATTTAGTGTCTTTGTTTACATTTGTAGTCTTTGTTTACATATAGCGCGTTTGTTTACATTTAGAGCCTTTGTTTACATTTTTAGTCTTTGTTTACATTTTTAGCCTTTGTTTACATTTAGAGTCTTTGGTTTTATTTTTAGGCTTGGTTTACATTCAGAGTCTGTTTACATTTGTAGTCCTTGTTTACACCTAGAGTCCTTGTTTATCCCAGAGTTTTTTATTACATTTAGAGTCTTTGTTTACATTTTTATTATTTGTTTACATTTTTATTATTTGTTTACATTTAGAGACTTTGTTTACGTTTGCAATCTTTGCTTACAGTTAGAGTCTTTGTTTATATTTCTAGTATTTGTTTACATTTAGTTTTGTTTACATTTGTAGTCGTTGTTTACATTTAGAGTTTTTGTTTACGTTTGCAGTCTTTGTTTACATTTGTAGTCTTTGTTTACATTTAGAGTGTTAGTTTACGTTCGTAGTTTTTGTTTACATTTGTAGTCTGTTACTATTTAGAGTCTTTGTTTATATTTGTAGTCTTTGTTTACATTTGTAGTCTTTGTTTACATTTGTAATCTTTGTTTGCATTTAGAGACCTTCTTTATATTTAGAGTCTTTGTTTACGTTTGTAATCTTTGTTTACATTTTTAGTCTTTGTTTTATTTTAGAGTCTGTTTACATATAAGGTCTTTGTTTACATTTGTAGTCTTTATTTACATTTAAATTCTTTGTTTACATATGTAGTCTTTGTATATATTTAGATAGTTTACATTTGTAGTCTTTGTCTACATTTAGAGTGTTAGTTTACGTATGTAGTTTTTGTTTACATTTGTAGTCTGTTTTATTTAGAGTCTTTGTTTATATTTGCAGTCTTTGTTTACATTTAAAATCTTTCTTTACATTTAGAGACCTTCTTTACATTTAGAGTCTTTGTTTACATTTGTAGCCTTTGTTTACATTTTTAGACTTTGTTTACATAATTAGACTTTGTTTACATATAGAGTCTGTTTACATTTGTAGTCTTTGTTTACATTTAGGTCTATGTTTACATTTGCAGTCTTTGTTTACATTTAGAGTCTGTTTACATATGTAGTCTTTGTTTACATTTTTAGTCTGTTTGCATTTAGAGTCTGTTTTCATTTATAGTCTGTTTACATTTGTAGACTTTGTTTACATTTCGAGAGTTTGTTTACATGTAGAGTTTTTGTTTACATTTGTAGTCCTTGTTTACACTTGTAGTCTTTGTTTACATTTAGACTTTGTTTATATTTAGAGACTTTGTTTACATTTGTAGTCCTTTTTTACACCTAGAGTCCTTGTTTACACCAAGAGTTTTTGGTTACATTTAGAGTCTTTGTTTATATTTCTATTATTTGTTTACATTTAGTTTTGTTTACATTTGTAGTCGTTGCTTATATTTGTAGTATTTGTTTACTTTTAGTTTTGTTTTCATTTTTATTTTTTGTTTACATTTAGAGTCCCATTTTGTGTCTTTGTTTACATTTGTATTCTTTGTTTACATTTTTATTCTTTGTTTACATTTAGAGTTCCATTTAGAGTCTTTGTTTACATATAGAGCGTTTGTTTACATTTAGAGCCTTTGTTTACATTTTTAGTCTTTGTTTACATTTTTAGCCTTTGTTTACATTTAGAGTCTTTGTTTATATTTTTAGGCTTTGTTTACATTTAGAGTCTGTTTACATTTGTAGTCCTTGTTTACAACTAGAGTCCTTGTTTATACCCAGAGTTTTTTATTACATTTAGAGTCTTTGTTTACATTTGTATTCTTTGTTTAAATTTAGAGACTTTGTTGACATTTAGAGTCCGTTTATATTTGTAGTCTTTGTTTACATTTAGAGAGATTACTTACATGTAGAGTTTTTGTTTACATTTGTAGTCCTTGTTTACATTTGTAGTCCTTGTTTACATTTGTAGTCCTTGTTTACACTTGTAGTCTTTGCTTACATTTAGTCTTTGTTTATATTTAGAGACTTTGTTTACATTTGTAGTCCTTTTTTACATCTAGAGTCCCATTTTGTGTCTTTGTTTACATTTGTAGTCTTTGTTTACATTTTTATTCTTTGTTTACATTTAGAGTTTCATTTAGAGTCTTTGTTTACATTTAGCGCGTTTGTTTACATTTAGAGCCTTTGTTTACATTTTTAGTCTTTGTTTACATTTTTAGCCTTTATTACATTTAGAGTCTTTGTTTTTGTTTTTAGGCTTTGTTTACATTTAGAGTCTGTTTACATTTGTAGTCCTTGTTTACACCTAGAGTCCTTGTTTATACCCAGAGTTTTTTATTACATTTAGAGTCTTTGTTTACATTTTTATTATTTGTTTACATTTGTAGTCCTTTTTTACACTTAGAGTCCTTGTTTACACCAAGAGATTTTGGTTACATTTAGAGTCTTTGTTTATATTTCTATTATTTGTTTACATTTAGTTTTGTTTACATTTGTAATCGTTGTCTATATTTGTAGTATTTGTAACTTTTAGTTTTGTTTACATTTGTAGTCTTTGTTTACAATTTTATTCTTTGTTTACAATTTTATTCTTTGTTTACATTTAGAGTTCCATTTAGTGTCTTTGTTTACATTTGTAGTCTTTGTTTACATATAGCGCGTTTGTTTACATTTAGAGCCTTTGTTTACATTTTTAGTCTTTGTTTACATTTTTAGCCTTTGTTTACATTTAGAGTCTTTGGTATTATTTTTAGGCTTTGTTTACATTTAGAGTCTGTTTACATTTGTAGTCCTTGTTTACACCTAGAGTCCTTGTTTATACCCAGAGTTTTTTATTACATTTAGAGTCTTTGTTTATATTTTTATTATTTGTTTACATTTTTATTATTTGTTTACATTTAGAGACTTTGTTTACGTTTGCAATCTTTGCTTACATTTAGAGTCTTTGTTTATATTTCTAGTATTTGTTTACATTTAGTTTTGTTTACATTTGTAGTCGTTGTTTATATTTGTAGTATTTGTTTACTTTTAGTTTTGTTTACATTTGTAGTCTTTGTTTACATTTAGAGTGTTAGTTTACGTTTGTAGTTTTTGTTTACATTTGTAGTCTGTTTCCATTTAGAGTCGTTGTTTACATTTGTAGTCTTTGTTTACATTTGTAGTCTTTGTTTACATATGTAGGCTTTGTTTACATTTAGAGTGTTTACATTTAGTCCCTTTGTTTACACTTGTAGTCTTTTTATATTTAGAGAATTTGTTTACATTTGTAGTCCTTTTTTACACCTAGAGTCCTTGTTTACACCAAGAGTTTTTTGTTACATTTAGAGTCTTTGTTTATATTTCTATTATTTGTTTACATTTAGTTTTGTTTACATTTGTAATCGTTGTTTATATTTGTAGTATTTGTTACTTTTAGTTTTGTTTACATTTGTAGTCTTTGTTTACATTTTTATTTTTTGTTTACATTTAGAGTCCCATTTTGTGTCTTTGTTTACATTTGTAGTCTTTGTTTACATTTTTATTCTTTGTTTACATTTAGAGTTCCATTTAGTGTCTTTGTTTACATTTTTAGTCTTTGTTTACATTTAGAGACTTTGTTTACGTTTGCAATCTTTGGTTACATTTAGAGTCTTTGTTTATAATTCTAGTATTTGTTTACATTTAGTTTTGTTTACATTTGTAGTCGTTGTTTATATTTGTAGTATTTGTTTACTTTTAGTTTTGTTTACATTTGTAGTCTTTGTTTACATTTAGAGTGTTAGTTTACGTTTGTAGTTTTTGTTTACGTTTGTAGTCTGTTTCCATTTAGAGTCTTTCTTTACATTTGTAGTCTTTGTTTACATTTGTAGTCTTTGTTTACATATGTAGGCTTTGTTTACATTTAGAGTGTTTACATTTAGTCCCTTTGTTTACATTTGTAGTCTTTGTTTACATTTTTAGCCTTTGTTTACATTTAGATTCTTTGTTTTTACTTTTAGACTTTGTTTATATTTAGAGTCTGTATACATTTGTAGTCCTTGTTTATACCCAGAGTTTTATTTTACATTTAGAGTCTTTGTTTACATTTTTATTATTTGTTTACATTTAGAGTTTTGTTTACGTTTGCAGTCTTTGTTTACATTTGTAGTCTTTGTTTATATTTGTAGTCAATGTTTACATTTGTAGTCTTTGTTTGCATTTAGAGACCTTCTTTATATTTAGAGTCTTTGTTTACGTTTGTAGTCTTTGTTTACACTTTTAGTCTTTGTTTTAATTTAGTGTCTGTTTACATTTAAGGTCTTTGTTTACATTTGTAGTCTTTATTTACATTTAAATTCTTTGTTTACATATGTAGTCTTTGTATACATTTAGATTGTTCACATTTAGAGTCTTTGTTTACGTTTGCAGTCTTTGTTTACATTTGTAGTCTTTGTCTACATTTAGAGTGTTAGTTTACGTTTGTAGTTTTTGTTTACATTTGTAGTCTGTTTTATTTAGAGTCTTTGTTTATATTTGTAGTCTTTGTTTACATTTGTAGTCTTTGTTTACATTTGTAATCTTTCTTTGAATTTAGAGACCTTCTTTACATTTAGAGTCTTTGTTTACATTTGTAGCCTTTGTTTACATTTTTAGACTTTGTTTACATTTTTAGACTTTGTTTACATATAGAGTCTTTGTTTACATTTGTAGTCTTTGTTTACATTTAGGTCTATGTTTGCATTTGCAGTCTTTGTTTACATTTAGAGTCTGTTTACATATGTAGTCTTTGTTTACATTTTTAGTCTGTTTGCATTTAGAGTCTGTTTTATTTATAGTCTGTTTACATTTATAGACTTTGTTTACATTTAGAGAGTTTGTTTACAGTTTGCGTCACTTAACATTTGTGCTCTTTGTTTACATTTGTAGTCTGCTTACATTTAGATACTTTGTTTATATTTAGAGGCTTTGTTTACATTTGTTGTCTGTTTACACTTAGAGTCTGTTTACGTTTGTAGTTTTTGTTTACGTTTAGTGTCTTTGTTTACATTTGTAGTCTTTGTTTACAGTTGTAGACTTTCTTAACATTTATAGTCTTTGTTTACATTTTTATTCTTTGTTTACATTTAGAGAGATTGTTTACATGTAGAGTTTTTTTACATTTGTAGTCCTTGTTTACACTTGTAGTCTTTGTTTACATTTAGACTTTGTTTATATTTAGAGACTTTGTTTACATTTGTAGTCCTTTTTTACACCTAGAGTCCTTGTTTACACCAAGAGATTTTGGTTACATTTAGAGTCTTTGTTTATATTTCTAGTATTTGTTTACATTTAGTTTTGTTTACATTTGTAGTAGTTGTTTATATTTGTAGTATTTGTTTACTTTTAGTTTTGTTTACATTTTTATTTTTTGTTTACATTTAGAGTCCCATTTTGTGTCTTTGTTTACATTTGTAGTCTTTGTTTACATTTTCATTCTTTGTTTACATTTAGAGTTCCATTTAGAGTCTTTGTTTACATATAGCGCGTTTGTTTACATTTAGAGCCTTTGTTTACATTTTTAGTCTTTGTTTACATTTTTAGCCTTTGTTTACATTTAGAGTCTTTGTTTATATTTTTAGGCTTTGTTTACATTTAGAGTCTGTTTACATTTGTAGTTCTTGTTTACACCTAGAGTCCTTGTTTATACCCAGAGTTTTTATTACATTTAGAGTCTTTGTTTACATTTTTATTATTTGTTTACATTTAGAGACTTTCTTTACGTTTGCAATCTTTGGTTACATTTAGAGTCTTTGTTTATATTTCTAGTATTTGTTTACATTTAGTTTTGTTTACATTTGTAGTCGTTGTTTATATTTGTAGTATTTGTTTACTTTTAGTTTTGTTTACATTTGTAGTCTTTGTTTACATTTAGAGTGTTACTTTACGTTTGTAGTTTTTGTTTACATTTGTAGTCTGTTTCCATTTAGAGTCTTTGTTTACATTTGTAGTCTTTGTTTACATTTGTAGTCTTTGTTTACATATGTAGGCTTTGTTTACATTTAGAGTGTTTACATTTAGTCCCTTTGTTTACATTTGTAGTCTTTGTTTACATTTTTAGCCTTTGTTTACATTTAGAGTCTTTGTTTTTATTTTTAGACTTTGTTTATATTTAGAGTCTGTTTACATTTGTAGTCCTTGACCCAGAGTTTTTTATTACATTTAGAGTCTTTGTTTACATTTTTATTATTTGTTTACATTTAGAGTTTTTGTTTACGTTTGCAGTCTTTGTTTACATTTGTAGTCTTTGTTTACATTTAGAGTGTTAGTGTACGTTTGTAGTTTTTGTTTACATTTGTAGTCTGTTTCTATTTAGAGTCTTTGTTTATATTTGTAGTCTTTGTTTACATTTGTAGTCTTTGTTTACATTTGTAATCTTTGTTTGCATTTAGAGACCTTCTTTATATTTAGAGTCTTTGTTTACGTTTGTAGTCTTTGTTTACATTTTTAGTCTTTGTTTTAATTTAGAGTCTGTTTACATTTAAGGTCTTTGTTTACATTTGTAGTCTTTATTTACATTTAAATTCTTTGTTTACATATGTAGTCTTTGTATACATTTATAGTGTTTACATTTAGAGTCTTTGTTTACGTTTGCAGTCTTTGTTTACATTTGTAGTCTTTGTCTACATTTAGAGTGTTAGTTTACGTTTGTAGTTTTTGTTTACATTTGTAGTCTGTTTTATTTAGAGTCTTTGCTTATATTTAAAGTCTTTGTTTACATTTGTAGTCTTTGTTTACATTTGTAATCTTTCTTTGAATTTAGAGACCTTCTTTACATTTAGAGTCTTTGTTTACATTTGTAGCCTTTGTTTACATTTTTAGACTTTGTTTACATTTTTAGACTTTGTTTACATATAGAGTCTTTGTTTACATTTGTAGTCTTTGTTTACATTTAGGTCTATGTTTACATTTGCAGTCTTTGTTTACATTTAGAGTCTATTTACATATCTAGTCTTTGTTTTCATTTATAGTCTGTTTACATTTGTAGACTTTGTTTACATTTAGAGAGTTTGTTTACAGTTTGAGTCACTTAACATTTGTGCTCTTTGTTTACATTTGTATTCTTTGTTTACATTTGTAGTCTGCTTACATTTAGATACTTTGTTTATATTTAGAGGCTTTGTTTACATTTGTTGTCTGTTTACACTTAGAGTCTGTTTACGTTTGTAGTTTTTGTTTACGTTTAGTGTCTTTGTTTACATTTGCAGTCTTTGTTTACAGTTGTAGACTTTCTTAACATTTATAGTCTTTGTTTACATTTGTATTCTTTGTTTAAATTTAGAGACTTTGTTGACATTTAGAGTCCGTTTATATTTGTAGTCTTTGTTTACATTTAGAGAGATTGTTTACATGTAGAGTTTTTGTTTACATTTGTAGTCCATGTTTACACTTGTAGTCTTTGTTTACATTTAGTCTTTGTTTATATTTAGAGACTTTGTTTACATTTGTAGTCCTTTTTTACACCTAGAGTCCCATTTTGTGTCTTTGTTTACATTTGCAGTCTTTGTTTACATTTTTATTCTTTGTTTACATTTAGAGTTTCATTTAGAGTCTTTGTTTACATATAGCGCGTTTGTTTACATTTAGAGCCTTTGTTTACATTTTTAGTCTTTGTTTACATTTTTAGCCTTTGTTTACATTTAAAGTCTTTGTTTTTGTTTTTAGGCTTTGTTTACATTTAGAGTCTGTTTACATTTGTAGTCCTTGTTTACACCTAGAGTCCTTGTTTATACCCAGAGTTTTTTATTACATTTAGAGTCTTTGTTTACATTTTTATTATTTGTTTACATTTGTAGTCCTTTTTTACACTTAGAGTCCTTGTTTACACCAAGAGTTTTTGGTTACATTTAGAGTCTTTGTTTATAATTCTATTATTTGTTTACATTTAGTTTTGTTTACATTTGTAATCGTTGTCTATATTTGTAGTATTTGTAACTTTTAGTTTTGTTTACAATTGTAGTCTTTGTTTACAATTTTATTCTTTGTTTACACTTAGAGTTCCATTTAGAGCCTTTGTTTACATTTTTAGTCTTTGTTTACATTTTTAGCCTTTGTTTACATTTAGAGTCTTTGGTTTTATTTTTAGGCTTTGTTTACATTTAGAGTCTGTTTACATTTGTAGTCCTTGTTTACACCTAGAGTCCTTGTTTATACCCAGAGTTTTTTATTACATTTAGAGTCTTTGTTTACATTTTTATTATTTGTTTACATTTTTATTATTTGTTTACATTTAGAGACTTTGTTTACGTTTGCAATCTTTGGTTACATTTAGAGTCTTTGTTTATATTTCTAGTATTTGTTTACATTTAGTTTTGTTTACATTTGTAGTCGTTGTTTATATTTGTAGTATTTGTTTACTTTTAATTTTGTTTACATTTGTAGTCTTTGTTTACATTTAGAGTGTTAGTTTACGTTTGTAGTTTTTGTTTACATTTGTAGTCTGTTTCCATTTAGAGTCTTTGTTTACATTTGTAGTCTTTGTTTACATATGTAGGCTTTGTTTACATTTAGAGTGTTTACATTTAGTCCCTTTGTTTACATTTGTAGTCTTTATTTACATTTTTAGCCATTGTTTACATTTAGAGTCTTTGTTTTTATTTTTAGACTTTGTTTATATTTAGAGTCTGTTTACATTTGTAGTCCTTGTTTATACCCAGAGTTTTTTATTACATTTAGAGTCTTTGTTTACATTTTTATTATTTGTTTACATTTAGAGTTTTTGTTTACGTTTGCAGTCTTTGTTTACATTTGTAGTCTTTGTTTACATTTAGAGTGTTAGTTTACGTTTGTAGTTTTTGTTTACATTTGTAGTCTGTTTCTATTTAGAGTCTTTGTTTATATTTGTAGTCTTTGTTTACATTTGTAGTCTTTGTTTACATTTGTAATCTTTGTTTGCATTTAGAGACCTTCTTTATATTTAGAGTCTTTGTTTACGTTTGTATTCTTTGTTTACATTTTTAGTCTTTGTTTTAATTTTGAGTCTGTTTACATTTGTAGTCTTTATTTACATATAAATTCTTTGTTTACATATGTAGTCTTTGTATACATTTATAGTGTTTACATTTAGAGTGTTTGTTTACGTTTGCAGTCTTTGTTTACATTTGTAGTCTTTGTCTACATTTAGAGTGTTAGTTTACGTTTGTAGTTTTTGTTTACATTTGTAGTCTGTTTTATTTAGAGTCTTTGCTTATATTTGAAGTCTTTGTTTACATTTGTAGTCTTTGTTTACATTTGTAATCTTTCTTTGAATTTAGAGACCTTCTTTACATTTAGAGTCTTTGTTTACATTTGTAGCCTTTGTTTACATTTTTAGACTTTGTTTACATTTTTAGACTTTGTTTACATATAGAGTCTTTGTTTACATTTGTAGTCTTTGTTTACATTTAGGTCTATGTTTACATTTGCAGTCTTTGTTTACATTTAGAGTCTGTTTACATATCTAGTCTTTGTTTTCATTTATAGTCTGTTTACATTTGTAGACTTTGTTTACATTTAGAGAGTTTGTTTACAGTTTGAGTCACTTAACATTTGTGCTCTTTGTTTACATTTGTATTCTTTGTTTACATTTGTAGTCTGCTTACATTTAGATACTTTCTTTATATTTAGAGGCTTTGTTTACATTTGTTGTCTGTTTACACTTAGAGTCTGTTTACGTTTATAGTTTTTGTTTACGTTTAGTGTCTTTGTTTACATTTGCAGTCTTTGTTTACAGTTGTAGACTTTCTTAACATTTATAGTCTTTGTTTACATTTGTATTCTTTGTTTAAATTTAGAGACTTTGTTGACATTTAGAGTCCGTTTATATTTGTAGTCTTTGTTTACATTTAGAGATTTTGTTTACATGTAGAGTTTTTGTTTACCTTTGTAGTCCTTGTTTACACTTGTAGTCTTTGTTTACATTTAGTCTTTGTTTATATTTAGAGACTTTGTTTACATTTGTAGTCCTTTTTTACACCTAGAGTCCCATTTTGTGTCTTTGTTTACATTTGCAGTCTTTGTTTACATTTTTATTCTTTGTTTACATTTAGAGTTTCATTTAGAGTGTTTGTTTACATATAGCGCGTTTGTTTACATTTAGAGCCTTTGTTTACATTTTTAGTCTTTGTTTACATTTTTAGCCTTTGTTTACATTTAGAGTCTTTGTTTTTGTTTTTAGGCTTTGTTTACATTCAGAGTCTGTTTACATTTGTAGTCCTTGTTTACACCTAGAGTCCTTGTTTATACCCAGAGTTTTTTATTACAGTTAGAGTCTTTGTTTACATTTTTATTATTTGTTTACATTTAGAGACTTTGTTTACGTTTGCAATCTTTGCTTACATTTAGAGTCTTTGTTTATATTTCTAGTATTTGCTTACATTTAGTTTTGTTTACATTTGTAGTCGTTGTTTATATTTGTAGTATTTGTTTACTTTTAGTTTTGTTTACATTTGTAGTCTTTGTTTACATTTAGAGTGTTAGTTTACGTTTGTAGTTTTTGTTTACATTTGTAGTCTGTTTCCATTTAGAGTCTTTGTTTACATTTGTAGTCTTTGTTTACATTTGTAGTCTTTGTTTACATATGTAGGCTTTGTCTACATTTAGAGTGTTTATATTTAGTCCCTTTGTTTACATTTGTAGTCTTTGTTTACATTTTTAGCCTTTGTTTACGTTTAGAGTCTTTGTTTTTGTGTTTAGACTTTGTTTATATTTAGAGTCTGTTTACATTTGTAGTCCTTGTTTATACCCAGAGTTTTTTATTACATTTAGAGTCTTTGTTTACATTTTTATTATTTGTTTACATTTAGAGTTTTTGTTTACGTTTGCAGTCTTTGTTTACATTTGTAGTCTTTGTTTACATTTAGAGTGTTAGTTTACGTTTGTAGTTTTTGTTGACATTTGTAGTCTGTTTCTATTTAGAGTCTTTGTTTCTATTTGTAGTCTTTGTTTACATTTGTAGTCTTTGTTTACATTTGTAATCTTTGTTTGCTTTTAGAGACCTTCTTTATGTTTAGAGTCTTTGTTTACGTTTGTAATCTTTGTTTACATTTTTAGTCTTTGTTTTATTTTAGAGTCTGTTTACATATAAGGTCTTTGTTTACATTTAGAGTCTGTTAACATATCTAGTCTTTGTTTTCATTTATAGTCTGTTTACATTTGTAGACTTTGTTTACATTTAGAGAGTTTGTTTACAGTTTGAGTCACTTAACATTTGTGCTCTTTGTTTACATTTGTATTCTTTGTTTACATTTGTAGTCTGCTTACATTTAGATACTTTGTTTATATTTAGAGGCTTTGTTTACATTTGTTGTCTGTTTACACTTAGAGTCTGTTTACGTTTGTAGTTTTTGTTTACGTTTAGTGTCTTTGTTTACATTTGCAGTCTTTGTTTACAGTTGTAGACTTTCTTAACATTTATAGTCTTTGTTTACATTTGTATTCTTTGTTTAAATTTAGAGACTTTGTTGACATTTAGAGTCCGTTTATATTTGTAGTCTTTGTTTACATTTAGAGAGATTGTTTACATGTAGAGTTTTTGTTTACATTTCTAGTCCTTGTTTACACTTGTAGTCTTTGTTTACATTTAGTCTTTGTTTATATTTAGAGACTTTGTTTACATTTGTAGTCCTTTTTTACACCTAGAGTCCCCTTTTGTGTCTTTGTTTACATTTGTAGTCTTTGTTTACATTTTTAATCTTTGTTTACATTTAGAGTTTCATTTAGAGTCTTTGTTTACATATAGCGCGTTTGTTTACATTTAGAGCCTGTGTTTACATTTTTAGTCTTGTTTACATTTTTAGCCTTTGTTTACATTTAGAGTCTTTGTTTTTGTTTTTAGGCTTTGTTTACATTTAGAGTCTGTTTACATATGTAGTCCTTGTTTACACCTAGAGTCCTTGTTTATACCCAGAGTTTTTTATTACATTTAGAGTCTTTGTTTACATTTTTATTATTTGTTTACATTTGTCGTCCTTTTTTACACTTAGAGTCCTTGTTTACACCAAGAGTTTTTGGTTACATTTAGAGTCTTTGTTTATATTTCTATTATTTGTTTACATTTAGTTTTGTTTACATTTGTAATCGTTGTCTATATTTGTAGTATTTGTAACTTTTATTTTTGTTTACATTTGTAGTCTTTGTTTACAATTTTATTCTTTGTTTACATTTAGAGTTCCATTTAGTGTCTTTGTTTACATTTGTAGTCTTTGTTTACATATAGCGCGTTTGTTTACATTTAGAGCCTTTGTTTACATTTTTAGTCTTTGTTTACATTTTTAGCCTTTGTTTACATTTAGAGTCTTTGGTTTTATTTTTAGGCTTTGTTTACATTTAGAGTCTGTTTACATTTGTAGTCCTTGTTTACACCTAGAGTCCTTGTTTATACCCAGAGTTTTTTATTACATTTAGAGTCTTTGTTTACATTTTTATTATTTGTTTACATTTTTATTATTTGTTTACATTTAGAGACTTTGTTTACGTTTGCAATCTTTGCTTACATTTAGAGTCTTTGTTTATATTTCTAGTATTTGTTTACATTTAGTTTTGTTTACATTTGTAGTCGTTGTTTATATTTGTAGTATTTGTTTACTTTTAGATTTGTTTACATTTGTAGTCTTTGTTTACATTTAGAGTGTTAGTTTACGTTTGTAGTTTTTGTTTACATTTGTAGTCTGTTTTATTTAGAGTCTTTGTTTATATTTGTAGTCTTTGTTTACAATTGTAGTCTTTGTTTACATATGTAGGCTTTGTTTACATTTAGAGTGTTTACATTTAGTCCCTTTGTTTACATTTGTAGTCTTTGTTTACATTTTTAGCCTTTGTTTACGTTTAGAGTCTTTGTTTTTGTGTTTAGACTTTGTTTATATTTAGAGTCTGTTTAAATTTGTAGTCCTTGTTTATACCCAGAGTTTTTTATTACATTTAGAGTCTTTGTTTACATTTGTAGTCTTTGTTTACATTTATAATCTTTCTTTACATTTAGAGACCTTCTTTACATTTAGAGTCTTTGTTTACATTTGTAGCCTTTGTTTACATTTTTAGACTTTGTTTACATATTTAGACTTTGTTTACATATAGAGTCTGTTTACATTTGTAGTCTTTGTTTACATTTAGAGTGTTAGTTTACGTTTGTAGTTTTTGTTTACATTTGTAGTCTGTTTTATTTAGAGTCTTTGTTTATATTTGTAGTCTTTGTTTACAATTGTAGTCTTTGTTTACATATGTAGGCTTTGTTTACATTTAGAGTGTTTACATTTAGTCCCTTTGTTTACATTTGTAGTCTTTGTTTACATTTTTAGCCTTTGTTTACGTTTAGAGTCTTTGTTTTTGTGTTTAGACTTTGTTTATATTTAGAGTCTGTTTAAATTTGTAGTCCTTGTTTATACCCAGAGTTTTTTATTACATTTAGAGTCTTTGTTTACATTTGTAGTCTTTGTTTACATTTGTAATCTTTCTTTACATTTAGAGACCTTCTTTACATTTAGAGTCTTTGTTTACATTTGTAGCCTTTGTTTACATTTTTAGACTTTGTTTACATATTTAGACTTTGTTTACATATAGAGTCTGTTTACATTTGTAGTCTTTGTTTACATTTAGGTCTATGTTTACATTTGCAGTCTTTGTTTACATTTAGAGTCTGTTTACATATGTAGTCTTTGTTTACATTTTTAGTCTGTTTGCATTTAGAGTCTGTTTTCATTTATAGTCTGTTTACAATTGTAGACTCTGTTTATATTTAGTGAGTTTGTTTACAGTTTGAGTCACTTAACATTTGTGCTCTTTGTTTACATTTGTATTCTTTGTTTACATTTGTAGTCTGCTTACATTTAGATACTTTGTTTATATTTAGAGGCTTTGTTTACATTTGTTGTCTGTTTACACTTAGTCTGTTTACGTTTGTAGTTTTTGTCTACGTTTAGTGTCTTTGTTTACATTTGTAGTCGTTGTTTACAGTTGTAGACTTTCTTAACATTTATAGTCTTTGTTTGCATTTGTATTCTTTGTTTAAATTTAGAGACTTTGTTGACATTTAGAGTCCGTTTATATTTGTAGTCTTTGTTTACATTTAGAGCGATTGTTTACATGTAGAGTTTTGTTTACATTTGTAGTCCTTGTTTACACTTGTAGTCTTTGTTTACATTTAGACTTTGTTTATATTTAGAGACTTTGTTTACATTTGTAGTCCTTTTTTACACCTAGAGTCCTTGTTTACACCAAGAGTTTTTGGTTACATTTAGAGTCTTTGTTTATATTTGTAGTATTTGTTACTTTTAGTTTTGTTTACATTTGTAGTCTTTGTTTACATTTTTATTTTTTGTTTACATTTAGAGTCCTATTTTGTGTCTTTGTTTACATTTGTAGTCTTTGTTTACATTTTATTCTTTGTTTACATTTAGAGTTCCATTTAGTGTCTTTGTTTACATTTTTAGTCTTTGTTTACATTTAGAGACTTTGTTTACGTTTGCAATCTTTGGTTACATTTAGAGGCTTTGTTTATATTTCTAGTTTTTGTTTACATTTAGTTTTGTTTACATTTGTAGTCGTTGTTTATATTTGTAGTATTTGTTTACATTTGTAGTCTTTGTTTACATTTGTAATCTTTGTTTGCATTTAGAGACCTTCTTTATATTTAGAGTCTTTGTTTACGTTTGTAGTCTTTGTTTACATTTTTAGTCTTTGTTTTAATTTAGAGTCTGTTTACATTTAAGGTCTTTGTTTACATTTGTAGTCTTTATTTACATTTAAATTCTTTGTTTACACATGTAGTCTTTGTATACATTTATAGTGTTTACATTTAGAGTCTTTGTTTACGTTTGCAGTCTTTGTTTACATTTGTAGTCTTTGTCTACATTTAGAGTGTTAGTTTACGTTTGTAGTTTTTGTTTACATTTGTAGTCGGTTTTATTTAGAGTCTTTGCTTATATTTGTAGTCTTTGTTTACATTTGTAGTCTTTGTTTACATTTGTAATCTTTCTTTGAATTTAGAGACCTTCTTTACATTTAGAGTCTTTGTTTACATTTGTAGCCTTTGTTTACATTTTTAGACTTTGTTTACATTTTTAGACTTTGTTTACATATAGAGTCTTTGTTTACCTTTGTAGTCTTTGTTTACATTTAGGTCTATGTTTACATTTGCAGTCTTTGTTTACATTTAGAGTCTGTTTACATATCTAGTCTTTGTTTTCATTTATAGTCTGTTTACATTTGTAGACTTTGTTTACATTTAGAGAGTTTGTTTACAGTTTGAGTCACTTAACATTTGTGCTCTTTGTTTACATTTGTATTCTTTGTTTACATTTGTAGTCTGCTTACATTTAGATACTTTGTTTATATTTAGAGGCTTTGTTTACATTTGCTGTCTGTTTACACTCAGAGTCTGTTTACGTTTGTAGTTTTTGTTTACGTTTAGTGTCTTTGTTTACATTTGCAGTCTTTGTTTACAGTTGTAGACTTTCTTAACATTTATAGTCTTTGTTTACATTTGTATTCTTTTTTTAAATTTAGAGACTTTGTTGACATTTAGAGTCCGTTTATATTTGTAGTCTTTGTTTACATTTAGAGAGATTGTTTACATGTAGAGTTTTTGTTTACATTTGTAGTCCTTGTTTACACTTGTAGTCTTTGCTTACATTTAGTCTTTGTTTATATTTAGAGACTTTGTTTACATTTGTAGTTTTTTTTTACACCTAGAGTCCCATTTTGTGTCTTTGTTTACATTTATAGTCTTTGTATACATTTTTATTCTTTGTTTACATTTAGAGTTTCATTTAGAGTCTTTGTTTACATATAGCGCGTTTGTTTACATTTAGAGCCTTTGTTTACATTTTTAGTCTTTGTTTACATTTTTAGCCTTTGTTTACATTTAGAGTCTTTGTTTTTGTTTTTAGGCTTTGTTTACATATAGAGTCTGTTTACATTTGTAGTCCTTGTTTACACTTAGAGTCCTTGTTTATACCCAGAGTTTTTTATTACATTTAGAGTCTTTGTTTACATTTTTATTATTTGTTTACATTTGTAGTCCTTTTTTACACTTAGAGTCCTTGTTTACACCAAGAGTTTTTGGTTACATTTAGAGTCTTTGTTTATATTTCTATTATTTGTTTACATTTAGTTTTGTTTACATTTGTAATCGTTGTCTATATTTGTAGTATTTGCTACTTTTAGTTTTGTTTACATTTGTAGTCTTTGTTTACAATTTTTTCTTTGTTTACATTTAGAGTTCCATTTAGTGTCTTTGTTTACATTTGTAGTCTTTGTTTACATATAGCGCGTTTGTTTACATTTAGAGCCTTTGTTTACATTTTTAGTCTTTGTTTACATTTTTAGCCTTTGTTTACATTTAGAGTCTTTGGTTTTATTTTTAGGCCTTGTTTACATTTAGAGTCTGTTTACATTTGTAGTCCTTGTTTACACCTAGAGTCCTTGTTTATACCCAGAGTTTTTTATTACATTTAGAGTCTTTGTTTACATTTTTATTATTTGTTTACATTTTTATTATTTGTTTACATTTAGAGACTTTGTTTACGTTTGCAATCTTTGCTTATATTTAGAGTCTTTGTTTATATTTCTAGTATTTGTTTACATTTAGTTTTGTTTACATTTGTAGTCGTTGTTTTTATTTGTAGTATTTGTTTACTTTTAGTTTTGTTTACATTTGTAGTCTTTGTTTACATTTAGAGTGTTAGTTTACGTTTGTAGTTTTTGTTTACATTTGTAGTCTGTTTCCATTTAGAGTCTTTGTTTCCATTTGTAGTCTTTGTTTACATTTGTAGTCTTTGTTTACATATGTAGGCTTTGTTTACATTTAGAGTGTTTACATTTAGTCCCTTTGTTTACATTTGTAGTCTTTGTTTACATTTTTAGCCTTTGTTTACGTTTAGAGTCTTTGTTTTTGTGTTTAGACTTTGTTTATATTTAGAGTCTGTTTACATTTGTAGTCCTTGTTTATACCCAGAGTTTTTTATTACATTTAGAGTCTTTGTTTACATTTTTATTATTTGTTTACATTTAGAGTTTTTGTTTACGTTTGCAGTCTTTGTTTACATTTGTAGTCTTTGTTTACATTAAGAGTGTTAGTTTACGTTTGTTGTTTTTGTTTACATTTGTAGTCTGTTTCTATTTAGAGTCTTTGTTTATATTTGTAGTCTTTGTTTACATTTGTAGTCTTTGTTTACATTTGTAATCTTTCTTTACATTTAGAGACCTTCTTTACATTTAGAGTCTTTGTTTACATTTGTAGCCTTTGTTTACATTTTTAGACTTTGTTTACATATTTACACTTTGTTTACATATAGAGTCTGTTTACATATGTAGTCTTTGTTTACATTTTTAGTCTGTTTGCATTTAGAGTCTGTTTTCATTTAGAGTCTGTTTACATTTGTAGACTTTGTTTACATTTAGAGAGTTTGTTTACAGTTTGAGTCACTTAACATTTGTGCTCTTTGTTTACATTTGTATTCTTTGTTTACATTTGTAGTCTGCTTACATTTAGAGTCTTTGTTTACATTTGTAGTCTTTGTTTACATTTGTAGTCTTTGTTTACATATGTAGGCTTTGTTTACGTTTAGAGTGTTTACATTTAGTCCCTTTGTTTACATTTGTAGTCTTTGTTTACATTTTAACCTTTGTTTACTTTTAGAGTCTGTTTACATATGTAGTCTTTGTTTACATTTTTAGTCTGTTTTCATTTAGAGTCTGTTTACATTTGTAGACTTTGTTTACATTTAGAGAGTTTGTTTACAGTTTGAGTCACTTGACATTTGTGCTCTTTGTTTACATTTGTATTCTTTGTTTGCATTTGTAGTCTGCTTACATTTAGATACTTTGTTTATATTTAGAGGCTTTGTTTACATTTGTTGTCTGTTTACACTTAGTCTGTTTATGTTTGTAGTTTTTGTTTACGTTTAGTGTCTTTGTTTACATTTGTAGTCTTTGTTTACAGTTGTAGACTTTCTTAACATTTATAGTCTTTGTTTGCATTTGTATTCTTTGTTTAAATTTAGAGACTTTGTTGACATTTAGAGTCCGTGTTTATTTCTAGTCTTTGTTTACATTTAGAGAGATTGTTTACATGTAGAGTTTTTGTTTACATTTGTAGTCCTTGTTTACACTTGTAGTCTTTGTTTACATTTAGACTTTGTTTATATTTAGAGACTTTGTTTACATTTGTAGTCCTTTTTTACACCTAGAGTCCTTGTTTACACCAAGAGTTTTTGGTTATATTTAGAGTCTTTGTTTATATTTCTATTATTTGTTTACATTTAGTTTTATTTACATTTATAGTCGTTTATATTTGTAGTATTTGTTTACTTTTAGTTTTGTTGACATTTTTATTTTTTGTTTACATTTAGAGTCCCATTTTGTGTTTTTGTTTACATTTGTAGTCTTTGTTTACATTTTATTCTTTGTTTACATTTAGAAATCCATTTAGTGTCTTTGTTTACATTTATAGGCTTTGTTTACATATAGCGCGTTTGTTTACATTTAGAGCCTTTGTTTACATTTTTAGTCTTTGTTTACATTTTTAGCCTTTGTTTACATTTAGAGTCTTTGGTTTTATTTTTAGGCTTTGTTTACATTTAGAGTCTGTTTACATTTGTAGTCCTTGTTTACACTTAGAGTCCTTGTTTATACCCAGAGTTTTTTATTACATTTAGAGTCTTTGTTTACATTTTTATTATTTGTTTACATTTTTATTATTTGTTTACATTTAGAGACTTTGTTTACGTTTGCAATCTTTGCTTATATTTAGAGTCTTTGTTTATATTTCTAGTATTTGTTTACATTTAGTTTTGTTTACATTTGTAGTCGTTGTTTTTATTTGTAGTATTTGTTTACTTTTAGTTTTGTTTACATTTGTAGTCTTTGTTTACATTTAGAGTGTTAGTTTACGTTTGTAGTTTTTGTTTACATTTGTAGTCTGTTTCCATTTAGAGTCTTTGTTTCCATTTGTAGTCTTTGTTTACATTTGTAGTCTTTGTTTACATATGTAGGCTTTGTTTACATTTAGAGTGTTTACATTTAGTCCCTTTGTTTACATTTGTAGTCTTTGTTTACATTTTTAGCCTTTGTTTACGTTTAGAGTCTTTGTTTTTGTGTTTAGACTTTGTTTATATTTAGAGTCTGTTTACATTTGTAGTCCTTGTTTATACCCAGAGTTTTTTATTACATTTAGAGTCTTTGTTTACATTTTTATTATTTGTTTACATTTAGAGTTTTTGTTTACGTTTGCAGTCTTTGTTTACATTTGTAGTCTTTGTTTACATTAAGAGTGTTAGTTTACGTTTGTTGTTTTTGTTTACATTTGTAGTCTGTTTCTATTTAGAGTCTTTGTTTATATTTGTAGTCTTTGTTTACATTTGTAGTCTTTGTTTACATTTGTAATCTTTCTTTACATTTAGAGACCTTCTTTACATTTAGAGTCTTTGTTTACATTTGTAGCCTTTGTTTACATTTTTAGACTTTGTTTACATATTTACACTTTGTTTACATATAGAGTCTGTTTACATATGTAGTCTTTGTTTACATTTTTAGTCTGTTTGCATTTAGAGTCTGTTTTCATTTAGAGTCTGTTTACATTTGTAGACTTTGTTTACATTTAGAGAGTTTGTTTACAGTTTGAGTCACTTAACATTTGTGCTCTTTGTTTACATTTGTATTCTTTGTTTACATTTGTAGTCTGCTTACATTTAGAGTCTTTGTTTACATTTGTAGTCTTTGTTTACATTTGTAGTCTTTGTTTACATATGTAGGCTTTGTTTACGTTTAGAGTGTTTACATTTAGTCCCTTTGTTTACATTTGTAGTCTTTGTTTACATTTTAACCTTTGTTTACTTTTAGAGTCTGTTTACATATGTAGTCTTTGTTTACATTTTTAGTCTGTTTTCATTTAGAGTCTGTTTACATTTGTAGACTTTGTTTACATTTAGAGAGTTTGTTTACAGTTTGAGTCACTTGACATTTGTGCTCTTTGTTTACATTTGTATTCTTTGTTTGCATTTGTAGTCTGCTTACATTTAGATACTTTGTTTATATTTAGAGGCTTTGTTTACATTTGTTGTCTGTTTACACTTAGTGTGTTTATGTTTGTAGTTTTTGTTTACGTTTAGTGTCTTTGTTTACATTTGTAGTCTTTGTTTACAGTTGTAGACTTTCTTAACATTTATAGTCTTTGTTTGCATTTGTATTCTTTGTTTAAATTTAGAGACTTTGTTGACATTTAGAGTCCGTGTTTATTTCTAGTCTTTGTTTACATTTAGAGAGATTGTTTACATGTAGAGTTTTTGTTTACATTTGTAGTCCTTGTTTACACTTGTAGTCTTTGTTTACATTTAGACTTTGTTTATATTTAGAGACTTTGTTTACATTTGTAGTCCTTTTTTACACCTAGAGTCCTTGTTTACACCAAGAGTTTTTGGTTATATTTAGAGTCTTTGTTTATATTTCTATTATTTGTTTACATTTAGTTTTATTTACATTTATAGTCGTTTATATTTGTAGTATTTGTTTACTTTTAGTTTTGTTGACATTTTTATTTTTTGTTTACATTTAGAGTCCCATTTTGTGTTTTTGTTTACATTTGTAGTCTTTGTTTACATTTTATTCTTTGTTTACATTTAGAAATCCATTTAGTGTCTTTGTTTACATTTATAGGCTTTGTTTACATTTAAAGTCTGTTTACATTTGTAGTCCTTGTTTACACCTAGAGTTCTTGTTTATACCCAGAGTTTTTTATAACATTTAGAGTCTTTGTTTACATTTTTATTATTTGTTTACATTTTTATTATTTGTTTACATTTAGAGACTTTGTTTACGTTTGCAATATTTGGTTACATTTAGAGTCTTTGTTTATATTTCTAGTATTTGTTTACATTTAGTTTTGTTTACATTTGTAGTCGTTGTTTATATTTGTAGTATTTTTTAACTTTTAGTTTTGTTTACATTTTTAGTCTTTGTTTACATTTAGAGTGTTAGTTTACGTTTGTAGTTTTTGTTTACATTTGTAGTCTGTTTCCATTTAGAGTCTTTGTTTACATTTGTAGTCTTTGTTTACATTTGTAGTCTTTGTTTACATATGTAGGCTTTGTCTACATTTAGAGTGTTTATATTTAGTCCCTTTGTTTACATTTGTAGTCTTTGTTTACATTTTTAGCCTTTGTTTACGTTTAGAGTCTTTGTTTTTGTGTTTAGACTTTGTTTATATTTAGAGTCTGTTTACATTTGTAGTCCTTGTTTATACCCAGAGTTTTTTATTACATTTAGAGTCTTTGTTTACATTTTTATTATTTGTTTACATTTAGAGTTTTTGTTTACGTTTGCAGTCTTTGTTTACATTTGTAGTCTTTGTTTACATTTAGAGTGTTAGTTTACGTTTGTAGTTTTTGTTGACATTTGTAGTCTGTTTCTATTTAGAGTCTTTGTTTCTATTTGTAGTCTTTGTTTACATTTGTAGTCTTTGTTTACATTTGTAATCTTTGTTTGCTTTTAGAGACCTTCTTTATGTTTAGAGTCTTTGTTTACGTTTGTAATCTTTGTTTACATTTTTAGTCTTTGTTTTATTTTAGAGTCTGTTTACATATAAGGTCTTTGTTTACATTTAGAGTCTGTTAACATATCTAGTCTTTGTTTTCATTTATAGTCTGTTTACATTTGTAGACTTTGTTTACATTTAGAGAGTTTGTTTACAGTTTGAGTCACTTAACATTTGTGCTCTTTGTTTACATTTGTATTCTTTGTTTACATTTGTAGTCTGCTTACATTTAGATACTTTGTTTATATTTAGAGGCTTTGTTTACATTTGTTGTCTGTTTACACTTAGAGTCTGTTTACGTTTGTAGTTTTTGTTTACGTTTAGTGTCTTTGTTTACATTTGCAGTCTTTGTTTACAGTTGTAGACTTTCTTAACATTTATAGTCTTTGTTTACATTTGTATTCTTTGTTTAAATTTAGAGACTTTGTTGACATTTAGAGTCCGTTTATATTTGTAGTCTTTGTTTACATTTAGAGAGATTGTTTACATGTAGAGTTTTTGTTTACATTTCTAGTCCTTGTTTACACTTGTAGTCTTTGTTTACATTTAGTCTTTGTTTATATTTAGAGACTTTGTTTACATTTGTAGTCCTTTTTTACACCTAGAGTCCCCTTTTGTGTCTTTGTTTACATTTGTAGTCTTTGTTTACATTTTTAATCTTTGTTTACATTTAGAGTTTCATTTAGAGTCTTTGTTTACATATAGCGCGTTTGTTTACATTTAGAGCCTGTGTTTACATTTTTAGTCTTGTTTACATTTTTAGCCTTTGTTTACATTTAGAGTCTTTGTTTTTGTTTTTAGGCTTTGTTTACATTTAGAGTCTGTTTACATATGTAGTCCTTGTTTACACCTAGAGTCCTTGTTTATACCCAGAGTTTTTTATTACATTTAGAGTCTTTGTTTACATTTTTATTATTTGTTTACATTTGTCGTCCTTTTTTACACTTAGAGTCCTTGTTTACACCAAGAGTTTTTGGTTACATTTAGAGTCTTTGTTTATATTTCTATTATTTGTTTACATTTAGTTTTGTTTACATTTGTAATCGTTGTCTATATTTGTAGTATTTGTAACTTTTATTTTTGTTTACATTTGTAGTCTTTGTTTACAATTTTATTCTTTGTTTACATTTAGAGTTCCATTTAGTGTCTTTGTTTACATTTGTAGTCTTTGTTTACATATAGCGCGTTTGTTTACATTTAGAGCCTTTGTTTACATTTTTAGTCTTTGTTTACATTTTTAGCCTTTGTTTACATTTAGAGTCTTTGGTTTTATTTTTAGGCTTTGTTTACATTTAGAGTCTGTTTACATTTGTAGTCCTTGTTTACACCTAGAGTCCTTGTTTATACCCAGAGTTTTTTATTACATTTAGAGTCTTTGTTTACATTTTTATTATTTGTTTACATTTTTATTATTTGTTTACATTTAGAGACTTTGTTTACGTTTGCAATCTTTGCTTACATTTAGAGTCTTTGTTTATATTTCTAGTATTTGTTTACATTTAGTTTTGTTTACATTTGTAGTCGTTGTTTATATTTGTAGTATTTGTTTACTTTTAGATTTGTTTACATTTGTAGTCTTTGTTTACATTTAGAGTGTTAGTTTACGTTTGTAGTTTTTGTTTACATTTGTAGTCTGTTTTATTTAGAGTCTTTGTTTATATTTGTAGTCTTTGTTTACAATTGTAGTCTTTGTTTACATATGTAGGCTTTGTTTACATTTAGAGTGTTTACATTTAGTCCCTTTGTTTACATTTGTAGTCTTTGTTTACATTTTTAGCCTTTGTTTACGTTTAGAGTCTTTGTTTTTGTGTTTAGACTTTGTTTATATTTAGAGTCTGTTTAAATTTGTAGTCCTTGTTTATACCCAGAGTTTTTTATTACATTTAGAGTCTTTGTTTACATTTGTAGTCTTTGTTTACATTTGTAATCTTTCTTTACATTTAGAGACCTTCTTTACATTTAGAGTCTTTGTTTACATTTGTAGCCTTTGTTTACATTTTTAGACTTTGTTTACATATTTAGACTTTGTTTACATATAGAGTCTGTTTACATTTGTAGTCTTTGTTTACATTTAGGTCTATGTTTACATTTGCAGTCTTTGTTTACATTTAGAGTCTGTTTACATATGTAGTCTTTGTTTACATTTTTAGTCTGTTTGCATTTAGAGTCTGTTTTCATTTATAGTCTGTTTACAATTGTAGACTCTGTTTATATTTAGTGAGTTTGTTTACAGTTTGAGTCACTTAACATTTGTGCTCTTTGTTTACATTTGTATTCTTTGTTTACATTTGTAGTCTGCTTACATTTAGATACTTTGTTTATATTTAGAGGCTTTGTTTACATTTGTTGTCTGTTTACACTTAGTCTGTTTACGTTTGTAGTTTTTGTCTACGCTTAGTGTCTTTGTTTACATTTGTAGTCGTTGTTTACAGTTGTAGACTTTCTTAACATTTATAGTCTTTGTTTGCATTTGTATTCTTTGTTTAAATTTAGAGACTTTGTTGACATTTAGAGTCCGTTTATATTTGTAGTCTTTGTTTACATTTAGAGCGATTGTTTACATGTAGAGTTTTGTTTACATTTGTAGTCCTTGTTTACACTTGTAGTCTTTGTTTACATTTAGACTTTGTTTATATTTAGAGACTTTGTTTACATTTGTAGTCCTTTTTTACACCTAGAGTCCTTGTTTACACCAAGAGTTTTTGGTTACATTTAGAGTCTTTGTTTATATTTGTAGTATTTGTTACTTTTAGTTTTGTTTACATTTGTAGTCTTTGTTTACATTTTTATTTTTTGTTTACATTTAGAGTCCTATTTTGTGTCTTTGTTTACATTTGTAGTCTTTGTTTACATTTTATTCTTTGTTTACATTTAGAGTTCCATTTAGTGTCTTTGTTTACATTTTTAGTCTTTGTTTACATTTAGAGACTTTGTTTACGTTTGCAATCTTTGGTTACATTTAGAGTCTTTGTTTATATTTCTAGTTTTTGTTTACATTTAGTTTTGTTTACATTTGTAGTCGTTGTTTATATTTGTAGTATTTGTTTACATTTGTAGTCTTTGTTTACATTTGTAATCTTTGTTTGCATTTAGAGACCTTCTTTATATTTAGAGTCTTTGTTTACGTTTGTAGTCTTTGTTTACATTTTTAGTCTTTGTTTTAATTTAGAGTCTGTTTACATTTAAGGTCTTTGTTTACATTTGTAGTCTTTATTTACATTTAAATTCTTTGTTTACACATGTAGTCTTTGTATACATTTATAGTGTTTACATTTAGAGTCTTTGTTTACGTTTGCAGTCTTTGTTTACATTTGTAGTCTTTGTCTACATTTAGAGTGTTAGTTTACGTTTGTAGTTTTTGTTTACATTTGTAGTCGGTTTTATTTGTAGTCTTTGTTTACATTTTTAGACTTTGTTTACATTTTTAGACTTTGTTTACATATAGAGTCTTTGTTTACATTTGTAGTCTTTGTTTACATTTAGGTCTATGTTTACATTTGCAGTCTTTGTTTACATTTAGAGTCTGTTTACATATCTAGTCTTTGTTTTCATTTATAGTCTGTTTACATTTGTAGACTTTGTTTACATTTAGAGAGTTTGTTTACAGTTTGAGTCACTTAACATTTGTGCTCTTTGTTTACATTTGTATTCTTTGTTTACATTTGTAGTCTGCTTACATTTAGATACTTTGTTTATATTTAGAGGCTTTGTTTACATTTGCTGTCTGTTTACACTCAGAGTCTGTTTACGTTTGTAGTTTTTGTTTACGTTTAGTGTCTTTGTTTACATTTGCAGTCTTTGTTTACAGTTGTAGACTTTCTTAACATTTATAGTCTTTGTTTACATTTGTGTTCTTTTTTTAAATTTAGAGACTTTGTTGACATTTAGAGTCCGTTTATATTTGTAGTCTTTGTTTACATTTAGAGAGATTGTTTACATGTACAGTTTTTGTTTACATTTGTAGTCCTTGTTTACACTTGTAGTCTTTGCTTACATTTAGTCTTTGTTTATATTTAGAGACTTTGTTTACATTTGTAGTCCTTTTTTACACCTAGAGTCCCATTTTGTGTCTTTGTTTACATTTATAGTCTTTGTATACATTTTTATTCTTTGTTTACATTTAGAGTTTCATTTAGAGTCTTTCTTTACATATAGCGCGTTTGTTTACATTTAGAGCCTTTGTTTACATTTTTAGTCTTTGTTTACATTTTTAGCCTTTGTTTACATTTAGAGTCTTTGTTTTTGTTTTTAGGCTTTGTTTACATATAGAGTCTGTTTACATTTGTAGTCCTTGTTTACACTTAGAGTCCTTGTTTATACCCAGAGTTTTTTATTACATTTAGAGTCTTTGTTTACATTTTTATTATTTGTTTACATTTGTAGTCCTTTTTTACACTTAGAGTCCTTGTTTACACCAAGAGTTTTTGGTTACATTTAGAGTCTTTGTTTATATTTCTATTATTTGTTTACATTTAGTTTTGTTTACATTTGTAATCGTTGTCTATATTTGTAGTATTTGCTACTTTTAGTTTTGTTTACATTTGTAGTCTTTGTTTACAATTTTTTCTTTGTTTACATTTAGAGTTCCATTTAGTGTCTTTGTTTACATTTGTAGTCTTTGTTTACATATAGCGCGTTTGTTTACATTTAGAGCCTTTGTTTACATTTTTAGTCTTTGTTTACATTTTTAGCCTTTGTTTACATTTAGAGTCTTTGGTTTTATTTTTAGGCTTTGTTTACATATAGAGTCTGTTTACATTTGTAGTCCTTGTTTACACCTAGAGTCCTTGTTTATACCCAGAGTTTTTTATTACATTTAGAGTCTTTGTTTACATTTTTATTATTTGTTTACATTTTTATTATTTGTTTACATTTAGAGACTTTGTTTACGTTTGCAATCTTTGCTTATATTTAGAGTCTTTGTTTATATTTCTAGTATTTGTTTACATTTAGTTTTGTTTACATTTGTAGTCGTTGTTTTTATTTGTAGTATTTGTTTACTTTTAGTTTTGTTTACATTTGTAGTCTTTGTTTACATTTAGAGTGTTAGTTTACGTTTGTAGTTTTTGTTTACATTTGTAGTCTGTTTCCATTTAGAGTCTTTGTTTACATTTGTAGTCTTTGTTTACATTTGTAGTCTTTGTTTACATATGTAGGCTTTGTTTACATTTAGAGTGTTTACATTTAGTCCCTTTGTTTACATTTGTAGTCTTTGTTTACATTTTTAGCCTTTGTTTACGTTTAGAGTCTTTGTTTTTGTGTTTAGACTTTGTTTATATTTAGAGTCTGTTTACATTTGTAGTCCTTGTTTATACCCAGAGTTTTTTATTACATTTAGAGTCTTTGTTTACATTTTTATTATTTGTTTACATTTAGAGTTTTTGTTTACGTTTGCAGTCTTTGTTTACATTTGTAGTCTTTGTTTACATTAAGAGTGTTAGTTTACGTTTGTTGTTTTTGTTTACATTTGTAGTCTGTTTCTATTTAGAGTCTTTGTTTATATTTGTAGTCTTTGTTTACATTTGTAGTCTTTCTTTACATTTAGAGACCTTCTTTACATTTAGAGTCTTTGTTTACATTTGTAGCCTTTGTTTACATTTTTAGACTTTGTTTACATATTTACACTTTGTTTACATATAGAGTCTGTTTACATTTGTAGTCTTTGTTTACATTTAGGTCTATGTTTACATTTGCAGTCTTTGTTTACATTTAGAGTCTGTTTACATATGTAGTCTTTGTTTACATTTTTAGTCTGTTTGCATTTAGAGTCTGTTTTCATTTAGAGTCTGTTTACATTTGTAGACTTTGTTTACATTTAGAGAGTTTGTTTACAGTTTGAGTCACTTAACATTTGTGCTCTTTGTTTACATTTGTATTCTTTGTTTACATTTGTAGTCTGCTTACATTTAGAGTCTTTGTTTACATTTGTAGTCTTTGTTTACATTTGTAGTCTTTGTTTACATATGTAGGCTTTGTTTACGTTTAGAGTGTTTACATTTAGTCCCTTTGTTTACATTTGTAGTCTTTGTTTACATTTTAACCTTTGTTTACTTTTAGAGTCTGTTTACATATGTAGTCTTTGTTTACATTTTTAGTCTGTTTGCATTTAGAGTCTGTTTTCATTTAGAGTCTGTTTACATTTGTAGACTTTGTTTACATTTAGAGAGTTTGTTTACAGTTTGAGTCACTTGACATTTGTGCTCTTTGTTTACATTTGTATTCTTTGTTTGCATTTGTAGTCTGCTTACATTTAGATACTTTGTTTATATTTAGAGGCTTTGTTTACATTTGTTGTCTGTTTACACTTAGTCTGTTTATGTTTGTAGTTTTTGTTTACGTTTAGTGTCTTTGTTTACATTTGTAGTCTTTGTTTACAGTTGTAGACTTTCTTAACATTTATAGTCTTTGTTTGCATTTGTATTCTTTGTTTAAATTTAGAGACTTTGTTGACATTTAGAGTCCGTGTTTATTTCTAGTCTTTGTTTACATTTAGAGAGATTGTTTACATGTAGAGTTTTTGTTTACATTTGTAGTCCTTGTTTACACTTGTAGTCTTTGTTTACATTTAGACTTTGTTTATATTTAGAGACTTTGTTTACATTTGTAGTCCTTTTTTACACCTAGAGTCCTTGTTTACACCAAGAGTTTTTGGTTATATTTAGAGTCTTTGTTTATATTTCTATTATTTGTTTACATTTAGTTTTATTTACATTTATAGTCGTTTATATTTGTAGTATTTGTTTACTTTTAGTTTTGTTGACATTTTTATTTTTTGTTTACATTTAGAGTCCCATTTTGTGTTTTTGTTTACATTTGTAGTCTTTGTTTACATTTTATTCTTTGTTTACATTTAGAGTTCCATTTAGTGTCTTTGTTTACATTTATAGGCTTTGTTTACATTTAAAGTCTGTTTACATTTGTAGTCCTTGTTTACACCTAGAGTCCTTGTTTATACCCAGAGTTTTTTATAACATTTAGAGTCTTTGTTTACATTTTTATTATTTGTTTACATTTTTATTATTTGTTTACATTTAGAGACTTTGTTTACGTTTGCAATATTTGGTTACATTTAGAGTCTTTGTTTATATTTCTAGTATTTGTTTACATTTAGTTTTGTTTACATTTGTAGTCGTTGTTTATATTTGTAGTATTTTTTAACTTTTAGTTTTGTTTACATTTTTAGTCTTTGTTTACATTTAGAGTGTTAGTTTACGTTTGTAGTTTTTGTTTACATTTGTAGTCTTTGTTTACATTTAGGTCTATGTTTACATTTGCAGTCTTTGTTTACATTTAGAGTCTGTTTACATATGTAGTCTTTGTTTACATTTTTAGTCTGTTTGCATTTAGAGTCTGTTTTCATTTATAGTCTGTTTACATTTGTAGACTTTGTTTACATTTCGAGAGTTTGTTTACAGTTTGAGTCACTTAACATTTGTGCTCTTTGTTTACATTTGTATTCTTTGTTTACATTTGTAGTCCTTTTTTACACCTAGAGTCCTTGTTTACACCAAGAGTTTTTGGTTATATTTAGAGTCTTTGTTTATATTTCTATTATTTGTTTACATTTAGTTTTATTTACATTTGTAGTCGTTTATATTTGTAGTATTTGTTTACTTTTAGTTTAGTTTACATTTTTATTTTTTGTTTACATTTAGAGTCCCATTTTGTGTCTTTGTTTACATTTGTAATCTTTGTTTACATTTTATTCTTTGTTTACATTTAGAGTTCCATTTAGTGTCTTTGTGTACATTTATAGTCTTTGTTTACATATAGCTCGTTTGTTTACATTTAGAGCCTTTGTTTACATATTTAGTCTTTGTTTACATTTTTAGCCTTTGTTTACATTTAGAGTCTTTGGTTTTATTTTTAGGCTTTGTTTACATTTAGAGTCTGTTTACATTTGTAGTCCTTGTTTACACCTAGAGTCCTTGTTTATACCAAGAGTTTTTTATTACATTTAGAGTCTTTGTTTACATTTTTATTATTTGTTTACATTTAGAGACTTTGTTTACGTTTGCAATCTTTGGTTACATTTAGAGTCTTTGTTTATATTTCTAGTATTTGTTTATATTTAGTTTTGTTTACATTTGTAGTCGTTGTTTATATTTGTAGTATTTGTTTACTTTTAGTTTTGTTTACATTTGTAGTCTTTGTTTACATTTAGAGTGTTAGTTTACGTTTGTAGTTTTTGTTTACATTTGTAGTCTGTTTCCATTTAGAGTCTTTGTTTACATTTGTAGTCTTTGTTTACATTTGTAGTCTTTGTTTACATTTGTAGTCTTTGTTTACATATGTAGGCTTTGTTTACATTTAGAGTGTTTACATTTAGTCCCTTTGTTTACATTTGTAGTCTTTGTTTACATTTTTAGTCTTTGTTTTAATTTAGAGTCTGTTTACATTTAAGGTCTTTGTTTACATTTGTAGTCTTTATTTACATTTAAATTCTTTGTTTACACATGTAGTCTTTGTATACATTTATAGTGTTTACATTTAGAGTCTTTGTTTACGTTTGCAGTCTTTGTTTACATTTGTAGTCTTTGTCTACATTTAGAGTGTTAGTTTACGTTTGTAGTTTTTGTTTACATTTGTAGTCGGTTTTATTTAGAGTCTTTGCTTATATTTGTAGTCTTTGTTTACATTTGTAGTCTTTGTTTACATTTGTAATCTTTCTTTGAATTTAGAGACCTTCTTTACATTTAGAGTCTTTGTTTACATTTGTAGCCTTTGTTTACATTTTTAGACTTTGTTTACATTTTTAGACTTTGTTTACATATAGAGTCTTTGTTTACATTTGTAGTCTTTGTTTACATTTAGGTCTATGTTTACATTTGCAGTCTTTGTTTACATTTAGAGTCTGTTTACATATCTAGTCTTTGTTTTCATTTATAGTCTGTTTACATTTGTAGACTTTGTTTACATTTAGAGAGTTTGTTTACAGTTTGAGTCACTTAACATTTGTGCTCTTTGTTTACATTTGTATTCTTTGTTTACATTTGTAGTCTGCTTACATTTAGATACTTTGTTTATATTTAGAGGCTTTGTTTACATTTGCTGTCTGTTTACACTCAGAGTCTGTTTACGTTTGTAGTTTTTGTTTACGTTTAGTGTCTTTGTTTACATTTGCAGTCTTTGTTTACAGTTGTAGACTTTCTTAACATTTATAGTCTTTGTTTACATTTGTGTTCTTTTTTTAAATTTAGAGACTTTGTTGACATTTAGAGTCCGTTTATATTTGTAGTCTTTGTTTACATTTAGAGAGATTGTTTACATGTACAGTTTTTGTTTACATTTGTAGTCCTTGTTTACACTTGTAGTCTTTGCTTACATTTAGTCTTTGTTTATATTTAGAGACTTTGTTTACATTTGTAGTCCTTTTTTACACCTAGAGTCCCATTTTGTGTCTTTGTTTACATTTATAGTCTTTGTATACATTTTTATTCTTTGTTTACATTTAGAGTTTCATTTAGAGTCTTTCTTTACATATAGCGCGTTTGTTTACATTTAGAGCCTTTGTTTACATTTTTAGTCTTTGTTTACATTTTTAGCCTTTGTTTACATTTAGAGTCTTTGTTTTTGTTTTTAGGCTTTGTTTACATATAGAGTCTGTTTACATTTGTAGTCCTTGTTTACACTTAGAGTCCTTGTTTATACCCAGAGTTTTTTATTACATTTAGAGTCTTTGTTTACATTTTTATTATTTGTTTACATTTGTAGTCCTTTTTTACACTTAGAGTCCTTGTTTACACCAAGAGTTTTTGGTTACATTTAGAGTCTTTGTTTATATTTCTATTATTTGTTTACATTTAGTTTTGTTTACATTTGTAATCGTTGTCTATATTTGTAGTATTTGCTACTTTTAGTTTTGTTTACATTTGTAGTCCTTGTTTACAATTTTTTCTTTGTTTACATTTAGAGTTCCATTTAGTGTCTTTGTTTACATTTGTAGTCTTTGTTTACATATAGCGCGTTTGTTTACATTTAGAGCCTTTGTTTACATTTTTAGTCTTTGTTTACATTTTTAGCCTTTGTTTACATTTAGAGTCTTTGGTTTTATTTTTAGGCTTTGTTTACATTTAGAGTCTGTTTACATTTGTAGTCCTTGTTTACACCTAGAGTCCTTGTTTATACCCAGAGTTTTTTATTACATTTAGAGTCTTTGTTTACATTTTTATTATTTGTTTACATTTTTATTATTTGTTTACATTTAGAGACTTTGTTTACGTTTGCAATCTTTGCTTATATTTAGAGTCTTTGTTTATATTTCTAGTATTTGTTTACATTTAGTTTTGTTTACATTTGTAGTCGTTGTTTTTATTTGTAGTATTTGTTTACTTTTAGTTTTGTTTACATTTGTAGTCTTTGTTTACATTTAGAGTGTTAGTTTACGTTTGTAGTTTTTGTTTACATTTGTAGTCTGTTTCCATTTAGAGTCTTTGTTTACATTTGTAGTCTTTGTTTACATTTGTAGTCTTTGTTTACATATGTAGGCTTTGTTTACATTTAGAGTGTTTACATTTAGTCCCTTTGTTTACATTTGTAGTCTTTGTTTACATTTTTAGCCTTTGTTTACGTTTAGAGTCTTTGTTTTTGTGTTTAGACTTTGTTTATATTTAGAGTCTGTTTACATTTGTAGTCCTTGTTTATACCCAGAGTTTTTTATTACATTTAGAGTCTTTGTTTACATTTTTATTATTTGTTTACATTTAGAGTTTTTGTTTACGTTTGCAGTCTTTGTTTACATTTGTAGTCTTTGTTTACATTAAGAGTGTTAGTTTACGTTTGTTGTTTTTGTTTACATTTGTAGTCTGTTTCTATTTAGAGTCTTTGTTTATATTTGTAGTCTTTGTTTACATTTGTAGTCTTTCTTTACATTTAGAGACCTTCTTTACATTTAGAGTCTTTGTTTACATTTGTAGCCTTTGTTTACATTTTTAGACTTTGTTTACATATTTACACTTTGTTTACATATAGAGTCTGTTTACATTTGTAGTCTTTGTTTACATTTAGGTCTATGTTTACATTTGCAGTCTTTGTTTACATTTAGAGTCTGTTTACATATGTAGTCTTTGTTTACATTTTTAGTCTGTTTGCATTTAGAGTCTGTTTTCATTTAGAGTCTGTTTACATTTGTAGACTTTGTTTACATTTAGAGAGTTTGTTTACAGTTTGAGTCACTTAACATTTGTGCTCTTTGTTTACATTTGTATTCTTTGTTTACATTTGTAGTCTGCTTACATTTAGAGTCTTTGTTTACATTTGTAGTCTTTGTTTACATTTGTAGTCTTTGTTTACATATGTAGGCTTTGTTTACGTTTAGAGTGTTTACATTTAGTCCCTTTGTTTACATTTGTAGTCTTTGTTTACATTTTAACCTTTGTTTACTTTTAGAGTCTGTTTACATATGTAGTCTTTGTTTACATTTTTAGTCTGTTTGCATTTAGAGTCTGTTTTCATTTAGAGTCTGTTTACATTTGTAGACTTTGTTTACATTTAGAGAGTTTGTTTACAGTTTGAGTCACTTGACATTTGTGCTCTTTGTTTACATTTGTATTCTTTGTTTGCATTTGTAGTCTGCTTACATTTAGATACTTTGTTTATATTTAGAGGCTTTGTTTACATTTGTTGTCTGTTTACACTTAGTCTGTTTATGTTTGTAGTTTTTGTTTACGTTTAGTGTCTTTGTTTACATTTGTAGTCTTTGTTTACAGTTGTAGACTTTCTTAACATTTATAGTCTTTGTTTGCATTTGTATTCTTTGTTTAAATTTAGAGACTTTGTTGACATTTAGAGTCCGTGTTTATTTCTAGTCTTTGTTTACATTTAGAGAGATTGTTTACATGTAGAGTTTTTGTTTACATTTGTAGTCCTTGTTTACACTTGTAGTCTTTGTTTACATTTAGACTTTGTTTATATTTAGAGACTTTGTTTACATTTGTAGTCCTTTTTTACACCTAGAGTCCTTGTTTACACCAAGAGTTTTTGGTTATATTTAGAGTCTTTGTTTATATTTCTATTATTTGTTTACATTTAGTTTTATTTACATTTATAGTCGTTTATATTTGTAGTATTTGTTTACTTTTAGTTTTGTTGACATTTTTATTTTTTGTTTACATTTAGAGTCCCATTTTGTGTTTTTGTTTACATTTGTAGTCTTTGTTTACATTTTATTCTTTGTTTACATTTAGAGTTCCATTTAGTGTCTTTGTTTACATTTATAGGCTTTGTTTACATTTAAAGTCTGTTTACATTTGTAGTCCTTGTTTACACCTAGAGTCCTTGTTTATACCCAGAGTTTATTATAACATTTAGAGTCTTTGTTTACATTTTTATTATTTGTTTACATTTTTATTATTTGTTTACATTTAGAGACTTTGTTTACGTTTGCAATATTTGGTTACATTTAGAGTCTTTGTTTATATTTCTAGTATTTGTTTACATTTAGTTTTGTTTACATTTGTAGTCGTTGTTTATATTTGTAGTATTTTTTAACTTTTAGTTTTGTTTACATTTTTAGTCTTTGTTTACATTTAGAGTGTTAGTTTACGTTTGTAGTTTTTGTTTACATTTGTAGTCTTTGTTTACATTTAGGTCTATGTTTACATTTGCAGTCTTTGTTTACATTTAGAGTCTGTTTACATATGTAGTCTTTGTTTACATTTTTAGTCTGTTTGCATTTAGAGTCTGTTTTCATTTATAGTCTGTTTACATTTGTAGACTTTGTTTACATTTCGAGAGTTTGTTTACAGTTTGAGTCACTTAACATTTGTGCTCTTTGTTTACATTTGTATTCTTTGTTTACATTTGTAGTCCTTTTTTACACCTAGAGTCCTTGTTTACACCAAGAGTTTTTGGTTATATTTAGAGTCTTTGTTTATATTTCTATTATTTGTTTACATTTAGTTTTATTTACATTTGTAGTCGTTTATATTTGTAGTATTTGTTTACTTTTAGTTTAGTTTACATTTTTATTTTTTGTTTACATTTAGAGTCCCATTTTGTGTCTTTGTTTACATTTGTAATCTTTGTTTACATTTTATTCTTTGTTTACATTTAGAGTTCCATTTAGTGTCTTTGTGTACATTTATAGTCTTTGTTTACATATAGCTCGTTTGTTTACATTTAGAGCCTTTGTTTACATATTTAGTCTTTGTTTACATTTTTAGCCTTTGTTTACATTTAGAGTCTTTGGTTTTATTTTTAGGCTTTGTTTACATTTAGAGTCTGTTTACATTTGTAGTCCTTGTTTACACCTAGAGTCCTTGTTTATACCAAGAGTTTTTTATTACATTTAGAGTCTTTGTTTACATTTTTATTATTTGTTTACATTTAGAGACTTTGTTTACGTTTGCAATCTTTGGTTACATTTAGAGTCTTTGTTTATATTTCTAGTATTTGTTTATATTTAGTTTTGTTTACATTTGTAGTCGTTGTTTATATTTGTAGTATTTGTTTACTTTTAGTTTTGTTTACATTTGTAGTCTTTGTTTACATTTAGAGAGTTAGTTTACGTTTGTAGTTTTTGTTTACATTTGTAGTCTGTTTCCATTTAGAGTCTTTGTTTACATTTGTAGTCTTTGTTTACATTTGTAGTCTTTGTTTACATTTGTAGTCTTTGTTTACATATGTAGGCTTTGTTTACATTTAGAGTGTTTACATTTAGTCCCTTTGTTTACATTTGTAGTCTTTGTTTACAATTTTAGCCTTTGTTTACATTTAGAGTCTTTGTTTTTATTTTTAGACTTTGTTTATATTTAGAGTCTGTTTACATTTGTAGTCCTTGTTTATACCCAGAGCTTTTTATTACATTTAGAGTCTTTGTTTACATTTTTATTATTTGTTTACATTTAGAGTTTTTGTTTACGTTTGCAGTCTTTGTTTACATTTGTAGTCTTTGTTTACATTTAGAGTGTTAGTTTACGTTTGTAGTTTTTGTTTACATTTGTAGTCTGTTTCTATTTAGAGTCTTTGTTTATATTTGTAGTCTTTGTTTACATTTGTAGTCTTTGTTTACATTTGTAATCTTTGTTTGCATTTAGAGACCTTCTTTATATTTAGAGTCTTTGTTTACGTTTGTAGTCTTTGTTTACATTTTTAGTCTTTGTTTTAATTTAGAGTCTGTTTACATTTAAGGTCTTTGTTTACATTTGTAGTCTTTATTTACATTTAAATTCTTTGTTTACATATGTAGACTTTGTATACATTTATAGTGTTTACATTTAGAGTCTTTGTTTACGTTTGCAGTCTTTGTTTACATTTGTAGTCTTTGTCTACATTTAGAGTGTTAGTTTACGTTTGTAGTTTTTGTTTACATTTGTAGTCTGTTTTATTTAGAGTCTTTGCTTATATTTGTAGTCTTTGTTTACATTTGTAGTCTTTGTGTACATTTGTAATCTTTCTTTGAATTTAGAGACCTTCTTTACATTTAGAGTCTTTGTTTACATTTGTAGCCTTTGTTTACATTTTTAGACTTTGTTTACATATTTAGACTTTGTTTACATATAGAGTCTGTTTACATTTGTAGTCTTTGTTTACATTTAGGTCTATGTTTACATTTGCAGTCTTTGTTTACATTTAGAGTCTGTTTACATATGTAGTCTTTGTTTACATTTTTAGTCTGTTTGCATTTAGAGTCTGATTTCATTTATAGTCTGTTTACATTTGTAGACTTTGTTTACATTTAGAGAGTTTGTTTACAGTTTGAGTCACTTAACATTTGTGCTCTTTGTTTACATTTGTATTCTTTGTTTACATTTGTAGTCTGCTTACATTTAGATACTTTGTTTATATTTAGAGGCTTTGTTTACATTTGTTGTCTGTTTACACTTAGTCTGTTTACGTTTGTAGTTTTTGTTTACGATTAGTGTCTTTGTTTACATTTGTAGTCTTTGTTTACAGTTGTAGACTTTCTTAACATTTATAGTCTTTGTTTGCATTTGTATTCTTTGTTTAAATTTAGAGACTTTGTTGACATTTAGAGTCCGTTTATATTTGTAGTCTTTGTTTACATTTAGAGAGATTGTTTACATGTAGAGTTTTTGTTTACATTTGTAGTCCTTGTTTACACTTGTAGTCTTTGTTTACATTTAGACTTTGTTTATATTTAGAGACTTTGTTTAAATTTGTAGTCCTTTTTTACACCTAGAGTCCTTGTTTACACCAAGAGTTTTTGGTTACACTTAGAGTCTTTGTTTATATTTCTATTATTTGTTTACATTTAGTTTTGTTTACATTTGTAATCGTTGTTTATATTTGTATGTATTTGTTACTTTTAGTTTTGTTTACATTTGTAGTCTTTGTTTACATTTTTATTTTTTGTTTACATTTAGAGTCCCATTTTGTGTCTTTGTTCACATTTGTAGTCTTTGTTTACATTTTTATTCTTTGTTTACATTTAGAGTTCCATTTAGTGTCTTTGTTTACATTTTTAGTCTTTGTTTACATCTAGAGACTTTGTTTACGTTTGCAATCTTTGGTTACATTTAGAGTCTTTGTTTATATTTAGAGACTGTTTACATTTGTAGTCCTTTTTTACACCTAGAGTCCCATTTTGTGTCTTTGTTTACATTTGTAGTCTTTGTTTACATTTTTAATTTTTGTTTACATTTAGAGTTTCATTTAGAGTCTTTGTTTACATATAGCGCGTTTGTTTACATTTAGAGCCTTTGTTTACATTTTTAGTCTTTGTTTACATTTTTAGCCTTTGTTTACATTTAGAGTCTTTGTTTTTGTTTTTAGGCTTTGTTTACATTTAGAGTCTGTTTACATTTGTAGTCCTTGTTTACACCTAGAGTCCTTGTTTATACCCAGAGTTTTTTATTACATTTAGAGTCTTTGTTTACATTTTTATTATTTGTTTACATTTGTAGTCCTTTTTTACACTTAGAGTCCTTGTTTACACCAAGAGATTTTGGTTACATTTAGAGTCTTTGTTTATATTTCTATTATTTGTTTACATTTAGTTTTGTTTACATTTGTAATCGTTGTCTATATTTGTAGTATTTGTAACTTTCAGTTTTGTTTACATTTGTAGTCTTTGTTTACAATTTTATTCTTTGTTTACATTTAGAGTTCCATTTAGTGTCTTTGTTTACATTTGTAGTCTTTGTTTACATATAGCGCGTTTGTTTACATTTAGAGCCTTTGTTTACATTTTTAGTCTTTGTTTACATTTTTAGCCTTTGTTTACATTTAGAGTCTTTGGTTTTATTTTTAGGCTTGGTTTACATTCAGAGTCTGTTTACATTTGTAGTCCTTGTTTACACCTAGAGTCCTTGTTTATCCCAGAGTTTTTTATTACATTTAGAGTCTTTGTTTACATTTTTATTATTTGTTTACATTTTTATTATTTGTTTACATTTAGAGACTTTGTTTACGTTTGCAATCTTTGCTTACAGTTAGAGTCTTTGTTTATATTTCTAGTATTTGTTTACATTTAGTTTTGTTTACATTTGTAGTCGTTGTTTACATTTAGAGTTTTTGTTTACGTTTGCAGTCTTTGTTTACATTTGTAGTCTTTGTTTACATTTAGAGTGTTAGTTTACGTTCGTAGTTTTTGTTTACATTTGTAGTCTGTTACTATTTAGAGTCTTTGTTTATATTTGTAGTCTTTGTTTACATTTGTAGTCTTTGTTTACATTTGTAATCTTTGTTTGCATTTAGAGACCTTCTTTATATTTAGAGTCTTTGTTTACGTTTGTAATCTTTGTTTACATTTTTAGTCTTTGTTTTATTTTAGAGTCTGTTTACATATAAGGTCTTTGTTTACATTTGTAGTCTTTATTTACATTTAAATTCTTTGTTTACATATGTAGTCTTTGTATATATTTAGATAGTTTACATTTGTAGTCTTTGTCTACATTTAGAGTGTTAGTTTACGTATGTAGTTTTTGTTTACATTTGTAGTCTGTTTTATTTAGAGTCTTTGTTTATATTTGCAGTCTTTGTTTACATTTGTAATCTTTCTTTACATTTAGAGACCTTCTTTACATTTAGAGTCTTTGTTTACATTTGTAGCCTTTGTTTACATTTTTAGACTTTGTTTACATAATTAGACTTTGTTTACATATAGAGTCTGTTTACATTTGTAGTCTTTGTTTACATTTAGGTCTATGTTTACATTTGCAGTCTTTGTTTACATTTAGAGTCTGTTTACATATGTAGTCTTTGTTTACATTTTTAGTCTGTTTGCATTTAGAGTCTGTTTTCATTTATAGTCTGTTTACATTTGTAGACTTTGTTTACATTTCGAGAGTTTGTTTACATGTAGAGTTTTTGTTTACATTTGTAGTCCTTGTTTACACTTGTAGTCTTTGTTTACATTTAGACTTTGTTTATATTTAGAGACTTTGTTTACATTTGTAGTCCTTTTTTACACCTAGAGTCCTTGTTTACACCAAGAGTTTTTGGTTACATTTAGAGTCTTTGTTTATATTTCTATTATTTGTTTACATTTAGTTTTGTTTACATTTGTAGTCGTTGCTTATATTTGTAGTATTTGTTTACTTTTAGTTTTGTTTTCATTTTTATTTTTTGTTTACATTTAGAGTCCCATTTTGTGTCTTTGTTTACATTTGTATTCTTTGTTTACATTTTTATTCTTTGTTTACATTTAGAGTTCCATTTAGAGTCTTTGTTTACATATAGAGCGTTTGTTTACATTTAGAGCCTTTGTTTACATTTTTAGTCTTTGTTTACATTTTTAGCCTTTGTTTACATTTAGAGTCTTTGTTTATATTTTTAGGCTTTGTTTACATTTAGAGTCTGTTTACATTTGTAGTCCTTGTTTACAACTAGAGTCCTTGTTTATACCCAGAGTTTTTTATTACATTTAGAGTCTTTGTTTACATTTGTATTCTTTGTTTAAATTTAGAGACTTTGTTGACATTTAGAGTCCGTTTATATTTGTAGTCTTTGTTTACATTTAGAGAGATTACTTACATGTAGAGTTTTTGTTTACATTTGTAGTCCTTGTTTACATTTGTAGTCCTTGTTTACATTTGTAGTCCTTGTTTACACTTGTAGTCTTTGCTTACATTTAGTCTTTGTTTATATTTAGAGACTTTGTTTACATTTGTAGTCCTTTTTTACATCTAGAGTCCCATTTTGTGTCTTTGTTTACATTTGTAGTCTTTGTTTACATTTTTATTCTTTGTTTACATTTAGAGTTTCATTTAGAGTCTTTGTTTACATTTAGCGCGTTTGTTTACATTTAGAGCCTTTGTTTACATTTTTAGTCTTTGTTTACATTTTTAGCCTTTATTACATTTAGAGTCTTTGTTTTTGTTTTTAGGCTTTGTTTACATTTAGAGTCTGTTTACATTTGTAGTCCTTGTTTACACCTAGAGTCCTTGTTTATACCCAGAGTTTTTTATTACATTTAGAGTCTTTGTTTACATTTTTATTATTTGTTTACATTTGTAGTCCTTTTTTACACTTAGAGTCCTTGTTTACACCAAGAGATTTTGGTTACATTTAGAGTCTTTGTTTATATTTCTATTATTTGTTTACATTTAGTTTTGTTTACATTTGTAATCGTTGTCTATATTTGTAGTATTTGTAACTTTTAGTTTTGTTTACATTTGTAGTCTTTGTTTACAATTTTATTCTTTGTTTACAATTTTATTCTTTGTTTACATTTAGAGTTCCATTTAGTGTCTTTGTTTACATTTGTAGTCTTTGTTTACATATAGCGCGTTTGTTTACATTTAGAGCCTTTGTTTACATTTTTAGTCTTTGTTTACATTTTTAGCCTTTGTTTACATTTAGAGTCTTTGGTATTATTTTTAGGCTTTGTTTACATTTAGAGTCTGTTTACATTTGTAGTCCTTGTTTACACCTAGAGTCCTTGTTTATACCCAGAGTTTTTTATTACATTTAGAGTCTTTGTTTATATTTTTATTATTTGTTTACATTTTTATTATTTGTTTACATTTAGAGACTTTGTTTACGTTTGCAATCTTTGCTTACATTTAGAGTCTTTGTTTATATTTCTAGTATTTGTTTACATTTAGTTTTGTTTACATTTGTAGTCGTTGTTTATATTTGTAGTATTTGTTTACTTTTAGTTTTGTTTACATTTGTAGTCTTTGTTTACATTTAGAGTGTTAGTTTACGTTTGTAGTTTTTGTTTACATTTGTAGTCTGTTTCCATTTAGAGTCTTTGTTTACATTTGTAGTCTTTGTTTACATTTGTAGTCTTTGTTTACATATGTAGGCTTTGTTTACATTTAGAGTGTTTACATTTAGTCCCTTTGTTTACACTTGTAGTCTTTTTATATTTAGAGAATTTGTTTACATTTGTAGTCCTTTTTTACACCTAGAGTCCTTGTTTACACCAAGAGTTTTTTGTTACATTTAGAGTCTTTGTTTATATTTCTATTATTTGTTTACATTTAGTTTTGTTTACATTTGTAATCGTTGTTTATATTTGTAGTATTTGTTACTTTTAGTTTTGTTTACATTTGTAGTCTTTGTTTACATTTTTATTTTTTGTTTACATTTAGAGTCCCATTTTGTGTCTTTGTTTACATTTGTAGTCTTTGTTTACATTTTTATTCTTTGTTTACATTTAGAGTTCCATTTAGTGTCTTTGTTTACATTTTTAGTCTTTGTTTACATTTAGAGACTTTGTTTACGTTTGCAATCTTTGGTTACATTTAGAGTCTTTGTTTATAATTCTAGTATTTGTTTACATTTAGTTTTGTTTACATTTGTAGTCGTTGTTTATATTTGTAGTATTTGTTTACTTTTAGTTTTGTTTACATTTGTAGTCTTTGTTTACATTTAGAGTGTTAGTTTACGTTTGTAGTTTTTGTTTACGTTTGTAGTCTGTTTCCATTTAGAGTCTTTCTTTACATTTGTAGTCTTTGTTTACATTTGTAGTCTTTGTTTACATATGTAGGCTTTGTTTACATTTAGAGTGTTTACATTTAGTCCCTTTGTTTACATTTGTAGTCTTTGTTTACATTTTTAGCCTTTGTTTACATTTAGATTCTTTGTTTTTACTTTTAGACTTTGTTTATATTTAGAGTCTGTATACATTTGTAGTCCTTGTTTATACCCAGAGTTTTATTTTACATTTAGAGTCTTTGTTTACATTTTTATTATTTGTTTACATTTAGAGTTTTGTTTACGTTTGCAGTCTTTGTTTACATTTGTAGTCTTTGTTTACATTTAGAGTGTTAGTTTACGTTTGTAGTTTTTGTTTACATTTGTAGTCTGTTTCTATTTAGAGTCTTTGTTTACATTTGTAGTCAATGTTTACATTTGTAGTCTTTGTTTGCATTTAGAGACCTTCTTTATATTTAGAGTCTTTGTTTACGTTTGTAGTCTTTGTTTACACTTTTAGTCTTTGTTTTAATTTAGTGTCTGTTTACATTTAAGGTCTTTGTTTACATTTGTAGTCTTTATTTACATTTAAATTCTTTGTTTACATATGTAGTCTTTGTATACATTTAGATTGTTTACATTTAGAGTCTTTGTTTACGTTTGCAGTCTTTGTTTACATTTGTAGTCTTTGTCTACATTTAGAGTGTTAGTTTACGTTTGTAGTTTTTGTTTACATTTGTAGTCTGTTTTATTTAGAGTCTTTGTTTATATTTGTAGTCTTTGTTTACATTTGTAGTCTTTGTTTACATTTGTAATCTTTCTTTGAATTTAGAGACCTTCTTTACATTTAGAGTCTTTGTTTACATTTGTAGCCTTTGTTTACATTTTTAGACTTTGTTTACATTTTTAGACTTTGTTTACATATAGAGTCTTTGTTTACATTTGTAGTCTTTGTTTACATTTAGGTCTATGTTTGCATTTGCAGTCTTTGTTTACATTTAGAGTCTGTTTACATATGTAGTCTTTGTTTACATTTTTAGTCTGTTTGCATTTAGAGTCTGTTTTATTTATAGTCTGTTTACATTTATAGACTTTGTTTATATTTAGAGAGTTTGTTTACAGTTTGCGTCACTTAACATTTGTGCTCTTTGTTTACATTTGTAGTCTGCTTACATTTAGATACTTTGTTTATATTTAGAGGCTTTGTTTACATTTGTTGTCTGTTTACACTTAGAGTCTGTTTACGTTTGTAGTTTTTGTTTACGTTTAGTGTCTTTGTTTACATTTGTAGTCTTAGTTTACAGTGGTAGACTTTCTTAACATTTATAGTCTTTGTTTACATTTTTATTCTTTGTTTACATTTAGAGAGATTGTTTACATGTAGAGTTTTTTTACATTTGTAGTCCTTGTTTACACTTGTAGTCTTTGTTTACATTTAGACTTTGTTTATATTTAGAGACTTTGTTTACATTTGTAGTCCTTTTTTACACCTAGAGTCCTTGTTTACACCAAGAGATTTTGGTTACATTTAGAGTCTTTGTTTATATTTCTAGTATTTGTTTACATTTAGTTTTGTTTACATTTGTAGTAGTTGTTTATATTTGTAGTATTTGTTTACTTTTAGTTTTGTTTACATTTTTATTTTTTGTTTACATTTAGAGTCCCATTTTGTGTCTTTGTTTACATTTGTAGTCTTTGTTTACATTTTCATTCTTTGTTTACATTTAGAGTTCCATTTAGAGTCTTTGTTTACATTTTTAGTCTTTGTTTACATTTTTAGCCTTTGTTTACATTTAGAGTCTTTGTTTATATTTTTAGGCTTTGTTTACATTTAGAGTCTGTTTACATTTGTAGTCCTTGTTTACACCTAGAGTCCTTGTTTATACCCAGAGTTTTTATTACATTTAGAGTCTTTGTTTACATTTTTATTATTTGTTTACATTTAGAGACTTTGTTTACGTTTGCAATCTTTGGTTACATTTAGAGTCTTTGTTTATATTTCTAGTATTTGTTTACATTTAGTTTTGTTTACATTTGTAGTCGTTGTTTATATTTGTAGTATTTGTTTACTTTTAGTTTTGTTTACATTTGTAGTCTTTGTTTACATTTAGAGTGTTAGTTTACGTTTGTAGTTTTTGTTTACATTTGTAGTCTGTTTCCATTTAGAGTCTTTTTTTACATTTGTAGTCTTTGTTTACATTTGTAGTCTTTGTTTACATATGTAGGCTTTGTTTACATTTCGAGTGTTTACATTTAGTCCCTTTGTTTACATTTGTAGTCTTTGTTTACATTTTTAGCCTTTGTTTACATTTAGAGTCTTTGTTTTTATTTTTAGACTTTGTTTATATTTAGATTCTGTTTACATTTGTAGTCCTTGTTTATACCCAGAGTTTTTTATTACATTTAGAGTCTTTGTTTACATTTTTATTATTTGTTTACATTTAGAGTTTTTGTTTACGTTTGCAGTCTTTGTTTACATTTGTAGTCTTTGTTTACATTTAGAGTGTTAGTGTACGTTTGTAGTTTTTGTTTACATTTGTAGTCTGTTTCTATTTAGAGTCTTTGTTTATATTTGTAGTCTTTGTTTACATTTGTAGTCTTTGTTTACATTTGTAATCTTTGTTTGCATTTAGAGACCTTCTTTATATTTAGAGTCTTTGTTTACGTTTGTAGTCTTTGTTTACATTTTTAGTCTTTGTTTTAATTTAGAGTCTGTTTACATTTAAGGTCTTTGTTTACATTTGTAGTCTTTATTTACATTTAAATTCTTTGTTTACATATGTAGTCTTTGTATACATTTATAGTGTTTACATTTAGAGTCTTTGTTTACGTTTGCAGTCTTTGTTTACATTTGTAGACTTTGTCTACATTTAGAGTGTTAGTTTACGTTTGTAGTTTTTGTTTACATTTGTAGTCTGTTTTATTTAGAGTCTTTGCTTATATTTGAAGTCTTTGTTTACATTTGTAGTCTTTGTTTACATTTGTAATCTTTCTTTGAATTTAGAGACCTTCTTTACATTTAGAGTCTTTGTTTACATTTGTAGCCTTTGTTTACATTTTTAGACTTTGTTTACATTTTTAGACTTTGTTTACATATAGAGTCTTTGTTTACATTTGTAGTCTTTGTTTACATTTAGGTCTATGTTTACATTTGCAGTCTTTGTTTACATTTAGAGTCTATTTACATATCTAGTCTTTGTTTTCATTTATAGTCTGTTTACATTTGTAGACTTTGTTTACATTTAGAGAGTTTGTTTACAGTTTGAGTCACTTAACATTTGTGCTCTTTGTTTACATTTGTATTCTTTGTTTACATTTGTAGTCTGCTTACATTTAGATACTTTGTTTATATTTAGAGGCTTTGTTTACATTTGTTGTCTGTTTACACTTAGAGTCTGTTTACGTTTGTAGTTTTTGTTTACGTTTAGTGTCTTTGTTTACATTTGCAGTCTTTGTTTACAGTTGTAGACTTTCTTAACATTTAAAATCTTTGTTTACATTTGTATTCTTTGTTTAAATTTAGAGACTTTGTTGACATTTAGAGTCCGTTTATATTTGTAGTCTTTGTTTACATTTAGAGAGATTGTTTACATGTAGAGTTTTTGTTTACATTTGTAGTCCTTGTTTACACTTGTAGTCTTTGTTTACATTTAGTCTTTGTTTATATTTAGAGACTTTGTTTACATTTGTAGTCCTTTTTTACACCTAGAGTCCCATTTTGTGTCTTTGTTTACATTTGCAGTCTTTGTTTACATTTTTATTCTTTGTTTACATTTAGAGTTTCATTTAGAGTCTTTGTTTACATATAGCGCATTTGTTTACATTTAGAGCCTTTGTTTACATTTTTAGTCTTTGTTTACATTTTTAGCCTTTGTTTACATTTAAAGTCTTTGTTTTTGTTTTTAGGCTTTGTTTACATTTAGAGTCTGTTTACATTTGTAGTCCTTGTTTACACCTAGAGTCCTTGTTTATACCCAGAGTTTTTTATTACATTTAGAGTCTTTGTTTACATTTTTATTATTTGTTTACATTTGTAGTCCTTTTTTACACTTAGAGTCCTTGTTTACACCAAGAGATTTTGGTTACATTTAGAGTCTTTGTTTATATTTCTATTATTTGTTTACATTTAGTTTTGTTTACATTTGTAATCGTTGTCTATATTTGTAGTATTTGTAACTTTTAGTTTTGTTTACATTTGTAGTCTTTGTTTACAATTTTATTCTTTGTTTACAATTTTATTCTTTGTTTACATTTAGAGTTCCATTTAGTGTCTTTGTTTACAATTGTAGTCTTTGTTTACATATAGCGCGTTTGTTTACATTTAGAGCCTTTGTTTACATTTTTAGTCTTTGTTTACATTTTTAGCCTTTGTTTACATTTAGAGTCTTTGGTATTATTTTTAGGCTTTGTTTACATTTAGAGTCTGTTTACATTTGTAGTCCTTGTTTACACCTAGAGTCCTTGTTTATACCCAGAGTTTTTTATTACATTTAGAGTCTTTGTTTATATTTTTATTATTTGTTTACATTTTTATTATTTGTTTACATTTAGAGACTTTGTTTACGTTTGCAATCTTTGCTTACATTTAGAGTCTTTGTTTATATTTCTAGTATTTGTTTACATTTAGTTTTGTTTACATTTGTAGTCGTTGTTTATATTTGTAGTATTTGTTTACTTTTAGTTTTGTTTACATTTGTAGTCTTTGTTTACATTTAGAGTGTTAGTTTACGTTTGTAGTTTTTGTTTACATTTGTAGTCTGTTTCCATTTAGAGTCTTTGTTTACATTTGTAGTCTTTGTTTACATTTGTAGTCTTTGTTTACATATGTAGGCTTTGTTTACATTTAGAGTGTTTACATTTAGTCCCTTTGTTTACACTTGTAGTCTTTTTATATTTAGAGAATTTGTTTACATTTGTAGTCCTTTTTTACACCTAGAGTCCTTGTTTACACCAAGAGTTTTTTGTTACATTTAGAGTCTTTGTTTATATTTCTATTATTTGTTTACATTTAGTTTTGTTTACATTTGTAATCGTTGTTTATATTTGTAGTATTTGTTACTTTTAGTTTTGTTTACATTTGTAGTCTTTGTTTACATTTTTATTTTTTGTTTACATTTAGAGTCCCATTTTGTGTCTTTGTTTACATTTGTAGTCTTTGTTTACATTTTTATTCTTTGTTTACATTTAGAGTTCCATTTAGTGTCTTTGTTTACATTTTTAGTCTTTGTTTACATTTAGAGACTTTGTTTACGTTTGCAATCTTTGGTTACATTTAGAGTCTTTGTTTATAATTCTAGTATTTGTTTACATTTAGTTTTGTTTACATTTGTAGTCGTTGTTTATATTTGTAGTATTTGTTTACTTTTAGTTTTGTTTACATTTGTAGTCTTTGTTTACATTTAGAGTGTTAGTTTACGTTTGTAGTTTTTGTTTACGTTTGTAGTCTGTTTCCATTTAGAGTCTTTCTTTACATTTGTAGTCTTTGTTTACATTTGTAGTCTTTGTTTACATATGTAGGCTTTGTTTACATTTAGAGTGTTTACATTTAGTCCCTTTGTTTACATTTGTAGTCTTTGTTTACATTTTTAGCCTTTGTTTACATTTAGATTCTTTGTTTTTACTTTTAGACTTTGTTTATATTTAGAGTCTGTATACATTTGTAGTCCTTGTTTATACCCAGAGTTTTATTTTACATTTAGAGTCTTTGTTTACATTTTTATTATTTGTTTACATTTAGAGTTTTGTTTACGTTTGCAGTCTTTGTTTACATTTGTAGTCTTTGTTTACATTTAGAGTGTTAGTTTACGTTTGTAGTTTTTGTTTACATTTGTAGTCTGTTTCTATTTAGAGTCTTTGTTTACATTTGTAGTCAATGTTTACATTTGTAGTCTTTGTTTGCATTTAGAGACCTTCTTTATATTTAGAGTCTTTGTTTACGTTTGTAGTCTTTGTTTACACTTTTAGTCTTTGTTTTAATTTAGTGTCTGTTTACATTTAAGGTCTTTGTTTACATTTGTAGTCTTTATTTACATTTAAATTCTTTGTTTACATATGTAGTCTTTGTATACATTTAGATTGTTTACATTTAGAGTCTTTGTTTACGTTTGCAGTCTTTGTTTACATTTGTAGTCTTTGTCTACATTTAGAGTGTTAGTTTACGTTTGTAGTTTTTGTTTACATTTGTAGTCTGTTTTATTTAGAGTCTTTGTTTATATTTGTAGTCTTTGTTTACATTTGTAGTCTTTGTTTACATTTGTAATCTTTCTTTGAATTTAGAGACCTTCTTTACATTTAGAGTCTTTGTTTACATTTGTAGCCTTTGTTTACATTTTTAGACTTTGTTTACATTTTTAGACTTTGTTTACATATAGAGTCTTTGTTTACATTTGTAGTCTTTGTTTACATTTAGGTCTATGTTTGCATTTGCAGTCTTTGTTTACATTTAGAGTCTGTTTACATATGTAGTCTTTGTTTACATTTTTAGTCTGTTTGCATTTAGAGTCTGTTTTATTTATAGTCTGTTTACATTTATAGACTTTGTTTATATTTAGAGAGTTTGTTTACAGTTTGCGTCACTTAACATTTGTGCTCTTTGTTTACATTTGTAGTCTGCTTACATTTAGATACTTTGTTTATATTTAGAGGCTTTGTTTACATTTGTTGTCTGTTTACACTTAGAGTCTGTTTACGTTTGTAGTTTTTGTTTACGTTTAGTGTCTTTGTTTACATTTGTAGTCTTAGTTTACAGTGGTAGACTTTCTTAACATTTATAGTCTTTGTTTACATTTTTATTCTTTGTTTACATTTAGAGAGATTGTTTACATGTAGAGTTTTTTTACATTTGTAGTCCTTGTTTACACTTGTAGTCTTTGTTTACATTTAGACTTTGTTTATATTTAGAGACTTTGTTTACATTTGTAGTCCTTTTTTACACCTAGAGTCCTTGTTTACACCAAGAGATTTTGGTTACATTTAGAGTCTTTGTTTATATTTCTAGTATTTGTTTACATTTAGTTTTGTTTACATTTGTAGTAGTTGTTTATATTTGTAGTATTTGTTTACTTTTAGTTTTGTTTACATTTTTATTTTTTGTTTACATTTAGAGTCCCATTTTGTGTCTTTGTTTACATTTGTAGTCTTTGTTTACATTTTCATTCTTTGTTTACATTTAGAGTTCCATTTAGAGTCTTTGTTTACATTTTTAGTCTTTGTTTACATTTTTAGCCTTTGTTTACATTTAGAGTCTTTGTTTATATTTTTAGGCTTTGTTTACATTTAGAGTCTGTTTACATTTGTAGTCCTTGTTTACACCTAGAGTCCTTGTTTATACCCAGAGTTTTTATTACATTTAGAGTCTTTGTTTACATTTTTATTATTTGTTTACATTTAGATACTTTGTTTACGTTTGCAATCTTTGGTTACATTTAGAGTCTTTGTTTATATTTCTAGTATTTGTTTACATTTAGTTTTGTTTACATTTGTAGTCGTTGTTTATATTTGTAGTATTTGTTTACTTTTAGTTTTGTTTACATTTGTAGTCTTTGTTTACATTTAGAGTGTTAGTTTACGTTTGTAGTTTTTGTTTACATTTGTAGTCTGTTTCCATTTAGAGTCTTTTTTTACATTTGTAGTCTTTGTTTACATTTGTAGTCTTTGTTTACATATGTAGGCTTTGTTTACATTTAGAGTGTTTACATTTAGTCCCTTTGTTTACATTTGTAGTCTTTGTTTACATTTTTAGCCTTTGTTTACATTTAGAGTCTTTGTTTTTATTTTTAGACTTTGTTTATATTTAGATTCTGTTTACATTTGTAGTCCTTGTTTATACCCAGAGTTTTTTATTACATTTAGAGTCTTTGTTTACATTTTTATTATTTGTTTACATTTAGAGTTTTTGTTTACGTTTGCAGTCTTTGTTTACATTTGTAGTCTTTGTTTACATTTAGAGTGTTAGTGTACGTTTGTAGTTTTTGTTTACATTTGTAGTCTGTTTCTATTTAGAGTCTTTGTTTATATTTGTAGTCTTTGTTTACATTTGTAGTCTTTGTTTACATTTGTAATCTTTGTTTGCATTTAGAGACCTTCTTTATATTTAGAGTCTTTGTTTACGTTTGTAGTCTTTGTTTACATTTTTAGTCTTTGTTTTAATTTAGAGTCTGTTTACATTTAAGGTCTTTGTTTACATTTGTAGTCTTTATTTACATTTAAATTCTTTGTTTACATATGTAGTCTTTGTATACATTTATAGTGTTTACATTTAGAGTCTTTGTTTACGTTTGCAGTCTTTGTTTACATTTGTAGACTTTGTCTACATTTAGAGTGTTAGTTTACGTTTGTAGTTTTTGTTTACATTTGTAGTCTGTTTTATTTAGAGTCTTTGCTTATATTTGAAGTCTTTGTTTACATTTGTAGTCTTTGTTTACATTTGTAATCTTTCTTTGAATTTAGAGACCTTCTTTACATTTAGAGTCTTTGTTTACATTTGTAGCCTTTGTTTACATTTTTAGACTTTGTTTACATTTTTAGACTTTGTTTACATATAGAGTCTTTGTTTACATTTGTAGTCTTTGTTTACATTTAGGTCTATGTTTACATTTGCAGTCTTTGTTTACATTTAGAGTCTATTTACATATCTAGTCTTTGTTTTCATTTATAGTCTGTTTACATTTGTAGACTTTGTTTACATTTAGAGAGTTTGTTTACAGTTTGAGTCACTTAACATTTGTGCTCTTTGTTTACATTTGTATTCTTTGTTTACATTTGTAGTCTGCTTACATTTAGATACTTTGTTTATATTTAGAGGCTTTGTTTACATTTGTTGTCTGTTTACACTTAGAGTCTGTTTACGTTTGTAGTTTTTGTTTACGTTTAGTGTCTTTGTTTACATTTGCAGTCTTTGTTTACAGTTGTAGACTTTCTTAACATTTAAAATCTTTGTTTACATTTGTATTCTTTGTTTAAATTTAGAGACTTTGTTGACATTTAGAGTCCGTTTATATTTGTAGTCTTTGTTTACATTTAGAGAGATTGTTTACATGTAGAGTTTTTGTTTACATTTGTAGTCCTTGTTTACACTTGTAGTCTTTGTTTACATTTAGTCTTTGTTTATATTTAGAGACTTTGTTTACATTTGTAGTCCTTTTTTACACCTAGAGTCCCATTTTGTGTCTTTGTTTACATTTGCAGTCTTTGTTTACATTTTTATTCTTTGTTTACATTTAGAGTTTCATTTAGAGTCTTTGTTTACATATAGCGCATTTGTTTACATTTAGAGCCTTTGTTTACATTTTTAGTCTTTGTTTACATTTTTAGCCTTTGTTTACATTTAAAGTCTTTGTTTTTGTTTTTAGGCTTTGTTTACATTTAGAGTCTGTTTACATTTGTAGTCCTTGTTTACACCTAGAGTCCTTGTTTATACCCAGAGTTTTTTATTACATTTAGAGTCTTTGTTTACATTTTTATTATTTGTTTACATTTGTAGTCCTTTTTTACACTTAGAGTCCTTGTTTACACCAAGAGATTTTGGTTACATTTAGAGTCTTTGTTTATATTTCTATTATTTGTTTACATTTAGTTTTGTTTACATTTGTAATCGTTGTCTATATTTGTAGTATTTGTAACTTTTAGTTTTGTTTACATTTGTAGTCTTTGTTTACAATTTTATTCTTTGTTTACAATTTTATTCTTTGTTTACATTTAGAGTTCCATTTAGTGTCTTTGTTTACATTTGTAGTCTTTGTTTACATATAGCGCGTTTGTTTACATTTAGAGCCTTTGTTTACATTTTTAGTCTTTGTTTACATTTTTAGCCTTTGTTTACATTTAGAGTCTTTGGTATTATTTTTAGGCTTTGTTTACATTTAGAGTCTGTTTACATTTGTAGTCCTTGTTTACACCTAGAGTCCTTGTTTATACCCAGAGTTTTTTATTACATTTAGAGTCTTTGTTTATATTTTTATTATTTGTTTACATTTTTATTATTTGTTTACATTTAGAGACTTTGTTTACGTTTGCAATCTTTGCTTACATTTAGAGTCTTTGTTTATATTTCTAGTATTTGTTTACATTTAGTTTTGTTTACATTTGTAGTCGTTGTTTATATTTGTAGTATTTGTTTACTTTTAGTTTTGTTTACATTTGTAGTCTTTGTTTACATTTAGAGTGTTAGTTTACGTTTGTAGTTTTTGTTTACATTTGTAGTCTGTTTCCATTTAGAGTCTTTGTTTACATTTGTAGTCTTTGTTTACATTTGTAGTCTTTGTTTACATATGTAGGCTTTGTTTACATTTAGAGTGTTTACATTTAGTCCCTTTGTTTACACTTGTAGTCTTTGTTTACATTTAGACTTTGTTTATATTTAGAGAATTTGTTTACATTTGTAGTCCTTTTTTACACCTAGAGTCCTTGTTTACACCAAGAGTTTTTTGTTACATTTAGAGTCTTTGTTTATATTTCTATTATTTGTTTACATTTAGTTTTGTTTACATTTGTAATCGTTGTTTATATTTGTAGTATTTGTTACTTTTAGTTTTGTTTACATTTGTAGTCTTTGTTTACATTTTTATTTTTTGTTTACATTTAGAGTCCCATTTTGTGTCTTTGTTTACATTTGTAGTCTTTGTTTACATTTTTATTCTTTGTTTACATTTAGAGTTCCATTTAGTGTCTTTGTTTACATTTTTAGTCTTTGTTTACATTTAGAGACTTTGTTTACCTTTGCAATCTTTGGTTACATTTAGAGTCTTTGTTTATAATTCTAGTATTTGTTTACATTTAGTTTTGTTTACATTTGTAGTCGTTGTTTATATTTGTAGTATTTGTTTACTTTTAGTTTTGTTTACATTTGTAGTCTTTGTTTACATTTAGAGTGTTAGTTTACGTTTGTAGTTTTTGTTTACGTTTGTAGTCTGTTTCCATTTAGAGTCTTTCTTTACATTTGTAGTCTTTGTTTACATTTGTAGTCTTTGTTTACATATGTAGGCTTTGTTTACATTTAGAGTGTTTACATTTAGTCCCTTTGTTTACATTTGTAGTCTTTGTTTACATTTTTAGCCTTTGTTTACATTTAGAGTCTTTGTTTTTATTTTTAGACTTTGTTTATATTTAGATTCTGTTTACATTTGTAGTCCTTGTTTATACCCAGAGTTTTTTATTACATTTAGAGTCTTTGTTTACATTTTTATTATTTGTTTACATTTAGAGTTTTTGTTTACGTTTGCAGTCTTTGTTTACATTTGTAGTCTTTGTTTACATTTAGAGTGTTAGTGTACGTTTGTAGTTTTTGTTTACATTTGTAGTCTGTTTCTATTTAGAGTCTTTGTTTATATTTGTAGTCTTTGTTTACATTTGTAGTCTTTGTTTACATTTGTAATCTTTGTTTGCATTTAGAGACCTTCTTTATATTTAGAGTCTTTGTTTACGTTTATAGTCTTTGTTTACATTTTTAGTCTTTGTTTTAATTTAGAGTCTGTTTACATTTAAGGTCTTTGTTTACATTTGTAGTCTTTATTTACATTTAAATTCTTTGTTTACATATGTAGTCTTTGTATACATTTATAGTGTTTACATTTAGAGTCTTTGTTTACGTTTGCAGTCTTTGTTTACATTTGTAGTCTTTGTCTACATTTAGAGTGTTAGTTTACGTTTGTAGTTTTTGTTTACATTTGTAGTCTGTTTTATTTAGAGTCTTTGCTTATATTTGAAGTCTGTTTACATTTGTAGTCTTTGTTTACATTTGTAATCTTTCTTTGAATTTAGAGACCTTCTTTACATTTAGAGTCTTTGTTTACATTTGTAGCCTTTGTTTACATTTTTAGACTTTGTTTACATTTTTAGACTTTGTTTACATATAGAGTCTTTGTTTACATTTGTAGTCTTTGTTTACATTTAGGTCTATGTTTACATTTGCAGTCTTTGTTTACATTTAGAGTCTATTTACATATCTAGTCTTTGTTTTCATTTATAGTCTGTTTACATTTGTAGACTTTGTTTACATTTAGAGAGTTTGTTTACAGTTTGAGTCACTTAACATTTGTGCTATTTGTTTACATTTGTAGTCTGCTTACATTTAGATACTTTGTTTATATTTAGAGGCTTTGTTTACATTTGTTGTCTGTTTACACTTAGAGTCTGTTTACGTTTGTAGTTTTTGTTTACGTTTAGTGTCTTTGTTTACATTTGCAGTCTTTGTTTACAGTTGTAGACTTTCTTAACATTTAAAATCTTTGTTTACATTTGTATTCTTTGTTTAAATTTAGAGACTTTGTTGACATTTAGAGTCCGTTTATATTTGTAGTCTTTGTTTACATTTAGAGAGATTGTTTACATGTAGAGTTTTTGTTTACATTTGTAGTCCTTGTTTACACTTGTAGTCTTTGTTTACATTTAGTCTTTGTTTATATTTAGAGACTTTGTTTACATTTGTAGTCCTTTTTTACACCTAGAGTCCCATTTTGTGTCTTTGTTTACATTTGCAGTCTTTGTTTACATTTTTATTCTTTGTTTACATTTAGAGTTTCATTTAGAGTCTTTGTTTACATATAGCGCGTTTGTTTACATTTAGAGCCTTTGTTTACATTTTTAGTCTTTGTTTACATTTTTAGCCTTTGTTTACATTTAAAGTCTTTGTTTTTGTTTTTAGGCTTTGTTTACATTTAGAGTCTGTTTACATTTGTAGTCCTTGTTTACACCTAGAGTCCTTGTTTATACCCAGAGTTTTTTATTACATTTAGAGTCTTTGTTTATATTTCTATTATTTGTTTACATTTAGTTTTGTTTACATTTGTAATCGTTGTCTATATTTGTAGTATTTGTAACTTTTAGTTTTGTTTACAATTGTAGTCTTTGTTTACAATTTTATTCTTTGTTTACATTTAGAGTTCCATTTAGAGCCTTTGTTTACATTTTTAGTCTTTGTTTACATTTTTAGCCTTTGTTTACATTTAGAGTCTTTGGTTTTATTTTTAGGCTTTGTTTACATTTAGAGTCTGTTTACATTTGTAGTCCTTGTTTACACCTAGAGTCCTTGTTTATACCCAGAGTTTTTTATTACATTTAGAGTCTTTGTTTACATTTTTATTATTTGTTTACATTTTTATTATTTGTTTACATTTAGAGACTTTGTTTACGTTTGCAATCTTTGGTTACATTTAGAGTCTTTGTTTATATTTCTAGTATTTGTTTACATTTAGTTTTGTTTACATTTGTAGTCGTTGTTTATATTTGTAGTATTTGTTTACTTTTAATTTTGTTTACATTTGTAGTCTTTGTTTACATTTAGAGTGTTAGTTTACGTTTGTAGTTTTTGTTTACATTTGTAGTCTGTTTCCATTTAGAGTCTTTGTTTACATTTGTAGTCTTTGTTTACATATGTAGGCTTTGTTTACATTTAGAGTGTTTACATTTAGTCCCTTTGTTTACATTTGTAGTCTTTATTTACATTTTTAGCCATTGTTTACATTTAGAGTCTTTGGTTTTATTTTTAGGCTTTGTTTACATTTAGAGTCTGTTTACATTTGTAGTACTTGTTTACACCTAGAGTCCTTGTTTATACCCAGAGTTTTTTATTACATTTAGAGTCTTTGTTTACATTTTTATTATTTGTTTACATTTAGAGACTTTGTTTACGTTTGCAATCTTTGCTTACATTTAGAGTCTTTGTTTATATTTCTAGTATTTGCTTACATTTAGTTTTGTTTACATTTGTAGTCGTTGTTTATATTTGTAGAATTTGTTTACTTTTAGTTTTGTTTACATTTGTAGTCTTTGTTTACATTTAGAGTGTTAGTTTACGTTTGTAGTTTTTGTTTACATTTGTAGTCTGTTTCCATTTAGAGTCTTTGTTTACATTTGTAGTCTTTGTTTACATTTGTAGTCTTTGTTTACATTTGTAGTCTTTGTTTACATATGTAGGCTTTGTCTACATTTAGAGTGTTTATATTTAGTCCCTTTGTTTACATTTGTAGTCTTTGTTTACATTTTTAGGCTTTGTTTACGTTTAGAGTCTTTGTTTTTGTGTTTAGACTTTGTTTATATTTAGAGTCTGTTTACATTTGTAGTCCTTGTTTATACCCAGAGTTTTTTATTACATTTAGAGTCTTTGTTTACATTTTTATTATTTGTTTACATTTAGAGTTTTTGTTTACGTTTGCAGTCTTTGTTTACATTTGTAGTCTTTGTTTACATTTAGAGTGTTAGTTTACGTTTGTAGTTTTTGTTGACATTTGTAGTCTGTTTCTATTTAGAGTCTTTGTTTCTATTTGTAGTCTTTGTTTACATTTGTAGTCTTTGTTTACATTTGTAATCTTTGTTTGCTTTTAGAGACCTTCTTTATGTTTAGAGTCTTTGTTTACGTTTGTAATCTTTGTTTACATTTTTAGTCTTTGTTTTATTTTAGAGTCTGTTTACATATAAGGTCTTTGTTTACATTTAGAGTCTGTTAACATATCTAGTCTTTGTTTTCATTTATAGTCTGTTTACATTTGTAGACTTTGTTTACATTTAGAGAGTTTGTTTACAGTTTGAGTCACTTAATTTTGTGCTCTTTGTTTACATTTGTATTCTTTGTTTACATTTGTAGTCTGCTTACATTTAGATACTTTGTTTATATTTAGAGGCTTTGTTTACATTTGTTGTCTGTTTACACTTAGAGTCTGTTTACGTTTGTAGTTTTTGTTTACGTTTAGTGTCTTTGTTTACATTTGCAGTCTTTGTTTACAGTTGTAGACTTTCTTAACATTTATAGTCTTTGTTTACATTTGTATTCTTTGTTTAAATTTAGAGACTTTGTTGACATTTAGAGTCCGTTTATATTTGTAGTCTTTGTTTACATTTAGAGAGATTGTTTACATGTAGAGTTTTTTTTTACATTTCTAGTCCTTGTTTACACTTGTAGTCTTTGTTTACATTTAGTCTTTGTTTATATTTAGAGACTTTGTTTACATTTGTAGTCCTTTTTTACACCTAGAGTCCCATTTTGTGTCTTTGTTTACATTTGTAGTCTTTGTTTACATTTTTAATCTTTGTTTACATTTAGAGTTTCATTTAGAGTCTTTGTTTACATATAGCCCGTTTGTTTACATTTAGAGCCTTTGTTTACATTTTTAGTCTTGTTTACATTTTTAGCCTTTGTTTACATTTAGAGTCTTTGTTTTTGTTTTTAGGCTTTGTTTACATTTAGAGTCTGTTTACATATGTAGTCCTTGTTTACACCTAGAGTCCTTGTTTATACCCAGAGTTTTTTATTACATTTAGAGTCTTTGTTTACATTTTTATTATTTGTTTACATTTGTAGTCCTTTTTTACACTTAGAGTCCTTGTTTACACCAAGAGTTTTTGGTTACATTTAGAGTCTTTGTTTATATTTCTATTATTTGTTTACATTTAGTTTTGTTTACATTTGTAATCGTTGTCTATATTTGTAGTATTTGTAGCTTTTATTTTTGTTTACATTTGTAGTCTTTGTTTACAATTTTACTTTTTGTTTACATTTAGAGTTCCATTTAGTGTCTTTGTTTACATTTGTAGTCTTTGTTTACATATAGCGCGTTTGTTTACATTTAGAGCCTTTGTTTACATTTTTAGTCTTTGTTTACATTTTTAGCCTTTGTTTACATTTAGAGTCTTTGGTTTTATTTTTAGGCTTTGTTTACATTTAGAGTCTGTTTACATTTGTAGTCCTTGTTTACACCTAGAGTCCTTGTTTATACCCAGAGTTTTTTATTACATTTAGAGTCTTTGTTTACATTTTTATTATTTGTTTACATTTTTATTATTTGTTTACATTTAGAGACTTTGTTTACGTTTGCAATCTTTGCTTACATTTAGAGTCTTTGTTTATATTTCTAGTATTTGTTTACATTTAGTTTTGTTTACATTTGTAGTCGTTGTTTATATTTGTAGTATTTGTTTACTTTTAGTTTTGTTTACATTTGTAGTCTTTGTTTACATTTAGAGTGTTAGTTTACGTTTGTAGTTTTTGTTTACATTTGTAGTCTGTTTTATTTAGATTCTTTGTTTATATTTGTAGTCTTTGTTTACAATTGTAGTCTTTGTTTACATACGTAGGCTTTGTTTACATTTAGAGTGTTTACATTTAGTCTCTTTGTTTACATTTGTAGTCTTTGTTTACATTTTTAGCCTTTGTTTACGTTTAGAGTCTTTGTTTTTGTGTTTAGACTTTGTTTATATTTAGAGTCTGTTTAAATTTGTAGTCCTTGTTTATACCCAGAGTTTTTTATTACATTTAGAGTCTTTGTTTACATTTTTATTATTTGTTTACATTTAGAGACTTTGTTTACGTTTGCAATCTTTGCTTACCTTTAGAGTGTTTGTTTATATTTCTAGTATTTGTTTACATTTAGTTTTGTTTATATTTGTAGTCGTTGTTTATATTTGTAGTATTTGTTTACTTTTAGTTTTGTTTACATTTGTAGTCTTTGTTTACATTTAGAGTGTTAGTTTACGTATGTAGTTTTTGTTTACATTTGTAGTCTGTTTTATTTAGAGTCTTTGTTTATATTTGTAGTCTTTGTTTACATTTGTAGTCTTTGTTTACATTTGTAATCTTTCTTTACATTTAGAGACCTTCTTTACATATAGAGTCTGTTTACATTTGTAGTCTTTGTTTACATTCAGGTATATGTTTACATTTGCAGTCTTTGTTTACATTTAGAGTCTGTTTACATATGTAGTCTTTGTTTACATTTTTAGTCTGTTTGCATTTAGAGTCTGTTTTCATTTATAGTCTGTTTACAATTGTAGACTCTGTTTATATTTAGAGAGTTTGTTTACAGTTTGAGTCACTTAACATTTGTGCTCTTTGTTTACATTTGTATTCTTTGTTTACATTTCTAGTCTGCTTACATTTAGATACTTTGTTTATATTTAGAGGCTTTGTTTACATTTGTTGTCTGTTTACACTTAGTCTGTTTACGTTTGTAGTTTTTGTCTACGTTTAGTGTCTTTGTTTACATTTGTAGTCGTTGTTTACAGTTGTAGACTTTCTTAACATTTATAGTCTTTGTTTGCATTTGTATTCTTTGTTTAAATTTAGAGACTTTGTTGACATTTAGAGTCCGTTTATATTTGTAGTCTTTGTTTACATTTAGAGAGATTGTTTACATGTAGAGTTTTGTTTACATTTGTAGTCCTTGTTTACACTTGTAGTCTTTGTTTACATTTAGACTTTGTTTATATTTAGAGACTTTGTTTACATTTGTAGTCCTTTTTTACACCTAGAGTCCTTGTTTACACCAAGAGTTTTTGGTTACATTTAGAGTCTTTGTTTATATTTCTATTATTTGTTTACATTTAGTTTTGAATACATTTGTAATCGTTGTTTATATTTGTAGTATTTGTTACTTTTAGTTTTGTTTACATTTGTAGTCTTTGTTTACATTTTTATTTTTTGTTTACATTTAGAGTCCCATTTTGTGTCTTTGTTTACATTTGTAGTCTTTGTTTACATTTTTATTCTTTGTTTACATTTAGAGTTCCATTTAGTGTCTTTGTTTACATTTTTAGTCTTTGTTTACATTTAGAGACTTTGTTTACGTTTGCAATCTTTGGTTACATTTAGAGTCTTTGTTTATATTTCTAGTATTTGTTTACATTTAGTTTTGTTTACATTTGTAGTCGTTGTTTATATTTGTAGTATTTGTTTACATTTGTAGTCTTTGTTTACATTTGTAATCTTTGTTTGCATTTAGAGACCTTCTTTATATTTAGAGTCTTTGTTTACGTTTGTAGTGTTTGTTTACATTTTTAGTCTTTGTTTTAATTTAGAGTCTGTTTACATTTAAGGTCTTTGTTTACATTTGTAGTCTTTATTTACATTTAAATTCTTTGTTTACACATGTAGTCTTTGTATACATTTATAGTGTTTACATTTAGAGTCTTTGTTTACGTTTGCAGTCTTTGTTTACATTTGTAGTCTTTGTCTACATTTAGAGTGTTAGTTTACGTTTGTAGTTTTTGTTTACATTTGTAGTCGGTTTTATTTAGAGTCTTTGCTTATATTTGTAGTCTTTGTTTACATTTGTAGTCTTTGTTTACATTTGTAATCTTTCTTTGAATTTAGAGACCTTCTTTACATTTAGAGTCTTTGTTTACATTTGTAGCCTTTGTTTACATTTTTAGACTTTGTTTACATTTTTAGACTTTGTTTACATATAGAGTCTTTGTTTACATTTGTAGTCTTTGTTTACATTTAGGTCTATGTTTACATTTGCAGTCTTTGTTTACATTTAGAGTCTGTTTACATATCTAGTCTTTGTTTTCATTTATAGTCTGTTTACATTTGTAGACTTTGTTTACATTTAGAGAGTTTGTTTACAGTTTGAGTCACTTAACATTTGTGCTCTTTGTTTACATTTGTATTCTTTGTTTACATTTGTAGTCTGCTTACATTTAGATACTTTGTTTATATTTAGAGGCTTTGTTTACATTTGCTGTCTGTTTACACTTAGAGTCTGTTTACGTTTGTAGTTTTTGTTTACGTTTAGTGTCTTTGTTTACATCTGCAGTCTTTGTTTACAGTTGTAGACTTTCTTAACATTTATAGTCTTTGTTTACATTTGTATTCTTTTTTTAAATTTAGAGACTTTGTTGACATTTAGAGTCCGTTTATATTTGTAGTCTTTGTTTACATTTAGAGAGATTGTTTACATGTAGAGTTTTTGTTTACATTTGTAGTCCTTGTTTACACTTGTAGTCTTTGCTTACATTTAGTCTTTGTTTATATTTAGAGACTTTGTTTACATTTGTAGTCCTTTTTTACACCTAGAGTCCCATTTTGAGTCTTTGTTTACATTTGTAGTCTTTGTATACATTTTTATTCTTTGTTTACATTTAGAGTTTCATTTAGAGTCTTTGTTTACATATAGCGCGTTTGTTTACATTTAGAGCCTTTCTTTACATTTTTAGTCTTTGTTTACATTTTTAGCCTTTGTTTACATTTAGAGTCTTTGTTTTTGTTTTTAGGCTTTGTTTACATTTAGAGTCTGTTTACATTTGTAGTCCTTGTTTACACCTAGAGTCCTTGTTTATACCCAGAGTTTTTTATTACATTTAGAGTCTTTGTTTACATTTTTATTATTTGTTTACATTTGTAGTCCTTTTTTACACTTAGAGTCCTTGTTTACACCAAGAGTTTTTGGTTACATTTAGAGTCTTTGTTTATATTTCTATTATTTGTTTACATTTAGTTTTGTTTACATTTGTAATCGTTGTCTATATTTGTAGTATTTGTAACTTTTAGTTTTGTTTACATTTGTAGTCTTTGTTTACAATTTTTTCTTTGTTTACATTTAGAGTTCCATTTAGTGTCTTTGTTTACATTTGTAGTCTTTGTTTACATATAGCGCGTTTGTTTACATTTAGAGCCTTTGTTTACATTTTTAGTCTTTGTTTACATTTTTAGCCTTTGTTTACATTTAGAGTCTTTGGTTTTATTTTTAGGCTTTGTTTACATTTAGAGTCTGTTTACATTTGTAGTCCTTGTTTACACCTAGAGTCCTTGTTTATACCCAGAGTTTTTTATTACATTTAGAGTCTTTGTTTACATTTTTATTATTTGTTTACATTTTTATTATTTGTTTACATTTAGAGACTTTGTTTACGTTTGCAATCTTTGCTTATATTTAGAGTCTGTTTATATTTCTAGTATTTGTTTACATTTGTAGTCGTTGTTTTTATTTGTAGTATTTGTTTACATTTAGAGTGTTAGTTTACGTTTGTAGTTTTTGTTTACATTTGTAGTCTGTTTCCATTTAGAGTCTTTGTTTACATTTGTAGTCTTTGTTTACATTTGTAGTCTTTGTTTACATATGTAGGCTTTGTTTACATTTAGAGTGTTTACATTTAGTCCCTTTGTTTACATTTGTAGTCTTTGTTTACATTTTTAGCCTTTGTTTACATTTAGAGTCTTTGTTTTTATTTTTAGACTTTGTTTATATTTAGAGTCTGTTTACATTTGTAGTCCTTGTTTATACCCAGAGCTTTTTATTACATTTAGAGTCTTTGTTTACATTTTTATTATTTGTTTACATTTAGAGTTTCTGTTTACGTTTGCAGTCTTTGTTTACATTTGTAGTCTTTGTTTACATTTAGAGTGTTAGTTTACGTTTGTAGTTTTTGTTTACATTTGTAGTCTGTTTCTATTTAGAGTCTTTGTTTATATTTGTAGTCTTTGTTTACATTTGTAGTCTTTGTTTACATTTGTAATCTTTGTTTGCATTTAGAGACCTTCTTTATATTTAGGGTCTTTGTTTACGTTTGTAGTCTTTGTTTACATTTTTAGTCTTTGTTTTAATTTAGAGTCTGTTTACATTTAAGGTCTTTGTTTACATTTGTAGTCTTTATTTACATTTAAATTCTTTGTTTACATATGTAGACTTTGTATACATTTATAGTGTTTACATTTAGAGTCTTTGTTTACGTTTGCAGTCTTTGTTTACATTTGTAGTCTTTGTCTACATTTAGAGTGTTAGTTTACGTTTGTAGTTTTTGTTTACATTTGTAGTCTGTTTTATTTAGAGTCTTTGCTTATATTTGTAGTCTTTGTTTACATTTGTAGTCTTTGTGTACATTTGTAATCTTTCTTTGAATTTAGAGACCTTCTTTACATTTAGAGTCTTTGTTTACATTTGTAGCCTTTGTTTACATTTTTAGACTTTGTTTACATATTTAGACTTTGTTTACATATAGAGTCTGTTTACATTTGTAGTCTTTGTTTACATTTAGGTCTATGTTTACATTTGCAGTCTTTGTTTACATTTAGAGTCTGTTTACATATGTAGTCTTTGTTTACATTTTTAGTCTGTTTGCATTTAGAGTCTGATTTCATTTATAGTCTGTTTACATTTGTAGACTTTGTTTACATTTAGAGAGTTTGTTTACAGTTTGAGTCACTTAACATTTGTGCTCTTTGTTTACATTTGTATTCTTTGTTTACATTTGTAGTCTGCTTACATTTAGATACTTTGTTTATATTTAGAGGCTTTGTTTACATTTGTTGTCTGTTTACACTTAGTCTGTTTACGTTTGTAGTTTTTGTTTACGATTAGTGTCTTTGATTACATTTGTAGTCTTTGTTTACAGTTGTAGACTTTCTTAACATTTATAGTCTTTGTTTGCATTTGTATTCTTTGTTTAAATTTAGAGACTTTGTTGACATTTAGAGTCCGTTTATATTTGTAGTCTTTGTTTACATTTAGAGAGATTGTTTACATGTAGAGTTTTTGTTTACATTTGTAGTCCTTGTTTACACTTGTAGTCTTTGTTTACATTTAGACTTTGTTTATATTTAGAGACTTTGTTTACATTTGTAGTCCTTTTTTACACCTAGAGTCCTTGTTTACACCAAGAGTTTTTGGTTACATTTAGAGTCTTTGTTTATATTTCTATTATTTGTTTACATTTAGTTTTGAATACATTTGTAATCGTTGTTTATATTTGTAGTATTTGTTACTTTTAGTTTTGTTTACATTTGTAGTCTTTGTTTACATTTTTATTTTTTGTTTACATTTAGAGTCCCATTTTGTGTCTTTGTTTACATTTGTAGTCTTTGTTTACATTTTTATTCTTTGTTTACATTTAGAGTTCCATTTAGTGTCTTTGTTTACATTTTTAGTCTTTGTTTACATTTAGAGACTTTGTTTACGTTTGCAATCTTTGGTTACATTTAGAGTCTTTGTTTATATTTCTAGTATTTGTTTACATTTAGTTTTGTTTACATTTGTAGTCGTTGTTTATATTTGTAGTATTTGTTTACATTTGTAGTCTTTGTTTACATTTGTAATCTTTGTTTGCATTTAGAGACCTTCTTTATATTTAGAGTCTTTGTTTACGTTTGTAGTGTTTGTTTACATTTTTAGTCTTTGTTTTAATTTAGAGTCTGTTTACATTTAAGGTCTTTGTTTACATTTGTAGTCTTTATTTACATTTAAATTCTTTGTTTACATATGTAGACTTTGTATACATTTATAGTGTTTACATTTAGAGTCTTTGTTTACGTTTGCAGTCTTTGTTTACATTTGTAGTCTTTGTCTACATTTAGAGTGTTAGTTTACGTTTGTAGTTTTTGTTTACATTTGTAGTCTGTTTTATTTAGAGTCTTTGCTTATATTTGTAGTCTTTGTTTACATTTGTAGTCTTTGTGTACATTTGTAATCTTTCTTTGAATTTAGAGACCTTCTTTACATTTAGAGTCTTTGTTTACATTTGTAGCCTTTGTTTACATTTTTAGACTTTGTTTACATATTTAGACTTTGTTTACATATAGAGTCTGTTTACATTTGTAGTCTTTGTTTACATTTAGGTCTATGTTTACATTTGCAGTCTTTGTTTACATTTAGAGTCTGTTTACATATGTAGTCTTTGTTTACATTTTTAGTCTGTTTGCATTTAGAGTCTGATTTCATTTATAGTCTGTTTACATTTGTAGACTTTGTTTACATTTAGAGAGTTTGTTTACAGTTTGAGTCACTTAACATTTGTGCTCTTTGTTTACATTTGTATTCTTTGTTTACATTTGTAGTCTGCTTACATTTAGATACTTTGTTTATATTTAGAGGCTTTGTTTACATTTGTTGTCTGTTTACACTTAGTCTGTTTACGTTTGTAGTTTTTGTTTACGATTAGTGTCTTTGATTACATTTGTAGTCTTTGTTTACAGTTGTAGACTTTCTTAACATTTATAGTCTTTGTTTGCATTTGTATTCTTTGTTTAAATTTAGAGACTTTGTTGACATTTAGAGTCCGTTTATATTTGTAGTCTTTGTTTACATTTAGAGAGATTGTTTACATGTAGAGTTTTTGTTTACATTTGTAGTCCTTGTTTACACTTGTAGTCTTTGTTTACATTTAGACTTTGTTTATATTTAGAGACTTTGTTTACATTTGTAGTCCTTTTTTACACCTAGAGTCCTTGTTTACACCAAGAGTTTTTGGTTACATTTAGAGTCTTTGTTTATATTTCTATTATTTGTTTACATTTAGTTTTGAATACATTTGTAATCGTTGTTTATATTTGTAGTATTTGTTACTTTTAGTTTTGTTTACATTTGTAGTCTTTGTTTACATTTTTATTTTTTGTTTACATTTAGAGTCCCATTTTGTGTCTTTGTTTACATTTGTAGTCTTTGTTTACATTTTTATTCTTTGTTTACATTTAGAGTTCCATTTAGTGTCTTTGTTTACATTTTTAGTCTTTGTTTACATTTAGAGACTTTGTTTACGTTTGCAATCTTTGGTTACATTTAGAGTCTTTGTTTATATTTCTAGTATTTGTTTACATTTAGTTTTGTTTACATTTGTAGTCGTTGTTTATATTTGTAGTATTTGTTTACATTTGTAGTCTTTGTTTACATTTGTAATCTTTGTTTGCATTTAGAGACCTTCTTTATATTTAGAGTCTTTGTTTACGTTTGTAGTGTTTGTTTACATTTTTAGTCTTTGTTTTAATTTAGAGTCTGTTTACATTTAAGGTCTTTGTTTACATTTGTAGTCTTTATTTACATTTAAATTCTTTGTTTACACATGTAGTCTTTGTATACATTTATAGTGTTTACATTTAGAGTCTTTGTTTACGTTTGCAGTCTTTGTTTACATTTGTAGTCTTTGTCTACATTTAGAGTGTTAGTTTACGTTTGTAGTTTTTGTTTACATTTGTAGTCGGTTTTATTTAGAGTCTTTGCTTATATTTGTAGTCTTTGTTTACATTTGTAGTCTTTGTTTACATTTGTAATCTTTCTTTGAATTTAGAGACCTTCTTTACATTTAGAGTCTTTGTTTACATTTGTAGCCTTTGTTTACATTTTTAGACTTTGTTTACATTTTTAGACTTTGTTTACATATAGAGTCTTTGTTTACATTTGTAGTCTTTGTTTACATTTAGGTCTATGTTTACATTTGCAGTCTTTGTTTACATTTAGAGTCTGTTTACATATCTAGTCTTTGTTTTCATTTATAGTCTGTTTACATTTGTAGACTTTGTTTACATTTAGAGAGTTTGTTTACAGTTTGAGTCACTTAACATTTGTGCTCTTTGTTTACATTTGTATTCTTTGTTTACATTTGTAGTCTGCTTACATTTAGATACTTTGTTTATATTTAGAGGCTTTGTTTACATTTGCTGTCTGTTTACACTTAGAGTCTGTTTACGTTTGTAGTTTTTGTTTACGTTTAGTGTCTTTGTTTACATCTGCAGTCTTTGTTTACAGTTGTAGACTTTCTTAACATTTATAGTCTTTGTTTACATTTGTATTCTTTTTTTAAATTTAGAGACTTTGTTGACATTTAGAGTCCGTTTATATTTGTAGTCTTTGTTTACATTTAGAGAGATTGTTTACATGTAGAGTTTTTGTTTACATTTGTAGTCCTTGTTTACACTTGTAGTCTTTGCTTACATTTAGTCTTTGTTTATATTTAGAGACTTTGTTTACATTTGTAGTCCTTTTTTACACCTAGAGTCCCATTTTGAGTCTTTGTTTACATTTGTAGTCTTTGTATACATTTTTATTCTTTGTTTACATTTAGAGTTTCATTTAGAGTCTTTGTTTACATATAGCGCGTTTGTTTACATTTAGAGCCTTTCTTTACATTTTTAGTCTTTGTTTACATTTTTAGCCTTTGTTTACATTTAGAGTCTTTGTTTTTGTTTTTAGGCTTTGTTTACATTTAGAGTCTGTTTACATTTGTAGTCCTTGTTTACACCTAGAGTCCTTGTTTATACCCAGAGTTTTTTATTACATTTAGAGTCTTTGTTTACATTTTTATTATTTGTTTACATTTGTAGTCCTTTTTTACACTTAGAGTCCTTGTTTACACCAAGAGTTTTTGGTTACATTTAGAGTCTTTGTTTATATTTCTATTATTTGTTTACATTTAGTTTTGTTTACATTTGTAATCGTTGTCTATATTTGTAGTATTTGTAACTTTTAGTTTTGTTTACATTTGTAGTCTTTGTTTACAATTTTTTCTTTGTTTACATTTAGAGTTCCATTTAGTGTCTTTGTTTACATTTGTAGTCTTTGTTTACATATAGCGCGTTTGTTTACATTTAGAGCCTTTGTTTACATTTTTAGTCTTTGTTTACATTTTTAGCCTTTGTTTACATTTAGAGTCTTTGGTTTTATTTTTAGGCTTTGTTTACATTTAGAGTCTGTTTACATTTGTAGTCCTTGTTTACACCTAGAGTCCTTGTTTATACCCAGAGTTTTTTATTACATTTAGAGTCTTTGTTTACATTTTTATTATTTGTTTACATTTTTATTATTTGTTTACATTTAGAGACTTTGTTTACGTTTGCAATCTTTGCTTATATTTAGAGTCTGTTTATATTTCTAGTATTTGTTTACATTTGTAGTCGTTGTTTTTATTTGTAGTATTTGTTTACATTTAGAGTGTTAGTTTACGTTTGTAGTTTTTGTTTACATTTGTAGTCTGTTTCCATTTAGAGTCTTTGTTTACATTTGTAGTCTTTGTTTACATTTGTAGTCTTTGTTTACATATGTAGGCTTTGTTTACATTTAGAGTGTTTACATTTAGTCCCTTTGTTTACATTTGTAGTCTTTGTTTACATTTTTAGCCTTTGTTTACATTTAGAGTCTTTGTTTTTATTTTTAGACTTTGTTTATATTTAGAGTCTGTTTACATTTGTAGTCCTTGTTTATACCCAGAGCTTTTTATTACATTTAGAGTCTTTGTTTACATTTTTATTATTTGTTTACATTTAGAGTTTTTGTTTACGTTTGAAGTCTTTGTTTACATTTGTAGTCTTTGTTTACATTTAGAGTGTTAGTTTACGTTTGTAGTTTTTGTTTACATTTGTAGTCTGTTTCTATTTAGAGTCTTTGTTTATATTTGTAGTCTTTGTTTACATTTGTAGTCTTTGTTTACATTTGTAATCTTTGTTTGCATTTAGAGACCTTCTTTATATTTAGGGTCTTTGTTTACGTTTGTAGTCTTTGTTTACATTTTTAGTCTTTGTTTTAATTTAGAGTCTGTTTACATTTAAGGTCTTTGTTTACATTTGTAGTCTTTATTTACATTTAAATTCTTTGTTTACATATGTAGACTTTGTATACATTTATAGTGTTTACATTTAGAGTCTTTGTTTACGTTTGCAGTCTTTGTTTACATTTGTAGTCTTTGTCTACATTTAGAGTGTTAGTTTACGTTTGTAGTTTTTGTTTACATTTGTAGTCTGTTTTATTTAGAGTCTTTGCTTATATTTGTAGTCTTTGTTTACATTTGTAGTCTTTGTGTACATTTGTAATCTTTCTTTGAATTTAGAGACCTTCTTTACATTTAGAGTCTTTGTTTACATTTGTAGCCTTTGTTTACATTTTTAGACTTTGTTTACATATTTAGACTTTGTTTACATATAGAGTCTGTTTACATTTGTAGTCTTTGTTTACATTTAGGTCTATGTTTACATTTGCAGTCTTTGTTTACATTTAGAGTCTGTTTACATATGTAGTCTTTGTTTACATTTTTAGTCTGTTTGCATTTAGAGTCTGATTTCATTTATAGTCTGTTTACATTTGTAGACTTTGTTTACATTTAGAGAGTTTGTTTACAGTTTGAGTCACTTAACATTTGTGCTCTTTGTTTACATTTGTATTCTTTGTTTACATTTGTAGTCTGCTTACATTTAGATACTTTGTTTATATTTAGAGGCTTTGTTTACATTTGTTGTCTGTTTACACTTAGTCTGTTTACGTTTGTAGTTTTTGTTTACGATTAGTGTCTTTGATTACATTTGTAGTCTTTGTTTACAGTTGTAGACTTTCTTAACATTTATAGTCTTTGTTTGCATTTGTATTCTTTGTTTAAATTTAGAGACTTTGTTGACATTTAGAGTCCGTTTATATTTGTAGTCTTTGTTTACATTTAGAGAGATTGTTTACATGTAGAGTTTTTGTTTACATTTGTAGTCCTTGTTTACACTTGTAGTCTTTGTTTACATTTAGACTTTGTTTATATTTAGAGACTTTGTTTATATTTGTAGTCCTTTTTTACACCTAGAGTCCTTGTTTACACCAAGAGTTTTTGGTTACACTTAGAGTCTTTGTTTATATTTCTATTATTTGTTTACATTTAGTTTTGTTTACATTTGTAATCGTTGTTTATATTTGTATGTATATGTTACTTTTAGTTTTGTTTACATTTGTAGTCTTTGTTTACATTTTTATTTTTTGTTTACATTTAGAGTCCCATTTTGTGTCTTTGTTCACATTTGTAGTGTTTGTTTACATTTTTATTCTTTGTTTACATTTAGAGTTCCATTTAGTGTCTTTGTTTACATTTTTAGTCTTTGTTTACATTTAGAGACTTTGTTTACGTTTGCAATCTTTGGTTACATTTAGAGTCTTTGTTTATATTTAGAGACTGTTTACATTTGTAGTCCTTTTTTACACCTAGTCCCATTTTGTGTCTTTGTTTACATTTGTAGTCTTTGTTTACATTTTTAATTTTTGTTTACATTTAGAGTTTCATTTAGAGTCTTTGTTTACATATAGCGCGTTTGTTTACATTTAGAGCCTTTGTTTACATTTTTAGTCTTTGTTTACATTTTTAGCCTTTGTTTACATTTAGAGTCTTTGTTTTTGTTTTTAGGCTTTGTTTACATTTAGAGTCTGTTTACATTTGCAGTCCTTGTTTACACCTAGAGTCCTTGTTTATACCCAGAGTTTTTTATTACATTTAGAGTCTTTGTTTACATTTTTATTATTTGTTTACATTTGTAGTCCTTTTTTACACTTAGAGTCCTTGTTTACACCAAGAGATTTTGGTTACATTTAGAGTCTTTGTTTATATTTCTATTATTTGTTTACATTTAGTTTTGTTTACATTTGTAATCGTTGTCTATATTTGTAGTATTTGTAACTTTTAGTTTTGTTTACATTTGTAGTCTTTGTTTACAATTTTATTCTTTGTTTACAATTTTATTCTTTGTTTACATTTAGAGTTCCATTTAGTGTCTTTGTTTACATTTGTAGTCTTTGTTTACATATAGCGCGTTTGTTTACATTTAGAGCCTTTGTTTACATTTTTAGTCTTTGTTTACATTTTTAGCCTTTGTTTACATTTAGAGTCTTTGGTATTATTTTTAGGCTTTGTTTACATTTAGAGTCTGTTTACATTTGTAGTCCTTGTTTACACCTAGAGTCCTTGTTTATACCCAGAGTTTTTTATTACATTTAGAGTCTTTGTTTACATTTTTATTATTTGTTTACATTTTTATTATTTGTTTACATTTAGAGACTTTGTTTACGTTTGCAATCTTTGCTTACATTTAGAGTCTTTGTTTATATTTCTAGTATTTGTTTACATTTAGTTTTGTTTACATTTGTAGTCGTTGTTTATATTTGTAGTATTTGTTTACTTTTAGTTTTGTTTACATTTGTAGTCTTTGTTTACATTTAGAGTGTTAGTTTACGTTTGTAGTTTTTGTTTACATTTGTAGTCTGTTTCCATTTAGAGTCTTTGTTTACATTTGTAGTCTTTGTTTACATTTGTAGTCTTTGTTTACATATGTAGGCTTTGTTTACATTTAGAGTGTTTACATTTAGTCCCTTTGTTTACACTTGTAGTCTTTGTTTACATTTAGACTTTGTTTATATTTAGAGACTTTGTTTACATTTGTAGTCCTTTTTTTCACCTAGAGTCCTTGTTTACACCAAGAGTTTTTTGTTACATTTAGAGTCTTTGTTTATATTTCTATTATTTGTTTACATTTAGTTTTGTTTACATTTGTAATCGTTGTTTATATTTGTAGTATTTGTTACTTTTAGTTTTGTTTACATTTGTAGTCTTTGTTTACATTTTTATTTTTTGTTTACATTTAGAGTCCCATTTTGTGTCTTTGTTTACATTTGTAGTCTTTGTTTACATTTTTATTCTTTGTTTACATTTAGAGTTCCATTTAGTGTCTTTGTTTACATTTGTAGTCTTTGTTTACATATGTAGGCTTTGTTTACATTTAGAGTGTTTACATTTAGTCCCTTTGTTTACATTTGTAGTCTTTGTTTACATTTTTAGCCTTTGTTTACATTTAGATTCTTTGTTTTTATTTTTAGACTTTGTTTATATTTAGAGTCTGTATACATTTGTAGTCCTTGTTTATACCCAGAGTTTTATTTTACATTTAGAGTCTTTGTTTACATTTTTATTATTTGTTTACATTTAGAGTTTTGTTTACGTTTGCAGTCTTTGTTTACATTTGTAGTCTTTGTTTACATTTAGAGTGTTAGTTTACGTTTGTAGTTTTTGTTTACATTTGTAGTCTGTTTCTATTTAGAGTCTTTGTTTATATTTGTAGTCAATGTTTACATTTGTAGTCTTTGTTTGCATTTAGAGACCTTCTTTATATTTAGAGTCTTTGTTTACGTTTGTAGTCTTTGTTTACACTTTTAGTCTTTGTTTTAATTTAGTGTCTGTTTACATTTAAGGTCTTTGTTTACATTTGTAGTCTTTATTTACATTTAAATTCTTTGTTTACATATGTAGTCTTTGTATACATTTAGATTGTTTACATTTAGAGTCTTTGTTTACGTTTGCAGTCTTTGTTTACATTTGTAGTCTTTGTCTACATTTAGAGTGTTAATTTACGTTTGTAGTTTTTGTTTACATTTGTAGTCTGTTTTATTTAGAGTCTTTGTTTATATTTGTAGTCTTTGTTTACATTTGTAGTCTTTGTTTACATTTGTAATCTTTCTTTGAATTTAGAGACCTTCTTTACATTTAGAGTCTTTGTTTACATTTGTAGCCTTTGTTTACATTTTTAGACTTTGTTTACATTTTTAGACTTTGTTTACATATAGAGTCTTTGTTTACATTTGTAGTCTTTGTTTACATTTAGGTCTATGTTTGCATTTGCAGTCTTTGTTTACATTTAGAGTCTGTTTACATATGTAGTCTTTGTTTACATTTTTAGTCTGTTTGCATTTAGAGTCTGTTTTATTTATAGTCTGTTTACATTTGTAGACTTTGTTTACATTTAGAGAGTTTGTTTACAGTTTGCGTCACTTAACATTTGTGCTCTTTGTTTACATTTGTAGTCTGCTTACATTTAGATACTTTGTTTATATTTAGAGGCTTTGTTTACATTTGTTGTCTGTTTACACTTAGAGTCTGTTTACGTTTGTAGTTTTTGTTTACGTTTAGTGTCTTTGTTTACATTTGTAGTCTTTGTTTACAGTTGTAGACTTTCTTAACATTTATAGTCTTTGTTTACATTTTTATTCTTTGTTTACATTTAGAGAGATTGTTTACATGTAGAGTTTTTTTACATTTGTAGTCCTTGTTTACACTTGTAGTCTTTGTTTACATTTAGACTTTGTTTATATTTAGAGACTTTGTTTACATTTGTAGTCCTTTTTTACACCTAGAGTCCTTGTTTACACCAAGAGATTTTGGTTACATTTAGAGTCTTTGTTTATATTTCTAGTATTTGTTTACATTTAGTTTTGTTTACATTTGTAGTAGTTGTTTATATTTGTAGTATTTGTTTACTTTTAGTTTTGTTTACATTTTTATTTTTTGTTTACATTTAGAGTCCCATTTTGTGTCTTTGTTTACATTTGTAGTCTTTGTTTACATTTTTATTCTTTGTTTACATTTAGAGTTCCATTTAGAGTCTTTGTTTACATATAGCGCGTTTGTTTACATTTAGAGCCTTTGTTTACATTTTTAGTCTTTGTTTACATTTTTAGCCTTTGTTTACATTTAGAGTCTTTGTTTATATTTTTAGGCTTTGTTTACATTTAGAGTCTGTTTACATTTGTAGTCCTTGTTTACACCTAGAGTCCTTGTTTATACCCAGAGTTTTTATTACATTTAGAGTCTTTGTTTACATTTTTATTATTTGTTTACATTTAGAGACTTTGTTTACGTTTGCAATCTTTGGTTACATTTAGAGTCTTTGTTTATATTTCTAGTATTTGTTTACATTTAGTTTTGTTTACATTTGTAATCGTTGTTTATATTTGTAGTATTTGTTACTTTTAGTTTTGTTTACATTTGTAGTCTTTGTTTACATTTTAATTTTTTGTTTACATTTAGAGTCCCATTTTGTGTCTTTGTTTACATTTGTAGTCTTTGTTTACATTTTTATTCTTTGTTTACATTTAGAGTTCCATTTAGTGTCTTTGTTTACATTTTTAGTCTTTGTTTACATTTAGAGACTTTGTTTACGTTTGCAATCTTTGGTTACATTTAGAGTCTTTGTTTATATTTCTAGTATTTGTTTACATTTAGTTTTGTTTACATTTGTAGTCGTTGTTTATATTTGTAGTATTTGTTTACATTTGTAGTCTTTGTTTACATTTGTAATCTTTGTTTGCATTTAGAGACCTTCTTTATATTTAGAGTCTTTGTTTACGTTTGTAGTCTTTGTTTACATTTTTAGTCTTTGTTTTAATTTAGAGTCTGTTTACATTTAAGGTCTTTGTTTACATTTGTAGTCTTTATTTACATTTAAATTCTTTGTTTACATATGTAGTCTTTGTATACATTTATAGTGTTTACATTTAGAGTCTTTGTTTACGTTTGCAGTCTTTGTTTACATTTGTAGTCTTTGTCTACATTTAGAGTGTTAGTTTACGTTTGTAGTTTTTGTTTACATTTGTAGTCTGTTTTATTTAGAGTCTTTGCTTATATTTGTAGTCTTTGTTTACATTTGTAGTCTTTGTTTACATTTGTAATCTTTCTTTGAATTTAGAGACCTTCTTTACATTTAGAGTCTTTGTTTACATTTGTAGCCTTTGTTTACATTTTTAGACTTTGTTTACATTTTTAGACTTTGTTTACATATAGAGTCTTTGTTTACATTTGTAGTCTTTGTTTACATTTAGGTCTATGTTTACATTTGCAGTCTTTGTTTACATTTAGAGTCTGTTTACATATCTAGTCTTTGTTTTCATTTATAGTCTGTTTACATTTGTAGACTTTGTTTACATTTAGAGAGTTTGTTTACAGTTTGAGTCACTTAACATTTGTGCTCTTTGTTTACATTTGTATTCTTTGTTTACATTTGTAATCTGCTTACATTTAGATACTTTGTTTATATTTAGAGGCTTTGTTTACATTTGTTGTCTGTTTACACTTAGAGTCTGTTTACGTTTGTAGTTTTTGTTTACGTTTAGTGTCTTTGTTTACATTTGCAGTCTTTGTTTACAGTTGTAGACTTTCTTAACATTTATAGTCTTTGTTTACATTTGTATTCTTTGTTTAAATTTAGAGACTTTTTTGACATTTAGAGTCCGTTTATATTTGTAGTCTTTGTTTACATTTAGAGAGATTGTTTACATGTAGAGTTTTTGTTTACATTTGTAGTCCTTGTTTACACTTGTAGTCTTTGTTTACATTTAATCTTTGTTTATATTTAGAGACTTTGTTTACATTTGTAGTCCTTTTTTACACCTAGAGTCCCATTTTGTGTCTTTGTTTACATTTGTAGTCTTTGTTTACATTTTTATTCTTTGTTTACATTTAGAGTTTCATTTAGAGTCTTTGTTTACATATAGCGCGTTTGTTTACATTTAGAGCCTTTGTTTACATTTTTAGTCTTTGTTTACATTTTTAGCCTTTGTTTACATTTAGAGTCTTTGTTTTTGTTTTTAGGCTTTGTTTACATTTAGAGTCTGTTTACATTTGTAGTCCTTGTTTACACCTAGAGTCCTTGTTTATACCCAGAGTTTTTTATTACATTTAGAGTCTTTGTTTACATTTTTATTATTTGTTTACATTTGTAGTCCTTTTTTACACCTAGAGTCCTTGTTTACACCAAGAGTTTTTGGTTACATTTAGAGTCTTTGTTTATATTTCTATTATTTGTTTACATTTAGTTTTGTTTACATTTGTAATCGTTGTCTATATTTGTAGTATTTGTAACTTTTAGTTTTGTTTACATTTGTAGTCTTTGTTTACAATTTTATTCTTTGTTTACATTTAGAGTTCCATTTAGTGTCTTTGTTTACATTTGTAGTCTTTGTTTACATATAGCGCGTTTGTTTACATTTAGAGCCTTTGTTTACATTTTTAGTCTTTGTTTACATTTTTATCTTTTGTTTACATTTAGAGTCTTTGGTTTTATTTTTAGGCTTTGTTTACATTTAGAGTATGTTTACATTTGTAGTCCTTGTTTACACCTAGAGTCCTTGTTTATACCCAGAGATTTTTATTACATTTAGAGTCTTTGTTTACATTTTTATTATTTGTTTACATTTGTAGTCCTTTTTTACACTTAGAGTCCTTGTTTACACCAAGAGTTTTTGGTTACATTTAGAGTCTTTGTTTATATTTCTATTATTTGTTTACATTTAGTTTTGTTTACATTTGTAATCGTTGTCTATATTTGTAACTTTTAGTTTTGTTTACATTTGTAGTCTTTGTTTACAATTTTATTCTTTGTTTACATTTAGAGTTCCATTTAGTGTCTTTGTTTACATTTGTAGTCTTTGTTTACATATAGCGCGTTTGTTTACATTTAGAGCCTTTGTTTAAATTTTTAGTCTTTGTTTACATTTTTAGATTTTTTTAGATTTAGAGTCTTTGGTTTTATTTTTAGGCTTTGTTTACATTTAGAGTCTGTTTACATTTGTAGTCCTTGTTTACACCTAGAGTCCTTGTTTATACCCAGAGTTTTTTATTACATTTAGAGTCTTTGTTTACATTTTTATTATTTGTTTACATTTTTATTATTTGTTTACATTTAGAGACTTTGTTTACGTTTGCAATCTTTGCTTACATTTAGAGTCTTTGTTTATATTTCTAGTATTTGTTTACATTTAGTTTTGTTTACATTTGTAGTCGTTGTTTATATTTGTAGTATTTGTTTACTTTTAGTTTTGTTTACATTTGTAGTCTTTGTTTACATTTAGAGTGTTAGTTTACGTTTGTAGTTTTTGTTTACATTTGTAGTCTGTTTCCATTTAGAGTCTTTGTTTACATTTGTAGTCTTTGTTTACATTTGTAGTCTTTGTTTACATATGTAGGCTTTGTTTACATTTAGAGTGTTTACATTTAGTCCCTTTGTTTACATTTGTAGTCTTTGTTTACATTTTTAGCCTTTGTTTACGTTTAGAGTCTTTGTTTTTGTGTTTAGACTTTGTTTATATTTAGAGTCTGTTTACATTTGTAGTCCTTGTTTATACCCAGAGTTTTTTATTACATTTAGAGTCTTTGTTTACATTTTTGTTATTTGTTTACATTTAGAGTTTTTGTTTACGTTTGCAGTCTTTGTTTACATTTGTAGTCTTTGTTTACATTTAGAGTGTTAGTTTACGTTTGTAGTTTTTGTTTACATTTGTAGTCTGTTTCTATTTAGAGTCTTTGTTTATATTTGTAGTCTTTGTTTACATTTGTAGTCTTTGTTTACATTTGTAATCTTTGTTTGCATTTAGAGACCTTCTTTATATTTAGAGTCTTTGTTTACGTTTGTAATCTTTGTTTACATTTTTAGTCTTTATTTTAATTTAGAGTCTGTTTACATTTAAGGTCTTTGTTTACATGTGTAGTCTTTATTTACATTTAAATTCTTTATTTACATATGTAGTCTTTGTATACATTTAGATTGTTTACATTTGTAGTCTTTGTCTACATTTAGAGTGTTAGTTTACGTTTGTAGTTTTTGTTTACATTTGTAGTCTGTTTTATTTAGAGTCTTTGTTTATAATTTTAGTCTTTGTTTACATTTGTAGTCTTTGTTTACATTTGTAATCTTTCTTTGCATTTAAAGACCTTCTTTACATTTAGAGTCTTTGTTTACATTTGTAGAATTTGTTTACATTTAGGTCTAGGTTTATATTTGCAGTCTTTGTTTACATTTAGAGTCTGTTTACATATGTAGTCTTTGTTTACATTTTTAATCTGTTTTCTTTTAGAGTCTGTTTTCATTTATAGTCTTTTTACATTTGTAGACTTTGTTTACATTTAGAGAGTTTGTTTGCAGCTTGAGTCACTTAACATTTGTGCTCTTTGTTTACATTTGTAGTCTGCTTACATTTAGATACTAGTTTATATTTAGAGGCTTTGTTTACATTTGTTGTCTGTTTACACTTAGAGTCTGTTTACGTTTGTAGTTTTTGTTTACGTTTAGTGTCTTTGTTTAGATTCTTAGTCTTTGTTTACAGTTGTAGACTTTCTTAACATTTATAGTCTTTGTTTACTTTTTTATTCTATGTTTACATTTAGAGAGATTGTTTACATGTAGAGTTTTTTTTTACATTTGTAGTCCTTGTTTACACTTGTAGTCTTTGTTTACATTTAGACTTTGTTTATATTTAGAGACTTTGTTTACATTTGTAGTCCTTTTTTACACCTAGAATCCTTGTTTACACCAAGAGATTTTGGTTACATTTAGAGTCTTTGTTTATATTTCTAGTATTTGTTTACATTTAGTTTTGTTTACATTTAGTTTTGCTTACATTTGTAGTCGTGGTTTATATTTGTAGTATTTGTTTACTTTTAGTTTTGTTTACATTTTTATTTTTTGTTTACATTTAGAGTCCCATTTTGTGTCTTTGTTTACATTTGTAGTCTTTGTTTACACTTTTATTCTTTGTTTACATTTAGAGTTTCATTTAGAGTCTTTGTTTACATATAGCGCGTTTGTTTACATTTAGAGTCTGTTTACATTTGTAGTCCTTGTTTACACCTAGAGTCCTTGTTTATACCCAGAGTTTTTTATTACATTTAGAGTCTTTGTTTACATTTTTATTATTTGTTTACATTTGTAGTCCTTTTTTACACCTAGAGTCCTTGTTTACACCAAGAGTTTTTGGTTACATTTATAGTCTTTGTTTATATTTCTATTATTTGTTTACATTTAGTTTTGTTTACATTTGTAATCGTTGTTTATATTTGTAGTACTTGTTACTTTTAGTTTTGTTTACATTTGTAGTCTTTGTTTACATTTTTATTCTTTGTTTACATTTAGAGTTCCATTTAGTGTCTTTGTTTACATTTGTAGTATTTGTTTATATATAGCGCGTTTGTTTACATTTAGAGCCTTTGTTTACATTTTTAGTCTTTGTTTACATTTTTAGCCTTTGTTTACATTTAGAGTCTTTGGTTTTATTTTTAGGCTTTGTTTACATTTAGAGTCTGTTTACATTTGTAGTCCTTGTTTACACCTAGAGTCCTTGTTTATACCCAGAGTTTTTTATTACATTTAGAGTCTTTGTTTACAATTTTATTATTTGTTTACATTTTTATTATTTGTTTACATTTAGAGACTTTGTTTACGTTTGTAATCTTTGGTTACATTTAGAGTCTTTGTTTATATTTCTAGTATTTGTTTACATTTAGTTTTGTTTACATTTGTAGTCTTTGTTTACATTTAGAGTGTTAGTTTACGTTTGTAGTTTTTGTTTACATTTGTAGTCTGTTTCCATTTAGAGTCTTTGTTTACATTTGTAGTCTTTGTTTACATATGTAGGCTTTGTTTACATTTAGAGTGTTTACATTTAGTCCCTTTGTTTACATTTGTAGTCTTTGTTTACATTTTTAGCCTCTGTTTACATTTAGAGTCTTTGTTTTTATTTTTAGACTTTGTTTATATTTAGAGTCTGTTTACATTTGTAGTCCTTGTTTATACCCAGAGTTTTTTATTACATTTAGAGTCTTTGTTTACATTTAGAGTTTTTGTTTACGTTTGCAGTCTTTGTTTACATTTGTAGTCTTTGTTTACATTTAGAGTGTTAGTTTACGTTTGTAGTTTTTGTTTACATTTGTAGTCTGTTTCTATTTAGAGTCTTTGTTTATATTTGTAGTCTTTGTTTACATTTGTAGTCTTTGTTTACATTTGTAATCTTTGTTTGCATTTAGAGACCTTCTTTATATTTAGAGTCTTTGTTTACGTTTGTAGTCTTTGTTTACATTTTTAGTCTTTGTTTTAATTTAGAGTCTGTTTACTTTTAAGGTCCTTGTTTACATTTGTAGTCTTTATTTACATTTAAATTCTTTGTTTACATATGTAGTCTTTGTATACATTTATAGTGTTTACATTTAGAGTCTTTGTTTACGTTTGCAGTCTTTGTTTACATTTGTAGTCTTTGTCTACATTTAGAGTGTTAGTTTACGTTTGTAGTTTTTGTTTACATTTGTAGTCTGTTTTATTTAGAGTCTTTGCTTATATTTGTAGTCTTTGTTTACATTTGTAATCTTTCTTTGAATTTAGAGACCTTCTTTACATTTAGAGTCTTTGTTTACATTTGTAGCCTTTGTTTACATTTTTAGACTTTGTTTACATTTTTAGACTTTGTTTACATATAGAGTCTTTGTTTACATTTGTAGTCTTTGTTTACATTTAGGTCTATGTTTACATTTGCAGTCTTTGTTTACATTTAGAGTCTGTTTACATATCTAGTCTTTGTTTTCATTTATAGTCTGTTTACATTTGTAGACTTTGTTTACATTTAGAGAGTTTGTTTACAGTTTGAGTCACTTATCATTTGTGCTCTTTGTTTACATTTGTATTCTTTGTTTACATTTGTAGTCTGCTTACATTTAGATAGTTTGTTTATATTTAGAGGCTTTGTTTACATTTGTTGTCTGTTTACACTTAGAGTCTGTTTACGTTTGTAGTTTTTGTTTACGTTTAGTGTCTTTGTTTACATTTGCAGTCTTTGTTTACAGTTGTAGACTTTCTTAACATTTATAGTCTTTGTTTACATTTGTATTCTTTGTTTAAATTTAGAGACTTTGTTGACATTTAGTGTCCGTTTTTATTTGTAGTCTTTGTTTACATTTAGAGAGATTGTTTACATGTAGAGTTTTTGTTTACATTTGTAGTCCTTGTTTACACTTGTAGTCTTTGTTTACATTTAGTCTTTGTTTATATTTAGAGACTTTGTTTACATTTGTAGTCCTTTTTTACACCTAGAGTCCCATTTTGTGTCTTTGTTTACATTTGTAGTCTTTGTTTACATTTTTATTCTTTGTTTACATTTAGAGTTTCATTTAGAGTGTTTGTTTACATATAGCGCGTTTGTTTACATTTAGAGCCTTTGTTTACATTTTTAGTCTTTGTTTTTGTTTTTAGGCTTTGTTTACATTTAGAGTCTGTTTACATTTGTAGTCCTTTTTTACACTTAGAGTCCTTGTTTACACCAAGAGTTTTTGGTTACATTTAGAGTCTTTGTTTATATTTCTATTATTTGTTTACATTTAGTTTTGTTTACATTTGTAATCGTTGTTTATATTTGTAGTATTTGTAACTTTTAGTTTTGTTTACATTTGTAGTCTTTGATTACAATTTTATTCTTTGTTTACATTTAGAGTTCCATTTAGTGTCTTTGTTTACATTTGTAGTCTTTGTTTACATATAGCGCGTTTGTTTACATTTAGAGCCTTTGTTTGCATTTTTAGTCTTTGTTTACATTTTTAGCCTTTGTTTACATTTAGAGTCTTTGGTTTTATTTTTAGGCTTTGTATACATTTAGAGTCTGTTTACATTTGTAGTCCTTGTTTACACCTAGAGTCCTTGTTTATACCCAGAGTTTTTTATTACATTTAGAGTCTTTGTTTACATTTTTATTATTTGTTTACATTTTTATTATTTGTTTACATTTAGAGACTGTTTACGTTTGCAATCTTTGGTTACATTTAGAGTCTTTGTTTATATTTCTAGTATTTGTTTACATTTAGTTTTGTTTACATTTGTAGTCGTTGTTTATATTTGTAGTATTTGTTTACTTTTAGTTTTGTTTACATTTGTAGTCTTTGTTTACATTTAGAGTGTTAGTTTACGTTTACATTTGTAGTCTGTTTCCATTTAGAGTCTTTGTTTACATTTGTAGTCTTTGTTTACATATGTAGGCTTTGTTTACATTTAGAGTGTTTACATTTAGTCCCTTTGTTTACATTTGTAGTCTTTGTTTACATCTTTAGCCTTTGTTTACATTTAGAGTCTTTGTTTTTATTTTTAGACTTTGTTTATATTTAGAGTCTGTTTACATTTGTAGTCCTTGTTTATACCCAGAGTTTTTTATTACATTTAGAGTCTTTGTTTACATTTTTATTATTTGTTTACATTTAGAGTTTTTGTTTAAGTTTGCAGTCTTTGTTTACATTTGTAGTCTTTGTTTACATTTAGAGTGTTAGTTTACGTTTGTAGTTTTTGTTTACATTTGTAGTCTGTTTCTATTTAGAGTCTTTGCTTATATTTGTAGTCTTTGTTTACATTTGTAGTCTTTGTTTACATTTGTAATCTTTCTTTGAATTTAGAGACCTTCTTTACATTTAGAGTCTTTGTTTACATTTGTAGCCTTTGTTTACATTTTTAGACTTTGTTTACATTTTTAGACTTTGTTTACATATAGAGTCTTTGTTTACATTTGTAGTCTTTGTTTACATTTAGGTCTATGTTTACATTTGCAGTCTTTGTTTACATTTAGAGTCTGTTTACATATCTAGTCTTTGTTTTCATTTATAGTCTGTTTACATTTGTAGACTTTGTTTACATTTAGAGAGTTTGTTTACAGTTTGAGTCACTTAACATTTGTGCTCTTTGTTTACATTTGTATTCTTTGTTTACATTTGTAGTCTGCTTACATTTAGATACTTTGTTTATATTTAGAGGCTTTGTTTACATTTGTTGTCTGTTTACACTTAGAGTCTGTTTACGTTTGTAGTTTTTGTTTACGTTTAGTGTCTTTGTTTACATTTGCAGTCTTTGTTTACAGTTGTAGACTTTCTTAACATTTATAGTCTTTGTTTACATTTGTATTCTTTGTTTAAATTTAGAGACTTTTTTGACATTTAGAGTCCGTTTATATTTGTAGTCTTTGTTTACATTTAGAGAGATTGTTTACATGTAGAGTTTTTGTTTACATTTGTAGTCCTTGTTTACACTTGTAGTCTTTGTTTACATTTAGTCTTTGTTTATATTTAGAGACTTTGTTTACATTTGTAGTCCTTTTTTACACCTAGAGTCCCATTTTGTGTCTTTGTTTACATTTGTAGTCTTTGTTTACATTTTTATTCTTTGTTTACATTTAGAGTTTCATTTAGTGTCTTTGTTTACATTTGTAGTCTTTGTTTACATATAGCGCGTTTGTTTACATTTAGAGTCTTTGGTTTTATTTTTAGGCTTTGTTTACATTTAGAGTCTGTTTACATTTGTAGTCCTTGTTTACACCTAGAGTCCTTGTTTATACCCAGAGTTTTTTATTACATTTAGAGTCTTTGTTTACATTTTTATTATTTGTTTACATTTTTATTATTTGTTTACATTTAGAGACTTTGTTTACGTTTGCAATCTTTGCTTACATTTAGAGTCTTTGTTTATATTTCTAGTATTTGTTTACATTTAGTTTTGTTTACATTTGTAGTCGTTGTTTATATTTGTAGTATTTGTTTACTTTTAGTTTTGTTTACATTTGTAGTCTTTGTTTACATTTAGAGTGTTAGTTTACGTTTGTAGTTTTTGTTTACATTTGTAGTCTGTTTCCATTTAGAGTCTTTGTTTACATTTGTAGTCTTTGTTTACATTTGTAGTCTTTGTTTACATATGTAGGCTTTGTTTACATTTAGAGTGTTTACATTTAGTCCCTTTGTTTACATTTGTAGTCTTTGTTTACATTTTTAGCCTTTGTTTACGTTTAGAGTCTTTGTTTTTGTGTTTAGACTTTGTTTATATTTAGAGTCTGTTTACATTTGTAGTCCTTGTTTATACCCAGAGTTTTTTATTACATTTAGAGTCTTTGTTTACATTTTTGTTATTTGTTTACATTTAGAGTTTTTGTTTACGTATGCAGTCTTTGTTTACATTTGTAGTCTTTGTTTACATTTAGAGTGTTAGTTTACGTTTGTAGTTTTAGTTTACATTTGTAGTCTGTTTCTATTTAGAGTCTTTGTTTATATTTGTAGTCTTTGTTTACATTTGTAGTCTTTTTTTACATTTGTAATCTTTGTTTGCATTTAGAGACCTTCTTTATATTTAGAGTCTTTGTTTACGTTTGTAATCTTTGTTTACATTTTTAGTCTTTGTTTTAATTTAGAGTCTGTTTACATTTAAGGTCTTTGTTTACATGTGTAGTTTTTATTTACATTTAAATTCTTTATTTACATATGTAGTCTTTGTATACATTTAGATTGTTTACATTTGTAGTCTTTGTCTACATTTAGAGTGTTAGTTTACGTTTGTAGTTTTTGTTTACATTTCTAGTCTGTTTTATTTAGAGTCTTTGTTTATAATTTTAGTCTTTGTTTACATTTGTAGTCTTTGTTTACATTTGTAATCTTTCTTTGCATTTAAAGACCTTCTTTACATTTAGAGTCTTTGTTTACATTTGTAGTCTTTGTTTACATTTAGGTCTAGGTTTATATTTGCAGTCTTTGTTTACATTTAGAGTCTGTTTTCATATGTAGTCTTTGTTTACATTTTTAATCTGTTTTCTTTTAGAGTCTGTTTTCATTTATAGTCTTTTTACATTTGTAGACTTTGTTTACATTTAGAGAGTTTGTTTGCAGCTTGAGTCACTTAACATTTGTGCTTTTTGTTTACATTTGTAGTCTGCTTACATTTAGATACTAGTTTATATTTAGAGGCTTTGTTTACATTTGTTGTCTGTTTACACTTAGAGTCTGTTTACGTTTGTAGTTTTTGTTTACGTTTAGTGTCTTTGTTTACATTTGTAGTCTTTGTTTACAGTTGTAGACTTTCTTAACATTTATAGTCTTTGTTTACATTATTATTCTATGTTTACATTTAGAGAGATTGTTTACATGTAGAGTTTTTTTTTTACATTTGTAGTCCTTGTTTACACTTGTAGTCTTTTTTTACATTTAGACTTTGTTTATATTTAGAGACTTTGTTTACATTTGTAGTCCTTTTTTACACCTAGAATCCTTGTTTACACCAAGAGATTTTGGTTACATTTAGAGTCTTTGTTTATATTTCTAGTATTTGTTTACATTTAGTTTTGTTTACATTTAGTTTTGCTTACATTTGTAGTCGTGGTTTATATTTGTAGTATTTGTTTACTTTTAGTTTTGTTTACATTTTTATTTTTTGTTTACATTTAGAGTTTCATTTAGAGTCTTTGTTTACATATAGCGCGTTTGTTTACATATAGAGCCTTTGTTTACATTTTTAGTCTTTGTTTACATTTTTAGCCTTTGTTTACATTTAGAGTCTTTGTTTTTATTTTTAGGCTTTGTTTACATTTAGAGTCTGTTTACATTTGTAGTCCTTGTTTACACCTAGAGTCCTTGTTTATACCCAGAGTTTTTTATTACATTTAGAGTCTTTGTTTACATTTTTATTATTTGTTTACATTTGTAGTCCTTTTTTACACCTAGAGTCCTTCTTTACACCAAGAGTTTTTGGTTACATTTATAGTCTTTGTTTATATTTCTATTATTTGTTTACATTTAGTTTTGTTTACATTTGTAATCGTTGTTTATATTTGTAGTATTTGTTACTTTTAGTTTTGTTTACATTTGTAGTCTTTGTTTACATTTTTATTCTTTGTTTACATTTAGAGTTCCATTTAGCGTCTTTGTTTACATTTGTAGTATTTGTTTATATATAGCGCGTTTGTTTACATTTAGAGCCTTTGTTTACATTTTTAGTCTTTGTTTACATTTTTAGCCTTTGTTTACATTTAGAGTCTTTGGTTTTATTTTTAGGCTTTGTTTACATTTAGAGTCTGTTTACATTTGTAGTCCTTGTTTACACCTAGAGTCCTTGTTTATACCCAGAGTTTTTTATTACATTTAGAGTCTTTGTTTACATTTTTATTATTTGTTTACATTTTTAATATTTGTTTACATTTAGAGACTTTGTTTACGTTTGCAATCTTTGCTTACATTTAGAGTCTTTGTTTATATTTCTAGTATTTGTTTACATTTAGTTTTGTTTACATTTGTAGTCGTTGTTTATATTTGTAGTATTTGTTTACTTTTAGTTTTGTTTACATTTTTAGTCTTTGTTTACATTTAGAGTGTTAGTTTACGTTTGTAGTTTTTGTTTACATTTGTAGTCAGTTTCCATTTAGAGTCTTTGTTTACATTTGTAGTCTTTGTTTACATTTTTATTCTTTGTTTACATTTAGAGTTTCATTTAGAGTCTTTGTTTACATATAGCGCGTTTGTTTACATATAGAGCCTTTGTTTACATTTTTAGTCTTTGTTTACATTTTTAGCCTTTGTTTACATTTAGAGTCTTTGTTTTTATTTTTAGGCTTTGTTTACATTTAGAGTCTGTTTACATTTGTAGTCCTTGTTTACACCTAGAGTCCTTGTTTATACCCAGAGTTTTTTATTACATTTAGAGTCTTTGTTTACATTTTTATTATTTGTTTACATTTGTAGTCCTTTTTTACACCTAGAGTCCTTCTTTACACCAAGAGTTTTTGGTTACATTTATAGTCTTTGTTTATATTTCTATTATTTGTTTACATTTAGTTTTGTTTACATTTGTAATCGTTGTTTATATTTGTAGTATTTGTTACTTTTAGTTTTGTTTACATTTGTAGTCTTTGTTTACATTTTTATTCTTTGTTTACATTTAGAGTTCCATTTAGTGTCTTTGTTTACATTTGTAGTATTTGTTTATATATAGCGCGTTTGTTTACATTTAGAGCCTTTGTTTACATTTTTAGTCTTTGTTTACATTTTTAGCCTTTGTTTACATTTAGAGTCTTTGGTTTTATTTTTAGGCTTTGTTTACATTTAGAGTCTGTTTACATTTGTAGTCCTTGTTTACACCTAGAGTCCTTGTTTATACCCAAATTTTTTATTACATTTAGAGTCTTTGTTTACAATTTTATTATTTGTTTACATTTTTATTATTTGTTTACATTTAGAGACTTTGTTTACGTTTGTAATCTTTGGTTACATTTAGAGTCTTTGTTTATATTTCTAGTATTTGTTTACATTTAGTTTTGTTTACATTTGTAGTCTTTGTTTACATTTGTAGTCTTTGTTTACATATGTAGGCTTTGTTTACATTTAGAGTGTTTACATTTAGTCCCTTTGTTTACATTTGTAGTCTTTGTTTACATTTTTAGCCTCTGTTTACATTTAGAGTCTTTGTTTTTATTTTTAGACTTTGTTTATATTTAGTCTGTTTACATTTGTAGTCCTTGTTTATACCCAGAGTTTTCTATTACATTTAGAGTCTTTGTTTACATTTAGAGTTTTTGTTTACGTTTGCAGTCTTTGTTTACATTTGTAGTCTTTGTTTACATTTAGAGTGTTAGTTTACGTTTGTAGTTTTTGTTTACATTTGTAGTCTGTTTCTATTTAGAGTCTTTGTTTATATTTGTAGTCTTTGTTTACATTTGTAGTCTTTGTTTACATTTGTAATCTTTGTTTGCATTTAGAGACCTTCTTTATATTTAGAGTCTTTGTTTACGTTTGTAGTCTTTGTTTACATTTTTAGTCTTGGTTTTAATTTAGAGTCTGTTTACTTTTAAGGTCTTTGTTTACATTTGTAGTCTTTATTTACATTTAAATTCTTTGTTTACATATGTAGTCTTTGTATACATTTATAGTGTTTACATTTAGAGTCTTTGTTTACGTTTGCAGTCTTTGTTTACATTTGTAGTCTTTGTCTACATTTAGAGTGTTAGTTTACGTTTGTAGTTTTTGTTTACATTTGTAGTCTGTTTTATTCAGAGTCTTTGCTTATATTTGTAGTCTTTGTTTACATTTGTAGTCTTTGTTTACATTTGTAATCTTTCTTTGAATTTAGAGACCTTCTTTACATTTAGAGTCTTTGTTTACATTTGTAGCCTTTGTTTACATTTTTAGACTTTGTTTACATTTTTAGACTTTGTTTACATATAGAGTCTTTGTTTACATTTGTAGTCTTTGTTTACATTTAGGTCTATGTTTACATTTGCAGTCTTTGTTTACATTTAGAGTCTGTTTACATATCTAGTCTTTGTTTTCATTTATAGTCTGTTTACATTTGTAGACTTTGTTTACATTTAGAGAGTTTGTTTACAGTTTGAGTCACTTATCATTTGTGCTCTTTGTTTACATTTGTATTCTTTGTTTACATTTGTAGTCTGCTTACATTTAGATACTTTGTTTATATTTAGAGGCTTTGTTTACATTTGTTGTCTGTTTACACTTAGAGTCTGTTTACGTTTGTAGTTTTTGTTTACGTTTAGTGTCTTTGTTTACATTTGCAGTCTTTGTTTACAGTTGTAGACTTTCTTAACATTTATAGTCTTTGTTTACATTTGTATTCTTTGTTTAAATTTAGAGACTTTGTTGACATTTAGAGTCCGTTTTTATTTGTAGTCTTTGTTTACATTTAGAGAGATTGTTTACATGTAGAGTTTTTGTTTACATTTGTAGTCCTTGTTTACACTTGTAGTCTTTGTTTACATTTAGTCTTTGTTTATATTTAGAGACTTTGTTTACATTTGTAGTCCTTTTTTACACCTAGAGTCCCATTTTGTGTCTTTGTTTACATTTGTAGTCTTTGTTTACATTTTTATTCTTTGTTTACATTTAGAGTTTCATTTAGAGTGTTTGTTTACATATAGCGCGTTTGTTTACATTTAGAGCCTTTGTTTACATTTTTAGTCTTTGTTTTTGTTTTTAGGCTTTGTTTACATTTAGAGTCTGTTTACATTTTTAGTCTTTGTTTTTGTTTTTAGGCTTTGTTTACATTTAGAGTCTGTTTACATTTGTAGTCCTTGTTTACACCTAGAGTCCTTGTTTATACCCAGAGTTTTTTATTACATTTAGAGTCTTTGTTTACATTTTTATTATTTGTTTATATTTGTAATCCTTTTTTACACTTAGAGTCCTTGTTTACACCAAGAGTTTTTGGTTACATTTAGAGTCTTTGTTTATATTTCAATTATTTGTTTACATTTGTAATCGTTGTTTATATTTGTAGTATTTGTAACTTTTAGTTTTGTTTACATTTGTAGTCTTTGTTTACAATTTTATTCTTTGTTTACATTTAGAGTTCCATTTAGTGTCTTTGTTTACATTTGTAGTCTTTGTTTACATATAGCGCGTTTGTTTACATTTAGAGCCTTTGTTTACATTTTTAGTCTTTGTTTACATTTTTAGCCTTTGTTTACATTTAGAGTCTTTGGTTTTATTTTTAGGCTTTGTTTACATTTAGGGTCTGTTTACATTTGTAGTCCTTGTTTACACCTAGAGTCCTTGTTTATACCCAGAGTTTTTTATTACATTTAGAGTCTTTGTTTACATTTTTATTATTTGTTTACATTTAGAGATTGTTTACGTTTGAAATCTTTGGTTACATTTAGAGTCTTTGTTTATATTTCTAGTATTTGTTTACATTTAGTTTTGTTTACATTTGTAGTCGTTGTTTATATTTGTAGTATTTGTTTACTTTTAGTTTTGTTTACATTTGTAGTCTTTGTTTACATTTAGAGTGTTAGTTTACGTTTACATTTGTAGTCTGTTTCCATTTAGAGTCTTTGTTTACATTTGTAGTCTTTGTTTACATATGTAGGCTTTGTTTACATTTAGAGTGTTTACATTTAGTCCCTTTGTTTACATTTGTAGTCTATGTTTACATCTTTAGCCTTTGTTTACATTTAGAGTCTTTGTTTTTATTTTTAGACTTTGTTTATATTTAGAGTCTGTTTACATTTGTAGTCCTTGTTTATACCCAGAGTTTTTTATTACATTTAGAGTCTTTGTTTACATTTTTATTATTTGTTTACATTTAGAGTTTTTGTTTACGTTTGCAGTCTTTGTTTACATTTGTAGTCTTTGTTTACATTTAGAGTGTTAGTTAACGTTTGTAGTTTTTGTTTACATTTGTAGTCTGTTTCTATTTAGAGTCTTTGTTTATATTTGTAGTCTTTGTTTACATTTGTAGTCTTTGTTTACATTTGTAATCTTTGTTTGCATTTTGAGACCTTCTTTATATTTAGAGTCTTTGTTTACGTTTGTAGTCTTTGTTTACATTTTTAGTCTTTGTTTTAATTTAGAGTCTGTTTACATTTAAGGTCTTTGTTTACATTTGTAGTCTTTATTTACATTTAAATTCTTTGTTTACATATGTAGTCTTTGTATACATTTATAGTGTTTACATTTAGAGTCTTTGTTTACGTTTGCAGTCTTTGTTTACATTTGTAGTCTTTGTCTACATTTAGAGTGTTAGTTTACGTTTGTAGTTTTTGTTTACATTTGTAGTCTGTTTTATTTAGAGTCTTTGCTTATATTTGTAGTCTTTGTTTACATTTGTGCTCTTTGTTTACATTTGTATTCTTTGTTTACATTTGTAGTCTGCTTAATTTAGATACTTTGTTTATATTTAGAGGCTTTGTTTACATTTGTTGTCTGTTTACACTTAGAGTCTGTTTACGTTTGTAGTTTTTGTTTACGTTTAGTGTCTTTGTTTACATTTGCAGTCTTTGTTTACAGTTGTAGACTTTCTTAACATTTATAGTCTTTGTTTACATTTGTATTCTTTGTTTAAATTTAGAGACTTTTTTGACATTTAGAGTCCGTTTATATTTGTAGTCTTTGTTTACATTTAGAGAGATTGTTTACATGTAGAGTTTTTGTTTACATTTGTAGTCCTTGTTTACACTTGTAGTCTTTGTTTACATTTAGTCTTTGTTTATATTTAGAGACTTTGTTTACATTTGTAGTCCTTTTTTACACCTAGAGTCCCATTTTGTGTCTTTGTTTACATTTGTAGTCTTTGTTTACATTTTTATTCTTTGTTTACATTTAGAGTTTCATTTAGAGTCTTTGTTTACATATAGCGCGTTTGTTTACATTTAGAGCCTTTGTTTACATTTTTAGTCTTTGTTTACATTTTTAGCCTTTGTTTACATTTAGAGTCTGTTTTTGTTTTTAGGCTTTGTTTACATTTAGAGTCTGTTTACATTTGTAGTCCTTGTTTACACCTAGAGTCCTTGTTTATACCCAGAGTTTTTTATTACATTTAGAGTCTTTGTTTATATTTCTATTATTTGTTTACATTTGTAGTCCTTTTTTACACTTAGAGTCCTTGTTTACACCAAGAGTTTTTGGTTACATTTAGAGTCTTTGTTTATATTTCTATTATTTGTTTACATTTAGTTTTGTTTACATTTGTAATCGTTGTCTATATTTGTAGTATTTGTAACTTTTAGTTTTGTTTACATTTGTAGTCTTCGTTTACAATTTTATTCTTTGTTTACATTTAGAGTTCCATTTAGTGTCTTTGTTTACATTTGTAGTCTTTGTTTACATATAGCGCGTTTGTTTACATTTAGAGCCTTTGTTTACATTTTTAGTCTTTGTTTACATTTTTAGCCTTTGTTTACATTTAGAGTCTTTGGTTTTATTTTTAGGCTTTGTTTTCATTTAGAGTCTGTTTACATTTGTAGTCCTTGTTTACACCTAGAGTCCTTGTTTATACCCAGAGTTTTTTATTACATTTAGAGTCTTTGTTTACATTTTTATTATTTGTTTACATTTGTAGTCCTTTTTTACACTTAGAGTCCTTGTTTACACGAAGAGTTTTTGGTTACATTTAGAGTCTTTGTTTATATTTCTATTATTTGTTTACATTTAGTTTTGTTTACATTTGTAATCGTTGTCTATATTTGTAACTTTTAGTTTTGTTTACATTTGTAGTCTTTGTTTACAATTTTATTCTTTGTTTACATTTAGAGTTCCATTTAGTGTCTTTGTTTACATTTGTAGTCTTTGTTTACATTTGTAGTCTTTGTTTACATTTGTAATCTTTCTTTACATTTAGAGACCTTCTTTACATTTAGAGTCTTTGTTTACAGTTGTAGCCTTTGTTTACATTTTTAGACTTTGTTTACATATAGAGTCTGTTTACATTTGTAGTCTTTGTTTACATTTAGGCCTATGTTTACATTTGCAGTCTTTGTTTACATTTAGAGTCTGTTTACATATGTAGTCTTTGTTTACATTTTTAATCTGTTTGCATTTAGAGTCTGTTTTCATTTATAGTCTGTTTACATTTGTAGACTTTGTTTATATTTCGTGAGTTTGTTTACAGTTTGAGTCACTTAGCATTTGTGCTCTTTGTTTACATTTGTATTCTTTGTTTACATTTGTAGTCTGCTTACATTTAGATACTTTGTTTATATTTAGAGGCTTTGTTTACATTTGTTGTCTGTTTACACTTAGAGTCTGTTTACGTTTGTAGTTTTTGTTTACGTTTAGTGTCTTTGTTTACATTTGTACTCTTTGTTTACAGTTGTAGACTTTCTTAACATTTATAGTCTTTGTTTACATTTGTATTCTTTGTTTAAATTTAGAGACTTTGTTGACATTTAGAGTCCGTTTATATTTGTAGTCTTTGTTTACATTTAGAGAGATTGTTTACATGCAGAGTTTTTGTTTACATTTGTAGTCCTTGTTTACACTTGTAGTCTTTGTTTACATTTAGACTTTGTTTATATTTAGAGACTTTGTTTACATTTGTAGTCCTTTTTTACACCTAGAGTCCTTGTTTACACCAAGAGTTTTTGGTTACATTTAGAGTCTTTGTTTATATTTCTATTATTTGTTTACATTTAGTTTTGTTTACATTTGTAATCGTTGTTTATATTTGTAGTATTTGTTACTTTTAGTTTTGTTTACGTTTGTAGTCTTTGTTTACATTTTTATTCTTTGTTTAACTTTAGAGTTCCATTTAGTGTCTTTGTTTACATTTGTAGTCTTTGTTTACATATAGCGCGTTTGTTTACATTTAGAGCCTTTGTTTACATTTTTAGTCTTTGTTTACATTTTTAGCCTTTGTTTACATTTAGAGTCTTTGGTTTTATTTTTAGGCTTTGTTTACATTTAGAGTCTGTTTACATTTGTAGTCCTTGTTTACACCTAGAGTCCTTGTTTATACCCAGAGTTTTTTATTACATTTAGAGTCTTTGTTTACAATTTTATTATTTGTTTACATTTTTATTATTTGTTTACATTTAGAGACTTTGTTTACGTTTGCAATCTTTGGTTACATTTAGAGTCTTTGTTTATATTTCTAGTATTTGTTTACATTTAGTTTTGTTTACATTTGTAGTCGTTGTTTATATTTGTAGTATTTGTTTACTTTTAGTTTTGTTTACATTTGTAGTCTTTGTTTACATTTAGAGTGTTAGTTTACGTTTGTAGTTTTTGTTTACATTTGTAGTCTGTTTCCATTTAGAGTCTTTGTTTACATTTGTAGTCTTTGTTTACATTTGTAGGCTTTGTTTACATATGTAGGCTTTGTTTACATTTAGAGTGTTTACATTTAGTCCCTTTGTTTACATTTGTAGTCTTTGTTTACATTTTTAGCCTTTGTTTACATTTAGAGGCTTTGTTTTTATTTTTAGACTTTGTTTATATTTAGATTCTGTTTACATTTGTAGTCTCTGTTTATACCCAGAGTTTTTTATTACATTTAGAGTCTTTGTTTACATTTAGAGTTTTTGTTTACGTTTGCAGTCTTTGTTTACATTTGTAGTCTTTGTTTACATTTAGAGTGTTAGTTTACGTTTGTAGTTTTTGTTTACATTTGTAGTCTGTTTCTATTTAGAGTCTTTGTTTATATTTGTAGTCTTTGTTTACATTTGTAGTCTTTGTTTACATTTGTAATCTTTGTTTGCATTTAGAGAACTTCTTTATATTTAGAGTCTTTGTTTACGTTTGTAGTCTTTGTTTACATTTTTAGTCATTGTTTTAATTTAGAGTCTGTTTACATTTTAAGTCTTTGTTTACATTTGTAGTCTTTATTGACATTTAAATTCTTTGTTTACATATGTAGACTTTGTATACATTTATAGTGTTTACATTTAGAGTCTTTGTTTACGTTTGCAGTCTTTGTTTACATTTGTAGTCTTTGTTTACATTTGTAGTCTGCTTACATTTAGATACTTTGTTTATATTTAGAGGCTTTGTTTACATTTGTTGTCTGTTTACACTTAGAGTCTGTTTACGTTTGTAGTTTTTGTTTACGTTTAGTGTCTTTGTTTACATTTGTAGTCTTTGTTTACAGTTGTAGACTTTCTTAACATTTATAGTCTTTGTTTACATTTGTATTCTTTGTTTAAATTTAGAGACTTTGTTGACATTTAGAGTCCGTTTATATTTGTAGTCTTTGTTTACATTTAGAGAGATTGATTACATGTAGAGTTTTTGTTTACATTTGTAGTCCTTGTTTAAACTTGTAGTCTTTGTTTACATTTAGTCTTTGTTTATATTTAGAGACTTTGTTTACATTTGTAGTCCTTTTTTACACCTAGAGTCCCATTTTGTGTCTTTGTTTACATTTTTATTCTTTGTTTACATTTAGAGTTTCATTTAGAGTCTTTGTTTACATATAGCGCGTTTGTTTACATTTAGAGCCTTTGTTTACATTTTTAGTCTTTGTTTACATTTTTAGCCTTTGTTTACATTTAGAGTCTTTGTTTTTGTTTTTAGGCTTTGTTTACATTTAGAGTCTGTTTACATTTGTAGTCCTTGTTTACACCTAGAGTCCTTGTTTACACCAAGAGATTTTGGTTACATTTAGAGTCTTTGTTTATATTTCTAGTATTTGTTTACATTTAGTTTTGTTTACATTTAGTTTTGCTTACATTTGTAGTCGTGGTTTATATTTGTAGTATTTGTTTACTTTTAGTTTTGTTTACATTTTTATTTTTTGTTTACATTTAGACTCCCATTTTGTATCTTTGTTTACATTTGTAGTCTTTGTTTACATTTTTATTCTTTGTTTACATTTAGAGTTTCATTTAGAGTCTTTGTTTACATATAGCGCGTTTGTTTACATATATAGCCTTTGTTTACATTTTTAGTCTTTGTTTACATTTTTAGCCTTTGTTTATATTAAGAGTCTTTGTTTTTATTTTTAGCTTTGTTTACATTTAGAGTCTGTTTACATTTGTAGTCCTTGTTTACACCTAGAGTTTTTTATTACATTTAGAGACTTTGTTTACGTTTGCAATCTTTGGTTACATTTAGAGTCTTTGTTTATATTTCTAGTATTTGTTTACGTTTAGTTTTGTTTACATTTGTAGTCGTTGTTTATATTTGTAGTATTTGTTTACTTTTAGTTTTGTTTACATTTGTAGTCTTTGTTTACATTTAGAGTGTTAGTTTACGTTTGTAGTTTTTGTTTACATTTGTAGTCTGTTTCCATTTAGAGTGTTTGTTTACATTTGTAGTCTTTGTTTACATTTGTAGTCTTTGTTTACATATGTAGGATTTGTTTACATTTAGAGTGTTTACATTTAGTCCCTTTGTTTACATTTGTAGTCTTTGTTTACATTTTTAGCCTTTGTTTACATTTAGAGTCTTTGTTTTTATTTTTAGACTTTGTTTATATTTAGCGTCTGTTTACATTTGTAGTCCTTGTTTATACCCAGAGTTTTTTATTACATTTAGAGTCTTTGTTTATATTTTTATTATTTGTTAACATTTAAAGTTTTTGTTTACGTTTGCAGTCTTTGTTTACATTTGTAGTCTTTGTTTACATTTAGAGTATTAGTTTACGTTTGTAGTTTTTGTTTACATTTGTAGTCTGTTTCTATTTAGAGTCTTTGTTTATATTTGTAGTCTTTGTTTACATTTGTAGTCTTTGTTTACATTTGTAATCTTTGTTTGCATTTAGAGACCTTTATATTTAGAGTCTTTGTTTACGTTTGTAGTCTTTGTTTACATTTTTAGTCTTTGTTTTAATTTAGAGTCTGTTTACATTTAAGGTCTTTGTTTACATTTGTAGTCTTTATTTACATTTAAATTCTTTGTTTACATATGTAGACTTTGTATACATTTATAGTGTTTACATTTAGAGTCTTTGTTTACGTTTGCAGTCTTTGTTTACATTTGTAATCTTTGTCTACATTTAGAGTGTTAGTTTACGTTTGTAGTTTTTGTTTACATTTGTAGTCTGTTTTATTTAGTCTTTGCTTATATTTGTAGTCTTTGTTTACATTTGTAGTCTTTGTTAACATTTGTAATCTTTCTTTGAATTTAGAGACCTTCTTTACATTTAGAGTCTTTGTTTACATTTGTAGCCTTTGTTTACATTTTTAGACTTTGTTTATATTTTTAGACTTGGTTTACATATAGAGTCTTTGTTTACATTTGTAGTCTTTGTTTACATTTAGGTCTATGTTTACATTTGCAGTCTTTGTTTTCATTTAATGTCTGTTTACATATCTAGTCTTTGTTTTCATTTATAGTCTGTTTACATTTGTAGACTTTGTTTACATTTAGAGAGTTTGTTTACAGTTTGAGTCACTTAACATTTGTGCTCTTTGTTTACATTTGTATTCTTTGTTTACATTTGTAGTCTGCTTACATTTAGATACTTTGTTTATATTTAGAGGCATTGTTTACATTTGTTGTCTTTATTTACATTTAAATTCTTTGTTTACATATGTAGTCTTTGTATACATTTATAGTGTTTACATTTGTAGTCCTTGTTTACACTTGTAGTCTTTGTTTACATTTAGTCTTTGTTTATATTTAGAGACTTTGTTTACATTTGTAGTCCTTTTTTACACCTAGAGTCCCATTTTGTGTCTTTGTTTACATTTGTAGTCTTTGTTTACATTTTTATTCTTTATTTACATTTAGAAATTCATTTAGAGTCTTTGTTTACATATAGCGCGTTTGTTTACATTTAGAGCCTTTGTTTACATTTTTAGTCTTTGTTTACATTTTTAGCCTTTGTTTACATTTAGAGTCTCTGTTTTTGTTTTTACGCTTTGTTTACATTTAGAGTCTGTTTACATTTGTAGTCCTTGTTTGCACCTAGAGTCCTTGTTTATACCCAGAGTTTTTTATTACATTTAGAGTCTTTGTTTACATTTTTATTATTTGTTTACATTTGTAGTCCTTTTTTACACTTAGAGTCCTTGTTTACACCAAGAGTTTTTGGTTACATTTAGAGTCTTTGTTTATATTTCTATTATTTGTTTACATTTAGTTTTGTTTACATTTGTAATCGTTGTCTATATTTGTAGTATTTGTAGCTTTTAGTTTTGTTTACATTTGTAGTCTTTGTTTACAATTTTATTCTTTGTTTACATTTAGAGTTCCATTTAGTGTCTTTGTTTACATTTGTAGTCTTTGTTTACATATAGCGCGTTTGTTTACATTTAGAGCCTTTGTTTACATTTTTAGTCTTTGTTTACATTTTTAGCCTTTGTTTACATTTAAATTCTTTGTTTACATATGTAGACTTTGTATACATTTATAGTGTTTACATTTAGAGTCTTTGTTTACGTTTGCAGTCTTTGTTTACATTTGTAGTCTTTGTTTACATTTGTAGTCTGCTTACATTTAGATACTTTGTTTATATTTAGAGACTTTGTTTACATTTGTTGTCTGTTTACACTTAGAGTCTGTTTACGTTTGTAGTTTTTGTTTACGTTTAGTGTCTTTGTTTACATTTGTAGTCTTTGTTTACAGTTGTAGACTTTCTTAACATTTATAGTCTTTGTTTACATTTGTATTCTTTGTTTAAATTTAGAGACTTTGTTGACATTTAGAGTCCGTTTATATTTGTAGTCTTTGTTTACATTTAGAGAGATTGATTACATGTAGAGTTTTTGTTTACATTTGTAGTCCTTGTTTAAACTTGTAGTCTTTTTTACATTTAGTCTTTGTTTATATTTAGAGACTTTGTTTACATTTGTAGTCCTTTTTTACACCTAGAGTCCCATTTTGTGTCTTTGTTTACATTTAGAGCCTTTGTTTACATTTTTAGTCTTTGTTTACATTTTTAGCCTTTGTTTACATTTAGAGTCTTTGTTTTTGTTTTTAGGCTTTGTTTACATTTAGAGTCTGTTTACATTTGTAGTCCTTGTTTACACCTAGAGTCCTTGTTTACACCAAGAGATTTTGGTTACATTTAGAGTCTTTGTTTATATTTCTAGTATTTGTTTACATTTAGTTTTGTTTACATTTAGTTTTGCTTACATTTGTAGTCGTGGTTTATATTTGTAGTATTTGTTTACTTTTAGTTTTGTTTACATTTTAATTTTTTGTTTACATTTAGACTCCCATTTTGTATCTTTGTTTACATTTGTAGTCTTTGTTTACATTTTTATTCTTTGTTTACATTTAGAGTTTCATTTAGAGTCTTTGTTTACATATAGCGCGTTTGTTTACATATAGAGCCTTTGTTTACATTTTTAGTCTTTGTTTACATTTTTAGCCTTTGTTTACATTTAGAGTCTTTGTTTTTATTTTTAGGCTTTGTTTACATTTAGAGTCTGTTTACATTTGTAGTCCTTGTTTACACCTAGAGTCCTTGTTTATACCCAGAGTTTTTTATTACATTTAGAGTCTTTGTTTACATTTTTATTATTTGTTTACATTTGTAGTCCTTTTTTACACCTAGAGTCCTTGTTTACACCAAGAGTTTTTGGTTACATTTATAGTCTTTGTTTATATTTCAATTATTTGTTTACATTTAGTTTTGTTTACATTTGTAATCGTTGTTTATATTTGTAGTATTTGTTACTTTTAGTTTTGTTTACATTTTTATTTTTTGTTTACATTTAGACTCCCATTTTGTATCTTTGTTTACATTTGTAGTCTTTGTTTACATTTTTATTCTTTGTTTACATTTAGAGTTCCATTTAGTGTCTTTGTTTACATTTGTAGTATTTGTTTATATATAGCGCGTTTGTTTACATTTAGAGCCTTTGTTTACATTTTTAGTCTTTGTTTACATTTTTAGCCTTTGTTTACATTTAGAGTCTTTGGTTTTATTTTTAGGCTTTGTTTACATTTAGAGTCTGTTTACATTTGTAGTCCTTGTTTACACCTAGAGTCCTTGTTTATACCCAAATTTTTTATTACATTTAGAGTCTTTGTTTACAATTTTATTATTTGTTTACATTTTTATTATTTGTTTACATTTAGAGACTTTGTTTACGTTTGTAATCTTTGGTTACATTTAGAGTCTTTGTTTATATTTCTAGTATTTGTTTACATTTAGTTTTGTTTACATTTGTAGTCTTTGTTTACATTTGTAGTCTTTGTTTACATATGTAGGCTTTGTTTACATTTAGAGTGTTTACATTTAGTCCCTTTGTTTACATTTGTAGTCTTTGTTTACATTTTTAGCCTCTGTTTACATTTAGAGTCTTTGTTTTTATTTTTAGACTTTGTTTATATTTAGAGTCTGTTTACATTTGTAGTCCTTGTTTATACCCAGAGTTTTCTATTACATTTAGAGTCTTTGTTTACATTTAGAGTTTTTGTTTACGTTTGCAGTCTTTGTTTACATTTGTAGTCTTTGTTTACATTTAGAGTGTTAGTTTACGTTTGTAGTTTTGTTTACATTTGTAGTCTGTTTCTATTTAGAGTCTTTGTTTATATTTGTAGTCTTTGTTTACATTTGTAGTCTTTGTTTACATTTGTAATCTTTGTTTGCATTTAGAGACCTTCTTTATATTTAGAGTCTTTGTTTACGTTTGTAGTCTTTGTTTACATTTTTAGTCTTGGTTTTAATTTAGAGTCTGTTTACTTTTAAGGTCTTTGTTTACATTTGTAGTCTTTATTTACATTTAAATTCTTTGTTTACATATGTAGTCTTTGTATACATTTATAGTGTTTACATTTAGAGTCTTTGTTTACGTTTGCAGTCTTTGTTTACATTTGTAGTCTTTGTCTACATTTAGAGTGTTAGTTTACGTTTGTAGTTTTTGTTTACATTTGTAGTCTGTTTTATTTAGAGTCTTTGCTTATATTTGTAGTCTTTGTTTACATTTGTAGTCTTTGTTTACATTTGTAATCTTTCTTTGAATTTAGAGACCTTCTTTACATTTAGAGTCTTTGTTTACATTTGTAGCCTTTGTTTACATTTTTAGACTTTGTTTACATTTTTAGACTTTGTTTACATATAGAGTCTTTGTTTACATTTGTAGTCTTTGTTTACATTTAGGTCTATGTTTACATTTGCAGTCTTTGTTTACATTTAGAGTCTGTTTATATATCTAGTCTTTGTTTTCATTTATAGTCTGTTTACATTTGTAGACTTTGTTTACATTTAGAGAGTTTGTTTACAGTTTGAGTCACTTATCATTTGTGCTCTTTGTTTACATTTGTATTCTTTGTTTACATTTGTAGTCTGCTTACATTTAGATACTTTGTTTATATTTAGAGGCTTTGTTTACATTTGTTGTCTGTTTACACTTAGAGTCTGTTTACGTTTGTAGTTTTTGTTTACGTTTAGTGTCTTTGTTTACATTTGCAGTCTTTGTTTACAGTTGTAGACTTTCTTAACATTTATAGTCTTTGTTTACATTTGTATTCTTTGTTTAAATTTAGAGACTTTGTTGACATTTAGAGTCCGTTTTTATTTGTAGTCTTTGTTTACATTTAGAGAGATTGTTTACATGTAGAGTTTTTGTTTACATTTGTAGTCCTTGTTTACACTTGTAGTCTTTGTTTACATTTAGTCTTTGTTTATATTTAGAGACTTTGTTTACATTTGTAGTCCTTTTTTACACCTAGAGTCCCATTTTGTGTCTTTGTTTACATTTGTAGTCTTTGTTTACATTTTTATTCTTTGTTTACATTTAGAGTTTCATTTAGAGTGTTTGTTTACATATAGCGCGTTTGTTTACATTTAGAGCCTTTGTTTACATTTTTAGTCTTTGTTTTTGTTTTTAGGCTTTGTTTACATTTAGAGTCTGTTTACATTTTTAGTCTTTGTTTTTGTTTTTAGGCTTTGTTTACATTTAGAGTCTGTTTACATTTGTAGTCCTTGTTTACACCTAGAGTCCTTGTTTATACCCAGAGTTTTTTATTACATTTAGAGTCTTTGTTTACATTTTTATTATTTGTTTACATTTGTAATCCTTTTTTACACTTAGAGTCCTTGTTTACACCAAGAGTTTTTGGTTACATTTAGAGTCTTTGTTTATATTTCAATTATTTGTTTACATTTAGTTTTGTTTACATTTGTAATCGTTGTTTATATTTGTAGTATTTGTAACTTTTAGTTTTGTTTACATTTGTAGTCTTTGTTTACAATTTTATTCTTTGTTTACATTTAGAGTTCCATTTAGTGTCTTTGTTTACATTTGTAGTCTTTGTTTACATATAGCGCGTTTGTTTACATTTAGAGCCTTTGTTTACATTTTTAGTCTTTGTTTACATTTTTAGCCTTTGTTTACATTTAGAGTCTTTGGTTTTATTTTTAGGCTTTGTTTACATTTAGAGTCTGTTTACATTTGTAGTCCTTGTTTACACCTAGAGTCCTTGTTTATACCCAGAGTTTTTTATTACATTTAGAGTCTTTGTTTACATTTTTATTATTTGTTTACATTTAGAGATTGTTTACGTTTGAAATCTTTGGTTACATTTAGAGTCTTTGTTTATATTTCTAGTATTTGTTTACATTTAGTTTTGTTTACATTTGTAGTCGTTGTTTATATTTGTAGTATTTGTTTACTTTTAGTTTTGTTTACATTTGTAGTCTTTGTTTACATTAAGAGTGTTAGTTTACGTTTACATTTGTAGTCTGTTTCCATTTAGAGTCTTTGTTTACATTTGTAGTCTTTGTTTACATATGTAGGCTTTGTTTACATTTAGAGTGTTTACATTTAGTCCCTTTGTTTACATTTGTAGTCTATGTTTACATCTTTAGCCTTTGTTTACATTTAGAGTCTTTGTTTTTATTTTTAGACTTTGTTTATATTTAGAGTCTGTTTACATTTGTAGTCCTTGTTTATACCCAGAGTTTTTTATTACATTTAGAGTCTTTGTTTACATTTTTATTATTTGTTTACATTTAGAGTTTTTGTTTACGTTTGCAGTCTTTGTTTACATTTGTAGTCTTTGTTTACATTTAGAGTGTTAGTTAACGTTTGTAGTTTTTGTTTACATTTGTAGTCTGTTTCTATTTAGAGTCTTTGTTTATATTTGTAGTCTTTGTTTACATTTGTAGTCTTTGTTTACATTTGTAATCTTTGTTTGCATTTAGAGACCTTCTTTATATTTAGAGTCTTTGTTTACGTTTGTAGTCTTTGTTTACATTTTTAGTCTTTGTTTTAATTTAGAGTCTGTTTACATTTAAGGTCTTTGTTTACATTTGTAGTCTTTATTTACATTTAAATTCTTTGTTTACATATGTAGTCTTTGTATACATTTATAGTGTTTACATTTAGAGTCTTTGTTTACGTTTGCAGTCTTTGTTTACATTTGTAGTCTTTGTCTACATTTAGAGTGTTAGTTTACGTTTGTAGTTTTTGTTTACATTTGTAGTCTGTTTTATTTAGAGTCTTTGCTTATATTTGTAGTCTTTGTTTACATTTGTGCTCTTTGTTTACATTTGTATTCTTTGTTTACATTTGTAGTCTGCTTACATTTAGATACTTTGTTTATATTTAGAGGCTTTGTTTACATTTGTTGTCTGTTTACACTTAGAGTCTGTTTACGTTTGTAGTTTTTGTTTACGTTTAGTGTCTTTGTTTACATTTGCAGTCTTTGTTTACAGTTGTAGACTTTCTTAACATTTATAGTCTTTGTTTACATTTGTATTCTTTGTTTAAATTTAGAGACTTTTTTGACATTTAGAGTCCGTTTATATTTGTAGTCTTTGTTTACATTTAGAGAGATTGTTTACATGTAGAGTTTTTGTTTACATTTGTAGTCCTTGTTTACACTTGTAGTCTTTGTTTACATTTAGTCTTTGTTTATATTTAGAGACTTTGTTTACATTTGTAGTCCTTTTTTACACCTAGAGTCCCATTTTGTGTCTTTGTTTACATTTGTAGTCTTTGTTTACATTTTTATTCTTTGTTTACATTTAGAGTTTCATTTAGAGTCTTTGTTTACATATAGCGCGTTTGTTTACATTTAGAGCCTTTGTTTACATTTTTAGTCTATGTTTACATTTTTAGCCTTTGTTTACATTTAGAGTCTGTTTTTGTTTTTAGGCTTTGTTTACATTTAGAGTCTGTTTACATTTGTAGTCCTTGTTTACACCTAGAGTCCTTGTTTATACCCAGAGTTTTTTATTACATTTAGAGTCTTTGTTTACATTTTTATTATTTGTTTACATTTGTAGTCCTTTTTTACACTTAGAGTCCTTGTTTACACCAAGAGTTTTTGGTTACATTTAGAGTCTTTGTTTATATTTCTATTATTTGTTTACATTTAGTTTTGTTTACATTTGTAATCGTTGTCTATATTTGTAACTTTTAGTTTTGTTTACATTTGTAGTCTTTGTTTACAATTATATTCTTTGTTTACATTTAGAGTTCCATTTAGTGTCTTTGTTTACATTTGTAGTCTTTGTTTACATTTGTAGTCTTTGTTTACATTTGTAATCTTTCTTTACATTTAGAGACCTTCTTTACATTTAGAGTCTTTGTTTACAGTTGTAGCCTTTGTTTACATTTTTAGACTTTGTTTACATATAGAGTCTGTTTACATTTGTAGTCTTTGTTTACATTTAGGCCTATGTTTACATTTGCAGTCTTTGTTTACATTTAGAGTCTGTTTACATATGTAGTCTTTGTTTACATTTTTAGTCTGTTTGCATTTAGAGTCTGTTTTCATTTATAGTCTGTTTACATTTGTAGACTTTGTTTATATTTCGTGAGTTTGTTTACAGTTTGAGTCACTTAGCATTTGTGCTCTTTGTTTACATTTGTATTCTTTGTTTACATTTGTAGTCTGCTTACATTTAGATACTTTGTTTATATTTAGAGGCTTTGTTTACATTTGTTGTCTGTTTACACTTAGAGTCTGTTTACGTTTGTAGTTTTTGTTTACGTTTAGTGTCTTTGTTTACATTTGTACTCTTTGTTTACAGTTGTAGACTTTCTTAACATTTATAGTCTTTGTTTACATTTGTATTCTTTGTTTAAATTTAGAGACTTTGTTGACATTTAGAGTCCGTTTATATTTGTAGTCTTTGTTTACATTTAGAGAGATTGTTTACATGCAGAGTTTTTGTTTACATTTGTAGTCCTTGTTTACACTTGTAGTCTTTGTTTACATTTAGACTTTGTTTATATTTAGAGACTTTGTTTAAATTTGTAGTCCTTTTTTACACCTAGAGTCCTTGTTTACACCAAGAGTTTTTGGTTACATTTAGAGTCTTTGTTTATATTTCTATTATTTGTTTACATTTAGTTTTGTTTACATTTGTAATCGTTGTTTATATTTGTAGTATTTGTTACTTTTAGTTTTGTTTACATTTGTAGTCTTTGTTTACATTTTTATTCTTTGTTTACATTTAGAGTTCCATTTAGTGTCTTTGTTTACATTTGTAGTCTTTGTTTACATATAGCGCGTTTGTTTACATTTAGAGCCTTTGTTTACATTTTTAGTCTTTGTTTACATTTTTAGCCTTTGTTTACATTTAGAGTCTTTGGTTTTATTTTTAGGCTTTGTTTACATTTAGAGTCTGTTTACATTTGTAGTCCTTGTTTACACCTAGAGTCCTTGTTTATACCCAGAGTTTTTTATTACATTTAGAGTCTTTGTTTACAAATTTATTATTTGTTTACATTTTTATTATTTGTTTACATTTAGAGACTTTGTTTACGTTTGCAATCTTTGGTTACATTTAGAGTCTTTGTTTATATTTCTAGTATTTGTTTACATTTAGTTTTGTTTACATTTGTAGTCGTTGTTTATATTTGTAGTATTTGTTTACTTTTAGTTTTGTTTACATTTGTAGTCTTTGTTTACATTTAGAGTGTTAGTTTACATTTGTAGTCTTTGTTTACATTTGTAGGCTTTGTTTACATATGTAGGCTTTGTTTACATTTAGAGTGTTTACATTTAGTCCCTTTGTTTACATTTGTAGTCTTTGTTTACATTTTTAGCCTTTGTTTACATTTAGATTCTTTGTTTTTATTTTTAGACTTTGTTTATATTTAGATTCTGTTTACATTTGTAGTCCTTGTTTATACCCAGAGTTTTTTATTACATTTAGAGTTTTTGTTTACATTTAGAGTTTTTGTTTACGTTTGCAGTCTTTGTTTACATTTGTAGTCTTTGTTTACATTTAGAGTGTTAGTTTACGTTTGTAGTTTTTGTTTACATTTGTAGTCTGTTTCTATTTAGAGTCTTTGTTTATATTTGTAGTCTTTGTTTACATTTGTAGTCTTTGTCTACATTTGTAATCTTTGTTTGCATTTAGAGAACTTCTTTATATTTAGAGTCTTTGTTTACGTTTGTAGTCTTTGTTTACATTTTTAGTCTTTGTTTTAATTTAGAGTCTGTTTACATTTTAAGTCTTTGTTTACATTTGTAGTCTTTATTTACATTTAAATTCTTTGTTTACATATGTAGACTTTGTATACATTTATAGTGTTTACATTTAGAGTCTTTGTTTACGTTTGCAGTCTTTGTTTACATTTGTAGTCTTTGTTTACATTTGTAGTCTGCTTACATTTATATACTTTGTTTATATTTAGAGGCTTTGTTTACATTTGTTGTCTGTTTACATTTAGAGTCTGTTTACATTTGTAGTCCTTGTTTGCACCTAGAGTCCTTGTTTATACCCAGAGTTTTTTATTACATTTAGAGTCTTTGTTTACATTTTTATTATTTGTTTACATTTGTTGCTTTTTTTACACTTAGAGTCCTTGTTGACACCAAGAGTTTTTGGTTACATTTAGAGTCTTTGTTTATATTTCTATTATTTGTTTACATTTAGTTTTGTTTACATTTGTAATCGTTGTTTATATTTGTAGTATTTGTAGCTTTTAGTTTTGTTTACATTTGTAGTCTTTGTTTACAATTTTATTCTTTGTTTACATTTAGAGTTCCATTTAGTGTCTTTGTTTACATTTGTAGTCTTTGTTTACATATAGCGCGTTTGTTTACATTTAGAGCCTTTGTTTACATTTTTAGTCTTTGTTTACATTTTTAGCCTTTGTTTACATTTAGAGTCTTTGGTTTTATTTTTAGGCTTTGTTTACATTTAGAGTATGTTTACATTTGTAGTCCTTGTTTACACCTAGAGTCCTTGTTTATACCCAGAGTTTTTTATTACATTTAGAGTCTTTGTTTACATTTTTATTATTTGTTTACATTTTTATTATTTGTTTACATTTAGAGACTTTGTTTACGTTTGCAATCTTTGCTTACATTTAGAGTCTTTGTTTATATTTCTAGTATTTGTTTACATTTAGTTTTGTTTACATTTGTAGTCGTTGTTTATATTTGTAGTATTTGTTTACTTTTAGTTTTGTTTACATTTGTAGTCTTTGTTTACATTTAGAGTGTTAGTTAACGTTTGTAGTTTTTGTTTACATTTGTAGTCTGTTTCCATTTAGAGTCTTTGTTTACATTTGTATCCTTTGTTTACATTTGTAGTCTTTGTTTACATATGTAGGCTTTGTTTACATTTAGAGTGTTTACATTTAGTCCCTTTGTTTACATTTGTAGTCTTTGTTTACATTTTTATTCTTTGTTTACATTTAGAGTTTCATTTAGAGTCTTTGTTTACATATAGCGCGTTTGTTTACATTTAGAGCCTTTGTTTACATTTTTAGTCTTTGTTTACATTTTTAGCCTTTGTTTACATTTAGAGTCTTTGTTTTTGTTTTTAGGCTTTGTTTTCATTTAGAGTCTGTTTACATTTGTAGTCCTTGTTTACACCTAGAGTCCTTGTTTATACCCAGAGTTTTTTATTACATTTAGAGTCTTTGTTTACATTTTTATTATTTGTTTACATTTGTAGTCCTTTTTTACACTTAGAGTCCTTGTTTACACGAAGAGTTTTTGGTTACATTTAGAGTCTTTGTTTATATTTCTATTATTTGTTTACATTTAGTTTTGTTTACATTTGTAATCGTTGTCTATATTTGTAACTTTTAGTTTTGTTTACATTTGTAGTCTTTGTTTACAATTATATTCTTTGTTTACATTTAGAGTTCCATTTAGTGTCTTTGTTTACATTTGTAGTCTTTGTTTACATTTGTAGTCTTTGTTTACATTTGTAATCTTTCTTTACATTTAGAGACCTTCTTTACATTTAGAGTCTTTGTTTACAGTTGTAGCCTTTGTTTACATTTTTAGACTTTGTTTACATATAGAGTCTGTTTACATTTGTAGTCTTTGTTTACATTTAGGCCTATGTTTACATTTGCAGTCTTTGTTTACATTTAGAGTCTGTTTACATATGTAGTCTTTGTTTACATTTTTAGTCTGTTTGCATTTAGAGTCTGTTTTCATTTATAGTCTGTTTACATTTGTAGACTTTGTTTATATTTCGTGAGTTTGTTTACAGTTTGAGTCACTTAGCATTTGTGCTCTTTGTTTACATTTGTATTCTTTGTTTACATTTGTAGTCTGCTTACATTTAGATACTTTGTTTATATTTAGAGGCTTTGTTTACATTTGTTGTCTGTTTACACTTAGAGTCTGTTTACGTTTGTAGTTTTTGTTTACGTTTAGTGTCTTTGTTTACATTTGTACTCTTTGTTTACAGTTGTAGACTTTCTTAACATTTATAGTCTTTGTTTACATTTGTATTCTTTGTTTAAATTTAGAGACTTTGTTGACATTTAGAGTCCGTTTATATTTGTAGTCTTTGTTTACATTTAGAGAGATTGTTTACATGCAGAGTTTTTGTTTACATTTGTAGTCCTTGTTTACACTTGTAGTCTTTGTTTACATTTAGACTTTGTTTATATTTAGAGACTTTGTTTAAATTTGTAGTCCTTTTTTACACCTAGAGTCCTTGTTTACACCAAGAGTTTTTGGTTACATTTAGAGTCTTTGTTTATATTTCTATTATTTGTTTACATTTAGTTTTGTTTACATTTGTAATCGTTGTTTATATTTGTAGTATTTGTTACTTTTAGTTTTGTTTACATTTGTAGTCTTTGTTTACATTTTTATTCTTTGTTTACATTTAGAGTTCCATTTAGTGTCTTTGTTTACATTTGTAGTCTTTGTTTACATATAGCGCGTTTGTTTACATTTAGAGCCTTTGTTTACATTTTTAGTCTTTGTTTACATTTTTAGCCTTTGTTTACATTTAGAGTCTTTGGTTTTATTTTTAGGCTTTGTTTACATTTAGAGTCTGTTTACATTTGTAGTCCTTGTTTACACCTAGAGTCCTTGTTTATACCCAGAGTTTTTTATTACATTTAGAGTCTTTGTTTACAATTTTATTATTTGTTTACATTTTTATTATTTGTTTACATTTAGAGACTTTGTTTACGTTTGCAATCTTTGGTTACATTTAGAGTCTTTGTTTATATTTCTAGTATTTGTTTACATTTAGTTTTGTTTACATTTGTAGTCGTTGTTTATATTTGTAGTATTTGTTTACTTTTAGTTTTGTTTACATTTGTAGTCTTTGTTTACATTTAGAGTGTTAGTTTACGTTTGTAGTTTTTGTTTACATTTGTAGTCTGTTTCCATTTAGAGTCTTTGTTTACATTTGTAGTCTTTGTTTACATTTGTAGGCTTTGTTTACATATGTAGGCTTTGTTTACATTTAGAGTGTTTACATTTAGTCCCTTTGTTTACATTTGTAGTCTTTGTTTACATTTTTAGCCTTTGTTTACATTTAGAGGCTTTGTTTTTATTTTTAGACTTTGTTTATATTTAGATTCTGTTTACATTTGTAGTCCTTGTTTATACCCAGAGTTTTTTATTACATTTAGAATCTTTGTTTACATTTAGAGTTTTTGTTTACGTTTGCAGTCTTTGTTTACATTTGTAGTCTTTGTTTACATTTAGAGTGTTAGTTTACGTTTGTAGTTTTTGTTTACATTTGTAGTCTGTTTCTATTTAGAGTCTTTGTTTATATTTGTAGTCTTTGTTTACATTTGTAGTCTTTGTTTACATTTGTAATCTTTGTTTGCATTTAGAGAACTTCTTTATATTTAGAGTCTTTGTTTACGTTTGTAGTCTTTGTTTACATTTTTAGTCATTGTTTTAATTTAGAGTCTGTTTACATTTTAAGTCTTTGTTTACATTTGTAGTCTTTATTTACATTTAAATTCTTTGTTTACATATGTAGACTTTGTATACATTTATAGTGTTTACATTTAGAGTCTTTGTTTACGTTTGCAGTCTTTGTTTACATTTGTAGTCTTTGTTTACATTTGTAGTCTGCTTACATTTAGATACTTTGTTTATATTTAGAGGCTTTGTTTACATTTGTTGTCTGTTTACACTTAGAGTCTGTTTACGTTTGTAGTTTTTGTTTACGTTTAGTGTCTTTGTTTACATTTGTAGTCTTTGTTTACAGTTGTAGACTTTCTTAACATTTATAGTCTTTGTTTACATTTGTATTCTTTGTTTAAATTTAGAGACTTTGTTGACATTTAGAGTCCGTTTATATTTGTAGTCTTTGTTTACATTTAGAGAGATTGATTACATGTAGAGTTTTTGTTTACATTTGTAGTCCTTGTTTAAACTTGTAGTCTTTGTTTACATTTAGTCTTTGTTTATATTTAGAGACTTTGTTTACATTTGTAGTCCTTTTATACACCTAGAGTCCCATTTTGTGTCTTTGTTTACATTTTTATTCTTTGTTTACATTTAGAGTTTCATTTAGAGTCTTTGTTTACATATAGCGCGTTTGTTTACATTTAGAGCCTTTGTTTACATTTTTAGTCTTTGTTTACATTTTTAGCCTTTGTTTACATTTAGAGTCTTTGTTTTTGTTTTTAGGCTTTGTTTACATTTAGAGTCTGTTTACATTTGTAGTCCTTGTTTACACCTAGAGTCCTTGTTTACACCAAGAGATTTTAGTTACATTTAGAGTCTTTGTTTATATTTCTAGTATTTGTTTACATTTAGTTTTGTTTACATTTAGTTTTGCTTACATTTGTAGTCGTGGTTTATATTTGTAGTATTTGTTTACTTTTAGTTTTGTTTACATTTTTATTTTTTGTTTACATTTAGACTCCCATTTTGTATCTTTGTTTACATTTGTAGTCTTTGTTTACATTTTTATTCTTTGTTTACATTTAGAGTTTCATTTAGAGTCTTTGTTTACATATAGCGCGTTTGTTTACATATATAGCCTTTGTTTACATTTTTAGTCTTTGTTTACATTTTTAGCCTTTGTTTACATTTAGAGTCTTTGTTTTTATTTTTAGCTTTGTTTACATTTAGAGTCTGTTTACATTTGTAGTCCTTGTTTACACCTAGAGTTTTTTATTACATTTAGAGACTTTGTTTACGTTTGCAATCTTTGGTTACATTTAGAGTCTTTGTTTATATTTCTAGTATTTGTTTACGTTTAGTTTTGTTTACATTTGTAGTCGTTGTTTATATTTGTAGTATTTGTTTACTTTTAGTTTTGTTTACATTTGTAGTCTTTGTTTACATTTAGAGTGTTAGTTTACGTTTGTAGTTTTTGTTTACATTTGTAGTCTGTTTCCATTTAGAGTGTTTGTTTACATTTGTAGTCTTTGTTTACATTTGTAGTCTTTGTTTACATATGTAGGATTTGTTTACATTTAGAGTGTTTACATTTAGTCCCTTTGTTTACATTTGTAGTCTTTGTTTACATTTTCAGCCTTTGTTTACATTTAGAGTCTTTGTTTTTATTTTTAGACTTTGTTTATATTTAGCGTCTGTTTACATTTGTAGTCCTTGTTTATACCCAGAGTTTTTTATTACATTTAGAGTCTTTGTTTATATTTTTATTATTTGTTAACATTTAAAGTTTTTGTTTACGTTTGCAGTCTTTGTTTACATTTGTAGTCTTTGTTTACATTTAGAGTATTAGTTTACGTTTGTAGTTTTTGTTTACATTTGTAGTCTGTTTCTATTTAGAGTCTTTGTTTATATTTGTAGTCTTTGTTTACATTTGTAGTCTTTGTTTACATTTGTAATCTTTGTTTGCATTTAGAGACCTTTATATTTAGAGTCTTTGTTTACGTTTGTAGTCTTTGTTTACATTTTTAGTCTTTGTTTTAATTTAGAGTCTGTTTACATTTAAGGTCTTTGTTTACATTTGTAGTCTTTATTTACATTTAAATTCTTTGTTTACATATGTAGTCTTTGTATACATTTATAGTGTTTACATTTAGAGTCTTTGTTTACGTTTGCAGTCTTTGTTTACATTTGTAGTCTTTGTCTACATTTAGAGTGTTAGTTTACGTTTGTAGTTTTTGTTTACATTTGTAGTCTGTTTTATTCAGAGTCTTTGCTTATATTTGTAGTCTTTGTTTACATTTGTAGTCTTTGTTTACATTTGTATTCTTTGTTTACATTTGTAGTCTGCTTACATTTAGATACTTTGTTTATATTTAGAGGCTTTGTTTACATTTGTTGTCTGTTTACACTTAGAGTCTGTTTACGTTTAGTGTCTTTGTTTACATTTGCAGTCTTTGTTTACAGTTGTAGACTTTCTTAACATTTATAGTCTTTGTTTACATTTGTATTCTTTGTTTAAATTTAGAGACTTTTTTGACATTTAGAGTCCGTTTATATTTGTAGTCTTTGTTTACATTTAGAGAGATTGTTTACATGTAGAGTTTTTGTTTACATTTGTAGTCCTTGTTTACACTTGTAGTCTTTGTTTACATTTAGTCTTTGTTTATATTTAGAGACTTTGTTTACATTTGTAGTCCTTTTTTACACCTAGAGTCCCATTTTGTGTCTGTTTACATTTGTAGTCTTTGTTTACATTTTTATTCTTTGTTTACATTTAGAGTTTCATTTAGAGTCTTTGTTTACATATAGCGCGTTTGTTTACATTTAGAGCCTTTGTTTACATTTTTAGTCTTTGTTTACATTTTTAGCCTTTGTTTACATTTAGAGTCTGTTTTTGTTTTTAGGCTTTGTTTACATTTAGAGTCTGTTTACATTTGTAGTCCTTGTTTACACCTAGAGTCCTTGTTTATACCCAGAGTTTTTTATTACATTTAGAGTCTTTGTTTACATTTTTATTATTTGTTTACATTTTTATTATTTGTTTACATTTAGAGACTTTGTTTACGTTTGCAATCTTTGCTTACATTTAGAGTCTTTGTTTATATTTCTAGTATTTGTTTACATTTAGTTTTGTTTACATTTGTAGTCGTTGTTTATATTTGTAGTATTTGTTTACTTTTAGTTTTGTTTACATTTGTAGTCTTTGTTTACATTTAGAGTGTTAGTTTACGTTTGTAGTTTTTGTTTACATTTGTAGTCTGTTTCCATTTAGAGTCTTTGTTTACATTTGTATCCTTTGTTTACATTTGTAGTCTTTGTTTACATATGTAGGCTTTGTTTACATTTAGAGTGTTTACATTTAGTCCCTTTGTTTACATTTGTAGTCTTTGTTTACATTTTTATTCTTTGTTTACATTTAGAGTTTCATTTAGAGTCTTTGTTTACATATAGCGCGTTTGTTTACATTTAGAGCCTTTGTTTACATTTTTAGTCTTTGTTTACATTTTTAGCCTTTGTTTACATTTAGAGTCTTTGTTTTTGTTTTTAGGCTTTGTTTTCATTTAGAGTCTGTTTACATTTGTAGTCCTTGTTTACACCTAGAGTCCTTGTTTATACCCAGAGTTTTTTATTACATTTAGAGTCTTTGTTTACATTTTTATTATTTGTTTACATTTGTAGTCCTTTTTTACACTTAGAGTCCTTGTTTACACGAAGAGTTTTTGGTTACATTTAGAGTCTTTGTTTATATTTCTATTATTTGTTTACATTTAGTTTTGTTTACATTTGTAATCGTTGTCTATATTTGTAACTTTTAGTTTTGTTTACATTTGTAGTCTTTGTTTACAATTTTATTCTTTGTTTACATTTAGAGTTCCATTTAGTGTCTTTGTTTACATTTGTAGTCTTTGTTTACATTTGTAGTCTTTGTTTACATTTGTAATCTTTCTTTACATTTAGAGACCTTCTTTACATTTAGAGTCTTTGTTTACAGTTGTAGCCTTTGTTTACATTTTTAGACTTTGTTTACATATAGAGTCTGTTTACATTTGTAGTCTTTGTTTACATTTAGGCCTATGTTTACATTTGCAGTCTTTGTTTACATTTAGAGTCTGTTTACATATGTAGTCTTTGTTTACATTTTTAGTCTGTTTGCATTTAGAGTCTGTTTTCATTTATAGTCTGTTTACATTTGTAGACTTTGTTTATATTTCTTGAGTTTGTTTACAGTTTGAGTCACTTAGCATTTGTGCTCTTTGTTTACATTTGTATTCTTTGTTTACATTTGTAGTCTGCTTACATTTAGATACTTTGTTTATATTTAGAGGCTTTGTTTACATTTGTTGTCTGTTTACACTTAGAGTCTGTTTACGTTTGTAGTTTTTGTTTACGTTTAGTGTCTTTGTTTACATTTGTACTCTTTGTTTACAGTTGTAGACTTTCTTAACATTTATAGTCTTTGTTTACATTTGTATTCTTTGTTTAAATTTAGAGACTTTGTTGACATTTAGAGTCCGTTTATATTTGTAGTCTTTGTTTACATTTAGAGAGATTGTTTACATGCAGAGTTTTTGTTTACATTTGTAGTCCTTGTTTACACTTGTAGTCTTTGTTTACATTTAGACTTTGTTTATATTTAGAGACTTTGTTTACATTTGTAGTCCTTTTTTACACCTAGATTCCTTGTTTACACCAAGAGTTTTTGGTTACATTTAGAGTCTTTGTTTATATTTCTATTATTTGTTTAAATTTAGTTTTGTTTACATTTGTAATCGTTGTTTATATTTGTAGTATTTGTTACTTTTAGTTTTGTTTACATTTGTAGTCTTTGTTTACATTTTTATTCTTTGTTTACATTTAGAGTTCCATTTAGTGTCTTTGTTTACATTTGTAGTCTTTGTTTACATATAGCGCGTTTGTTTACATTTAGAGCCTTTGTTTACATTTTTAGTCTTTGTTTACATTTTTAGCCTTTGTTTACATTTAGAGTCTTTGGTTTTATTTTTAGGCTTTGTTTACATTTAGAGTCTGTTTACATTTGTAGTCCTTGTTTACACCTAGAGTCCTTGTTTATACCCAGAGTTTTTTATTACATTTAGAGTCTTTGTTTACAATTTTATTATTTGTTTACATTTTTATTATTTGTTTACATTTAGAGACTTTGTTTACGTTTGCAATCTTTGGTTACATTTAGAGTCTTTGTTTATATTTCTAGTATTTGTTTACATTTAGTTTTGTTTACATTTGTAGTCGTTGTTTATATTTGTAGTATTTGTTTACTTTTAGTTTTGTTTACATTTGTAGTCTTTGTTTACATTTAGAGTGTTAGTTTACGTTTGTAGTTTTTGTTTACATTTGTAGTCTGTTTCCATTTAGAGTCTTTGTTTACATTTGTAGTCTTTGTTTACATTTGTAGGCTTTGTTTACATATGTAGGCTTTGTTTACATTTAGAGTGTTTACATTTAGTCCCTTTGTTTACATTTGTAGTCTTTGTTTACATTTTTAGCCTTTGTTTACATTTAGAGGCTTTGTTTTTATTTTTAGACTTTGTTTATATTTAGATTCTGTTTACATTTGTAGTCCTTGTTTATACCCAGAGTTTTTTATTACATTTAGAGTCTTTGTTTACATTTAGAGTTTTTGTTTACGTTTGCAGTCTTTGTTTACATTTGTAGTCTTTGTTTACATTTAGAGTGTTAGTTTACGTTTGTAGTTTTTGTTTACATTTGTAGTCTGTTTCTATTTAGAGTCTTTGTTTATATTTGTAGTCTTTGTTTACATTTGTAGTCTTTGTTTACATTTGTAATCTTTGTTTGCATTTAGAGAACTTCTTTATATTTAGAGTCTTTGTTTACGTTTGTAGTCTTTGTTTACATTTTTAGTCTTTGTTTTAATTTAGAGTCTGTTTACATTTTAAGTCTTTGTTTACATTTGTAGTCTTTATTTACATTTAAATTCTTTGTTTACATATGTAGACTTTGTATACATTTATAGTGTTTACATTTAGAGTCTTTGTTTACGTTTGCAGTCTTTGTTTACATTTGTAGTCTTTGTTTACATTTGTAGTCTGCTTACATTTAGATACTTTGTTTATATTTAGAGGCTTTGTTTACATTTGTTGTCTGTTTACACTTAGAGTCTGTTTACGTTTGTAGTTTTTGTTTACGTTTAGTGTCTTTGTTTACATTTGTAGTCTTTGTTTACAGTTGTAGACTTTCTTAACATTTATAGTCTTTGTTTACATTTGTATTCTTTGTTTAAATTTAGAGACTTTGTTGACATTTAGAGTCCGTTTATATTTGTAGTCTTTGTTTACATTTAGAGAGATTGATTACATGTAGAGTTTTTGTTTACATTTGTAGTCCTTGTTTAAACTTGTAGTCTTTTTTACATTTAGTCTTTGTTTATATTTAGAGACTTTGTTTACATTTGTAGTCCTTTTTTACACCTAGAGTCCCATTTTGTGTCTTTGTTTACATTTTTATTCTTTGTTTACATTTAGAGTTTCATTTAGAGTCTTTGTTTACATATAGCGCGTTTGTTTACATTTAGAGCCTTTGTTTACATTTTTAGTCTTTGTTTACATTTTTAGCCTTTGTTTACATTTAGAGTCTTTGTTTTTGTTTTTAGGCTTTGTTTACATTTAGAGTCTGTTTACATTTGTAGTCCTTGTTTACACCTAGAGTCCTTGTTTACACCAAGAGATTTTGGTTACATTTAGAGTCTTTGTTTATATTTCTAGTATTTGTTTACATTTAGTTTTGTTTACATTTAGTTTTGCTTACATTTGTAGTCGTGGTTTATATTTGTAGTATTTGTTTACTTTTAGTTTTGTTTACATTTTTATTTTTTGTTTACATTTAGACTCCCATTTTGTATCTTTGTTTACATTTGTAGTCTTTGTTTACATTTTTATTCTTTGTTTACATTTAGAGTTTCATTTAGAGTCTTTGTTTACATATAGCGCGTTTGTTTACATATAGAGCCTTTGTTTACATTTTTAGTCTTTGTTTACATTTTTAGCCTTTGTTTACATTTAGAGTCTTTGTTTTTATTTTTAGGCTTTGTTTACATTTAGAGTCTGTTTACATTTGTAGTCCTTGTTTACACCTAGAGTCCTTGTTTATACCCAGAGTTTTTTATTACATTTAGAGTCTTTGTTTACATTTTTATTATTTGTTTACATTTGTAGTCCTTTTTTACACCTAGAGTCCTTGTTTACACCAAGAGTTTTTGGTTACATTTATAGTCTTTGTTTATATTTCTATTATTTGTTTACATTTAGTTTTGTTTACATTTGTAATCGTTGTTTATATTTGTAGTATTTGTTACTTTTAGTTTTGTTTACATTTTTATTTTTTGTTTACATTTAGACTCCCATTTTGTATCTTTGTTTACATTTGTAGTCTTTGTTTACATTTTTATTCTTTGTTTACATTTAGAGTTCCATTTAGTGTCTTTGTTTACATTTGTAGTATTTGTTTATATATAGCGCGTTTGTTTACATTTAGAGCCTTTGTTTACATTTTTAGTCTTTGTTTACATTTTTAGCCTTTGTTTACATTTAGAGTCTTTGGTTTTATTTTTAGGCTTTGTTTACATTTAGAGTCTGTTTACATTTGTAGTCCTTGTTTACACCTAGAGTCCTTGTTTATACCCAAATTTTTTATTACATTTAGAGTCTTTGTTTACAATTTTATTATTTGTTTACATTTTTATTATTTGTTTACATTTAGAGACTTTGTTTACGTTTGTAATCTTTGGTTACATTTAGAGTCTTTGTTTATATTTCTAGTATTTGTTTACATTTAGTTTTGTTTACATTTGTAGTCTTTGTTTACATTTGTAGTCTTTGTTTACATATGTAGGCTTTGTTTACATTTAGAGTCTTTGTTTTTATTTTTAGACTTTGTTTATATTTAGAGTCTGTTTACATTTGTAGTCCTTGTTTATACCCAGAGTTTTCTATTACATTTAGAGTCTTTGTTTACATTTAGAGTTTTTGTTTACGTTTGCAGTCTTTGTTTACATTTGTAGTCATTGTTTACATTTTTAGCCTCTGTTTACATTTAGAGTCTTTGTTTTTATTTTTAGACTTTGTTTATATTTAGAGTCTGTTTACATTTGTAGTCCTTGTTTATACCCAGAGTTTTCTATTACATTTAGAGTCTTTGTTTACATTTAGAGTTTTTGTTTACGTTTGCAGTCTTTGTTTACATTTGTAGTCATTGTTTACATTTAGAGTGTTAGTTTACGTTTGTAGTTTTTGTTTACATTTGTAGTCTGTTTCTATTTAGAGTCTTTGTTTATATTTGTAGTCTTTGTTTACATTTGTAGTCTTTGTTTACATTTGTAATCTTTGTTTGCATTTAGAGACCTTCTTTATATTTAGAGTCTTTGTTTACGTTTGTAGTCTTTGTTTACATTTTTAGTCTTGGTTTTAATTTAGAGTCTGTTTACTTTTAAGGTCTTTGTTTACATTTGTAGTCTTTATTTACATTTAAATTCTTTGTTTACATATGTAGTCTTTGTATACATTTATAGTGTTTACATTTAGAGTCTTTGTTTACGTTTGCAGTCTTTGTTTACATTTGTAGTCTTTGTCTACATTTAGAGTGTTAGTTTACGTTTGTAGTTTTTGTTTACATTTGTAGTCTGTTTTATTTAGAGTCTTTGCTTATATTTGTAGTCTTTGTTTACATTTGTAGTCTTTGTTTACATTTGTAATCTTTCTTTGAATTTAGAGACCTTCTTTACATTTAGAGTCTTTGTTTACATTTGTAGCCTTTGTTTACATTTTTAGACTTTGTTTACATTTTTAGACTTTGTTTACATATAGAGTCTTTGTTTACATTTGTAGTCTTTGTTTACATTTAGGTCTATGTTTACATTTGCAGTCTTTGTTTACATTTAGAGTCTGTTTACATATCTAGTCTTTGTTTTCATTTATAGTCTGTTTACATTTGTAGACTTTGTTTACATTTAGAGAGTTTGTTTACAGTTTGAGTCACTTATCATTTGTGCTCTTTGTTTACATTTGTATTCTTTGTTTACATTTGTAGTCTGCTTACATTTAGATACTTTGTTTATATTTAGAGGCTTTGTTTACATTTGTTGTCTGTTTACACTTAGAGTCTGTTTACGTTTGTAGTTTTTGTTTACGTTTAGTGTCTTTGTTTACATTTGCAGTCTTTGTTTACAGTTGTAGACTTTCTTAACATTTATAGTCTTTGTTTACATTTGTATTCTTTGTTTAAATTTAGAGACTTTGTTGACATTTAGAGTCCGTTTTTATTTGTAGTCTTTGTTTACATTTAGAGAGATTGTTTACATGTAGAGTTTTTGTTTACATTTGTAGTCCTTGTTTACACTTGTAGTCTTTGTTTACATTTAGTCTTTGTTTATATTTAGAGACTTTGTTTACATTTGTAGTCCTTTTTTACACCTAGAGTCCCATTTTGTGTCTTTGTTTACATTTGTAGTCTTTGTTTACATTTTTATTCTTTGTTTACATTTAGAGTTTCATTTAGAGTGTTTGTTTACATATAGCGCGTTTGTTTACATTTAGAGCCTTTGTTTACATTTTTAGTCTTTGTTTTTGTTTTTAGGCTTTGTTTACATTTAGAGTCTGTTTACATTTTTAGTCTTTGTTTTTGTTTTTAGGCTTTGTTTACATTTAGAGTCTGTTTACATTTGTAGTCCTTGTTTACACCTAGAGTCCTTGTTTATACCCAGAGTTTTTTATTACATTTAGAGTCTTTGTTTACATTTTTATTATTTGTTTACATTTGTAATCCTTTTTTACACTTAGAGTCCTTGTTTACACCAAGAGTTTTTGGTTACATTTAGAGTCTTTGTTTATATTTCAAATATTTGTTTACATTTAGTTTTGTTTACATTTGTAATCGTTGTTTATATTTGTAGTATTTGTAACTTTTAGTTTTGTTTACATTTGTAGTCTTTGTTTACAATTTTATTCTTTGTTTACATTTAGACTTCCATTTAGTGTCTTTGTTTACATTTGTAGTCTTTGTTTACATATAGCGCGTTTGTTTACATTTAGAGCCTTTGTTTACATTTTTAGTCTTTGTTTACATTTTTAGCCTTTGTTTACATTTAGAGTCTTTGGTTTTATTTTTAGGCTTTGTTTACATTTAGAGTCTGTTTACATTTGTAGTCCTTGTTTACACCTAGAGTCCTTGTTTATACCCAGAGTTTTTTATTACATTTAGAGTCTTTGTTTACATTTAGAGATTGTTTACGTTTGAAATCTTTGGTTACATTTAGAGTCTTTGTTTATATTTCTAGTATTTGTTTACATTTAGTTTTGTTTACATTTGTAGTCGTTGTTTATATTTGTAGTATTTGTTTACTTTTAGTTTTGTTTACTTTTGTAGTCTTTGTTTACATTAAGAGTGTTAGTTTACGTTTACATTTGTAGTCTGTTTCCATTTAGAGTCTTTGTTTACATTTGTAGTCTTTGTTTACATATGTAGGCTTTGTTTACATTTAGAGTGTTTACATTTAGTCCCTTTGTTTACATTTGTAGTCTATGTTTACATCTTTAGCCTTTGTTTACATTTAGAGTCTTTGTTTTTATTTTTAGACTTTGTTTATATTTAGAGTCTGTTTACATTTGTAGTCCTTGTTTATACCCAGAGTTTTTTATTACATTTAGAGTCTTTGTTTACATTTTTATTATTTGTTTACATTTAGAGTTTTTGTTTACGTTTGCAGTCTTTGTTTACATTTGTAGTCTTTGTTTACATTTAGAGTGTTAGTTAACGTTTGTAGTTTTTGTTTACATTTGTAGTCTGTTTCTATTTAGAGTCTTTGTTTATATTTGTAGTCTTTGTTTACATTTGTAGTCTTTGTTTACATTTGTAATCTTTGTTTGCATTTAGAGACCTTCTTTATATTTAGAGTCTTTGTTTACGTTTGTAGTCTTTGTTTACATTTTTAGTCTTTGTTTTAATTTAGAGTCTGTTTACATTTAAGGTCTTTGTTTACATTTGTAGTCTTTATTTACATTTAAATTCTTTGTTTACATATGTAGTCTTTGTATACATTTATAGTGTTTACATTTAGAGTCTTTGTTTACGTTTGCAGTCTTTGTTTACATTTGTAGTCTTTGTCTACATTTAGAGTGTTAGTTTACGTTTGTAGTTTTTGTTTACATTTGTAGTCTGTTTTATTTAGAGTCTTTGCTTATATTTGTAGTCTTTGTTTACATTTGTGCTCTTTGTTTACATTTGTATTCTATGTTTACATTTGTAGTCTGCTTACATTTAGATACTTTGTTTATATTTAGAGGCTTTGTTTACATTTGTTGTCTGTTTACACTTAGAGTCTGTTTACGTTTGTAGTTTTTGTTTACGTTTAGTGTCTTTGTTTACATTTGCAGTCTTTGTTTACAGTTGTAGACTTTCTTAACATTTATAGTCTTTGTTTACATTTGTATTCTTTGTTTAAATTTAGAGACTTTTTTGACATTTAGAGTCCGTTTATATTTGTAGTCTTTGTTTACATTTAGAGAGATTGTTTACATGTAGAGTTTTTGTTTACATTTGTAGTCCTTGTTTACACTTGTAGTCTTTGTTTACATTTAGTCTTTGTTTATATTTAGAGACTTTGTTTACATTTGTAGTCCTTTTTTACACCTAGAGTCCCATTTTGTGTCTTTGTTTACATTTGTAGTCTTTGTTTACATTTTTATTCTTTGTTTACATTTAGAGTTTCATTTAGAGTCTTTGTTTACATATAGCGCGTTTGTTTACATTTAGAGCCTTTGTTTACATTTTTAGTCTTTGTTTACATTTTTAGCCTTTGTTTACATTTAGAGTCTGTTTTTGTTTTTAGGCTTTGTTTACATTTAGAGTCTGTTTACATTTGTAGTCCTTGTTTACACCTAGAGTCCTTGTTTATACCCAGAGTTTTTTATTACATTTAGAGTCTTTGTTTACATTTTTATTATTTGTTTACATTTGTAGTCCTTTTTTACACTTAAAGTCCTTGTTTACACCAAGAGTTTTTGGTTACATTTAGAGTCTTTGTTTATATTTCTATTATTTTTTTACATTTAGTTTTGTTTACATTTGTAATCGTTGTCTATATTTGTAGTATTTGTAACTTTTAGTTTTGTTTACATTTGTAGTCTTCGTTTACAATTTTATTCTTTGTTTACATTTAGAGTTCCATTTAGTGTCTTTGTTTACATTTGTAGTCTTTGTTTACATTTGTAATCTTTCTTTACATTTAGAGACCTTCTTTACATTTAGAGTCTTTGTTTACAGTTGTAGCCTTTGTTTACATTTTTAGACTTTGTTTACATATAGAGTCTGTTTACATTTGTAGTCTTTGTTTACATTTAGGCCTATGTTTACATTTGCAGTCTTTGTTTACATTTAGAGTCTGTTTACATATGTAGTCTTTGTTTACATTTTTAGTCTGTTTGCATTTAGAGTCTGTTTTCATTTATAGTCTGTTTACATTTGTAGACTTTGTTTATATTTCGTGAGTTTGTTTACAGTTTGAGTCACTTAGCATTTGTGCTCTTTGTTTACATTTGTATTCTTTGTTTACATTTGTAGTCTGCTTACATTTAGATACTTTGTTTATATTTAGAGGCTTTGTTTACATTTGTTGTCTGTTTACACTTAGAGTCTGTTTACGTTTGTAGTTTTTGTTTACGTTTAGTGTCTTTGTTTACATTTGTACTCTTTGTTTACTGTTGTAGACTTTCTTAACATTTATAGTCTTTGTTTACATTTGTATTCTTTGTTTAAATTTAGAGACTTTGTTGACATTTAGAGTCCGTTTATATTTGTAGTCTTTGTTTACATTTAGAGAGATTGTTTACATGCAGAGTTTTTGTTTACATTTGTAGTCCTTGTTTACACTTGTAGTCTTTGTTTACATTTAGACTTTGTTTATATTTAGAGACTTTGTTTACATTTGTAGTCCTTTTTTACACCTAGAGTCCTTGTTTACACCAAGAGTTTTTGGTTACATTTAGAGTCTTTGTTTATATTTCTATTATTTGTTTACATTTAGTTTTGTTTACATTTGTAATCGTTGTTTATATTTGTAGTATTTGTTACTTTTAGTTTTGTTTACATTTGTAGTCTTTGTTTACATTTTTATTCTTTGTTTACATTTAGAGTTCCATTTAGTGTCTTTGTTTACATTTGTAGTCTTTGTTTACATATAGCGCGTTTGTTTACATTTAGAGCCTTTGTTTACATTTTTAGTCTTTGTTTACATTTTTAGCCTTTGTTTACATTTAGAGTCTTTGGTTTTATTTTTAGGCTTTGTTTACATTTAGAGTCTGTTTACATTTGTAGTCCTTGTTTACACCTAGAGTCCTTGTTTATACCCAGAGTTTTTTATTACATTTAGAGTCTTTGTTTACAATTTTATTATTTGTTTACATTTTTATTATTTGTTTACATTTAGAGACTTTGTTTACGTTTGCAATCTTTGGTTACATTTAGAGTCTTTGTTTATATTTCTAGTATTTGTTTACATTTAGTTTTGTTTACATTTGTAGTCGTTGTTTATATTTGTAGTATTTGTTTACTTTTAGTTTTGTTTACATTTGTAGTCTTTGTTTACATTTAGAGTGTTAGTTTACATTTGTAGTCTTTGTTTACATTTGTAGGCTTTGTTTACATATGTAGGCTTTGTTTACATTTAGAGTGTTTACATTTAGTCCCTTTGTTTACATTTGTAGTCTTTGTTTACATTTTTAGCCTTTGTTTACATTTAGATTCTTTGTTTTTATTTTTAGACTTTGTTTATATTTAGATTCTGTTTACATTTGTAGTCCTTGTTTATACCCAGAGTTTTTTATTACATTTAGAGTCTTTGTTTACATTTAGAGTTTTTGTTTACGTTTGCAGTCTTTGTTTACATTTGTAGTCTTTGTTTACATTTAGAGTGTTAGTTTACGTTTGTAGTTTTTGTTTACATTTGTAGTCTGTTTCTATTTAGAGTCTTTGTTTATATTTGTAGTCTTTGTTTACATTTGTAGTCTTTGTCTACATTTGTAATCTTTGTTTGCATTTAGAGTACTTCTTTATATTTAGAGTCTTTGTTTACGTTTGTAGTCTTTGTTTACATTTTTAGTCTTTGTTTTAATTTAGAGTCTGTTTACATTTTAAGTCTTTGTTTACATTTGTAGTCTTTATTTACATTTAAATTCTTTGTTTACATATGTAGACTTTGTATACATTTATAGTGTTTACATTTAGAGTCTTTGTTTACGTTTGCAGTCTTTGTTTACATTTGTAGTCTTTGTTTACATTTGTAGTCTGCTTACATTTAGATACTTTGTTTATATTTAGAGGCTTTGTTTACATTTGTTGTCTGTTTACATTTAGAGTCTGTTTACATTTGTAGTCCTTGTTTGCACCTAGAGTCCTTGTTTATACCCAGAGTTTTTTATTACATTTAGAGTCTTTGTTTACATTTTTATTATTTGTTTACATTTGTTGCTTTTTTTACACTTAGAGTCCTTGTTGACACCAAGAGTTTTTGGTTACATTTAGAGTCTTTGTTTATATTTCTATTATTTGTTTACATTTAGTTTTGTTTACATTTGTAATCGTTGTTTATATTTGTAGTATTTGTAGCTTTTAGTTTTGTTTACATTTGTAGTCTTTGTTTACAATTTTATTCTTTGTTTACATTTAGAGTTCCATTTAGTGTCTTTGTTTACATTTGTAGTCTTTGTTTACATATAGCGCGTTTGTTTACATTTAGAGCCTTTGTTTACATTTTTAGTCTTTGTTTACATTTTTAGCCTTTGTTTACATTTAGAGTCTTTGGTTTTATTTTTAGGCTTTGTTTACATTTAGAGTCTGTTTACATTTGTAGTCCTTGTTTACACCTAGAGTCCTTGTTTATACCCAGAGTTTTTTATTACATTTAGAGTCTTTGTTTACAATTTTATTATTTGTTTACATTTTTATTATTTGTTTACATTTAGAGACTTTGTTTACGTTTGCAATCTTTGGTTACATTTAGAGTCTTTGTTTATATTTCTAGTATTTGTTTACATTTAGTTTTGTTTACATTTGTAGTCGTTGTTTATATTTGTAGTATTTGTTTACTTTTAGTTTTGTTTACATTTGTAGTCTTTGTTTACATTTAGAGTGTTAGTTTACATTTGTAGTCTTTGTTTACATTTGTAGGCTTTGTTTACATATGTAGGCTTTGTTTACATTTAGAGTGTTTACATTTAGTCCCTTTGTTTACATTTGTAGTCTTTGTTTACATTTTTAGCCTTTGTTTACATTTAGATTCTTTGTTTTTATTTTTAGACTTTGTTTATATTTAGATTCTGTTTACATTTGTAGTCCTTGTTTATACCCAGAGTTTTTTATTACATTTAGAGTCTTTGTTTACATTTAGAGTTTTTGTTTACGTTTGCAGTCTTTGTTTACATTTGTAGTCTTTGTTTACATTTAGAGTGTTAGTTTACGTTTGTAGTTTTTGTTTACATTTGTAGTCTGTTTCTATTTAGAGTCTTTGTTTATATTTGTAGTCTTTGTTTACATTTGTAGTCTTTGTCTACATTTGTAATCTTTGTTTGCATTTAGAGTACTTCTTTATATTTAGAGTCTTTGTTTACGTTTGTAGTCTTTGTTTACATTTTTAGTCTTTGTTTTAATTTAGAGTCTGTTTACATTTTAAGTCTTTGTTTACATTTGTAGTCTTTATTTACATTTAAATTCTTTGTTTACATATGTAGACTTTGTATACATTTATAGTGTTTACATTTAGAGTCTTTGTTTACGTTTGCAGTCTTTGTTTACATTTGTAGTCTTTGTTTACATTTGTAGTCTGCTTACATTTAGATACTTTGTTTATATTTAGAGGCTTTGTTTACATTTGTTGTCTGTTTACATTTAGAGTCTGTTTACATTTGTAGTCCTTGTTTGCACCTAGAGTCCTTGTTTATACCCAGAGTTTTGTATTACATTTAGAGTCTTTGTTTACATTTTTATTATTTGTTTACATTTGTTGCTTTTTTTACACTTAGAGTCCTTGTTGACACCAAGAGTTTTTGGTTACATTTAGAGTCTTTGTTTATATTTCTATTATTTGTTTACATTTAGTTTTGTTTACATTTGTAATCGTTGTTTATATTTGTAGTATTTGTAGCTTTTAGTTTTGTTTACATTTGTAGTCTTCGTTTACAATTTTATTCTTTGTTTACATTTAGAGTTCCATTTAGTGTCTTTGTTTACATTTGTAGTCTTTGTTTACATATAGCGCGTTTGTTTACATTTAGAGCCTTTGTTTACATTTTTAGTCTTTGTTTACATTTTTAGCCTTTGTTTACATTTAGAGTCTTTGGTTTTATTTTTAGGCTTTGTTTACATTTAGAGTATGTTTACATTTGTAGTCCTTGTTTACACCTAGAGTCCTTGTTTATACCCAGAGTTTTTTATTACATTTAGAGTCTTTGTTTACATTTTTATTATTTGTTTACATTTTTATTATTTGTTTACATTTAGAGACATTGTTTACGTTTGCAATCTTTGCTTACATTTAGAGTCATTGTTTATATTTCTAGTATTTGTTTACATTTAGTTTTGTTTACATTTGTAGTCGTTGTTTATATTTGTAGTATTTGTTTACTTTTAGTTTTGTTTACATTTGTAGTCTTTGTTTACATTTAGAGTGTTAGTTAACGTTTGTAGTTTTTGTTTACATTTGTAGTCTGTTTCCATTTAGAGTCTTTGTTTACATTTGTATCCTTTGTTTACATTTGTAGTCTTTGTTTACATATGTAGGCTTTGTTAACATTTAGAGTGTTTACATTTAGTCCCTTTGTTTACATTTGTAGTCTTTGTTTACATTTTTATTCTTTGTTTACATTTAGAGTTTCATTTAGAGTCTTTGTTTACATATAGCGCGTTTGTTTACATTTAGAGCCTTTGTTTACATTTTTAGTCTTTGTTTACATTTTTAGCCTTTGTTTACATTTAGAGTCTTTGTTTTTGTTTTTAGGCTTTGTTTTCATTTAGAGTCTGTTTACATTTGTAGTCCTTGTTTACACCTAGAGTCCTTGTTTATACCCAGAGTTTTTTATTACATTTAGAGTCTTTGTTTACATTTTTATTATTTGTTTACATTTGTAGTCCTTTTTTACACTTAGAGTCCTTGTTTACACGAAGAGTTTTTGGTTACATTTAGAGTCTTTGTTTATATTTCTATTATTTGTTTACATTTAGTTTTGTTTACATTTGTAATCGTTGTCTATATTTGTAACTTTTAGTTTTGTTTACATTTGTAGTCTTTGTTTACAATTTTATTCTTTGTTTACATTTAGAGTTCCATTTAGTGTCTTTGTTTACATTTGTAGTCTTTGTTTACATTTGTAGTCTTTGTTTACATTTGTAATCTTTCTTTACATTTAGAGACCTTCTTTACATTTAGAGTCTTTGTTTACAGTTGTAGCCTTTGTTTACATTTTTAGACTTTGTTTACATATAGAGTCTGTTTACATTTGTAGTCTTTGTTTACATTTAGGCCTATGTTTACATTTGCAGTCTTTGTTTACATTTAGAGTCTGTTTACATATGTAGTCTTTGTTTACATTTTTAGTCTGTTTGCATTTAGAGTCTGTTTTCATTTATAGTCTGTTTACATTTGTAGACTTTGTTTATATTTCGTGAGTTTGTTTACAGTTTGAGTCACTTAGCATTTGTGCTCTTTGTTTACATTTGTGTTCTTTGTTTACATTTGTAGTCTGCTTACATTTAGATACTTTGTTTATATTTAGAGGCTTTGTTTACATTTGTTGTCTGTTTACACTTAGAGTCTGTTTACGTTTGTAGTTTTTGTTTACGTTTAGTGTCTTTGTTTACATTTGTACTCTTTGTTTACTGTTGTAGACTTTCTTAACATTTATAGTCTTTGTTTACATTTGTATTCTTTGTTTAAATTTAGAGACTTTGTTGACATTTAGAGTCCGTTTATATTTGTAGTCTTTGTTTACATTTAGAGAGATTGTTTACATGCAGAGTTTTTGTTTACATTTGTAGTCCTTGTTTACACTTGTAGTCTTTGTTTACATTTAGACTTTGTTTATATTTAGAGACTTTGTTTACATTTGTAGTCCTTTTTTACACCTAGAGTCCTTGTTTACACCAAGAGTTTTTGGTTACATTTAGAGTCTTTGTTTATATTTCTATTATTTGTTTACATTTAGTTTTGTTTACATTTGTAATCGTTGTTTATATTTGTAGTATTTGTTACTTTTAGTTTTGTTTACATTTGTAGTCTTTGTTTACATTTTTATTCTTTGTTTACATTTAGAGTTCCATTTAGTGTCTTTGTTTACATTTGTAGTCTTTGTTTACATATAGCGCGTTTGTTTACATTTAGAGCCTTTGTTTACATTTTTAGTCTTTGTTTACATTTTTAGCCTTTGTTTACATTTAGAGTCTTTGGTTTTATTTTTAGGCTTTGTTTACATTTAGAGTCTGTTTACATTTGTAGTCCTTGTTTACACCTAGAGTCCTTGTTTATACCCAGAGTTTTTTATTACATTTAGAGTCTTTGTTTACAATTTTATTATTTGTTTACATTTTTATTATTTGTTTACATTTAGAGACTTTGTTTACGTTTGCAATCTTTGGTTACATTTAGAGTCTTTGTTTATATTTCTAGTATTTGTTTACATTTAGTTTTGTTTACATTTGTAGTCGTTGTTTATATTTGTAGTATTTGTTTACTTTTAGTTTTGTTTACATTTGTAGTCTTTGTTTACATTTAGAGTGTTAGTTTACATTTGTAGTCTTTGTTTACATTTGTAGGCTTTGTTTACATATGTAGGCTTTGTTTACATTTAGAGTGTTTACATTTAGTCCCTTTGTTTACATTTGTAGTCTTTGTTTACATTTTTAGCCTTTGTTTACATTTAGATTCTTTGTTTTTATTTTTAGACTTTGTTTATATTTAGATTCTGTTTACATTTGTAGTCCTTGTTTATACCCAGAGTTTTTTATTACATTTAGAGTCTTTGTTTACATTTAGAATTTTTGTTTACGTTTGCAGTCTTTGTTTACATTTGTAGTCTTTGTTTACATTTAGAGTGTTAGTTTACGTTTGTAGTTTTTGTTTACATTTGTAGTCTGTTTCTATTTAGAGTCTTTGTTTATATTTGTAGTCTTTGTTTACATTTGTAGTCTTTGTCTACATTTGTAATCTTTGTTTGCATTTAGAGTACTTCTTTATATTTAGAGTCTTTGTTTACGTTTGTAGTCTTTGTTTACATTTTTAGTCTTTGTTTTAATTTAGAGTCTGTTTACATTTTAAGTCTTTGTTTACATTTGTAGTCTTTATTTACATTTAAATTCTTTGTTTACATATGTAGACTTTGTATACATTTATAGTGTTTACATTTAGAGTCTTTGTTTACGTTTGCAGTCTTTGTTTACATTTGTAGTCTTTGTTTACATTTGTAGTCTGCTTACATTTAGATACTTTGTTTATATTTAGAGGCTTTGTTTACATTTGTTGTCTGTTTACATTTAGAGTCTGTTTACATTTGTAGTCCTTGTTTGCACCTAGAGTCCTTGTTTATACCCAGAGTTTTTTATTACATTTAGAGTCTTTGTTTACATTTTTATTATTTGTTTACATTTGTTGCTTTTTTTACACTTAGAGTCCTTGTTGACACCAAGAGTTTTTGGTTACATTTAGAGTCTTTGTTTATATTTCTAGTATTTGTTTACATTTAGTTTTGTTTACATTTGTAATCGTTGTTTATATTTGTAGTATTTGTAGCTTTTAGTTTTGTTTACATTTGTAGTCTTTGTTTACAATTTTATTCTTTGTTTACATTTAGAGTTCCATTTAGTGTCTTTGTTTACATTTGTAGTCTTTGTTTACATATAGCGCGTTTGTTTACATTTAGAGCCTTTGTTTACATTTTTAGTCTTTGTTTACATTTTTAGCCTTTGTTTACATTTAGAGTCTTTGGTTTTATTTTTAGGCTTTGTTTACATTTAGAGTCTGTTTACATTTGTAGTCCTTGTTTACACCTAGAGTCCTTGTTTATACCCAGAGTTTTTTATTACATTTAGAGTCTTTGTTTACAATTTTATTATTTGTTTACATTTTTATTATTTGTTTACATTTAGAGACTTTGTTTACGTTTGCAATCTTTGGTTACATTTAGAGTCTTTGTTTATATTTCTAGTATTTGTTTACATTTAGTTTTGTTTACATTTGTAGTCGTTGTTTATATTTGTAGTATTTGTTTACTTTTAGTTTTGTTTACATTTGTAGTCTTTGTTTACATTTAGAGTGTTAGTTTACATTTGTAGTCTTTGTTTACATTTGTAGGCTTTGTTTACATATGTAGGCTTTGTTTACATTTAGAGTGTTTACATTTAGTCCCTTTGTTTACATTTGTAGTCTTTGTTTACATTTTTAGCCTTTGTTTACATTTAGATTCTTTGTTTTTATTTTTAGACTTTGTTTATATTTAGATTCTGTTTACATTTGTAGTCCTTGTTTATACCCAGAGTTTTTTATTACATTTAGAGTCTTTGTTTACATTTAGAGTTTTTGTTTACGTTTGCAGTCTTTGTTTACATTTGTAGTCTTTGTTTACATTTAGAGTGTTAGTTTACGTTTGTAGTTTTTGTTTACATTTGTAGTCTGTTTCTATTTAGAGTCTTTGTTTATATTTGTAGTCTTTGTTTACATTTGTAGTCTTTGTCTACATTTGTAATCTTTGTTTGCATTTAGAGTACTTCTTTATATTTAGAGTCTTTGTTTACGTTTGTAGTCTTTGTTTACATTTTTAGTCTTTGTTTTAATTTAGAGTCTGTTTACATTTTAAGTCTTTGTTTACATTTGTAGTCTTTATTTACATTTAAATTCTTTGTTTACATATGTAGACTTTGTATACATTTATAGTGTTTACATTTAGAGTCTTTGTTTACGTTTGCAGTCTTTGTTTACATTTGTAGTCTTTGTTTACATTTGTAGTCTGCTTACATTTAGATACTTTGTTTATATTTAGAGGCTTTGTTTACATTTGTTGTCTGTTTACATTTAGAGTCTGTTTACATTTGTAGTCCTTGTTTGCACCTAGAGTCCTTGTTTATACCCAGAGTTTTTTATTACATTTAGAGTCTTTGTTTACATTTTTATTATTTGTTTACATTTGTTGCTTTTTTTACACTTAGAGTCCTTGTTGACACCAAGAGTTTTTGGTTACATTTAGAGTCTTTGTTTATATTTCTATTATTTGTTTACATTTAGTTTTGTTTACATTTGTAATCGTTGTTTATATTTGTAGTATTTGTAGCTTTTAGTTTTGTTTACATTTGTAGTCTTTGTTTACAATTTTATTCTTTGTTTACATTTAGAGTTCCATTTAGTGTCTTTGTTTACATTTGTAGTCTTTGTTTACATATAGCGCGTTTGTTTACATTTAGAGCCTTTGTTTACATTTTTAGTCTTTGTTTACATTTTTAGCCTTTGTTTACATTTAGAGTCTTTGGTTTTATTTTTAGGCTTTGTTTACATTTAGAGTATGTTTACATTTGTAGTCCTTGTTTACACCTAGAGTCCTTGTTTATACCCAGAGTTTTTTATTACATTTAGAGTCTTTGTTTACATTTTTATTATTTGTTTACATTTTTATTATTTGTTTACATTTAGAGACTTTGTTTACGTTTGCAATCTTTGCTTACATTTAGAGTCTTTGTTTATATTTCTAGTATTTGTTTACATTTAGTTTTGTTTACATTTGTAGTCGTTGTTTATATTTGTAGTATTTGTTTACTTTTAGTTTTGTTTACATTTGTAGTCTTTGTTTACATTTAGAGTGTTAGTTTACGTTTGTAGTTTTTGTTTACATTTGTAGTCTGTTTCCATTTAGAGTCTTTGTTTACATTTGTATCCTTTGTTTACATTTGTAGTCTTTGTTTACATATGTAGGCTTTGTTTACATTTAGAGTGTTTACATTTAGTCCCTTTGTTTACATTTGTAGTCTTTGTTTACATTTTTATTCTTTGTTTACATTTAGAGTTTCATTTAGAGTCTTTGTTTACATATAGCGCGTTTGTTTACATTTAGAGCCTTTGTTTACATTTTTAGTCTTTGTTTACATTTTTAGCCTTTGTTTACATTTAGAGTCTTTGTTTTTGTTTTTAGGCTTTGTTTTCATTTAGAGTCTGTTTACATTTGTAGTCCTTGTTTACACCTAGAGTCCTTGTTTATACCCAGAGTTTTTTATTACATTTAGAGTCTTTGTTTACATTTTTATTATTTGTTTACATTTGTAGTCCTTTTTTACACTTAGAGTCCTTGTTTACACGAAGAGTTTTTGGTTACATTTAGAGTCTTTGTTTATATTTCTATTATTTGTTTACATTTAGTTTTGTTTACATTTGTAATCGTTGTCTATATTTGTAACTTTTAGTTTTGTTTACATTTGTAGTCTTTGTTTACAATTTTATTCTTTGTTTACATTTAGAGTTCCATTTAGTGTCTTTGTTTACATTTGTAGTCTTTGTTTACATTTGTAGTCTTTGTTTACATTTGTAATCTTTCTTTACATTTAGAGACCTTCTTTACATTTAGAGTCTTTGTTTACAGTTGTAGCCTTTGTTTACATTTTTAGACTTTGTTTACATATAGAGTCTGTTTACATTTGTAGTCTTTGTTTACATTTAGGCCTATGTTTACATTTGCAGTCTTTGTTTACATTTAGAGTCTGTTTACATATGTAGTCTTTGTTTACATTTTTAGTCTGTTTGCATTTAGAGTCTGTTTTCATTTATAGTCTGTTTACATTTGTAGACTTTGTTTATATTTCGTGAGTTTGTTTACAGTTTGAGTCACTTAGCATTTGTGCTCTTTGTTTACATTTGTATTCTTTGTTTACATTTGTAGTCTGCTTACATTTAGATACTTTGTTTATATTTAGAGGCTTTGTTTACATTTGTTGTCTGTTTACACTTAGAGTCTGTTTACGTTTGTAGTTTTTGTTTACGTTTAGTGTCTTTGTTTACATTTGTACTCTTTGTTTACAGTTGTAGACTTTCTTAACATTCATACTCTTTGTTTACATTTGTATTCTTTGTTTAAATTTAGAGACTTTGTTGACATTTAGAGTCCGTTTATATTTGTAGTCTTTGTTTACATTTAGAGAGATTGTTTACATGCAGAGTTTTTGTTTACATTTGTAGTCCTTGTTTACACTTGTAGTCTTTGTTTACATTTAGACTTTGTTTATATTTAGAGACTTTGTTTACATTTGTAGTCCTTTTTTACACCTAGATTCCTTGTTTACACCAAGAGTTTTTGGTTACATTTAGAGTCTTTGTTTATATTTCTATTATTTGTTTAAATTTAGTTTTGTTTACATTTGTAATCGTTGTTTATATTTGTAGTATTTGTTACTTTTAGTTTTGTTTACATTTGTAGTCTTTGTTTACATTTTTATTCTTTGTTTACATTTAGAGTTCCATTTAGTGTCTTTGTTTACATTTGTAGTCTTTGTTTACATATAGCGCGTTTGTTTACATTTAGAGCCTTTGTTTACATTTTTAGTCTTTGTTTACATTTTTAGCCTTTGTTTACATTTAGAATCTTTGGTTTTATTTTTAGGCTTTGTTTACATTTAGAGTCTGTTTACATTTGTAGTCCTTGTTTACACCTAGAGTCCTTGTTTATACCCAGAGTTTTTTATTACATTTAGAGTCTTTGTTTACAATTTTATTATTTGTTTACATTTTTATTATTTGTTTACATTTAGAGACTTTGTTTACGTTTGCAATCTTTGGTTACATTTAGAGTCTTTGTTTATATTTCTAGTATTTGTTTACATTTAGTTTTGTTTACATTTGTAGTCGTTGTTTATATTTGTAGTATTTGTTTACTTTTAGTTTTGTTTACATTTGTAGTCTTTGTTTACATTTAGAGTGTTAGTTTACGTTTGTAGTTTTTGTTTACATTTGTAGTCTGTTTCCATTTAGAGTCTTTGTTTACATTTGTAGTCTTTGTTTACATTTGTAGGCTTTGTTTACATATGTAGGCTTTGTTTACATTTAGAGTGTTTACATTTAGTCCCTTTGTTTACATTTGTAGTCTTTGTTTACATTTTTAGCCTTTGTTTACATTTAGAGGCTTTGTTTTTATTTTTAGACATTGTTTATATTTAGATTCTGTTTACATTTGTAGTCCTTGTTTATACCCAGAGTTTTTTATTACATTTAGAGTCTTTGTTTACATTTAGAGTTTTTGTTTACGTTTGCAGTCTTTGTTTACATTTGTAGTCTTTGTTTACATTTAGAGTGTTAGTTTACGTTTGTAGTTTTTGTTTACATTTGTAGTCTTTGTTTACATTTGTAATCTTTGTTTGCATTTAGAGAACTTCTTTATATTTAGAGTCTTTGTTTACGTTTGTAGTCTTTGTTTACATTTTTAGTCTTTGTTTTAATTTAGAGTCTGTTTACATTTTAAGTCTTTGTTTACATTTGTAGTCTTTATTTACATTTAAATTCTTTGTTTACATATGTAGACTTTGTATACATTTATAGTGTTTACATTTAGAGTCTTTGTTTACGTTTGCAGTCTTTGTTTACATTTGTAGTCTTTGTTTACATTTGTAGTCTGCTTACATTTAGATACTTTGTTTATATTTAGAGGCTTTGTTTACATTTGTTGTCTGTTTACACTTAGAGTCTGTTTACGTTTGTAGTTTTTGTTTACGTTTAGTGTCTTTGTTTACATTTGTAGTCTTTGTTTACAGTTGTAGACTTTCTTAACATTTATAGTCTTTGTTTACATTTGTATTCTTTGTTTAAATTTAGAGACTTTGTTGACATTTAGAGTCCGTTTATATTTGTAGTCTTTGTTTACATTTAGAGAGATTGATTACATGTAGAGTTTTTGTTTACATTTGTAGTCCTTGTTTAAACTTGTAGTCTTTGTTTACATTTAGTCTTTGTTTATATTTAGAGACTTTGTTTACATTTGTAGTCCTTTTTTAAACCTAGAGTCCCATTTTGTGTCTTTGTTTACATTTTTATTCTTTGTTTACATTTAGAGTTTCATTTAGAGTCTTTGTTTACATATAGCGCGTTTGTTTACATTTAGAGCCTTTGTTTACATTTTTAGTCTTTGTTTACATTTTTAGCCTTTGTTTACATTTAGAGTCTTTGTTTTTATTTTTAGCTTTGTTTACATTTAGAGTCTGTTTACATTTGTAGTCCTTGTTTACACCTAGAGTTTTTTATTACATTTAGAGACTTTGTTTACGTTTGCAATTTTTGGTTACATTTAGAGTCTTTGTTTATATTTCTAGTATTTGTTTACGTTTAGTTTTGTTTACATTTGTAGTCGTTGTTTATATTTGTAGTATTTGTTTACTTTTAGTTTTGTTTACATTTGTAGTCTTTGTTTACATTTAGAGTGTTAGTTTACGTTTGTAGTTTTTGTTTACATTTGTAGTCTGTTTCCATTTAGAGTGTTTGTTTACATTTGTAGTCTTTGTTTACATTTGTAGTCTTTGTTTACATATGTAGGATTTGTTTACATTTAGAGTGTTTACATTTAGTCCCTTTGTTTACATTTGTAGTCTTTGTTTACATTTTTAGCCTTTGTTTACATTTAGAGTTTCATTTAGAGTCTTTGTTTACATATAGCGCGTTTGTTTACATTTAGAGCCTTTGTTTACATTTTTAGTCTATGTTTACATTTTTAGCCTTTGTTTACATTTAGAGTCTGTTTTTGTTTTTAGGCTTTGTTTACATTTAGAGTCTGTTTACATTTGTAGTCCTTGTTTACACCTAGAGTCCTTGTTTATACCCAGAGTTTTTTATTACATTTAGAGTCTTTGTTTACATTTTTATTATTTGTTTACATTTGTAGTCCTTTTTTACACTTAGAGTCCTTGTTTACACCAAGAGTTTTTGGTTACATTTAGAGTCTTTGTTTATATTTCTATTATTTTTTTACATTTAGTTTTGTTTACATTTGTAATCGTTGTCTATATTTGTAGTATTTGTAACTTTTAGTTTTGTTTACATTTGTAGTCTTCGTTTACAATTTTATTCTTTGTTTACATTTAGAGTTCCATTTAGTGTCTTTGTTTACATTTGTAGTCTTTGTTTACATATAGCGCGTTTGTTTACATTTAGAGCCTTTGTTTACATTTTTAGTCTTTGTTTACATTTTTAGCCTTTGTTTACATTTAGAGTCTGGTTTTATTTTTAGGCTTTGTTTACATTTAGAGTATGTTTACATTTGTAGTCCTTGTTTACACCTAGAGTCCTTGTTTATACCCAGAGTTTTTTATTACATTTAGAGTCTTTGTTTACATTTTTATTATTTGTTTACATTTTTATTATTTGTTTACATTTAGAGACATTGTTTACGTTTGCAATCTTTGCTTACATTTAGAGTCATTGTTTATATTTCTAGTATTTGTTTACATTTAGTTTTGTTTACATTTGTAGTCGTTGTTTATATTTGTAGTATTTGTTTACTTTTAGTTTTGTTTACATTTGTAGTCTTTGTTTACATTTAGAGTGTTAGTTAACGTTTGTAGTTTTTGTTTACATTTGTAGTCTGTTTCCATTTAGAGTCTTTGTTTACATTTGTATCCTTTGTTTACATTTGTAGTCTTTGTTTACATATGTAGGCTTTGTTTACATTTAGAGTGTTTACATTTAGTCCCTTTGTTTACATTTGTAGTCTTTGTTTACATTTTTATTCTTTGTTTACATTTAGAGTTTCATTTAGAGTCTTTGTTTACATATAGCGCGTTTGTTTACATTTAGAGCCTTTGTTTACATTTTTAGTCTTTGTTTACATTTTTAGCCTTTGTTTACATTTAGAGTCTTTGTTTTTGTTTTTAGGCTTTGTTTTCATTTAGAGTCTGTTTACATTTGTAGTCCTTGTTTACACCTAGAGTCCTTGTTTATACCCAGAGTTTTTTATTACATTTAGAGTCTTTGTTTACATTTTTATTATTTGTTTACATTTGTAGTCCTTTTTTACACTTAGAGTCCTTGTTTACACGAAGAGTCTTTGTTTACATTTGTAGTCTTTGTTTACATTTGTAATCTTTGTTTGCATTTAGAGACCTTCTTTATATTTAGAGTCTTTGTTTACGTTTGTAGTCTTTGTTTACATTTTTAGTCTTGGTTTTAATTTAGAGTCTGTTTACTTTTAAGGTCTTTGTTTACATTTGTAGTCTTTATTTACATTTAAATTCTTTGTTTACATATGTAGTCTTTGTATACATTTATAGTGTTTACATTTAGAGTCTTTGTTTACGTTTGCAGTCTTTGTTTACATTTGTAGTCTTTGTCTACATTTAGAGTGTTAGTTTACGTTTGTAGTTTTTGTTTACATTTGTAGTCTGTTTTATTTAGAGTCTTTGCTTATATTTGTAGTCTTTGTTTACATTTGTAGTCTTTGTTTACATTTGTAATCTTTCTTTGAATTTAGAGACCTTCTTTACATTTAGAGTCTTTGTTTACATTTGTAGCCTTTGTTTACATTTTTAGACTTTGTTTACATTTTTAGACTTTGTTTACATATAGAGTCTTTGTTTACATTTGTAGTCTTTGTTTACATTTAGGTCTATGTTTACATTTGCAGTCTTTGTTTACATTTAGAGTCTGTTTATATATCTAGTCTTTGTTTTCATTTATAGTCTGTTTACATTTGTAGACTTTGTTTACATTTAGAGAGTTTGTTTACAGTTTGAGTCACTTATCATTTGTGCTCTTTGTTTACATTTGTATTCTTTGTTTACATTTGTAGTCTGCTTACATTTAGATACTTTGTTTATATTTAGAGGCTTTGTTTACATTTGTTGTCTGTTTACACTTAGAGTCTGTTTACGTTTGTAGTTTTTGTTTACGTTTAGTGTCTTTGTTTACATTTGCAGTCTTTGTTTACAGTTGTAGACTTTCTTAACATTTATAGTCTTTGTTTACATTTGTATTCTTTGTTTAAATTTAGAGACTTTGTTTACATTTAGAGAGATTGTTTACATGTAGAGTTTTTGTTTACATTTGTAGTCCTTGTTTACACTTGTAGTCTTTGTTTACATTTAGTCTTTGTTTATATTTAGAGACTTTGTTTACATTTGTAGTCCTTTTTTACACCTAGAGTCCCATTTTGTGTCTTTGTTTACATTTGTAGTCTTTGTTTACATTTTTATTCTTTGTTTACATTTAGAGTTTCATTTAGAGTGTTTGTTTACATATAGCGCGTTTGTTTACATTTAGAGCCTTTGTTTACATTTTTAGTCTTTGTTTTTGTTTTTAGGCTTTGTTTACATTTAGAGTCTGTTTACATTTTTAGTCTTTGTTTTTGTTTTTAGGCTTTGTTTACATTTAGAGTCTGTTTACATTTGTAGTCCTTGTTTACACCTAGAGTCCTTGTTTATACCCAGAGTTTTTTATTACATTTAGAGTCTTTGTTTACATTTTTATTATTTGTTTACATTTGTAATCCTTTTTTACACTTAGAGTCCTTGTTTACACCAAGAGTTTTTGGTTACATTTAGAGTCTTTGTTTATATTTCAATTATTTGTTTACATTTAGTTTTGTTTACATTTGTAATCGTTGTTTATATTTGTAGTATTTGTAACTTTTAGTTTTGTTTACATTTGTAGTCTTTGTTTACAATTTTATTCTTTGTTTACATTTAGAGTTCCATTTAGTGTCTTTGTTTACATTTGTAGTCTTTGTTTACATATAGCGCGTTTGTTTACATTTAGAGCCTTTGTTTACATTTTTAGTCTTTGTTTACATTTTTAGCCTTTGTTTACATTTAGAGTCTTTGGTTTTATTTTTAGGCTTTGTTTACATTTAGAGTCTGTTTACATTTGTAGTCCTTGTTTACACCTAGAGTCCTTGTTTATACCCAGAGTTTTTTATTACATTTAGAGTCTTTGTTTACATTTTTATTATTTGTTTACATTTAGAGATTGTTTACGTTTGAAATCTTTGGTTACATTTAGAGTCTTTGTTTATATTTCTAGTATTTGTTTACATTTAGTTTTGTTTACATTTGTAGTCGTTGTTTATATTTGTAGTATTTGTTTACTTTTAGTTTTGTTTACATTTGTAGTCTTTGTTTACATTAAGAGTGTTAGTTTACGTTTACATTTGTAGTCTGTTTCCATTTAGAGTCTTTGTTTACATTTGTAGTCTTTGTTTACATATGTAGGCTTTGTTTACATTTAGAGTGTTTACATTTAGTCCCTTTGTTTACATTTGTAGTCTATGTTTACATCTTTAGCCTTTGTTTACATTTAGAGTCTTTGTTTTTATTTTTAGACTTTGTTTATATTTAGAGTCTGTTTACATTTGTAGTCCTTGTTTATACCCAGAGTTTTTTTTTACATTTAGAGTCTTTGTTTACATTTTTATTATTTGTTTACATTTAGAGTTTTTGTTTACGTTTGCAGTCTTTGTTTACATTTGTAGTCTTTGTTTACATTTAGAGTGTTAGTTAACGTTTGTAGTTTTTGTTTACATTTGTAGTCTGTTTCTATTTAGAGTCTTTGTTTATATTTGTAGTCTTTGTTTACATTTGTAGTCTTTGTTTACATTTGTAATCTTTGTTTGCATTTAGAGACCTTCTTTATATTTAGAGTCTTTGTTTACGTTTGTAGTCTTTGTTTACATTTTTAGTCTTTGTTTTAATTTAGAGTCTGTTTACATTTAAGGTCTTTGTTTACATTTGTAGTCTTTATTTACATTTAAATTCTTTGTTTACATATGTAGTCTTTGTATACATTTATAGTGTTTACATTTAGAGTCTTTGTTTACGTTTGCAGTCTTTGTTTACATTTGTAGTCTTTGTCTACATTTAGAGTGTTAGTTTACGTTTGTAGTTTTTGTTTACATTTGTAGTCTGTTTTATTTAGAGTCTTTGCTTATATTTGTAGTCTTTGTTTACATTTGTGCTCTTTGTTTACATTTGTATTCTTTGTTTACATTTGTAGTCTGCTTACATTTAGATACTTTGTTTATATTTAGAGGCTTTGTTTACATTTGTTGTCTGTTTACACTTAGAGTCTGTTTACGTTTGTAGTTTTTGTTTACGTTTAGTGTCTTTGTTTACATTTGCAGTCTTTGTTTACAGTTGTAGACTTTCTTAACATTTATAGTCTTTGTTTACATTTGTATTCTTTGTTTAAATTTAGAGACTTTTTTGACATTTAGAGTCCGTTTATATTTGTAGTCTTTGTTTACATTTAGAGAGATTGTTTACATGTAGAGTTTTTGTTTACATTTGTAGTCCTTGTTTACACTTGTAGTCTTTGTTTACATTTAGTCTTTGTTTATATTTAGAGACTTTGTTTACATTTGTAGTCCTTTTTTACACCTAGAGTCCCATTTTGTGTCTTTGTTTACATTTGTAGTCTTTGTTTACATTTTTATTCTTTGTTTACATTTAGAGTTTCATTTAGAGTCTTTGTTTACATATAGCGCGTTTGTTTACATTTAGAGCCTTTGTTTACATTTTTAGTCTATGTTTACATTTTTAGCCTTTGTTTACATTTAGAGTCTGTTTTTGTTTTTAGGCTTTGTTTACATTTAGAGTCTGTTTACATTTGTAGTCCTTGTTTACACCTAGAGTCCTTGTTTATACCCAGAGTTTTTTATTACATTTAGAGTCTTTGTTTACATTTTTATTATTTGTTTACATTTGTAGTCCTTTTTTACACTTAGAGTCCTTGTTTACACCAAGAGTTTTTGGTTACATTTAGAGTCTTTGTTTATATTTCTATTATTTTTTTACATTTAGTTTTGTTTACATTTGTAATCGTTGTCTATATTTGTAGTATTTGTAACTTTTAGTTTTGTTTACATTTGTAGTCTTCGTTTACAATTTTATTCTTTGTTTACATTTAGAGTTCCATTTAGTGTCTTTGTTTACATTTGTAGTCTTTGTTTACATATAGCGCGTTTGTTTACATTTAGAGCCTTTGTTTACATTTTTAGTCTTTGTTTACATTTTTAGCCTTTGTTTACATTTAGAGTCTGGTTTTATTTTTAGGCTTTGTTTACATTTAGAGTATGTTTACATTTGTAGTCCTTGTTTACACCTAGAGTCCTTGTTTATACCCAGAGTTTTTTATTACATTTAGAGTCTTTGTTTACATTTTTATTATTTGTTTACATTTTTATTATTTGTTTACATTTAGAGACATTGTTTACGTTTGCAATCTTTGCTTACATTTAGAGTCATTGTTTATATTTCTAGTATTTGTTTACATTTAGTTTTGTTTACATTTGTAGTCGTTGTTTATATTTGTAGTATTTGTTTACTTTTAGTTTTGTTTACATTTGTAGTCTTTGTTTACATTTAGAGTGTTAGTTAACGTTTGTAGTTTTTGTTTACATTTGTAGTCTGTTTCCATTTAGAGTCTTTGTTTACATTTGTATCCTTTGTTTACATTTGTAGTCTTTGTTTACATATGTAGGCTTTGTTTACATTTAGAGTGTTTACATTTAGTCCCTTTGTTTACATTTGTAGTCTTTGTTTACATTTTTATTCTTTGTTTACATTTAGAGTTTCATTTAGAGTCTTTGTTTACATATAGCGCGTTTGTTTACATTTAGAGCCTTTGTTTACATTTTTAGTCTTTGTTTACATTTTTAGCCTTTGTTTACATTTAGAGTCTTTGTTTTTGTTTTTAGGCTTTGTTTTCATTTAGAGTCTGTTTACATTTGTAGTCCTTGTTTACACCTAGAGTCCTTGTTTATACCCAGAGTTTTTTATTACATTTAGAGTCTTTGTTTACATTTTTATTATTTGTTTACATTTGTAGTCCTTTTTTACACTTAGAGTCCTTGTTTACACGAAGAGTTTTTGGTTACATTTAGAGTCTTTGTTTATATTTCTATTATTTGTTTACATTTAGTTTTGTTTACATTTGTAATCGTTGTCTATATTTGTAACTTTTAGTTTTGTTTACATTTGTAGTCTTTGTTTACAATTATATTCTTTGTTTACATTTAGAGTTCCATTTAGTGTCTTTGTTTACATTTGTAGTCTTTGTTTACATTTGTAGTCTTTGTTTACATTTGTAATCTTTCTTTACATTTAGAGACCTTCTTTACATTTAGAGTCTTTGTTTACAGTTGTAGCCTTTGTTTACATTTTTAGACTTTGTTTACATATAGAGTCTGTTTACATTTGTAGTCTTTGTTTACATTTAGGCCTATGTTTACATTTGCAGTCTTTGTTTACATTTAGAGTCTGTTTACATATGTAGTCTTTGTTTACATTTTTAGTCTGTTTGCATTTAGAGTCTGTTTTCATTTATAGTCTGTTTACATTTGTAGACTTTGTTTATATTTCGTGAGTTTGTTTACAGTTTGAGTCACTTAGCATTTGTGCTCTTTGTTTACATTTGTATTCTTTGTTTACATTTGTAGTCTGCTTACATTTAGATACTTTGTTTATATTTAGAGGCTTTGTTTACATTTGTTGTCTGTTTACACTTAGAGTCTGTTTACGTTTGTAGTTTTTGTTTACGTTTAGTGTCTTTGTTTACATTTGTACTCTTTGTTTACAGTTGTAGACTTTCTTAACATTTATAGTCTTTGTTTACATTTGTATTCTTTGTTTAAATTTAGAGACTTTGTTGACATTTAGAGTCCGTTTATATTTGTAGTCTTTGTTTACATTTAGAGAGATTGTTTACATGCAGAGTTTTTGTTTACATTTGTAGTCCTTGTTTACACTTGTAGTCTTTGTTTACATTTAGACTTTGTTTATATTTAGAGACTTTGTTTACATTTGTAGTCCTTTTTTACACCTAGAGTCCTTGTTTACACCAAGAGTTTTTGGTTACATTTAGAGTCTTTGTTTATATTTCTATTATTTGTTTACATTTAGTTTTGTTTACATTTGTAATCGTTGTTTATATTTGTAGTATTTGTTACTTTTAGTTTTGTTTACATTTGTAGTCTTTGTTTACATTTTTATTCTTTGTTTACATTTAGAGTTCCATTTAGTGTCTTTGTTTACATTTGTAGTCTTTGTTTACATATAGCGCGTTTGTTTACATTTAGAGTCTTTGTTTTTATTTTTAGACTTTGTTTATATTTAGAGTCTGTTTACATTTGTAGTCCTTGTTTATACCCAGAGTTTTTTATTACATTTAGAGTCTTTGTTTACATTTTTATTATTTGTTTACATTTAGAGTTTTTGTTTACGTTTGCAGTCTTTGTTTACATTTGTAGTCTTTGTTTACATTTAGAGTGTTAGTTAACGTTTGTAGTTTTTGTTTACATTTGTAGTCTGTTTCTATTTAGAGTCTTTGTTTATATTTGTAGTCTTTGTTTACATTTGTAGTCTTTGTTTACATTTGTAATCTTTGTTTGCATTTAGAGACCTTCTTTATATTTAGAGTCTTTGTTTACGTTTGTAGTCTTTGTTTACATTTTTAGTCTTTGTTTTAATTTAGAGTCTGTTTACATTTAAGGTCTTTGTTTACATTTGTAGTCTTTATTTACATTTAAATTCTTTGTTTACATATGTAGTCTTTGTATACATTTATAGTGTTTACATTTAGAGTCTTTGTTTACGTTTGCAGTCTTTGTTTACATTTGTAGTCTTTGTCTACATTTAGAGTGTTAGTTTACGTTTGTAGTTTTTGTTTACATTTGTAGTCTGTTTTATTTAGAGTCTTTGCTTATATTTGTAGTCTATGTTTACATTTGTGCTCTTTGTTTACATTTGTATTCTTTGTTTACATTTGTAGTCTGCTTACATTTAGATACTTTGTTTATATTTAGAGGCTTTGTTTACATTTGTTGTCTGTTTACACTTAGAGTCTGTTTACGTTTGTAGTTTTTGTTTACGTTTAGTGTCTTTGTTTACATTTGCAGTCTTTGTTTACAGTTGTAGACTTTCTTAACATTTATAGTCTTTGTTTACATTTGTATTCTTTGTTTAAATTTAGAGACTTTTTTGACATTTAGAGTCCGTTTATATTTGTAGTCTTTGTTTACATTTAGAGAGATTGTTTACATGTAGAGTTTTTGTTTACATTTGTAGTCCTTGTTTACACTTGTAGTCTTTGTTTACATTTAGTCTTTGTTTATATTTAGAGACTTTGTTTACATTTGTAGTCCTTTTTTACACCTAGAGTCCCATTTTGTGTCTTTGTTTACATTTGTAGTCTTTGTTTACATTTTTATTCTTTGTTTACATTTAGAGTTTCATTTAGAGTCTTTGTTTACATATAGCGCGTTTGTTTACATTTAGAGCCTTTGTTTACATTTTTAGTCTATGTTTACATTTTTAGCCTTTGTTTACATTTAGAGTCTGTTTTTGTTTTTAGGCTTTGTTTACATTTAGAGTCTGTTTACATTTGTAGTCCTTGTTTACACCTAGAGTCCTTGTTTATACCCAGAGTTTTTTATTACATTTAGAGTCTTTGTTTACATTTTTATTATTTGTTTACATTTGTAGTCCTTTTTTACACTTAGAGTCCTTGTTTACACCAAGAGTTTTTGGTTACATTTAGAGTCTTTGTTTATATTTCTATTATTTTTTTACATTTAGTTTTGTTTACATTTGTAATCGTTGTCTATATTTGTAGTATTTGTAACTTTTAGTTTTGTTTACATTTGTAGTCTTCGTTTACAATTTTATTCTTTGTTTACATTTAGAGTTCCATTTAGTGTCTTTGTTTACATTTGTAGTCTTTGTTTACATATAGCGCGTTTGTTTACATTTAGAGCCTTTGTTTACATTTTTAGTCTTTGTTTACATTTTTAGCCTTTGTTTACATTTAGAGTCTGGTTTTATTTTTAGGCTTTGTTTACATTTAGAGTATGTTTACATTTGTAGTCCTTGTTTACACCTAGAGTCCTTGTTTATACCCAGAGTTTTTTATTACATTTAGAGTCTTTGTTTACATTTTTATTATTTGTTTACATTTTTATTATTTGTTTACATTTAGAGACATTGTTTACGTTTGCAATCTTTGCTTACATTTAGAGTCATTGTTTATATTTCTAGTATTTGTTTACATTTAGTTTTGTTTACATTTGTAGTCGTTGTTTATATTTGTAGTATTTGTTTACTTTTAGTTTTGTTTACATTTGTAGTCTTTGTTTACATTTAGAGTGTTAGTTAACGTTTGTAGTTTTTGTTTACATTTGTAGTCTGTTTCCATTTAGAGTCTTTGTTTACATTTGTATCCTTTGTTTACATTTGTAGTCTTTGTTTACATATGTAGGCTTTGTTTACATTTAGAGTGTTTACATTTAGTCCCTTTGTTTACATTTGTAGTCTTTGTTTACATTTTTATTCTTTGTTTACATTTAGAGTTTCATTTAGAGTCTTTGTTTACATATAGCGCGTTTGTTTACATTTAGAGCCTTTGTTTACATTTTTAGTCTTTGTTTACATTTTTAGCCTTTGTTTACATTTAGAGTCTTTGTTTTTGTTTTTAGGCTTTGTTTTCATTTAGAGTCTGTTTACATTTGTAGTCCTTGTTTACACCTAGAGTCCTTGTTTATACCCAGAGTTTTTTATTACATTTAGAGTCTTTGTTTACATTTTTATTATTTGTTTACATTTGTAGTCCTTTTTTACACTTAGAGTCCTTGTTTACACGAAGAGTTTTTGGTTACATTTAGAGTCTTTGTTTATATTTCTATTATTTGTTTACATTTAGTTTTGTTTACATTTGTAATCGTTGTCTATATTTGTAACTTTTAGTTTTGTTTACATTTGTAGTCTTTGTTTACAATTATATTCTTTGTTTACATTTAGAGTTCCATTTAGTGTCTTTGTTTACATTTGTAGTCTTTGTTTACATTTGTAATCTTTCTTTACATTTAGAGACCTTCTTTACATTTAGAGTCTTTGTTTACAGTTGTAGCCTTTGTTTACATTTTTAGACTTTGTTTACATATAGAGTCTGTTTACATTTGTAGTCTTTGTTTACATTTAGGCCTATGTTTACATTTGCAGTCTTTGTTTACATTTAGAGTCTGTTTACATATGTAGTCTTTGTTTACATTTTTAGTCTGTTTGCATTTAGAGTCTGTTTTCATTTATAGTCTGTTTACATTTGTAGACTTTGTTTATATTTCGTGAGTTTGTTTACAGTTTGAGTCACTTAGCATTTGTGCTCTTTGTTTACATTTGTATTCTTTGTTTACATTTGTAGTCTGCTTACATTTAGATACTTTGTTTATATTTAGAGGCTTTGTTTACATTTGTTGTCTGTTTACACTTAGAGTCTGTTTACGTTTGTAGTTTTTGTTTACGTTTAGTGTCTTTGTTTACATTTGTACTCTTTGTTTACAGTTGTAGACTTTCTTAACATTTATAGTCTTTGTTTACATTTGTATTCTTTGTTTAAATTTAGAGACTTTGTTGACATTTAGAGTCCGTTTATATTTGTAGTCTTTGTTTACATTTAGAGAGATTGTTTACATGCAGAGTTTTTGTTTACATTTGTAGTCCTTGTTTACACTTGTAGTCTTTGTTTACATTTAGACTTTGTTTATATTTAGAGACTTTGTTTACATTTGTAGTCCTTTTTTACACCTAGAGTCCTTGTTTACACCAAGAGTTTTTGGTTACATTTAGAGTCTTTGTTTATATTTCTATTATTTGTTTACATTTAGTTTTGTTTACATTTGTAATCGTTGTTTATATTTGTAGTATTTGTTACTTTTAGTTTTGTTTACATTTGTAGTCTTTGTTTACATTTTTATTCTTTGTTTACATTTAGAGTTCCATTTAGTGTCTTTGTTTACATTTGTAGTCTTTGTTTACATATAGCGCGTTTGTTTACATTTAGAGCCTTTGTTTACATTTTTAGTCTTTGTTTACATTTTTAGCCTTTGTTTACATTTAGAGTCTTTGGTTTTATTTTTAGGCTTTGTTTACATTTAGAGTCTGTTTACATTTGTAGTCCTTGTTTACACCTAGAGTCCTTGTTTATACCCAGAGTTTTTTATTACATTTAGAGTCTTTGTTTACAATTTTATTATTTGTTTACATTTTTATTATTTGTTTACATTTAGAGACTTTGTTTACGTTTGCAATCTTTGGTTACATTTAGAGTCTTTGTTTATATTTCTAGTATTTGTTTACATTTAGTTTTGTTTACATTTGTAGTCGTTGTTTATATTTGTAGTATTTGTTTACTTTTAGTTTTGTTTACATTTGTAGTCTTTGTTTACATTTAGAGTGTTAGTTTACATTTGTAGTCTTTGTTTACATTTGTAGGCTTTGTTTACATATGTAGGCTTTGTTTACATTTAGAGTGTTTACATTTAGTCCCTTTGTTTACATTTGTAGTCTTTGTTTACATTTTTAGCCTTTGTTTACATTTAGATTCTTTGTTTTTATTTTTAGACTTTGTTTATATTTAGATTCTGTTTACATTTGTAGTCCTTGTTTATACCCAGAGTTTTTTATTACATTTAGAGTCTTTGTTTACATTTAGAGTTTTTGTTTACGTTTGCAGTCTTTGTTTACATTTGTAGTCTTTGTTTACATTTAGAGTGTTAGTTTACGTTTGTAGTTTTTGTTTACATTTGTAGTCTGTTTCTATTTAGAGTCTTTGTTTATATTTGTAGTCTTTGTTTACATTTGTAGTCTTTGTCTACATTTGTAATCTTTGTTTGCATTTAGAGAACTTCTTTATATTTAGAGTCTTTGTTTACGTTTGTAGTCTTTGTTTACATTTTTAGTCTTTGTTTTAATTTAGAGTCTGTTTACATTTTAAGTCTTTGTTTACATTTGTAGTCTTTATTTACATTTAAATTCTTTGTTTACATATGTAGACTTTGTATACATTTATAGTGTTTACATTTAGAGTCTTTGTTTACGTTTGCAGTCTTTGTTTACATTTGTAGTCTTTGTTTACATTTGTAGTCTGCTTACATTTAGATACTTTGTTTATATTTAGAGGCTTTGTTTACATTTGTTGTCTGTTTACATTTAGAGTCTGTTTACATTTGTAGTCCTTGTTTGCACCTAGAGTCCTTGTTTATACCCAGAGTTTTTTATTACATTTAGAGTCTTTGTTTACATTTTTATTATTTGTTTACATTTGTTGCTTTTTTTACACTTAGAGTCCTTGTTGACACCAAGAGTTTTTGGTTACATTTAGAGTCTTTGTTTATATTTCTATTATTTGTTTACATTTAGTTTTGTTTACATTTGTAATCGTTGTTTATATTTGTAGTATTTGTAGCTTTTAGTTTTGTTTACATTTGTAGTCTTTGTTTACAATTTTATTCTTTGTTTACATTTAGAGTTCCATTTAGTGTCTTTGTTTACATTTGTAGTCTTTGTTTACATATAGCGCGTTTGTTTACATTTAGAGCCTTTGTTTACATTTTTAGTCTTTGTTTACATTTTTAGCCTTTGTTTACATTTAGAGTCTTTGGTTTTATTTTTAGGCTTTGTTTACATTTAGAGTATGTTTACATTTGTAGTCCTTGTTTACACCTAGAGTCCTTGTTTATACCCAGAGTTTTTTATTACATTTAGAGTCTTTGTTTACATTTTTATTATTTGTTTACATTTTTATTATTTGTTTACATTTAGAGACTTTGTTTACGTTTGCAATCTTTGCTTACATTTAGAGTCTTTGTTTATATTTCTAGTATTTGTTTACATTTAGTTTTGTTTACATTTGTAGTCGTTGTTTATATTTGTAGTATTTGTTTACTTTTAGTTTTGTTTACATTTGTAGTCTTTGTTTACATTTAGAGTGTTAGTTTACGTTTGTAGTTTTTGTTTACATTTGTAGTCTGTTTCCATTTAGAGTCTTTGTTTACATTTGTATCCTTTGTTTACATTTGTAGTCTTTGTTTACATATGTAGGCTTTGTTTACATTTAGAGTGTTTACATTTAGTCCCTTTGTTTACATTTGTAGTCTTTGTTTACATTTTTATTCTTTGTTTACATTTAGAGTTTCATTTAGAGTCTTTGTTTACATATAGCGCGTTTGTTTACATTTAGAGCCTTTGTTTACATTTTTAGTCTATGTTTACATTTTTAGCCTTTGTTTACATTTAGAGTCTTTGTTTTTGTTTTTAGGCTTTGTTTTCATTTAGAGTCTGTTTACATTTGTAGTCCTTGTTTACACCTAGAGTCCTTGTTTATACCCAGAGTTTTTTATTACATTTAGAGTCTTTGTTTACATTTTTATTATTTGTTTACATTTGTAGTCCTTTTTTACACTTAGAGTCCTTGTTTACACGAAGAGTTTTTGGTTACATTTAGAGTCTTTGTTTATATTTCTATTATTTGTTTACATTTAGTTTTGTTTACATTTGTAATCGTTGTCTATATTTGTAACTTTTAGTTTTGTTTACATTTGTAGTCTTTGTTTACAATTTTATTCTTTGTTTACATTTAGAGTTCCATTTAGTGTCTTTGTTTACATTTGTAGTCTTTGTTTACATTTGTAATCTTTCTTTACATTTAGAGACCTTCTTTACATTTAGAGTCTTTGTTTACAGTTGTAGCCTTTGTTTACATTTTTAGACTTTGTTTACATATAGAGTCTGTTTACATTTGTAGTCTTTGTTTACATTTAGGCCTATGTTTACATTTGCAGTCTTTGTTTACATTTAGAGTCTGTTTACATATGTAGTCTTTGTTTACATTTTTAGTCTGTTTGCATTTAGAGTCTGTTTTCATTTATAGTCTGTTTACATTTGTAGACTTTGTTTATATTTCGTGAGTTTGTTTACAGTTTGAGTCACTTAGCATTTGTGCTCTTTGTTTACATTTGTATTCTTTGTTTACATTTGTAGTCTGCTTACATTTAGATACTTTGTTTATATTTAGAGGCTTTGTTTACATTTGTTGTCTGTTTACACTTAGAGTCTGTTTACGTTTGTAGTTTTTGTTTACGTTTAGTGTCTTTGTTTACATTTGTACTCTTTGTTTACAGTTGTAGACTTTCTTAACATTCATACTCTTTGTTTACATTTGTATTCTTTGTTTAAATTTAGAGACATTGTTGTCATTTAGAGTCCGTTTATATTTGTAGTCTTTGTTTACATTTAGAGAGATTGTTTACATGCAGAGTTTTTGTTTACATTTGTAGTCCTTGTTTACACTTGTAGTCTTTGTTTACATTTAGACTTTGTTTATATTTAGAGACTTTGTTTACATTTGTAGTCCTTTTTTACACCTAGAGTCCTTGTTTACACCAAGAGTTTTTGGTTACATTTAGAGTCTTTGTTTATATTTCTATTATTTGTTTACATTTAGTTTTGTTTACATTTGTAATCGTTGTTTATATTTGTAGTATTTGTTACTTTTAGTTTTGTTTACATTTGTAGTCTTCGTTTACATTTTTATTCTTTGTTTACATTTAGAGTTCCATTTAGTGTCTTTGTTTACATTTGTAGTCTTTGTTTACATATAGCGCGTTTGTTTACATTTAGAGCCTTTGTTTACATTTTTAGTCTTTGTTTACATTTTTAGCCTTTGTTTACATTTAGAGTCTTTGGTTTTATTTTTAGGCTTTGTTTACATTTAGAGTCTGTTTACATTTGTAGTCCTTGTTTACACCTAGAGTCCTTGTTTATACCCAGAGTTTTTTATTACATTTAGAGTCTTTGTTTACAATTTTATTATTTGTTTACATTTTTATTATTTGTTTACATTTAGAGACTTTGTTTACGTTTGCAATCTTTGGTTACATTTAGAGTCTTTGTTTATATTTCTAGTATTTGTTTACATTTAGTTTTGTTTACATTTGTAGTCGTTGTTTATATTTGTAGTATTTGTTTACTTTTAGTTTTGTTTACATTTGTAGTCTTTGTTTACATTTAGAGTGTTAGTTTACGTTTGTAGTTTTTGTTTACATTTGTAGTCTGTTTCCATTTAGAGTCTTTGTTTACATTTGTATCCTTTGTTTACATTTGTAGTCTTTGTTTACATATGTAGGCTTTGTTTACATTTAGAGTGTTTACATTTAGTCCCTTTGTTTACATTTGTAGTCTTTGTTTACATTTTTATTCTTTGTTTACATTTAGAGTTTCATTTAGAGTCTTTGTTTACATATAGCGCGTTTGTTTACATTTAGAGCCTTTGTTTACATTTTTAGTCTTTGTTTACATTTTTAGCCTTTGTTTACATTTAGAGTCTTTGTTTTTGTTTTTAGGCTTTGTTTTCATTTAGAGTCTGTTTACATTTGTAGTCCTTGTTTACACCTAGAGTCCTTGTTTATACCCAGAGTTTTTTATTACATTTAGAGTCTTTGTTTACATTTTTATTATTTGTTTACATTTGTAGTCCTTTTTTACACTTAGAGTCCTTGTTTACACGAAGAGTTTTTGGTTACATTTAGAGTCTTTGTTTATATTTCTATTATTTGTTTACATTTAGTTTTGTTTACATTTGTAATCGTTGTCTATATTTGTAACTTTTAGTTTTGTTTACATTTGTAGTCTTTGTTTACAATTTTATTCTTTGTTTACATTTAGAGTTCCATTTAGTGTCTTTGTTTACATTTGTAGTCTTTGTTTACATTTGTAATCTTTCTTTACATTTAGAGACCTTCTTTACATTTAGAGTCTTTGTTTACAGTTGTAGCCTTTGTTTACATTTTTCGACTTTGTTTACATATAGAGTCTGTTTACATTTGTAGTCTTTGTTTACATTTAGGCCTATGTTTACATTTGCAGTCTTTGTTTACATTTAGAGTCTGTTTACATATGTAGTCTTTGTTTACATTTTTAGTCTGTTTGCATTTAGAGTCTGTTTTCATTTATAGTCTGTTTACATTTGTAGACTTTGTTTATATTTCGTGAGTTTGTTTACAGTTTGAGTCACTTAGCATTTGTGCTCTTTGTTTACATTTGTATTCTTTGTTTACATTTGTAGTCTGCTTACATTTAGATACTTTGTTTATATTTAGAGGCTTTGTTTACATTTGTTGTCTGTTTACACTTAGAGTCTGTTTACGTTTGTAGTTTTTGTTTACGTTTAGTGTCTTTGTTTACATTTGTACTCTTTGTTTACAGTTGTAGACTTTCTTAACATTCATACTCTTTGTTTACATTTGTATTCTTTGTTTAAATTTAGAGACATTGTTGTCATTTAGAGTCCGTTTATATTTGTAGTCTTTGTTTACATTTAGAGAGATTGTTTACATGCAGAGTTTTTGTTTACATTTGTAGTCCTTGTTTACACTTGTAGTCTTTGTTTACATTTAGACTTTGTTTATATTTAGAGACTTTGTTTACATTTGTAGTCCTTTTTTACACCTAGAGTCCTTGTTTACACCAAGAGTTTTTGGTTACATTTAGAGTCTTTGTTTATATTTCTATTATTTGTTTACATTTAGTTTTGTTTACATTTGTAATCGTTGTTTATATTTGTAGTATTTGTTACTTTTAGTTTTGTTTACATTTGTAGTCTTCGTTTACATTTTTATTCTTTGTTTACATTTAGAGTTCCATTTAGTGTCTTTGTTTACATTTGTAGTCTTTGTTTACATATAGCGCGTTTGTTTACATTTAGAGCCTTTGTTTACATTTTTAGTCTTTGTTTACATTTTTAGCCTTTGTTTACATTTAGAGTCTTTGGTTTTATTTTTAGGCTTTGTTTACATTTAGAGTCTGTTTACATTTGTAGTCCTTGTTTACACCTAGAGTCCTTGTTTATACCCAGAGTTTTTTATTACATTTAGAGTCTTTGTTTACAATTTTATTATTTGTTTACATTTTTATTATTTGTTTACATTTAGAGACTTTGTTTACGTTTGCAATCTTTGGTTACATTTAGAGTCTTTGTTTATATTTCTAGTATTTGTTTACATTTAGTTTTGTTTACATTTGTAGTCGTTGTTTATATTTGTAGTATTTGTTTACTTTTAGTTTTGTTTACATTTGTAGTCTTTGTTTACATTTAGAGTGTTAGTTTACGTTTGTAGTTTTTGTTTACATTTGTAGTCTGTTTCCATTTAGAGTCTTTGTTTACATTTGTATCCTTTGTTTACATTTGTAGTCTTTGTTTACATATGTAGGCTTTGTTTACATTTAGAGTGTTTACATTTAGTCCCTTTGTTTACATTTGTAGTCTTTGTTTACATTTTTATTCTTTGTTTACATTTAGAGTTTCATTTAGAGTCTTTGTTTACATATAGCGCGTTTGTTTACATTTAGAGCCTTTGTTTACATTTTTAGTCTTTGTTTACATTTTTAGCCTTTGTTTACATTTAGAGTCTTTGTTTTTGTTTTTAGGCTTTGTTTTCATTTAGAGTCTGTTTACATTTGTAGTCCTTGTTTACACCTAGAGTCCTTGTTTATACCCAGAGTTTTTTATTACATTTAGAGTCTTTGTTTACATTTTTATTATTTGTTTACATTTGTAGTCCTTTTTTACACTTAGAGTCCTTGTTTACACGAAGAGTTTTTGGTTACATTTAGAGTCTTTGTTTATATTTCTATTATTTGTTTACATTTAGTTTTGTTTACATTTGTAATCGTTGTCTATATTTGTAACTTTTAGTTTTGTTTACATTTGTAGTCTTTGTTTACAATTTTATTCTTTGTTTACATTTAGAGTTCCATTTAGTGTCTTTGTTTACATTTGTAGTCTTTGTTTACATTTGTAATCTTTCTTTACATTTAGAGACCTTCTTTACATTTAGAGTCTTTGTTTACAGTTGTAGCCTTTGTTTACATTTTTAGACTTTGTTTACATATAGAGTCTGTTTACATTTGTAGTCTTTGTTTACATTTAGGCCTATGTTTACATTTGCAGTCTTTGTTTACATTTAGAGTCTGTTTACATATGTAGTCTTTGTTTACATTTTTAGTCTGTTTGCATTTAGAGTCTGTTTTCATTTATAGTCTGTTTACATTTGTAGACTTTGTTTATATTTCGTGAGTTTGTTTACAGTTTGAGTCACTTAGCATTTGTGCTCTTTGTTTACATTTGTATTCTTTGTTTACATTTGTAGTCTGCTTACATTTAGATACTTTGTTTATATTTAGAGGCTTTGTTTACATTTGTTGTCTGTTTACACTTAGAGTCTGTTTACGTTTGTAGTTTTTGTTTACGTTTAGTGTCTTTGTTTACATTTGTACTCTTTGTTTACAGTTGTAGACTTTCTTAACATTTATAGTCTTTGTTTACATTTGTATTCTTTGTTTAAATTTAGAGACTTTGTTGACATTTAGAGTCCGTTTATATTTGTAGTCTTTGTTTACATTTAGAGAGATTGTTTACATGCAGAGTTTTTGTTTACATTTGTAGTCCTTGTTTACACTTGTAGTCTTTGTTTACATTTAGACTTTGTTTATATTTAGAGACTTTGTTTACATTTGTAGTCCTTTTTTACACCTAGAGTCCTTGTTTACACCAAGAGTTTTTGGTTACATTTAGAGTCTTTGTTTATATTTCTATTATTTGTTTACATTTAGTTTTGTTTACATTTGTAATCGTTGTTTATATTTGTAGTATTTGTTACTTTTAGTTTTGTTTACATTTGTAGTCTTTGTTTACATTTTTATTCTTTGTTTACATTTAGAGTTCCATTTAGTGTCTTTGTTTACATTTGTAGTCTTTGTTTACATATAGCGCGTTTGTTTACATTTAGAGCCTTTGTTTACATTTTTAGTCTTTGTTTACATTTTTAGCCTTTGTTTACATTTAGAGTCTTTGGTTTTATTTTTAGGCTTTGTTTACATTTAGAGTCTGTTTACATTTGTAGTCCTTGTTTACACCTAGAGTCCTTGTTTATACCCAGAGTTTTTTATTACATTTAGAGTCTTTGTTTACAATTTTATTATTTGTTTACATTTTTATTATTTGTTTACATTTAGAGACTTTGTTTACGTTTGCAATCTTTGGTTACATTTAGAATCTTTGTTTATATTTCTAGTATTTGTTTACATTTAGTTTTGTTTACATTTGTAGTCGTTGTTTATATTTGTAGTATTTGTTTACTTTTAGTTTTGTTTACATTTGTAGTCTTTGTTTACATTTAGAGTGTTAGTTTACATTTGTAGTCTTTGTTTACATTTGTAGGCTTTGTTTACATATGTAGGCTTTGTTTACATTTAGAGTGTTTACATTTAGTCCCTTTGTTTACATTTGTAGTCTTTGTTTACATTTTTAGCCTTTGTTTACATTTAGATTCTTTGTTTTTATTTTTAGACTTTGTTTATATTTAGATTCTGTTTACATTTGTAGTCCTTGTTTATACCCAGAGTTTTTTATTACATTTAGAGTCTTTGTTTACATTTAGAGTTTTTGTTTACGTTTGCAGTCTTTGTTTACATTTGTAGTCTTTGTTTACATTTAGAGTGTTAGTTTACGTTTGTAGTTTTTGTTTACATTTGTAGTCTGTTTCTATTTAGAGTCTTTGTTTATATTTGTAGTCTTTGTTTACATTTGTAGTCTTTGTCTACATTTGTAATCTTTGTTTGCATTTAGAGAACTTCTTTATATTTAGAGTCTTTGTTTACGTTTGTAGTCTTTGTTTACATTTTTAGTCTTTGTTTTAATTTAGAGTCTGTTTACATTTTAAGTCTTTGTTTACATTTGTAGTCTTTATTTACATTTAAATTCTTTGTTTACATATGTAGACTTTGTATACATTTATAGTGTTTACATTTAGAGTCTTTGTTTACGTTTGCAGTCTTTGTTTACATTTGTAGTCTTTGTTTACATTTGTAGTCTGCTTACATTTAGATACTTTGTTTATATTTAGAGGCTTTGTTTACATTTGTTGTCTGTTTACATTTAGAGTCTGTTTACATTTGTAGTCCTTGTTTGCACCTAGAGTCCTTGTTTATACCCAGAGTTTTTTATTACATTTAGAGTCTTTGTTTACATTTTTATTATTTGTTTACATTTGTTGCTTTTTTTACACTTAGAGTCCTTGTTGACACCAAGAGTTTTTGGTTACATTTAGAGTCTTTGTTTATATTTCTATTATTTGTTTACATTTAGTTTTGTTTACATTTGTAATCGTTGTTTATATTTGTAGTATTTGTAGCTTTTAGTTTTGTTTACATTTGTAGTCTTTGTTTACAATTTTATTCTTTGTTTACATTTAGAGTTCCATTTAGTGTCTTTGTTTACATTTGTAGTCTTTGTTTACATATAGCGCGTTTGTTTACATTTAGAGCCTTTGTTTACATTTTTAGTCTTTGTTTACATTTTTAGCCTTTGTTTACATTTAGAGTCTTTGGTTTTATTTTTAGGCTTTGTTTACATTTAGAGTCTGTTTACATTTGTAGTCCTTGTTTACACCTAGAGTCCTTGTTTATACCCAGAGTTTTTTATTACATTTAGAGTCTTTGTTTACAATTTTATTATTTGTTTACATTTTTATTATTTGTTTACATTTAGAGACTTTGTTTACGTTTGCAATCTTTGGTTACATTTAGAGTCTTTGTTTATATTTCTAGTATTTGTTTACATTTAGTTTTGTTTACATTTGTAGTCGTTGTTTATATTTGTAGTATTTGTTTACTTTTAGTTTTGTTTACATTTGTAGTCTTTGTTTACATTTAGAGTGTTAGTTTACGTTTGTAGTTTTTGTTTACATTTGTAGTCTGTTTCCATTTAGAGTCTTTGTTTACATTTGTAGTCTTTGTTTACATTTGTAGGCTTTGTTTACATATGTAGGCTTTGTTTACATTTAGAGTGTTTACATTTAGTCCCTTTGTTTACATTTGTAGTCTTTGTTTACATTTTTAGCCTTTGTTTACATTTAGAGGCTTTGTTTTTATTTTTAGACTTTGTTTATATTTAGATTCTGTTTACATTTGTAGTCCTTGTTTATACCCAGAGTTTTTTATTACATTTAGAATCTTTGTTTACATTTAGAGTTTTTGTTTACGTTTGCAGTCTTTGTTTACATTTGTAGTCTTTGTTTACATTTAGAGTGTTAGTTTACGTTTGTAGTTTTTGTTTACATTTGTAGTCTGTTTCTATTTAGAGTCTTTGTTTATATTTGTAGTCTTTGTTTACATTTGTAGTCTTTGTTTACATTTGTAATCTTTGTTTGCATTTAGAGAACTTCTTTATATTTAGAGTCTTTGTTTACGTTTGTAGTCTTTGTTTACATTTTTAGTCATTGTTTTAATTTAGAGTCTGTTTACATTTTAAGTCTTTGTTTACATTTGTAGTCTTTATTTACATTTAAATTCTTTGTTTACATATGTAGACTTTGTATACATTTATAGTGTTTACATTTAGAGTCTTTGTTTACGTTTGCAGTCTTTGTTTACATTTGTAGTCTTTGTTTACATTTGTAGTCTGCTTACATTTAGATACTTTGTTTATATTTAGAGGCTTTGTTTACATTTGTTGTCTGTTTACACTTAGAGTCTGTTTACGTTTGTAGTTTTTGTTTACGTTTAGTGTCTTTGTTTACATTTGTAGTCTTTGTTTACAGTTGTAGACTTTCTTAACATTTATAGTCTTTGTTTACATTTGTATTCTTTGTTTAAATTTAGAGACTTTGTTGACATTTAGAGTCCGTTTATATTTGTAGTCTTTGTTTACATTTAGAGAGATTGATTACATGTAGAGTTTTTGTTTACATTTGTAGTCCTTGTTTAAACTTGTAGTCTTTGTTTACATTTAGTCTTTGTTTATATTTAGAGACTTTGTTTACATTTGTAGTCCTTTTATACACCTAGAGTCCCATTTTGTGTCTTTGTTTACATTTTTATTCTTTGTTTACATTTAGAGTTTCATTTAGAGTCTTTGTTTACATATAGCGCGTTTGTTTACATTTAGAGCCTTTGTTTACATTTTTAGTCTTTGTTTACATTTTTAGCCTTTGTTTACATTTAGAGTCTTTGTTTTTGTTTTTAGGCTTTGTTTACATTTAGAGTCTGTTTACATTTGTAGTCCTTGTTTACACCTAGAGTCCTTGTTTACACCAAGAGATTTTGGTTACATTTAGAGTCTTTGTTTATATTTCTAGTATTTGTTTACATTTAGTTTTGTTTACATTTAGTTTTGCTTACATTTGTAGTCGTGGTTTATATTTGTAGTATTTGTTTACTTTTAGTTTTGTTTACATTTTTATTTTTTGTTTACATTTAGACTCCCATTTTGTATCTTTGTTTACATTTGTAGTCTTTGTTTACATTTTTATTCTTTGTTTACATTTAGAGTTTCATTTAGAGTCTTTGTTTACATATAGCGCGTTTGTTTACATATATAGCCTTTGTTTACATTTTTAGTCTTTGTTTACATTTTTAGCCTTTGTTTACATTTAGAGTCTTTGTTTTTATTTTTAGCTTTGTTTACATTTAGAGTCTGTTTACATTTGTAGTCCTTGTTTACACCTAGAGTTTTTTATTACATTTAGAGACTTTGTTTACGTTTGCAATCTTTGGTTACATTTAGAGTCTTTGTTTATATTTCTAGTATTTGTTTACGTTTAGTTTTGTTTACATTTGTAGTCGTTGTTTATATTTGTAGTATTTGTTTACTTTTAGTTTTGTTTACATTTGTAGTCTTTGTTTACATTTAGAGTGTTAGTTTACGTTTGTAGTTTTTGTTTACATTTGTAGTCTGTTTCCATTTAGAGTGTTTGTTTACATTTGTAGTCTTTGTTTACATTTGTAGTCTTTGTTTACATATGTAGGATTTGTTTACATTTAGAGTGTTTACATTTAGTCCCTTTGTTTACATTTGTAGTCTTTGTTTACATTTTCAGCCTTTGTTTACATTTAGAGTCTTTGTTTTTATTTTTAGACTTTGTTTATATTTAGCGTCTGTTTACATTTGTAGTCCTTGTTTATACCCAGAGTTTTTTATTACATTTAGAGTCTTTGTTTATATTTTTATTATTTGTTAACATTTAAAGTTTTTGTTTACGTTTGCAGTCTTTGTTTACATTTGTAGTCTTTGTTTACATTTAGAGTATTAGTTTACGTTTGTAGTTTTTGTTTACATTTGTAGTCTGTTTCTATTTAGAGTCTTTGTTTATATTTGTAGTCTTTGTTTACATTTGTAGTCTTTGTTTACATTTGTAATCTTTGTTTGCATTTAGAGACCTTTATATTTAGAGTCTTTGTTTACGTTTGTAGTCTATGTTTACATTTTTAGTCTTTGTTTTAATTTAGAGTCTGTTTACATTTAAGGTCTTTGTTTACATTTGTAGTCTTTATTTACATTTAAATTCTTTGTTTACATATGTAGTCTTTGTATACATTTATAGTGTTTACATTTAGAGTCTTTGTTTACGTTTGCAGTCTTTGTTTACATTTGTAGTCTTTGTCTACATTTAGAGTGTTAGTTTACGTTTGTAGTTTTTCTTTACATTTGTAGTCTGTTTTATTCAGAGTCTTTGCTTATATTTGTAGTCTTTGTTTACATTTGTAGTCTTTGTTTACATTTGTATTCTTTGTTTACATTTGTAGTCTGCTTACATTTAGATACTTTGTTTATATTTAGAGGCTTTGTTTACATTTGTTGTCTGTTTACACTTAGAGTCTGTTTACGTTTAGTGTCTTTGTTTACATTTGCAGTCTTTGTTTACAGTTGTAGACTTTCTTAACATTTATAGTCTTTGTTTACATTTGTATTCTTTGTTTAAATTTAGAGACTTTTTTGACATTTAGAGTCCGTTTATATTTGTAGTCTTTGTTTACATTTAGAGAGATTGTTTACATGTAGAGTTTTTGTTTACATTTGTAGTCCTTGTTTACACTTGTAGTCTTTGTTTACATTTAGTCTTTGTTTATATTTAGAGACTTTGTTTACATTTGTAGTCCTTTTTTACACCTAGAGTCCCATTTTGTGTCTGTTTACATTTGTAGTCTTTGTTTACATTTTTATTCTTTGTTTACATTTAGAGTTTCATTTAGAGTCTTTGTTTACATATAGCGCGTTTGTTTACATTTAGAGCCTTTGTTTACATTTTTAGTCTTTGTTTACATTTTTAGCCTTTGTTTACATTTAGAGTCTGTTTTTGTTTTTAGGCTTTGTTTACATTTAGAGTCTGTTTACATTTGTAGTCCTTGTTTACACCTAGAGTCCTTGTTTATACCCAGAGTTTTTTATTACATTTAGAGTCTTTGTTTACATTTTTATTATTTGTTTACATTTGTAGTCCTTTTTTACACTTAGAGTCCTTGTTTACACCAAGAGTTTTTGGTTACATTTAGAGTCTTTGTTTATATTTCTATTATTTGTTTACATTTAGTTTTGTTTACATTTGTAATCGTTGTCTATATTTGTAGTATTTGTAACTTTTAGTTTTGTTTACATTTGTAGTCTTCGTTTACATTTCTAGTCTTTGTTTACATTTAGAGTTTTAGTTTACGTTTGTAGTTTTTGTTTACATTTGTAGTCTGTTTCCATTTAGAGTTTTTGTTTATATTTGTAGTCTTTGTTTACATTTGTAGTTATTGTTTTCATTTAGAGTCTGTTTACATTTAAGGTCTTTGTTTACATTTGTAGTCTTTGTTTACATTTTTATTCTTTGTTTACATTTAGAGTTTCATTTAGTGTCTTTGTTTACATTTGTAGTCTGTGTTTACATATAGCGTATTTGTTTACATTTGTAGTCTTTGTTTACATATAGCGCGTTTGTTTACATTTAGAGCCTTTGTTTACATTTTTAGTCTTTGTTTACATTTTTAGCCTTTGTTTACATTTAGAGTCTTTGGTTTTATTTTTAGGCTTTGTTTACATTTAGAGTATGTTTACATTTGTAGTCCTTGTTTACACCTAGAGTCCTTGTTTATACCCAGAGTTTTTTATTACATTTAGAGTCTTTGTTTACATTTTTATTATTTGTTTACATTTTTATTATTTGTTTACATTTAGAGACTTTGTTTACGTTTGCAATCTTTGCTTACATTTAGAGTCTTTGTTTATATTTCTAGTATTTGTTTACATTTAGTTTTGTTTACATTTGTAGTCGTTGTTTATATTTGTAGTATTTGTTTACTTTTAGTTTTGTTTACATTTGTAGTCTTTGTTTACATTTAGAGTGTTAGTTTACGTTTGTAGTTTTTGTTTACATTTGTAGTCTGTTTCCATTTAGAGTCTTTGTTTACATTTGTATCCTTTGTTTACATTTGTAGTCTTTGTTTACATATGTAGGCTTTGTTTACATTTAGAGTGTTTACATTTAGTCCCTTTGTTTACATTTGTAGTCTTTGTTTACATTTTTATTCTTTGTTTACATTTAGAGTTTCATTTAGAGTCTTTGTTTACATATAGCGCGTTTGTTTACATTTAGAGCCTTTGTTTACATTTTTAGTCTTTGTTTACATTTTTAGCCTTTGTTTACATTTAGAGTCTTTGTTTTTGTTTTTAGGCTTTGTTTTCATTTAGAGTCTGTTTACATTTGTAGTCCTTGTTTACACCTAGAGTCCTTGTTTATACCCAGAGTTTTTTATTACATTTAGAGTCTTTGTTTACATTTTTATTATTTGTTTACATTTGTAGTCCTTTTTTACACTTAGAGTCCTTGTTTACACGAAGAGTTTTTGGTTACATTTAGAGTCTTTGTTTATATTTCTATTATTTGTTTACATTTAGTTTTGTTTACATTTGTAATCGTTGTCTATATTTGTAACTTTTAGTTTTGTTTACATTTGTAGTCTTTGTTTACAATTTTATTCTTTGTTTACATTTAGAGTTCCATTTAGTGTCTTTGTTTACATTTGTAGTCTTTGTTTACATTTGTAGTCTTTGTTTACATTTGTAATCTTTCTTTACATTTAGAGACCTTCTTTACATTTAGAGTCTTTGTTTACAGTTGTAGCCTTTGTTTACATTTTTAGACTTTGTTTACATATAGAGTCTGTTTACATTTGTAGTCTTTGTTTACATTTAGGCCTATGTTTACATTTGCAGTCTTTGTTTACATTTAGAGTCTGTTTACATATGTAGTCTTTGTTTACATTTTTAGTCTGTTTGCATTTAGAGTCTGTTTTCATTTATAGTCTGTTTACATTTGTAGACTTTGTTTATATTTCTTGAGTTTGTTTACAGTTTGAGTCACTTAGCATTTGTGCTCTTTGTTTACATTTGTATTCTTTGTTTACATTTGTAGTCTGCTTACATTTAGATACTTTGTTTATATTTAGAGGCTTTGTTTACATTTGTTGTCTGTTTACACTTAGAGTCTGTTTACGTTTGTAGTTTTTGTTTACGTTTAGTGTCTTTGTTTACATTTGTACTCTTTGTTTACAGTTGTAGACTTTCTTAACATTTATAGTCTTTGTTTACATTTGTATTCTTTGTTTAAATTTAGAGACTTTGTTGACATTTAGAGTCCGTTTATATTTGTAGTCTTTGTTTACATTTAGAGAGATTGTTTACATGCAGAGTTTTTGTTTACATTTGTAGTCCTTGTTTACACTTGTAGTCTTTGTTTACATTTAGACTTTGTTTATATTTAGAGACTTTGTTTACATTTGTAGTCCTTTTTTACACCTAGATTCCTTGTTTACACCAAGAGTTTTTGGTTACATTTAGAGTCTTTGTTTATATTTCTATTATTTGTTTAAATTTAGTTTTGTTTACATTTGTAATCGTTGTTTATATTTGTAGTATTTGTTACTTTTAGTTTTGTTTACATTTGTAGTCTTTGTTTACATTTTTATTCTTTGTTTACATTTAGAGTTCCATTTAGTGTCTTTGTTTACATTTGTAGTCTTTGTTTACATATAGCGCGTTTGTTTACATTTAGAGCCTTTGTTTACATTTTTAGTCTTTGTTTACATTTTTAGCCTTTGTTTACATTTAGAGTCTTTGGTTTTATTTTTAGGCTTTGTTTACATTTAGAGTCTGTTTACATTTGTAGTCCTTGTTTACACCTAGAGTCCTTGTTTATACCCAGAGTTTTTTATTACATTTAGAGTCTTTGTTTACAATTTTATTATTTGTTTACATTTTTATTATTTGTTTACATTTAGAGACTTTGTTTACGTTTGCAATCTTTGGTTACATTTAGAGTCTTTGTTTATATTTCTAGTATTTGTTTACATTTAGTTTTGTTTACATTTGTAGTCGTTGTTTATATTTGTAGTATTTGTTTACTTTTAGTTTTGTTTACATTTGTAGTCTTTGTTTACATTTAGAGTGTTAGTTTACGTTTGTAGTTTTTGTTTACATTTGTAGTCTGTTTCCATTTAGAGTCTTTGTTTACATTTGTAGTCTTTGTTTACATTTGTAGGCTTTGTTTACATATGTAGGCTTTGTTTACATTTAGAGTGTTTACATTTAGTCCCTTTGTTTACATTTGTAGTCTTTGTTTACATTTTTAGCCTTTGTTTACATTTAGAGGCTTTGTTTTTATTTTTAGACTTTGTTTATATTTAGATTCTGTTTACATTTGTAGTCCTTGTTTATACCCAGAGTTTTTTATTACATTTAGAGTCTTTGTTTACATTTAGAGTTTTTGTTTACGTTTGCAGTCTTTGTTTACATTTGTAGTCTTTGTTTACATTTAGAGTGTTAGTTTACGTTTGTAGTTTTTGTTTACATTTGTAGTCTGTTTCTATTTAGAGTCTTTGTTTATATTTGTAGTCTTTGTTTACATTTGTAGTCTTTGTTTACATTTGTAATCTTTGTTTGCATTTAGAGAACTTCTTTATATTTAGAGTCTTTGTTTACGTTTGTAGTCTTTGTTTACATTTTTAGTCTTTGTTTTAATTTAGAGTCTGTTTACATTTTAAGTCTTTGTTTACATTTGTAGTCTTTATTTACATTTAAATTCTTTGTTTACATATGTAGACTTTGTATACATTTATAGTGTTTACATTTAGAGTCTTTGTTTACGTTTGCAGTCTTTGTTTACATTTGTAGTCTTTGTTTACATTTGTAGTCTGCTTACATTTAGATACTTTGTTTATATTTAGAGGCTTTGTTTAAATTTGTTGTCTGTTTACACTTAGAGTCTGTTTACGTTTGTAGTTTTTGTTTACGTTTAGTGTCTTTGTTTACATTTGTAGTCTTTGTTTACAGTTGTAGACTTTCTTAACATTTATAGTCTTTGTTTACATTTGTATTCTTTGTTTAAATTTAGAGACTTTGTTGACATTTAGAGTCCGTTTATATTTGTAGTCTTTGTTTACATTTAGAGAGATTGATTACATGTAGAGTTTTTGTTTACATTTGTAGTCCTTGTTTAAACTTGTAGTCTTTTTTACATTTAGTCTTTGTTTATATTTAGAGACTTTGTTTACATTTGTAGTCCTTTTTTACACCTAGAGTCCCATTTTGTGTCTTTGTTTACATTTTTATTCTTTGTTTACATTTAGAGTTTCATTTAGAGTCTTTGTTTACATATAGCGCGTTTGTTTACATTTAGAGCCTTTGTTTACATTTTTAGTCTTTGTTTACATTTTTAGCCTTTGTTTACATTTAGAGTCTTTGTTTTTGTTTTTAGGCTTTGTTTACATTTAGAGTCTGTTTACATTTGTAGTCCTTGTTTACACCTAGAGTCCTTGTTTACACCAAGAGATTTTGGTTACATTTAGAGTCTTTGTTTATATTTCTAGTATTTGTTTACATTTAGTTTTGTTTACATTTAGTTTTGCTTACATTTGTAGTCGTGGTTTATATTTGTAGTATTTGTTTACTTTTAGTTTTGTTTACATTTTTATTTTTTGTTTACATTTAGACTCCCATTTTGTATCTTTGTTTACATTTGTAGTCTTTGTTTACATTTTTATTCTTTGTTTACATTTAGAGTTTCATTTAGAGTCTTTGTTTACATATAGCGCGTTTGTTTACATATAGAGCCTTTGTTTACATTTTTAGTCTTTGTTTACATTTTTAGCCTTTGTTTACATTTAGAGTCTTTGTTTTTATTTTTAGGCTTTGTTTACATTTAGAGTCTGTTTACATTTGTAGTCCTTGTTTACACCTAGAGTCCTTGTTTATACCCAGAGTTTTTTATTACATTTAGAGTCTTTGTTTACATTTTTATTATTTGTTTACATTTGTAGTCCTTTTTTACACCTAGAGTCCTTGTTTACACCAAGAGTTTTTGGTTACATTTATAGTCTTTGTTTATATTTCTATTATTTGTTTACATTTAGTTTTGTTTACATTTGTAATCGTTGTTTATATTTGTAGTATTTGTTACTTTTAGTTTTGTTTACATTTTTATTTTTTGTTTACATTTAGACTCCCATTTTGTATCTTTGTTTACATTTGTAGTCTTTGTTTACATTTTTATTCTTTGTTTACATTTAGAGTTCCATTTAGTGTCTTTGTTTACATTTGTAGTATTTGTTTATATATAGCGCGTTTGTTTACATTTAGAGCCTTTGTTTACATTTTTAGTCTTTGTTTACATTTTTAGCCTTTGTTTACATTTAGAGTCTTTGGTTTTATTTTTAGGCTTTGTTTACATTTAGAGTCTGTTTACATTTGTAGTCCTTGTTTACACCTAGAGTCCTTGTTTATACCCAAATTTTTTATTACATTTAGAGTCTTTGTTTACAATTTTATTATTTGTTTACATTTTTATTATTTGTTTACATTTAGAGACTTTGTTTACGTTTGTAATCTTTGGTTACATTTAGAGTCTTTGTTTATATTTCTAGTATTTGTTTACATTTAGTTTTGTTTACATTTGTAGTCTTTGTTTACATTTGTAGTCTTTGTTTACATATGTAGGCTTTGTTTACATTTAGAGTCTTTGTTTTTATTTTTAGACTTTGTTTATATTTAGAGTCTGTTTACATTTGTAGTCCTTGTTTATACCCAGAGTTTTCTATTACATTTAGAGTCTTTGTTTACATTTAGAGTTTTTGTTTACGTTTGCAGTCTTTGTTTACATTTGTAGTCATTGTTTACATTTTTAGCCTCTGTTTACATTTAGAGTCTTTGTTTTTATTTTTAGACTTTGTTTATATTTAGAGTCTGTTTACATTTGTAGTCCTTGTTTATACCCAGAGTTTTCTATTACATTTAGAGTCTTTGTTTACATTTAGAGTTTTTGTTTACGTTTGCAGTCTTTGTTTACATTTGTAGTCATTGTTTACATTTAGAGTGTTAGTTTACGTTTGTAGTTTTTGTTTACATTTGTAGTCTGTTTCTATTTAGAGTCTTTGTTTATATTTGTAGTCTTTGTTTACATTTGTAGTCTTTGTTTACATTTGTAATCTTTGTTTGCATTTAGAGACCTTCTTTATATTTAGAGTCTTTGTTTACGTTTGTAGTCTTTGTTTACATTTTTAGTCTTGGTTTTAATTTAGAGTCTGTTTACTTTTAAGGTCTTTGTTTACATTTGTAGTCTTTATTTACATTTAAATTCTTTGTTTACATATGTAGTCTTTGTATACATTTATAGTGTTTACATTTAGAGTCTTTGTTTACGTTTGCAGTCTTTGTTTACATTTGTAGTCTTTGTCTACATTTAGAGTGTTAGTTTACGTTTGTAGTTTTTGTTTACATTTGTAGTCTGTTTTATTTAGAGTCTTTGCTTATATTTGTAGTCTTTGTTTACATTTGTAGTCTTTGTTTACATTTGTAATCTTTCTTTGAATTTAGAGACCTTCTTTACATTTAGAGTCTTTGTTTACATTTGTAGCCTTTGTTTACATTTTTAGACTTTGTTTACATTTTTAGACTTTGTTTACATATAGAGTCTTTGTTTACATTTGTAGTCTTTGTTTACATTTAGGTCTATGTTTACATTTGCAGTCTTTGTTTACATTTAGAGTCTGTTTACATATCTAGTCTTTGTTTTCATTTATAGTCTGTTTACATTTGTAGACTTTGTTTACATTTAGAGAGTTTGTTTACAGTTTGAGTCACTTATCATTTGTGCTCTTTGTTTACATTTGTATTCTTTGTTTACATTTGTAGTCTGCTTACATTTAGATACTTTGTTTATATTTAGAGGCTTTGTTTACATTTGTTGTCTGTTTACACTTAGAGTCTGTTTACGTTTGTAGTTTTTGTTTACGTTTAGTGTCTTTGTTTACATTTGCAGTCTTTGTTTACAGTTGTAGACTTTCTTAACATTTATAGTCTTTGTTTACATTTGTATTCTTTGTTTAAATTTAGAGACTTTGTTGACATTTAGAGTCCGTTTTTATTTGTAGTCTTTGTTTACATTTAGAGAGATTGTTTACATGTAGAGTTTTTGTTTACATTTGTAGTCCTTGTTTACACTTGTAGTCTTTGTTTACATTTAGTCTTTGTTTATATTTAGAGACTTTGTTTACATTTGTAGTCCTTTTTTACACCTAGAGTCCCATTTTGTGTCTTTGTTTACATTTGTAGTCTTTGTTTACATTTTTATTCTTTGTTTACATTTAGAGTTTCATTTAGAGTGTTTGTTTACATATAGCGCGTTTGTTTACATTTAGAGCCTTTGTTTACATTTTTAGTCTTTGTTTTTGTTTTTAGGCTTTGTTTACATTTAGAGTCTGTTTACATTTTTAGTCTTTGTTTTTGTTTTTAGGCTTTGTTTACATTTAGAGTCTGTTTACATTTGTAGTCCTTGTTTACACCTAGAGTCCTTGTTTATACCCAGAGTTTTTTATTACATTTAGAGTCTTTGTTTACATTTTTATTATTTGTTTACATTTGTAATCCTTTTTTACACTTAGAGTCCTTGTTTACACCAAGAGTTTTTGGTTACATTTAGAGTCTTTGTTTATATTTCAAATATTTGTTTACATTTAGTTTTGTTTACATTTGTAATCGTTGTTTATATTTGTAGTATTTGTAACTTTTAGTTTTGTTTACATTTGTAGTCTTTGTTTACAATTTTATTCTTTGTTTACATTTAGACTTCCATTTAGTGTCTTTGTTTACATTTGTAGTCTTTGTTTACATATAGCGCGTTTGTTTACATTTAGAGCCTTTGTTTACATTTTTAGTCTTTGTTTACATTTTTAGCCTTTGTTTACATTTAGAGTCTTTGGTTTTATTTTTAGGCTTTGTTTACATTTAGAGTCTGTTTACATTTGTAGTCCTTGTTTACACCTAGAGTCCTTGTTTATACCCAGAGTTTTTTATTACATTTAGAGTCTTTGTTTACATTTTTATTATTTGTTTACATTTAGAGATTGTTTACGTTTGAAATCTTTGGTTACATTTAGAGTCTTTGTTTATATTTCTAGTATTTGTTTACATTTAGTTTTGTTTATATTTGTAGTCGTTGTTTATATTTGTAGTATTTGTTTACTTTTAGTTTTGTTTACTTTTGTAGTCTTTGTTTACATTAAGAGTGTTAGTTTACGTTTACATTTGTAGTCTGTTTCCATTTAGAGTCTTTGTTTACATTTGTAGTCTTTGTTTACATATGTAGGCTTTGTTTACATTTAGAGTGTTTACATTTAGTCCCTTTGTTTACATTTGTAGTCTATGTTTACATCTTTAGCCTTTGTTTACATTTAGAGTCTTTGTTTTTATTTTTAGACTTTGTTTATATTTAGAGTCTGTTTACATTTGTAGTCCTTGTTTATACCCAGAGTTTTTTATTACATTTAGAGTCTTTGTTTACATTTTTATTATTTGTTTACATTTAGAGTTTTTGTTTACGTTTGCAGTCTTTGTTTACATTTGTAGTCTTTGTTTACATTTAGAGTGTTAGTTAACGTTTGTAGTTTTTGTTTACATTTGTAGTCTGTTTCTATTTAGAGTCTTTGTTTATACTTGTAGTCTTTGTTTACATTTGTAGTCTTTGTTTACATTTGTAATCTTTGTTTGCATTTAGAGACCTTCTTTATATTTAGAGTCTTTGTTTACGTTTGTAGTCTTTGTTTACATTTTTAGTCTTTGTTTTAATTTAGAGTCTGTTTACATTTAAGGTCTTTGTTTACATTTGTAGTCTTTATTTACATTTAAATTCTTTGTTTACATATGTAGTCTTTGTATACATTTATAGTGTTTACATTTAGAGTCTTTGTTTACGTTTGCAGTCTTTGTTTACATTTGTAGTCTTTGTCTACATTTAGAGTGTTAGTTTACGTTTGTAGTTTTTGTTTACATTTGTAGTCTGTTTTATTTAGAGTCTTTGCTTATATTTGTAGTCTTTGTTTACATTTGTGCTCTTTGTTTACATTTGTATTCTATGTTTACATTTGTAGTCTGCTTACATTTAGATACTTTGTTTATATTTAGAGGCTTTGTTTACATTTGTTGTCTGTTTACACTTAGAGTCTGTTTACGTTTGTAGTTTTTGTTTACGTTTAGTGTCTTTGTTTACATTTGCAGTCTTTGTTTACAGTTGTAGACTTTCTTAACATTTATAGTCTTTGTTTACATTTGTATTCTTTGTTTAAATTTAGAGACTTTTTTGACATTTAGAGTCCGTTTATATTTGTAGTCTTTGTTTACATTTAGAGAGATTGTTTACATGTAGAGTTTTTGTTTACATTTGTAGTCCTTGTTTACACTTGTAGTCTTTGTTTACATTTAGTCTTTGTTTATATTTAGAGACTTTGTTTACATTTGTAGTCCTTTTTTACACCTAGAGTCCCATTTTGTGTCTTTGTTTACATTTGTAGTCTTTGTTTACATTTTTATTCTTTGTTTACATTTAGAGTTTCATTTAGAGTCTTTGTTTACATATAGCGCGTTTGTTTACATTTAGAGCCTTTGTTTACATTTTTAGTCTTTGTTTACATTTTTAGCCTTTGTTTACATTTAGAGTCTTTGTTTTTATTTTTAGCTTTGTTTACATTTAGAGTCTGTTTACATTTGTAGTCCTTGTTTACACCTAGAGTTTTTTATTACATTTAGAGACTTTGTTTACGTTTGCAATTTTTGGTTACATTTAGAGTCTTTGTTTATATTTCTAGTATTTGTTTACGTTTAGTTTTGTTTACATTTGTAGTCGTTGTTTATATTTGTAGTATTTGTTTACTTTTAGTTTTGTTTACATTTGTAGTCTTTGTTTACATTTAGAGTGTTAGTTTACGTTTGTAGTTTTTGTTTACATTTGTAGTCTGTTTCCATTTAGAGTGTTTGTTTACATTTGTAGTCTTTGTTTACATTTGTAGTCTTTGTTTACATATGTAGGATTTGTTTACATTTAGAGTGTTTACATTTAGTCCCTTTGTTTACATTTGTAGTCTTTGTTTACATTTTTAGCCTTTGTTTACATTTAGAGTTTCATTTAGAGTCTTTGTTTACATATAGCGCGTTTGTTTACATTTAGAGCCTTTGTTTACATTTTTAGTCTATGTTTACATTTTTAGCCTTTGTTTACATTTAGAGTCTGTTTTTGTTTTTAGGCTTTGTTTACATTTAGAGTCTGTTTACATTTGTAGTCCTTGTTTACACCTAGAGTCCTTGTTTATACCCAGAGTTTTTTATTACATTTAGAGTCTTTGTTTACATTTTTATTATTTGTTTACATTTGTAGTCCTTTTTTACACTTAGAGTCCTTGTTTACACCAAGAGTTTTTGGTTACATTTAGAGTCTTTGTTTATATTTCTATTATTTTTTTACATTTAGTTTTGTTTACATTTGTAATCGTTGTCTATATTTGTAGTATTTGTAACTTTTAGTTTTGTTTACATTTGTAGTCTTCGTTTACAATTTTATTCTTTGTTTACATTTAGAGTTCCATTTAGTGTCTTTGTTTACATTTGTAGTCTTTGTTTACATATAGCGCGTTTGTTTACATTTAGAGCCTTTGTTTACATTTTTAGTCTTTGTTTACATTTTTAGCCTTTGTTTACATTTAGAGTCTGGTTTTATTTTTAGGCTTTGTTTACATTTAGAGTATGTTTACATTTGTAGTCCTTGTTTACACCTAGAGTCCTTGTTTATACCCAGAGTTTTTTATTACATTTAGAGTCTTTGTTTACATTTTTATTATTTGTTTACATTTTTATTATTTGTTTACATTTAGAGACATTGTTTACGTTTGCAATCTTTGCTTACATTTAGAGTCATTGTTTATATTTCTAGTATTTGTTTACATTTAGTTTTGTTTACATTTGTAGTCGTTGTTTATATTTGTAGTATTTGTTTACTTTTAGTTTTGTTTACATTTGTAGTCTTTGTTTACATTTAGAGTGTTAGTTAACGTTTGTAGTTTTTGTTTACATTTGTAGTCTGTTTCCATTTAGAGTCTTTGTTTACATTTGTATCCTTTGTTTACATTTGTAGTCTTTGTTTACATATGTAGGCTTTGTTTACATTTAGAGTGTTTACATTTAGTCCCTTTGTTTACATTTGTAGTCTTTGTTTACATTTTTATTCTTTGTTTACATTTAGAGTTTCATTTAGAGTCTTTGTTTACATATAGCGCGTTTGTTTACATTTAGAGCCTTTGTTTACATTTTTAGTCTTTGTTTACATTTTTAGCCTTTGTTTACATTTAGAGTCTTTGTTTTTGTTTTTAGGCTTTGTTTTCATTTAGAGTCTGTTTACATTTGTAGTCCTTGTTTACACCTAGAGTCCTTGTTTATACCCAGAGTTTTTTATTACATTTAGAGTCTTTGTTTACATTTTTATTATTTGTTTACATTTGTAGTCCTTTTTTACACTTAGAGTCCTTGTTTACACGAAGAGTCTTTGTTTACATTTGTAGTCTTTGTTTACATTTGTAATCTTTGTTTGCATTTAGAGACCTTCTTTATATTTAGAGTCTTTGTTTACGTTTGTAGTCTTTGTTTACATTTTTAGTCTTGGTTTTAATTTAGAGTCTGTTTACTTTTAAGGTCTTTGTTTACATTTGTAGTCTTTATTTACATTTAAATTCTTTGTTTACATATGTAGTCTTTGTATACATTTATAGTGTTTACATTTAGAGTCTTTGTTTACGTTTGCAGTCTTTGTTTACATTTGTAGTCTTTGTCTACATTTAGAGTGTTAGTTTACGTTTGTAGTTTTTGTTTACATTTGTAGTCTGTTTTATTTAGAGTCTTTGCTTATATTTGTAGTCTTTGTTTACATTTGTAGTCTTTGTTTACATTTGTAATCTTTCTTTGAATTTAGAGACCTTCTTTACATTTAGAGTCTTTGTTTACATTTGTAGCCTTTGTTTACATTTTTAGACTTTGTTTACATTTTTAGACTTTGTTTACATATAGAGTCTTTGTTTACATTTGTAGTCTTTGTTTACATTTAGGTCTATGTTTACATTTGCAGTCTTTGTTTACATTTAGAGTCTGTTTATATATCTAGTCTTTGTTTTCATTTATAGTCTGTTTACATTTGTAGACTTTGTTTACATTTAGAGAGTTTGTTTACAGTTTGAGTCACTTATCATTTGTGCTCTTTGTTTACATTTGTATTCTTTGTTTACATTTGTAGTCTGCTTACATTTAGATACTTTGTTTATATTTAGAGGCTTTGTTTACATTTGTTGTCTGTTTACACTTAGAGTCTGTTTACGTTTGTAGTTTTTGTTTACGTTTAGTGTCTTTGTTTACATTTGCAGTCTTTGTTTACAGTTGTAGACTTTCTTAACATTTATAGTCTTTGTTTACATTTGTATTCTTTGTTTAAATTTAGAGACTTTGTTTACATTTAGAGAGATTGTTTACATGTAGAGTTTTTGTTTACATTTGTAGTCCTTGTTTACACTTGTAGTCTTTGTTTACATTTAGTCTTTGTTTATATTTAGAGACTTTGTTTACATTTGTAGTCCTTTTTTACACCTAGAGTCCCATTTTGTGTCTTTGTTTACATTTGTAGTCTTTGTTTACATTTTTATTCTTTGTTTACATTTAGAGTTTCATTTAGAGTGTTTGTTTACATATAGCGCGTTTGTTTACATTTAGAGCCTTTGTTTACATTTTTAGTCTTTGTTTTTGTTTTTAGGCTTTGTTTACATTTAGAGTCTGTTTACATTTTTAGTCTTTGTTTTTGTTTTTAGGCTTTGTTTACATTTAGAGTCTGTTTACATTTGTAGTCCTTGTTTACACCTAGAGTCCTTGTTTATACCCAGAGTTTTTTATTACATTTAGAGTCTTTGTTTACATTTTTATTATTTGTTTACATTTGTAATCCTTTTTTACACTTAGAGTCCTTGTTTACACCAAGAGTTTTTGGTTACATTTAGAGTCTTTGTTTATATTTCAATTATTTGTTTACATTTAGTTTTGTTTACATTTGTAATCGTTGTTTATATTTGTAGTATTTGTAACTTTTAGTTTTGTTTACATTTGTAGTCTTTGTTTACAATTTTATTCTTTGTTTACATTTAGAGTTCCATTTAGTGTCTTTGTTTACATTTGTAGTCTTTGTTTACATATAGCGCGTTTGTTTACATTTAGAGCCTTTGTTTACATTTTTAGTCTTTGTTTACATTTTTAGCCTTTGTTTACATTTAGAGTCTTTGGTTTTATTTTTAGGCTTTGTTTACATTTAGAGTCTGTTTACATTTGTAGTCCTTGTTTACACCTAGAGTCCTTGTTTATACCCAGAGTTTTTTATTACATTTAGAGTCTTTGTTTACATTTTTATTATTTGTTTACATTTAGAGATTGTTTACGTTTGAAATCTTTGGTTACATTTAGAGTCTTTGTTTATATTTCTAGTATTTGTTTACATTTAGTTTTGTTTACATTTGTAGTCGTTGTTTATATTTGTAGTATTTGTTTACTTTTAGTTTTGTTTACATTTGTAGTCTTTGTTTACATTAAGAGTGTTAGTTTACGTTTACATTTGTAGTCTGTTTCCATTTAGAGTCTTTGTTTACATTTGTAGTCTTTGTTTACATATGTAGGCTTTGTTTACATTTAGAGTGTTTACATTTAGTCCCTTTGTTTACATTTGTAGTCTATGTTTACATCTTTAGCCTTTGTTTACATTTAGAGTCTTTGTTTTTATTTTTAGACTTTGTTTATATTTAGAGTCTGTTTACATTTGTAGTCCTTGTTTATACCCAGAGTTTTTTATTACATTTAGAGTCTTTGTTTACATTTTTATTATTTGTTTACATTTAGAGTTTTTGTTTACGTTTGCAGTCTTTGTTTACATTTGTAGTCTTTGTTTACATTTAGAGTGTTAGTTAACGTTTGTAGTTTTTGTTTACATTTGTAGTCTGTTTCTATTTAGAGTCTTTGTTTATATTTGTAGTCTTTGTTTACATTTGTAGTCTTTGTTTACATTTGTAATCTTTGTTTGCATTTAGAGACCTTCTTTATATTTAGAGTCTTTGTTTACGTTTGTAGTCTTTGTTTACATTTTTAGTCTTTGTTTTAATTTAGAGTCTGTTTACATTTAAGGTCTTTGTTTACATTTGTAGTCTTTATTTACATTTAAATTCTTTGTTTACATATGTAGTCTTTGTATACATTTATAGTGTTTACATTTAGAGTCTTTGTTTACGTTTGCAGTCTTTGTTTACATTTGTAGTCTTTGTCTACATTTAGAGTGTTAGTTTACGTTTGTAGTTTTTGTTTACATTTGTAGTCTGTTTTATTTAGAGTCTTTGCTTATATTTGTAGTCTTTGTTTACATTTGTGCTCTTTGTTTACATTTGTATTCTTTGTTTACATTTGTAGTCTGCTTACATTTAGATACTTTGTTTATATTTAGAGGCTTTGTTTACATTTGTTGTCTGTTTACACTTAGAGTCTGTTTACGTTTGTAGTTTTTGTTTACGTTTAGTGTCTTTGTTTACATTTGCAGTCTTTGTTTACAGTTGTAGACTTTCTTAACATTTATAGTCTTTGTTTACATTTGTATTCTTTGTTTAAATTTAGAGACTTTTTTGACATTTAGAGTCCGTTTATATTTGTAGTCTTTGTTTACATTTAGAGAGATTGTTTACATGTAGAGTTTTTGTTTACATTTGTAGTCCTTGTTTACACTTGTAGTCTTTGTTTACATTTAGTCTTTGTTTATATTTAGAGACTTTGTTTACATTTGTAGTCCTTTTTTACACCTAGAGTCCCATTTTGTGTCTTTGTTTACATTTGTAGTCTTTGTTTACATTTTTATTCTTTGTTTACATTTAGAGTTTCATTTAGAGTCTTTGTTTACATATAGCGCGTTTGTTTACATTTAGAGCCTTTGTTTACATTTTTAGTCTATGTTTACATTTTTAGCCTTTGTTTACATTTAGAGTCTGTTTTTGTTTTTAGGCTTTGTTTACATTTAGAGTCTGTTTACATTTGTAGTCCTTGTTTACACCTAGAGTCCTTGTTTATACCCAGAGTTTTTTATTACATTTAGAGTCTTTGTTTACATTTTTATTATTTGTTTACATTTGTAGTCCTTTTTTACACTTAGAGTCCTTGTTTACACCAAGAGTTTTTGGTTACATTTAGAGTCTTTGTTTATATTTCTATTATTTTTTTACATTTAGTTTTGTTTACATTTGTAATCGTTGTCTATATTTGTAGTATTTGTAACTTTTAGTTTTGTTTACATTTGTAGTCTTCGTTTACAATTTTATTCTTTGTTTACATTTAGAGTTCCATTTAGTGTCTTTGTTTACATTTGTAGTCTTTGTTTACATATAGCGCGTTTGTTTACATTTAGAGCCTTTGTTTACATTTTTAGTCTTTGTTTACATTTTTAGCCTTTGTTTACATTTAGAGTCTGGTTTTATTTTTAGGCTTTGTTTACATTTAGAGTATGTTTACATTTGTAGTCCTTGTTTACACCTAGAGTCCTTGTTTATACCCAGAGTTTTTTATTACATTTAGAGTCTTTGTTTACATTTTTATTATTTGTTTACATTTTTATTATTTGTTTACATTTAGAGACATTGTTTACGTTTGCAATCTTTGCTTACATTTAGAGTCATTGTTTATATTTCTAGTATTTGTTTACATTTAGTTTTGTTTACATTTGTAGTCGTTGTTTATATTTGTAGTATTTGTTTACTTTTAGTTTTGTTTACATTTGTAGTCTTTGTTTACATTTAGAGTGTTAGTTAACGTTTGTAGTTTTTGTTTACATTTGTAGTCTGTTTCCATTTAGAGTCTTTGTTTACATTTGTATCCTTTGTTTACATTTGTAGTCTTTGTTTACATATGTAGGCTTTGTTTACATTTAGAGTGTTTACATTTAGTCCCTTTGTTTACATTTGTAGTCTTTGTTTACATTTTTATTCTTTGTTTACATTTAGAGTTTCATTTAGAGTCTTTGTTTACATATAGCGCGTTTGTTTACATTTAGAGCCTTTGTTTACATTTTTAGTCTTTGTTTACATTTTTAGCCTTTGTTTACATTTAGAGTCTTTGTTTTTGTTTTTAGGCTTTGTTTTCATTTAGAGTCTGTTTACATTTGTAGTCCTTGTTTACACCTAGAGTCCTTGTTTATACCCAGAGTTTTTTATTACATTTAGAGTCTTTGTTTACATTTTTATTATTTGTTTACATTTGTAGTCCTTTTTTACACTTAGAGTCCTTGTTTACACGAAGAGTTTTTGGTTACATTTAGAGTCTTTGTTTATATTTCTATTATTTGTTTACATTTAGTTTTGTTTACATTTGTAATCGTTGTCTATATTTGTAACTTTTAGTTTTGTTTACATTTGTAGTCTTTGTTTACAATTATATTCTTTGTTTACATTTAGAGTTCCATTTAGTGTCTTTGTTTACATTTGTAGTCTTTGTTTACATTTGTAGTCTTTGTTTACATTTGTAATCTTTCTTTACATTTAGAGACCTTCTTTACATTTAGAGTCTTTGTTTACAGTTGTAGCCTTTGTTTACATTTTTAGACTTTGTTTACATATAGAGTCTGTTTACATTTGTAGTCTTTGTTTACATTTAGGCCTATGTTTACATTTGCAGTCTTTGTTTACATTTAGAGTCTGTTTACATATGTAGTCTTTGTTTACATTTTTAGTCTGTTTGCATTTAGAGTCTGTTTTCATTTATAGTCTGTTTACATTTGTAGACTTTGTTTATATTTCGTGAGTTTGTTTACAGTTTGAGTCACTTAGCATTTGTGCTCTTTGTTTACATTTGTATTCTTTGTTTACATTTGTAGTCTGCTTACATTTAGATACTTTGTTTATATTTAGAGGCTTTGTTTACATTTGTTGTCTGTTTACACTTAGAGTCTGTTTACGTTTGTAGTTTTTGTTTACGTTTAGTGTCTTTGTTTACATTTGTACTCTTTGTTTACAGTTGTAGACTTTCTTAACATTTATAGTCTTTGTTTACATTTGTATTCTTTGTTTAAATTTAGAGACTTTGTTGACATTTAGAGTCCGTTTATATTTGTAGTCTTTGTTTACATTTAGAGAGATTGTTTACATGCAGAGTTTTTGTTTACATTTGTAGTCCTTGTTTACACTTGTAGTCTTTGTTTACATTTAGACTTTGTTTATATTTAGAGACTTTGTTTACATTTGTAGTCCTTTTTTACACCTAGAGTCCTTGTTTACACCAAGAGTTTTTGGTTACATTTAGAGTCTTTGTTTATATTTCTATTATTTGTTTACATTTAGTTTTGTTTACATTTGTAATCGTTGTTTATATTTGTAGTATTTGTTACTTTTAGTTTTGTTTACATTTGTAGTCTTTGTTTACATTTTTATTCTTTGTTTACATTTAGAGTTCCATTTAGTGTCTTTGTTTACATTTGTAGTCTTTGTTTACATATAGCGCGTTTGTTTACATTTAGAGTCTTTGTTTTTATTTTTAGACTTTGTTTATATTTAGAGTCTGTTTACATTTGTAGTCCTTGTTTATACCCAGAGTTTTTTATTACATTTAGAGTCTTTGTTTACATTTTTATTATTTGTTTACATTTAGAGTTTTTGTTTACGTTTGCAGTCTTTGTTTACATTTGTAGTCTTTGTTTACATTTAGAGTGTTAGTTAACGTTTGTAGTTTTTGTTTACATTTGTAGTCTGTTTCTATTTAGAGTCTTTGTTTATATTTGTAGTCTTTGTTTACATTTGTAGTCTTTGTTTACATTTGTAATCTTTGTTTGCATTTAGAGACCTTCTTTATATTTAGAGTCTTTGTTTACGTTTGTAGTCTTTGTTTACATTTTTAGTCTTTGTTTTAATTTAGAGTCTGTTTACATTTAAGGTCTTTGTTTACATTTGTAGTCTTTATTTACATTTAAATTCTTTGTTTACATATGTAGTCTTTGTATACATTTATAGTGTTTACATTTAGAGTCTTTGTTTACGTTTGCAGTCTTTGTTTACATTTGTAGTCTTTGTCTACATTTAGAGTGTTAGTTTACGTTTGTAGTTTTTGTTTACATTTGTAGTCTGTTTTATTTAGAGTCTTTGCTTATATTTGTAGTCTATGTTTACATTTGTGCTCTTTGTTTACATTTGTATTCTTTGTTTACATTTGTAGTCTGCTTACATTTAGATACTTTGTTTATATTTAGAGGCTTTGTTTACATTTGTTGTCTGTTTACACTTAGAGTCTGTTTACGTTTGTAGTTTTTGTTTACGTTTAGTGTCTTTGTTTACATTTGCAGTCTTTGTTTACAGTTGTAGACTTTCTTAACATTTATAGTCTTTGTTTACATTTGTATTCTTTGTTTAAATTTAGAGACTTTTTTGACATTTAGAGTCCGTTTATATTTGTAGTCTTTGTTTACATTTAGAGAGATTGTTTACATGTAGAGTTTTTGTTTACATTTGTAGTCCTTGTTTACACTTGTAGTCTTTGTTTACATTTAGTCTTTGTTTATATTTAGAGACTTTGTTTACATTTGTAGTCCTTTTTTACACCTAGAGTCCCATTTTGTGTCTTTGTTTACATTTGTAGTCTTTGTTTACATTTTTATTCTTTGTTTACATTTAGAGTTTCATTTAGAGTCTTTGTTTACATATAGCGCGTTTGTTTACATTTAGAGCCTTTGTTTACATTTTTAGTCTATGTTTACATTTTTAGCCTTTGTTTACATTTAGAGTCTGTTTTTGTTTTTAGGCTTTGTTTACATTTAGAGTCTGTTTACATTTGTAGTCCTTGTTTACACCTAGAGTCCTTGTTTATACCCAGAGTTTTTTATTACATTTAGAGTCTTTGTTTACATTTTTATTATTTGTTTACATTTGTAGTCCTTTTTTACACTTAGAGTCCTTGTTTACACCAAGAGTTTTTGGTTACATTTAGAGTCTTTGTTTATATTTCTATTATTTTTTTACATTTAGTTTTGTTTACATTTGTAATCGTTGTCTATATTTGTAGTATTTGTAACTTTTAGTTTTGTTTACATTTGTAGTCTTCGTTTACAATTTTATTCTTTGTTTACATTTAGAGTTCCATTTAGTGTCTTTGTTTACATTTGTAGTCTTTGTTTACATATAGCGCGTTTGTTTACATTTAGAGCCTTTGTTTACATTTTTAGTCTTTGTTTACATTTTTAGCCTTTGTTTACATTTAGAGTCTGGTTTTATTTTTAGGCTTTGTTTACATTTAGAGTATGTTTACATTTGTAGTCCTTGTTTACACCTAGAGTCCTTGTTTATACCCAGAGTTTTTTATTACATTTAGAGTCTTTGTTTACATTTTTATTATTTGTTTACATTTTTATTATTTGTTTACATTTAGAGACATTGTTTACGTTTGCAATCTTTGCTTACATTTAGAGTCATTGTTTATATTTCTAGTATTTGTTTACATTTAGTTTTGTTTACATTTGTAGTCGTTGTTTATATTTGTAGTATTTGTTTACTTTTAGTTTTGTTTACATTTGTAGTCTTTGTTTACATTTAGAGTGTTAGTTAACGTTTGTAGTTTTTGTTTACATTTGTAGTCTGTTTCCATTTAGAGTCTTTGTTTACATTTGTATCCTTTGTTTACATTTGTAGTCTTTGTTTACATATGTAGGCTTTGTTTACATTTAGAGTGTTTACATTTAGTCCCTTTGTTTACATTTGTAGTCTTTGTTTACATTTTTATTCTTTGTTTACATTTAGAGTTTCATTTAGAGTCTTTGTTTACATATAGCGCGTTTGTTTACATTTAGAGCCTTTGTTTACATTTTTAGTCTTTGTTTACATTTTTAGCCTTTGTTTACATTTAGAGTCTTTGTTTTTGTTTTTAGGCTTTGTTTTCATTTAGAGTCTGTTTACATTTGTAGTCCTTGTTTACACCTAGAGTCCTTGTTTATACCCAGAGTTTTTTATTACATTTAGAGTCTTTGTTTACATTTTTATTATTTGTTTACATTTGTAGTCCTTTTTTACACTTAGAGTCCTTGTTTACACGAAGAGTTTTTGGTTACATTTAGAGTCTTTGTTTATATTTCTATTATTTGTTTACATTTAGTTTTGTTTACATTTGTAATCGTTGTCTATATTTGTAACTTTTAGTTTTGTTTACATTTGTAGTCTTTGTTTACAATTATATTCTTTGTTTACATTTAGAGTTCCATTTAGTGTCTTTGTTTACATTTGTAGTCTTTGTTTACATTTGTAATCTTTCTTTACATTTAGAGACCTTCTTTACATTTAGAGTCTTTGTTTACAGTTGTAGCCTTTGTTTACATTTTTAGACTTTGTTTACATATAGAGTCTGTTTACATTTGTAGTCTTTGTTTACATTTAGGCCTATGTTTACATTTGCAGTCTTTGTTTACATTTAGAGTCTGTTTACATATGTAGTCTTTGTTTACATTTTTAGTCTGTTTGCATTTAGAGTCTGTTTTCATTTATAGTCTGTTTACATTTGTAGACTTTGTTTATATTTCGTGAGTTTGTTTACAGTTTGAGTCACTTAGCATTTGTGCTCTTTGTTTACATTTGTATTCTTTGTTTACATTTGTAGTCTGCTTACATTTAGATACTTTGTTTATATTTAGAGGCTTTGTTTACATTTGTTGTCTGTTTACACTTAGAGTCTGTTTACGTTTGTAGTTTTTGTTTACGTTTAGTGTCTTTGTTTACATTTGTACTCTTTGTTTACAGTTGTAGACTTTCTTAACATTTATAGTCTTTGTTTACATTTGTATTCTTTGTTTAAATTTAGAGACTTTGTTGACATTTAGAGTCCGTTTATATTTGTAGTCTTTGTTTACATTTAGAGAGATTGTTTACATGCAGAGTTTTTGTTTACATTTGTAGTCCTTGTTTACACTTGTAGTCTTTGTTTACATTTAGACTTTGTTTATATTTAGAGACTTTGTTTACATTTGTAGTCCTTTTTTACACCTAGAGTCCTTGTTTACACCAAGAGTTTTTGGTTACATTTAGAGTCTTTGTTTATATTTCTATTATTTGTTTACATTTAGTTTTGTTTACATTTGTAATCGTTGTTTATATTTGTAGTATTTGTTACTTTTAGTTTTGTTTACATTTGTAGTCTTTGTTTACATTTTTATTCTTTGTTTACATTTAGAGTTCCATTTAGTGTCTTTGTTTACATTTGTAGTCTTTGTTTACATATAGCGCGTTTGTTTACATTTAGAGCCTTTGTTTACATTTTTAGTCTTTGTTTACATTTTTAGCCTTTGTTTACATTTAGAGTCTTTGGTTTTATTTTTAGGCTTTGTTTACATTTAGAGTCTGTTTACATTTGTAGTCCTTGTTTACACCTAGAGTCCTTGTTTATACCCAGAGTTTTTTATTACATTTAGAGTCTTTGTTTACAATTTTATTATTTGTTTACATTTTTATTATTTGTTTACATTTAGAGACTTTGTTTACGTTTGCAATCTTTGGTTACATTTAGAGTCTTTGTTTATATTTCTAGTATTTGTTTACATTTAGTTTTGTTTACATTTGTAGTCGTTGTTTATATTTGTAGTATTTGTTTACTTTTAGTTTTGTTTACATTTGTAGTCTTTGTTTACATTTAGAGTGTTAGTTTACATTTGTAGTCTTTGTTTACATTTGTAGGCTTTGTTTACATATGTAGGCTTTGTTTACATTTAGAGTGTTTACATTTAGTCCCTTTGTTTACATTTGTAGTCTTTGTTTACATTTTTAGCCTTTGTTTACATTTAGATTCTTTGTTTTTATTTTTAGACTTTGTTTATATTTAGATTCTGTTTACATTTGTAGTCCTTGTTTATACCCAGAGTTTTTTATTACATTTAGAGTCTTTGTTTACATTTAGAGTTTTTGTTTACGTTTGCAGTCTTTGTTTACATTTGTAGTCTTTGTTTACATTTAGAGTGTTAGTTTACGTTTGTAGTTTTTGTTTACATTTGTAGTCTGTTTCTATTTAGAGTCTTTGTTTATATTTGTAGTCTTTGTTTACATTTGTAGTCTTTGTCTACATTTGTAATCTTTGTTTGCATTTAGAGAACTTCTTTATATTTAGAGTCTTTGTTTACGTTTGTAGTCTTTGTTTACATTTTTAGTCTTTGTTTTAATTTAGAGTCTGTTTACATTTTAAGTCTTTGTTTACATTTGTAGTCTTTATTTACATTTAAATTCTTTGTTTACATATGTAGACTTTGTATACATTTATAGTGTTTACATTTAGAGTCTTTGTTTACGTTTGCAGTCTTTGTTTACATTTGTAGTCTTTGTTTACATTTGTAGTCTGCTTACATTTAGATACTTTGTTTATATTTAGAGGCTTTGTTTACATTTGTTGTCTGTTTACATTTAGAGTCTGTTTACATTTGTAGTCCTTGTTTGCACCTAGAGTCCTTGTTTATACCCAGAGTTTTTTATTACATTTAGAGTCTTTGTTTACATTTTTATTATTTGTTTACATTTGTTGCTTTTTTTACACTTAGAGTCCTTGTTGACACCAAGAGTTTTTGGTTACATTTAGAGTCTTTGTTTATATTTCTATTATTTGTTTACATTTAGTTTTGTTTACATTTGTAATCGTTGTTTATATTTGTAGTATTTGTAGCTTTTAGTTTTGTTTACATTTGTAGTCTTTGTTTACAATTTTATTCTTTGTTTACATTTAGAGTTCCATTTAGTGTCTTTGTTTACATTTGTAGTCTTTGTTTACATATAGCGCGTTTGTTTACATTTAGAGCCTTTGTTTACATTTTTAGTCTTTGTTTACATTTTTAGCCTTTGTTTACATTTAGAGTCTTTGGTTTTATTTTTAGGCTTTGTTTACATTTAGAGTATGTTTACATTTGTAGTCCTTGTTTACACCTAGAGTCCTTGTTTATACCCAGAGTTTTTTATTACATTTAGAGTCTTTGTTTACATTTTTATTATTTGTTTACATTTTTATTATTTGTTTACATTTAGAGACTTTGTTTACGTTTGCAATCTTTGCTTACATTTAGAGTCTTTGTTTATATTTCTAGTATTTGTTTACATTTAGTTTTGTTTACATTTGTAGTCGTTGTTTATATTTGTAGTATTTGTTTACTTTTAGTTTTGTTTACATTTGTAGTCTTTGTTTACATTTAGAGTGTTAGTTTACGTTTGTAGTTTTTGTTTACATTTGTAGTCTGTTTCCATTTAGAGTCTTTGTTTACATTTGTATCCTTTGTTTACATTTGTAGTCTTTGTTTACATATGTAGGCTTTGTTTACATTTAGAGTGTTTACATTTAGTCCCTTTGTTTACATTTGTAGTCTTTGTTTACATTTTTATTCTTTGTTTACATTTAGAGTTTCATTTAGAGTCTTTGTTTACATATAGCGCGTTTGTTTACATTTAGAGCCTTTGTTTACATTTTTAGTCTATGTTTACATTTTTAGCCTTTGTTTACATTTAGAGTCTTTGTTTTTGTTTTTAGGCTTTGTTTTCATTTAGAGTCTGTTTACATTTGTAGTCCTTGTTTACACCTAGAGTCCTTGTTTATACCCAGAGTTTTTTATTACATTTAGAGTCTTTGTTTACATTTTTATTATTTGTTTACATTTGTAGTCCTTTTTTACACTTAGAGTCCTTGTTTACACGAAGAGTTTTTGGTTACATTTAGAGTCTTTGTTTATATTTCTATTATTTGTTTACATTTAGTTTTGTTTACATTTGTAATCGTTGTCTATATTTGTAACTTTTAGTTTTGTTTACATTTGTAGTCTTTGTTTACAATTTTATTCTTTGTTTACATTTAGAGTTCCATTTAGTGTCTTTGTTTACATTTGTAGTCTTTGTTTACATTTGTAATCTTTCTTTACATTTAGAGACCTTCTTTACATTTAGAGTCTTTGTTTACAGTTGTAGCCTTTGTTTACATTTTTAGACTTTGTTTACATATAGAGTCTGTTTACATTTGTAGTCTTTGTTTACATTTAGGCCTATGTTTACATTTGCAGTCTTTGTTTACATTTAGAGTCTGTTTACATATGTAGTCTTTGTTTACATTTTTAGTCTGTTTGCATTTAGAGTCTGTTTTCATTTATAGTCTGTTTACATTTGTAGACTTTGTTTATATTTCGTGAGTTTGTTTACAGTTTGAGTCACTTAGCATTTGTGCTCTTTGTTTACATTTGTATTCTTTGTTTACATTTGTAGTCTGCTTACATTTAGATACTTTGTTTATATTTAGAGGCTTTGTTTACATTTGTTGTCTGTTTACACTTAGAGTCTGTTTACGTTTGTAGTTTTTGTTTACGTTTAGTGTCTTTGTTTACATTTGTACTCTTTGTTTACAGTTGTAGACTTTCTTAACATTCATACTCTTTGTTTACATTTGTATTCTTTGTTTAAATTTAGAGACATTGTTGTCATTTAGAGTCCGTTTATATTTGTAGTCTTTGTTTACATTTAGAGAGATTGTTTACATGCAGAGTTTTTGTTTACATTTGTAGTCCTTGTTTACACTTGTAGTCTTTGTTTACATTTAGACTTTGTTTATATTTAGAGACTTTGTTTACATTTGTAGTCCTTTTTTACACCTAGAGTCCTTGTTTACACCAAGAGTTTTTGGTTACATTTAGAGTCTTTGTTTATATTTCTATTATTTGTTTACATTTAGTTTTGTTTACATTTGTAATCGTTGTTTATATTTGTAGTATTTGTTACTTTTAGTTTTGTTTACATTTGTAGTCTTCGTTTACATTTTTATTCTTTGTTTACATTTAGAGTTCCATTTAGTGTCTTTGTTTACATTTGTAGTCTTTGTTTACATATAGCGCGTTTGTTTACATTTAGAGCCTTTGTTTACATTTTTAGTCTTTGTTTACATTTTTAGCCTTTGTTTACATTTAGAGTCTTTGGTTTTATTTTTAGGCTTTGTTTACATTTAGAGTCTGTTTACATTTGTAGTCCTTGTTTACACCTAGAGTCCTTGTTTATACCCAGAGTTTTTTATTACATTTAGAGTCTTTGTTTACAATTTTATTATTTGTTTACATTTTTATTATTTGTTTACATTTAGAGACTTTGTTTACGTTTGCAATCTTTGGTTACATTTAGAGTCTTTGTTTATATTTCTAGTATTTGTTTACATTTAGTTTTGTTTACATTTGTAGTCGTTGTTTATATTTGTAGTATTTGTTTACTTTTAGTTTTGTTTACATTTGTAGTCTTTGTTTACATTTAGAGTGTTAGTTTACGTTTGTAGTTTTTGTTTACATTTGTAGTCTGTTTCCATTTAGAGTCTTTGTTTACATTTGTATCCTTTGTTTACATTTGTAGTCTTTGTTTACATATGTAGGCTTTGTTTACATTTAGAGTGTTTACATTTAGTCCCTTTGTTTACATTTGTAGTCTTTGTTTACATTTTTATTCTTTGTTTACATTTAGAGTTTCATTTAGAGTCTTTGTTTACATATAGCGCGTTTGTTTACATTTAGAGCCTTTGTTTACATTTTTAGTCTTTGTTTACATTTTTAGCCTTTGTTTACATTTAGAGTCTTTGTTTTTGTTTTTAGGCTTTGTTTTCATTTAGAGTCTGTTTACATTTGTAGTCCTTGTTTACACCTAGAGTCCTTGTTTATACCCAGAGTTTTTTATTACATTTAGAGTCTTTGTTTACATTTTTATTATTTGTTTACATTTGTAGTCCTTTTTTACACTTAGAGTCCTTGTTTACACGAAGAGTTTTTGGTTACATTTAGAGTCTTTGTTTATATTTCTATTATTTGTTTACATTTAGTTTTGTTTACATTTGTAATCGTTGTCTATATTTGTAACTTTTAGTTTTGTTTACATTTGTAGTCTTTGTTTACAATTTTATTCTTTGTTTACATTTAGAGTTCCATTTAGTGTCTTTGTTTACATTTGTAGTCTTTGTTTACATTTGTAATCTTTCTTTACATTTAGAGACCTTCTTTACATTTAGAGTCTTTGTTTACAGTTGTAGCCTTTGTTTACATTTTTCGACTTTGTTTACATATAGAGTCTGTTTACATTTGTAGTCTTTGTTTACATTTAGGCCTATGTTTACATTTGCAGTCTTTGTTTACATTTAGAGTCTGTTTACATATGTAGTCTTTGTTTACATTTTTAGTCTGTTTGCATTTAGAGTCTGTTTTCATTTATAGTCTGTTTACATTTGTAGACTTTGTTTATATTTCGTGAGTTTGTTTACAGTTTGAGTCACTTAGCATTTGTGCTCTTTGTTTACATTTGTATTCTTTGTTTACATTTGTAGTCTGCTTACATTTAGATACTTTGTTTATATTTAGAGGCTTTGTTTACATTTGTTGTCTGTTTACACTTAGAGTCTGTTTACGTTTGTAGTTTTTGTTTACGTTTAGTGTCTTTGTTTACATTTGTACTCTTTGTTTACAGTTGTAGACTTTCTTAACATTCATACTCTTTGTTTACATTTGTATTCTTTGTTTAAATTTAGAGACATTGTTGTCATTTAGAGTCCGTTTATATTTGTAGTCTTTGTTTACATTTAGAGAGATTGTTTACATGCAGAGTTTTTGTTTACATTTGTAGTCCTTGTTTACACTTGTAGTCTTTGTTTACATTTAGACTTTGTTTATATTTAGAGACTTTGTTTACATTTGTAGTCCTTTTTTACACCTAGAGTCCTTGTTTACACCAAGAGTTTTTGGTTACATTTAGAGTCTTTGTTTATATTTCTATTATTTGTTTACATTTAGTTTTGTTTACATTTGTAATCGTTGTTTATATTTGTAGTATTTGTTACTTTTAGTTTTGTTTACATTTGTAGTCTTCGTTTACATTTTTATTCTTTGTTTACATTTAGAGTTCCATTTAGTGTCTTTGTTTACATTTGTAGTCTTTGTTTACATATAGCGCGTTTGTTTACATTTAGAGCCTTTGTTTACATTTTTAGTCTTTGTTTACATTTTTAGCCTTTGTTTACATTTAGAGTCTTTGGTTTTATTTTTAGGCTTTGTTTACATTTAGAGTCTGTTTACATTTGTAGTCCTTGTTTACACCTAGAGTCCTTGTTTATACCCAGAGTTTTTTATTACATTTAGAGTCTTTGTTTACAATTTTATTATTTGTTTACATTTTTATTATTTGTTTACATTTAGAGACTTTGTTTACGTTTGCAATCTTTGGTTACATTTAGAGTCTTTGTTTATATTTCTAGTATTTGTTTACATTTAGTTTTGTTTACATTTGTAGTCGTTGTTTATATTTGTAGTATTTGTTTACTTTTAGTTTTGTTTACATTTGTAGTCTTTGTTTACATTTAGAGTGTTAGTTTACGTTTGTAGTTTTTGTTTACATTTGTAGTCTGTTTCCATTTAGAGTCTTTGTTTACATTTGTATCCTTTGTTTACATTTGTAGTCTTTGTTTACATATGTAGGCTTTGTTTACATTTAGAGTGTTTACATTTAGTCCCTTTGTTTACATTTGTAGTCTTTGTTTACATTTTTATTCTTTGTTTACATTTAGAGTTTCATTTAGAGTCTTTGTTTACATATAGCGCGTTTGTTTACATTTAGAGCCTTTGTTTACATTTTTAGTCTTTGTTTACATTTTTAGCCTTTGTTTACATTTAGAGTCTTTGTTTTTGTTTTTAGGCTTTGTTTTCATTTAGAGTCTGTTTACATTTGTAGTCCTTGTTTACACCTAGAGTCCTTGTTTATACCCAGAGTTTTTTATTACATTTAGAGTCTTTGTTTACATTTTTATTATTTGTTTACATTTGTAGTCCTTTTTTACACTTAGAGTCCTTGTTTACACGAAGAGTTTTTGGTTACATTTAGAGTCTTTGTTTATATTTCTATTATTTGTTTACATTTAGTTTTGTTTACATTTGTAATCGTTGTCTATATTTGTAACTTTTAGTTTTGTTTACATTTGTAGTCTTTGTTTACAATTTTATTCTTTGTTTACATTTAGAGTTCCATTTAGTGTCTTTGTTTACATTTGTAGTCTTTGTTTACATTTGTAATCTTTCTTTACATTTAGAGACCTTCTTTACATTTAGAGTCTTTGTTTACAGTTGTAGCCTTTGTTTACATTTTTAGACTTTGTTTACATATAGAGTCTGTTTACATTTGTAGTCTTTGTTTACATTTAGGCCTATGTTTACATTTGCAGTCTTTGTTTACATTTAGAGTCTGTTTACATATGTAGTCTTTGTTTACATTTTTAGTCTGTTTGCATTTAGAGTCTGTTTTCATTTATAGTCTGTTTACATTTGTAGACTTTGTTTATATTTCGTGAGTTTGTTTACAGTTTGAGTCACTTAGCATTTGTGCTCTTTGTTTACATTTGTATTCTTTGTTTACATTTGTAGTCTGCTTACATTTAGATACTTTGTTTATATTTAGAGGCTTTGTTTACATTTGTTGTCTGTTTACACTTAGAGTCTGTTTACGTTTGTAGTTTTTGTTTACGTTTAGTGTCTTTGTTTACATTTGTACTCTTTGTTTACAGTTGTAGACTTTCTTAACATTTATAGTCTTTGTTTACATTTGTATTCTTTGTTTAAATTTAGAGACTTTGTTGACATTTAGAGTCCGTTTATATTTGTAGTCTTTGTTTACATTTAGAGAGATTGTTTACATGCAGAGTTTTTGTTTACATTTGTAGTCCTTGTTTACACTTGTAGTCTTTGTTTACATTTAGACTTTGTTTATATTTAGAGACTTTGTTTACATTTGTAGTCCTTTTTTACACCTAGAGTCCTTGTTTACACCAAGAGTTTTTGGTTACATTTAGAGTCTTTGTTTATATTTCTATTATTTGTTTACATTTAGTTTTGTTTACATTTGTAATCGTTGTTTATATTTGTAGTATTTGTTACTTTTAGTTTTGTTTACATTTGTAGTCTTTGTTTACATTTTTATTCTTTGTTTACATTTAGAGTTCCATTTAGTGTCTTTGTTTACATTTGTAGTCTTTGTTTACATATAGCGCGTTTGTTTACATTTAGAGCCTTTGTTTACATTTTTAGTCTTTGTTTACATTTTTAGCCTTTGTTTACATTTAGAGTCTTTGGTTTTATTTTTAGGCTTTGTTTACATTTAGAGTCTGTTTACATTTGTAGTCCTTGTTTACACCTAGAGTCCTTGTTTATACCCAGAGTTTTTTATTACATTTAGAGTCTTTGTTTACAATTTTATTATTTGTTTACATTTTTATTATTTGTTTACATTTAGAGACTTTGTTTACGTTTGCAATCTTTGGTTACATTTAGAATCTTTGTTTATATTTCTAGTATTTGTTTACATTTAGTTTTGTTTACATTTGTAGTCGTTGTTTATATTTGTAGTATTTGTTTACTTTTAGTTTTGTTTACATTTGTAGTCTTTGTTTACATTTAGAGTGTTAGTTTACATTTGTAGTCTTTGTTTACATTTGTAGGCTTTGTTTACATATGTAGGCTTTGTTTACATTTAGAGTGTTTACATTTAGTCCCTTTGTTTACATTTGTAGTCTTTGTTTACATTTTTAGCCTTTGTTTACATTTAGATTCTTTGTTTTTATTTTTAGACTTTGTTTATATTTAGATTCTGTTTACATTTGTAGTCCTTGTTTATACCCAGAGTTTTTTATTACATTTAGAGTCTTTGTTTACATTTAGAGTTTTTGTTTACGTTTGCAGTCTTTGTTTACATTTGTAGTCTTTGTTTACATTTAGAGTGTTAGTTTACGTTTGTAGTTTTTGTTTACATTTGTAGTCTGTTTCTATTTAGAGTCTTTGTTTATATTTGTAGTCTTTGTTTACATTTGTAGTCTTTGTCTACATTTGTAATCTTTGTTTGCATTTAGAGAACTTCTTTATATTTAGAGTCTTTGTTTACGTTTGTAGTCTTTGTTTACATTTTTAGTCTTTGTTTTAATTTAGAGTCTGTTTACATTTTAAGTCTTTGTTTACATTTGTAGTCTTTATTTACATTTAAATTCTTTGTTTACATATGTAGACTTTGTATACATTTATAGTGTTTACATTTAGAGTCTTTGTTTACGTTTGCAGTCTTTGTTTACATTTGTAGTCTTTGTTTACATTTGTAGTCTGCTTACATTTAGATACTTTGTTTATATTTAGAGGCTTTGTTTACATTTGTTGTCTGTTTACATTTAGAGTCTGTTTACATTTGTAGTCCTTGTTTGCACCTAGAGTCCTTGTTTATACCCAGAGTTTTTTATTACATTTAGAGTCTTTGTTTACATTTTTATTATTTGTTTACATTTGTTGCTTTTTTTACACTTAGAGTCCTTGTTGACACCAAGAGTTTTTGGTTACATTTAGAGTCTTTGTTTATATTTCTATTATTTGTTTACATTTAGTTTTGTTTACATTTGTAATCGTTGTTTATATTTGTAGTATTTGTAGCTTTTAGTTTTGTTTACATTTGTAGTCTTTGTTTACAATTTTATTCTTTGTTTACATTTAGAGTTCCATTTAGTGTCTTTGTTTACATTTGTAGTCTTTGTTTACATATAGCGCGTTTGTTTACATTTAGAGCCTTTGTTTACATTTTTAGTCTTTGTTTACATTTTTAGCCTTTGTTTACATTTAGAGTCTTTGGTTTTATTTTTAGGCTTTGTTTACATTTAGAGTCTGTTTACATTTGTAGTCCTTGTTTACACCTAGAGTCCTTGTTTATACCCAGAGTTTTTTATTACATTTAGAGTCTTTGTTTACAATTTTATTATTTGTTTACATTTTTATTATTTGTTTACATTTAGAGACTTTGTTTACGTTTGCAATCTTTGGTTACATTTAGAGTCTTTGTTTATATTTCTAGTATTTGTTTACATTTAGTTTTGTTTACATTTGTAGTCGTTGTTTATATTTGTAGTATTTGTTTACTTTTAGTTTTGTTTACATTTGTAGTCTTTGTTTACATTTAGAGTGTTAGTTTACGTTTGTAGTTTTTGTTTACATTTGTAGTCTGTTTCCATTTAGAGTCTTTGTTTACATTTGTAGTCTTTGTTTACATTTGTAGGCTTTGTTTACATATGTAGGCTTTGTTTACATTTAGAGTGTTTACATTTAGTCCCTTTGTTTACATTTGTAGTCTTTGTTTACATTTTTAGCCTTTGTTTACATTTAGAGGCTTTGTTTTTATTTTTAGACTTTGTTTATATTTAGATTCTGTTTACATTTGTAGTCCTTGTTTATACCCAGAGTTTTTTATTACATTTAGAATCTTTGTTTACATTTAGAGTTTTTGTTTACGTTTGCAGTCTTTGTTTACATTTGTAGTCTTTGTTTACATTTAGAGTGTTAGTTTACGTTTGTAGTTTTTGTTTACATTTGTAGTCTGTTTCTATTTAGAGTCTTTGTTTATATTTGTAGTCTTTGTTTACATTTGTAGTCTTTGTTTACATTTGTAATCTTTGTTTGCATTTAGAGAACTTCTTTATATTTAGAGTCTTTGTTTACGTTTGTAGTCTTTGTTTACATTTTTAGTCATTGTTTTAATTTAGAGTCTGTTTACATTTTAAGTCTTTGTTTACATTTGTAGTCTTTATTTACATTTAAATTCTTTGTTTACATATGTAGACTTTGTATACATTTATAGTGTTTACATTTAGAGTCTTTGTTTACGTTTGCAGTCTTTGTTTACATTTGTAGTCTTTGTTTACATTTGTAGTCTGCTTACATTTAGATACTTTGTTTATATTTAGAGGCTTTGTTTACATTTGTTGTCTGTTTACACTTAGAGTCTGTTTACGTTTGTAGTTTTTGTTTACGTTTAGTGTCTTTGTTTACATTTGTAGTCTTTGTTTACAGTTGTAGACTTTCTTAACATTTATAGTCTTTGTTTACATTTGTATTCTTTGTTTAAATTTAGAGACTTTGTTGACATTTAGAGTCCGTTTATATTTGTAGTCTTTGTTTACATTTAGAGAGATTGATTACATGTAGAGTTTTTGTTTACATTTGTAGTCCTTGTTTAAACTTGTAGTCTTTGTTTACATTTAGTCTTTGTTTATATTTAGAGACTTTGTTTACATTTGTAGTCCTTTTATACACCTAGAGTCCCATTTTGTGTCTTTGTTTACATTTTTATTCTTTGTTTACATTTAGAGTTTCATTTAGAGTCTTTGTTTACATATAGCGCGTTTGTTTACATTTAGAGCCTTTGTTTACATTTTTAGTCTTTGTTTACATTTTTAGCCTTTGTTTACATTTAGAGTCTTTGTTTTTGTTTTTAGGCTTTGTTTACATTTAGAGTCTGTTTACATTTGTAGTCCTTGTTTACACCTAGAGTCCTTGTTTACACCAAGAGATTTTGGTTACATTTAGAGTCTTTGTTTATATTTCTAGTATTTGTTTACATTTAGTTTTGTTTACATTTAGTTTTGCTTACATTTGTAGTCGTGGTTTATATTTGTAGTATTTGTTTACTTTTAGTTTTGTTTACATTTTTATTTTTTGTTTACATTTAGACTCCCATTTTGTATCTTTGTTTACATTTGTAGTCTTTGTTTACATTTTTATTCTTTGTTTACATTTAGAGTTTCATTTAGAGTCTTTGTTTACATATAGCGCGTTTGTTTACATATATAGCCTTTGTTTACATTTTTAGTCTTTGTTTACATTTTTAGCCTTTGTTTACATTTAGAGTCTTTGTTTTTATTTTTAGCTTTGTTTACATTTAGAGTCTGTTTACATTTGTAGTCCTTGTTTACACCTAGAGTTTTTTATTACATTTAGAGACTTTGTTTACGTTTGCAATCTTTGGTTACATTTAGAGTCTTTGTTTATATTTCTAGTATTTGTTTACGTTTAGTTTTGTTTACATTTGTAGTCGTTGTTTATATTTGTAGTATTTGTTTACTTTTAGTTTTGTTTACATTTGTAGTCTTTGTTTACATTTAGAGTGTTAGTTTACGTTTGTAGTTTTTGTTTACATTTGTAGTCTGTTTCCATTTAGAGTGTTTGTTTACATTTGTAGTCTTTGTTTACATTTGTAGTCTTTGTTTACATATGTAGGATTTGTTTACATTTAGAGTGTTTACATTTAGTCCCTTTGTTTACATTTGTAGTCTTTGTTTACATTTTCAGCCTTTGTTTACATTTAGAGTCTTTGTTTTTATTTTTAGACTTTGTTTATATTTAGCGTCTGTTTACATTTGTAGTCCTTGTTTATACCCAGAGTTTTTTATTACATTTAGAGTCTTTGTTTATATTTTTATTATTTGTTAACATTTAAAGTTTTTGTTTACGTTTGCAGTCTTTGTTTACATTTGTAGTCTTTGTTTACATTTAGAGTATTAGTTTACGTTTGTAGTTTTTGTTTACATTTGTAGTCTGTTTCTATTTAGAGTCTTTGTTTATATTTGTAGTCTTTGTTTACATTTGTAGTCTTTGTTTACATTTGTAATCTTTGTTTGCATTTAGAGACCTTTATATTTAGAGTCTTTGTTTACGTTTGTAGTCTTTGTTTACATTTTTAGTCTTTGTTTTAATTTAGAGTCTGTTTACATTTAAGGTCTTTGTTTACATTTGTAGTCTTTATTTACATTTAAATTCTTTGTTTACATATGTAGTCTTTGTATACATTTATAGTGTTTACATTTAGAGTCTTTGTTTACGTTTGCAGTCTTTGTTTACATTTGTAGTCTTTGTCTACATTTAGAGTGTTAGTTTACGTTTGTAGTTTTTCTTTACATTTGTAGTCTGTTTTATTCAGAGTCTTTGCTTATATTTGTAGTCTTTGTTTACATTTGTAGTCTTTGTTTACATTTGTATTCTTTGTTTACATTTGTAGTCTGCTTACATTTAGATACTTTGTTTATATTTAGAGGCTTTGTTTACATTTGTTGTCTGTTTACACTTAGAGTCTGTTTACGTTTAGTGTCTTTGTTTACATTTGCAGTCTTTGTTTACAGTTGTAGACTTTCTTAACATTTATAGTCTTTGTTTACATTTGTATTCTTTGTTTAAATTTAGAGACTTTTTTGACATTTAGAGTCCGTTTATATTTGTAGTCTTTGTTTACATTTAGAGAGATTGTTTACATGTAGAGTTTTTGTTTACATTTGTAGTCCTTGTTTACACTTGTAGTCTTTGTTTACATTTAGTCTTTGTTTATATTTAGAGACTTTGTTTACATTTGTAGTCCTTTTTTACACCTAGAGTCCCATTTTGTGTCTGTTTACATTTGTAGTCTTTGTTTACATTTTTATTCTTTGTTTACATTTAGAGTTTCATTTAGAGTCTTTGTTTACATATAGCGCGTTTGTTTACATTTAGAGCCTTTGTTTACATTTTTAGTCTTTGTTTACATTTTTAGCCTTTGTTTACATTTAGAGTCTGTTTTTGTTTTTAGGCTTTGTTTACATTTAGAGTCTGTTTACATTTGTAGTCCTTGTTTACACCTAGAGTCCTTGTTTATACCCAGAGTTTTTTATTACATTTAGAGTCTTTGTTTACATTTTTATTATTTGTTTACATTTGTAGTCCTTTTTTACACTTAGAGTCCTTGTTTACACCAAGAGTTTTTGGTTACATTTAGAGTCTTTGTTTATATTTCTATTATTTGTTTACATTTAGTTTTGTTTACATTTGTAATCGTTGTCTATATTTGTAGTATTTGTAACTTTTAGTTTTGTTTACATTTGTAGTCTTCGTTTACATTTCTAGTCTTTGTTTACATTTAGAGTTTTAGTTTACGTTTGTAGTTTTTGTTTACATTTGTAGTCTGTTTCCATTTAGAGTTTTTGTTTATATTTGTAGTCTTTGTTTACATTTGTAGTTATTGTTTTCATTTAGAGTCTGTTTACATTTAAGGTCTTTGTTTACATTTGTAGTCTTTGTTTACATTTTTATTCTTTGTTTACATTTAGAGTTTCATTTAGTGTCTTTGTTTACATTTGTAGTCTGTGTTTACATATAGCGTATTTGTTTACATTTGTAGTCTTTGTTTACATATAGCGCGTTTGTTTACATTTAGAGCCTTTGTTTACATTTTTAGTCTTTGTTTACATTTTTAGCCTTTGTTTACATTTAGAGTCTTTGGTTTTATTTTTAGGCTTTGTTTACATTTAGAGTATGTTTACATTTGTAGTCCTTGTTTACACCTAGAGTCCTTGTTTATACCCAGAGTTTTTTATTACATTTAGAGTCTTTGTTTACATTTTTATTATTTGTTTACATTTTTATTATTTGTTTACATTTAGAGACTTTGTTTACGTTTGCAATCTTTGCTTACATTTAGAGTCTTTGTTTATATTTCTAGTATTTGTTTACATTTAGTTTTGTTTACATTTGTAGTCGTTGTTTATATTTGTAGTATTTGTTTACTTTTAGTTTTGTTTACATTTGTAGTCTTTGTTTACATTTAGAGTGTTAGTTTACGTTTGTAGTTTTTGTTTACATTTGTAGTCTGTTTCCATTTAGAGTCTTTGTTTACATTTGTATCCTTTGTTTACATTTGTAGTCTTTGTTTACATATGTAGGCTTTGTTTACATTTAGAGTGTTTACATTTAGTCCCTTTGTTTACATTTGTAGTCTTTGTTTACATTTTTATTCTTTGTTTACATTTAGAGTTTCATTTAGAGTCTTTGTTTACATATAGCGCGTTTGTTTACATTTAGAGCCTTTGTTTACATTTTTAGTCTTTGTTTACATTTTTAGCCTTTGTTTACATTTAGAGTCTTTGTTTTTGTTTTTAGGCTTTGTTTTCATTTAGAGTCTGTTTACATTTGTAGTCCTTGTTTACACCTAGAGTCCTTGTTTATACCCAGAGTTTTTTATTACATTTAGAGTCTTTGTTTACATTTTTATTATTTGTTTACATTTGTAGTCCTTTTTTACACTTAGAGTCCTTGTTTACACGAAGAGTTTTTGGTTACATTTAGAGTCTTTGTTTATATTTCTATTATTTGTTTACATTTAGTTTTGTTTACATTTGTAATCGTTGTCTATATTTGTAACTTTTAGTTTTGTTTACATTTGTAGTCTTTGTTTACAATTTTATTCTTTGTTTACATTTAGAGTTCCATTTAGTGTCTTTGTTTACATTTGTAGTCTTTGTTTACATTTGTAGTCTTTGTTTACATTTGTAATCTTTCTTTACATTTAGAGACCTTCTTTACATTTAGAGTCTTTGTTTACAGTTGTAGCCTTTGTTTACATTTTTAGACTTTGTTTACATATAGAGTCTGTTTACATTTGTAGTCTTTGTTTACATTTAGGCCTATGTTTACATTTGCAGTCTTTGTTTACATTTAGAGTCTGTTTACATATGTAGTCTTTGTTTACATTTTTAGTCTGTTTGCATTTAGAGTCTGTTTTCATTTATAGTCTGTTTACATTTGTAGACTTTGTTTATATTTCTTGAGTTTGTTTACAGTTTGAGTCACTTAGCATTTGTGCTCTTTGTTTACATTTGTATTCTTTGTTTACATTTGTAGTCTGCTTACATTTAGATACTTTGTTTATATTTAGAGGCTTTGTTTACATTTGTTGTCTGTTTACACTTAGAGTCTGTTTACGTTTGTAGTTTTTGTTTACGTTTAGTGTCTTTGTTTACATTTGTACTCTTTGTTTACAGTTGTAGACTTTCTTAACATTTATAGTCTTTGTTTACATTTGTATTCTTTGTTTAAATTTAGAGACTTTGTTGACATTTAGAGTCCGTTTATATTTGTAGTCTTTGTTTACATTTAGAGAGATTGTTTACATGCAGAGTTTTTGTTTACATTTGTAGTCCTTGTTTACACTTGTAGTCTTTGTTTACATTTAGACTTTGTTTATATTTAGAGACTTTGTTTACATTTGTAGTCCTTTTTTACACCTAGATTCCTTGTTTACACCAAGAGTTTTTGGTTACATTTAGAGTCTTTGTTTATATTTCTATTATTTGTTTAAATTTAGTTTTGTTTACATTTGTAATCGTTGTTTATATTTGTAGTATTTGTTACTTTTAGTTTTGTTTACATTTGTAGTCTTTGTTTACATTTTTATTCTTTGTTTACATTTAGAGTTCCATTTAGTGTCTTTGTTTACATTTGTAGTCTTTGTTTACATATAGCGCGTTTGTTTACATTTAGAGCCTTTGTTTACATTTTTAGTCTTTGTTTACATTTTTAGCCTTTGTTTACATTTAGAGTCTTTGGTTTTATTTTTAGGCTTTGTTTACATTTAGAGTCTGTTTACATTTGTAGTCCTTGTTTACACCTAGAGTCCTTGTTTATACCCAGAGTTTTTTATTACATTTAGAGTCTTTGTTTACAATTTTATTATTTGTTTACATTTTTATTATTTGTTTACATTTAGAGACTTTGTTTACGTTTGCAATCTTTGGTTACATTTAGAGTCTTTGTTTATATTTCTAGTATTTGTTTACATTTAGTTTTGTTTACATTTGTAGTCGTTGTTTATATTTGTAGTATTTGTTTACTTTTAGTTTTGTTTACATTTGTAGTCTTTGTTTACATTTAGAGTGTTAGTTTACGTTTGTAGTTTTTGTTTACATTTGTAGTCTGTTTCCATTTAGAGTCTTTGTTTACATTTGTAGTCTTTGTTTACATTTGTAGGCTTTGTTTACATATGTAGGCTTTGTTTACATTTAGAGTGTTTACATTTAGTCCCTTTGTTTACATTTGTAGTCTTTGTTTACATTTTTAGCCTTTGTTTACATTTAGAGGCTTTGTTTTTATTTTTAGACTTTGTTTATATTTAGATTCTGTTTACATTTGTAGTCCTTGTTTATACCCAGAGTTTTTTATTACATTTAGAGTCTTTGTTTACATTTAGAGTTTTTGTTTACGTTTGCAGTCTTTGTTTACATTTGTAGTCTTTGTTTACATTTAGAGTGTTAGTTTACGTTTGTAGTTTTTGTTTACATTTGTAGTCTGTTTCTATTTAGAGTCTTTGTTTATATTTGTAGTCTTTGTTTACATTTGTAGTCTTTGTTTACATTTGTAATCTTTGTTTGCATTTAGAGAACTTCTTTATATTTAGAGTCTTTGTTTACGTTTGTAGTCTTTGTTTACATTTTTAGTCTTTGTTTTAATTTAGAGTCTGTTTACATTTTAAGTCTTTGTTTACATTTGTAGTCTTTATTTACATTTAAATTCTTTGTTTACATATGTAGACTTTGTATACATTTATAGTGTTTACATTTAGAGTCTTTGTTTACGTTTGCAGTCTTTGTTTACATTTGTAGTCTTTGTTTACATTTGTAGTCTGCTTACATTTAGATACTTTGTTTATATTTAGAGGCTTTGTTTAAATTTGTTGTCTGTTTACACTTAGAGTCTGTTTACGTTTGTAGTTTTTGTTTACGTTTAGTGTCTTTGTTTACATTTGTAGTCTTTGTTTACAGTTGTAGACTTTCTTAACATTTATAGTCTTTGTTTACATTTGTATTCTTTGTTTAAATTTAGAGACTTTGTTGACATTTAGAGTCCGTTTATATTTGTAGTCTTTGTTTACATTTAGAGAGATTGATTACATGTAGAGTTTTTGTTTACATTTGTAGTCCTTGTTTAAACTTGTAGTCTTTTTTACATTTAGTCTTTGTTTATATTTAGAGACTTTGTTTACATTTGTAGTCCTTTTTTACACCTAGAGTCCCATTTTGTGTCTTTGTTTACATTTTTATTCTTTGTTTACATTTAGAGTTTCATTTAGAGTCTTTGTTTACATATAGCGCGTTTGTTTACATTTAGAGCCTTTGTTTACATTTTTAGTCTTTGTTTACATTTTTAGCCTTTGTTTACATTTAGAGTCTTTGTTTTTGTTTTTAGGCTTTGTTTACATTTAGAGTCTGTTTACATTTGTAGTCCTTGTTTACACCTAGAGTCCTTGTTTACACCAAGAGATTTTGGTTACATTTAGAGTCTTTGTTTATATTTCTAGTATTTGTTTACATTTAGTTTTGTTTACATTTAGTTTTGCTTACATTTGTAGTCGTGGTTTATATTTGTAGTATTTGTTTACTTTTAGTTTTGTTTACATTTTTATTTTTTGTTTACATTTAGACTCCCATTTTGTATCTTTGTTTACATTTGTAGTCTTTGTTTACATTTTTATTCTTTGTTTACATTTAGAGTTTCATTTAGAGTCTTTGTTTACATATAGCGCGTTTGTTTACATATAGAGCCTTTGTTTACATTTTTAGTCTTTGTTTACATTTTTAGCCTTTGTTTACATTTAGAGTCTTTGTTTTTATTTTTAGGCTTTGTTTACATTTAGAGTCTGTTTACATTTGTAGTCCTTGTTTACACCTAGAGTCCTTGTTTATACCCAGAGTTTTTTATTACATTTAGAGTCTTTGTTTACATTTTTATTATTTGTTTACATTTGTAGTCCTTTTTTACACCTAGAGTCCTTGTTTACACCAAGAGTTTTTGGTTACATTTATAGTCTTTGTTTATATTTCTATTATTTGTTTACATTTAGTTTTGTTTACATTTGTAATCGTTGTTTATATTTGTAGTATTTGTTACTTTTAGTTTTGTTTACATTTTTATTTTTTGTTTACATTTAGACTCCCATTTTGTATCTTTGTTTACATTTGTAGTCTTTGTTTACATTTTTATTCTTTGTTTACATTTAGAGTTCCATTTAGTGTCTTTGTTTACATTTGTAGTATTTGTTTATATATAGCGCGTTTGTTTACATTTAGAGCCTTTGTTTACATTTTTAGTCTTTGTTTACATTTTTAGCCTTTGTTTACATTTAGAGTCTTTGGTTTTATTTTTAGGCTTTGTTTACATTTAGAGTCTGTTTACATTTGTAGTCCTTGTTTACACCTAGAGTCCTTGTTTATACCCAAATTTTTTATTACATTTAGAGTCTTTGTTTACAATTTTATTATTTGTTTACATTTTTATTATTTGTTTACATTTAGAGACTTTGTTTACGTTTGTAATCTTTGGTTACATTTAGAGTCTTTGTTTATATTTCTAGTATTTGTTTACATTTAGTTTTGTTTACATTTGTAGTCTTTGTTTACATTTGTAGTCTTTGTTTACATATGTAGGCTTTGTTTACATTTAGAGTCTTTGTTTTTATTTTTAGACTTTGTTTATATTTAGAGTCTGTTTACATTTGTAGTCCTTGTTTATACCCAGAGTTTTCTATTACATTTAGAGTCTTTGTTTACATTTAGAGTTTTTGTTTACGTTTGCAGTCTTTGTTTACATTTGTAGTCATTGTTTACATTTTTAGCCTCTGTTTACATTTAGAGTCTTTGTTTTTATTTTTAGACTTTGTTTATATTTAGAGTCTGTTTACATTTGTAGTCCTTGTTTATACCCAGAGTTTTCTATTACATTTAGAGTCTTTGTTTACATTTAGAGTTTTTGTTTACGTTTGCAGTCTTTGTTTACATTTGTAGTCATTGTTTACATTTAGAGTGTTAGTTTACGTTTGTAGTTTTTGTTTACATTTGTAGTCTGTTTCTATTTAGAGTCTTTGTTTATATTTGTAGTCTTTGTTTACATTTGTAGTCTTTGTTTACATTTGTAATCTTTGTTTGCATTTAGAGACCTTCTTTATATTTAGAGTCTTTGTTTACGTTTGTAGTCTTTGTTTACAATTTTAGTCTTGGTTTTAATTTAGAGTCTGTTTACTTTTAAGGTCTTTGTTTACATTTGTAGTCTTTATTTACATTTAAATTCTTTGTTTACATATGTAGTCTTTGTATACATTTATAGTGTTTACATTTAGAGTCTTTGTTTACGTTTGCAGTCTTTGTTTACATTTGTAGTCTTTGTCTACATTTAGAGTGTTAGTTTACGTTTGTAGTTTTTGTTTACATTTGTAGTCTGTTTTATTTAGAGTCTTTGCTTATATTTGTAGTCTTTGTTTACATTTGTAGTCTTTGTTTACATTTGTAATCTTTCTTTGAATTTAGAGACCTTCTTTACATTTAGAGTCTTTGTTTACATTTGTAGCCTTTGTTTACATTTTTAGACTTTGTTTACATTTTTAGACTTTGTTTACATATAGAGTCTTTGTTTACATTTGTAGTCTTTGTTTACATTTAGGTCTATGTTTACATTTGCAGTCTTTGTTTACATTTAGAGTCTGTTTACATATCTAGTCTTTGTTTTCATTTATAGTCTGTTTACATTTGTAGACTTTGTTTACATTTAGAGAGTTTGTTTACAGTTTGAGTCACTTATCATTTGTGCTCTTTGTTTACATTTGTATTCTTTGTTTACATTTGTAGTCTGCTTACATTTAGATACTTTGTTTATATTTAGAGGCTTTGTTTACATTTGTTGTCTGTTTACACTTAGAGTCTGTTTACGTTTGTAGTTTTTGTTTACGTTTAGTGTCTTTGTTTACATTTGCAGTCTTTGTTTACAGTTGTAGACTTTCTTAACATTTATAGTCTTTGTTTACATTTGTATTCTTTGTTTAAATTTAGAGACTTTGTTGACATTTAGAGTCCGTTTTTATTTGTAGTCTTTGTTTACATTTAGAGAGATTGTTTACATGTAGAGTTTTTGTTTACATTTGTAGTCCTTGTTTACACTTGTAGTCTTTGTTTACATTTAGTCTTTGTTTATATTTAGAGACTTTGTTTACATTTGTAGTCCTTTTTTACACCTAGAGTCCCATTTTGTGTCTTTGTTTACATTTGTAGTCTTTGTTTACATTTTTATTCTTTGTTTACATTTAGAGTTTCATTTAGAGTGTTTGTTTACATATAGCGCGTTTGTTTACATTTAGAGCCTTTGTTTACATTTTTAGTCTTTGTTTTTGTTTTTAGGCTTTGTTTACATTTAGAGTCTGTTTACATTTTTAGTCTTTGTTTTTGTTTTTAGGCTTTGTTTACATTTAGAGTCTGTTTACATTTGTAGTCCTTGTTTACACCTAGAGTCCTTGTTTATACCCAGAGTTTTTTATTACATTTAGAGTCTTTGTTTACATTTTTATTATTTGTTTACATTTGTAATCCTTTTTTACACTTAGAGTCCTTGTTTACACCAAGAGTTTTTGGTTACATTTAGAGTCTTTGTTTATATTTCAAATATTTGTTTACATTTAGTTTTGTTTACATTTGTAATCGTTGTTTATATTTGTAGTATTTGTAACTTTTAGTTTTGTTTACATTTGTAGTCTTTGTTTACAATTTTATTCTTTGTTTACATTTAGACTTCCATTTAGTGTCTTTGTTTACATTTGTAGTCTTTGTTTACATATAGCGCGTTTGTTTACATTTAGAGCCTTTGTTTACATTTTTAGTCTTTGTTTACATTTTTAGCCTTTGTTTACATTTAGAGTCTTTGGTTTTATTTTTAGGCTTTGTTTACATTTAGAGTCTGTTTACATTTGTAGTCCTTGTTTACACCTAGAGTCCTTGTTTATACCCAGAGTTTTTTATTACATTTAGAGTCTTTGTTTACATTTTTATTATTTGTTTACATTTAGAGATTGTTTACGTTTGAAATCTTTGGTTACATTTAGAGTCTTTGTTTATATTTCTAGTATTTGTTTACATTTAGTTTTGTTTATATTTGTAGTCGTTGTTTATATTTGTAGTATTTGTTTACTTTTAGTTTTGTTTACTTTTGTAGTCTTTGTTTACATTAAGAGTGTTAGTTTACGTTTACATTTGTAGTCTGTTTCCATTTAGAGTCTTTGTTTACATTTGTAGTCTTTGTTTACATATGTAGGCTTTGTTTACATTTAGAGTGTTTACATTTAGTCCCTTTGTTTACATTTGTAGTCTATGTTTACATCTTTAGCCTTTGTTTACATTTAGAGTCTTTGTTTTTATTTTTAGACTTTGTTTATATTTAGAGTCTGTTTACATTTGTAGTCCTTGTTTATACCCAGAGTTTTTTATTACATTTAGAGTCTTTGTTTACATTTTTATTATTTGTTTACATTTAGAGTTTTTGTTTACGTTTGCAGTCTTTGTTTACATTTGTAGTCTTTGTTTACATTTAGAGTGTTAGTTAACGTTTGTAGTTTTTGTTTACATTTGTAGTCTGTTTCTATTTAGAGTCTTTGTTTATACTTGTAGTCTTTGTTTACATTTGTAGTCTTTGTTTACATTTGTAATCTTTGTTTGCATTTAGAGACCTTCTTTATATTTAGAGTCTTTGTTTACGTTTGTAGTCTTTGTTTACATTTTTAGTCTTTGTTTTAATTTAGAGTCTGTTTACATTTAAGGTCTTTGTTTACATTTGTAGTCTTTATTTACATTTAAATTCTTTGTTTACATATGTAGTCTTTGTATACATTTATAGTGTTTACATTTAGAGTCTTTGTTTACGTTTGCAGTCTTTGTTTACATTTGTAGTCTTTGTCTACATTTAGAGTGTTAGTTTACGTTTGTAGTTTTTGTTTACATTTGTAGTCTGTTTTATTTAGAGTCTTTGCTTATATTTGTAGTCTTTGTTTACATTTGTGCTCTTTGTTTACATTTGTATTCTATGTTTACATTTGTAGTCTGCTTACATTTAGATACTTTGTTTATATTTAGAGGCTTTGTTTACATTTGTTGTCTGTTTACACTTAGAGTCTGTTTACGTTTGTAGTTTTTGTTTACGTTTAGTGTCTTTGTTTACATTTGCAGTCTTTGTTTACAGTTGTAGACTTTCTTAACATTTATAGTCTTTGTTTACATTTGTATTCTTTGTTTAAATTTAGAGACTTTTTTGACATTTAGAGTCCGTTTATATTTGTAGTCTTTGTTTACATTTAGAGAGATTGTTTACATGTAGAGTTTTTGTTTACATTTGTAGTCCTTGTTTACACTTGTAGTCTTTGTTTACATTTAGTCTTTGTTTATATTTAGAGACTTTGTTTACATTTGTAGTCCTTTTTTACACCTAGAGTCCCATTTTGTGTCTTTGTTTACATTTGTAGTCTTTGTTTACATTTTTATTCTTTGTTTACATTTAGAGTTTCATTTAGAGTCTTTGTTTACATATAGCGCGTTTGTTTACATTTAGAGCCTTTGTTTACATTTTTAGTCTTTGTTTACATTTTTAGCCTTTGTTTACATTTAGAGTCTGTTTTTGTTTTTAGGCTTTGTTTACATTTAGAGTCTGTTTACATTTGTAGTCCTTGTTTACACCTAGAGTCCTTGTTTATACCCAGAGTTTTTTATTACATTTAGAGTCTTTGTTTACATTTTTATTATTTGTTTACATTTGTAGTCCTTTTTTACACTTAAAGTCCTTGTTTACACCAAGAGTTTTTGGTTACATTTAGAGTCTTTGTTTATATTTCTATTATTTTTTTACATTTAGTTTTGTTTACATTTGTAATCGTTGTCTATATTTGTAGTATTTGTAACTTTTAGTTTTGTTTACATTTGTAGTCTTCGTTTACAATTTTATTCTTTGTTTACATTTAGAGTTCCATTTAGTGTCTTTGTTTACATTTGTAGTCTTTGTTTACATATAGCGCGTTTGTTTACATTTAGAGCCTTTGTTTACATTTTTAGTCTTTGTTTACATTTTTAGCCTTTGTTTACATTTAGAGTCTTTGGTTTTATTTTTAGGCTTTGTTTACATTTAGAGTATGTTTACATTTGTAGTCCTTGTTTACACCTAGAGTCCTTGTTTATACCCAGAGTTTTTTATTACATTTAGAGTCTTTGTTTACATTTTTATTATTTGTTTACATTTTTATTATTTGTTTACATTTAGAGACATTGTTTACGTTTGCAATCTTTGCTTACATTTAGAGTCATTGTTTATATTTCTAGTATTTGTTTACATTTAGTTTTGTTTACATTTGTAGTCGTTGTTTATATTTGTAGTATTTGTTTACTTTTAGTTTTGTTTACATTTGTAGTCTTTGTTTACATTTAGAGTGTTAGTTAACGTTTGTAGTTTTTGTTTACATTTGTAGTCTGTTTCCATTTAGAGTCTTTGTTTACATTTGTATCCTTTGTTTACATTTGTAGTCTTTGTTTACATATGTAGGCTTTGTTAACATTTAGAGTGTTTACATTTAGTCCCTTTGTTTACATTTGTAGTCTTTGTTTACATTTTTATTCTTTGTTTACATTTAGAGTTTCATTTAGAGTCTTTGTTTACATATAGCGCGTTTGTTTACATTTAGAGCCTTTGTTTACATTTTTAGTCTTTGTTTACATTTTTAGCCTTTGTTTACATTTAGAGTCTTTGTTTTTGTTTTTAGGCTTTGTTTTCATTTAGAGTCTGTTTACATTTGTAGTCCTTGTTTACACCTAGAGTCCTTGTTTATACCCAGAGTTTTTTATTACATTTAGAGTCTTTGTTTACATTTTTATTATTTGTTTACATTTGTAGTCCTTTTTTACACTTAGAGTCCTTGTTTACACGAAGAGTTTTTGGTTACATTTAGAGTCTTTGTTTATATTTCTATTATTTGTTTACATTTAGTTTTGTTTACATTTGTAATCGTTGTCTATATTTGTAACTTTTAGTTTTGTTTACATTTGTAGTCTTTGTTTACAATTTTATTCTTTGTTTACATTTAGAGTTCCATTTAGTGTCTTTGTTTACATTTGTAGTCTTTGTTTACATTTGTAGTCTTTGTTTACATTTGTAATCTTTCTTTACATTTAGAGACCTTCTTTACATTTAGAGTCTTTGTTTACAGTTGTAGCCTTTGTTTACATTTTTAGACTTTGTTTACATATAGAGTCTGTTTACATTTGTAGTCTTTGTTTACATTTAGGCCTATGTTTACATTTGCAGTCTTTGTTTACATTTAGAGTCTGTTTACATATGTAGTCTTTGTTTACATTTTTAGTCTGTTTGCATTTAGAGTCTGTTTTCATTTATAGTCTGTTTACATTTGTAGACTTTGTTTATATTTCGTGAGTTTGTTTACAGTTTGAGTCACTTAGCATTTGTGCTCTTTGTTTACATTTGTATTCTTTGTTTACATTTGTAGTCTGCTTACATTTAGATACTTTGTTTATATTTAGAGGCTTTGTTTACATTTGTTGTCTGTTTACACTTAGAGTCTGTTTACGTTTGTAGTTTTTGTTTACGTTTAGTGTCTTTGTTTACATTTGTACTCTTTGTTTACTGTTGTAGACTTTCTTAACATTTATAGTCTTTGTTTACATTTGTATTCTTTGTTTAAATTTAGAGACTTTGTTGACATTTAGAGTCCGTTTATATTTGTAGTCTTTGTTTACATTTAGAGAGATTGTTTACATGCAGAGTTTTTGTTTACATTTGTAGTCCTTGTTTACACTTGTAGTCTTTGTTTACATTTAGACTTTGTTTATATTTAGAGACTTTGTTTACATTTGTAGTCCTTTTTTACACCTAGAGTCCTTGTTTACACCAAGAGTTTTTGGTTACATTTAGAGTCTTTGTTTATATTTCTATTATTTGTTTACATTTAGTTTTGTTTACATTTGTAATCGTTGTTTATATTTGTAGTATTTGTTACTTTTAGTTTTGTTTACATTTGTAGTCTTTGTTTACATTTTTATTCTTTGTTTACATTTAGAGTTCCATTTAGTGTCTTTGTTTACATTTGTAGTCTTTGTTTACATATAGCGCGTTTGTTTACATTTAGAGCCTTTGTTTACATTTTTAGTCTTTGTTTACATTTTTAGCCTTTGTTTACATTTAGAGTCTTTGGTTTTATTTTTAGGCTTTGTTTACATTTAGAGTCTGTTTACATTTGTAGTCCTTGTTTACACCTAGAGTCCTTGTTTATACCCAGAGTTTATTACATTTAGAGTCTTTGTTTACAATTTTATTATTTGTTTACATTTTTATTATTTGTTTACATTTAGAGACTTTGTTTACGTTTGCAATCTTTGGTTACATTTAGAGTCTTTGTTTATATTTCTAGTATTTGTTTACATTTAGTTTTGTTTACATTTGTAGTCGTTGTTTATATTTGTAGTATTTGTTTACTTTTAGTTTTGTTTACATTTGTAGTCTTTGTTTACATTTAGAGTGTTAGTTTACATTTGTAGTCTTTGTTTACATTTGTAGGCTTTGTTTACATATGTAGGCTTTGTTTACATTTAGAGTGTTTACATTTAGTCCCTTTGTTTACATTTGTAGTCTTTGTTTACATTTTTAGCCTTTGTTTACATTTAGATTCTTTGTTTTTATTTTTAGACTTTGTTTATATTTAGATTCTGTTTACATTTGTAGTCCTTGTTTAGACCCAGAGTTTTTTATTACATTTAGAGTCTTTGTTTACATTTAGAGTTTTTGTTTACGTTTGCAGTCTTTGTTTACATTTGTAGTCTTTGTTTACATTTAGAGTGTTAGTTTACGTTTGTAGTTTTTGTTTACATTTGTAGTCTGTTTCTATTTAGAGTCTTTGTTTATATTTGTAGTCTTTGTTTACATTTGTAGTCTTTGTCTACATTTGTAGTCTTTGTTTGCATTTAGAGTACTTCTTTATATTTAGAGTCTTTGTTTACGTTTGTAGTCTTTGTTTACATTTTTAGTCTTTGTTTTAATTTAGAGTCTGTTTACATTTTAAGTCTTTGTTTACATTTGTAGTCTTTATTTACATTTAAATTCTTTGTTTACATATGTAGACTTTGTATACATTTATAGTGTTTACATTTAGAGTCTTTGTTTACGTTTGCAGTCTTTGTTTACATTTGTAGTCTTTGTTTACATTTGTAGTCTGCTTACATTTAGATACTTTGTTTATATTTAGAGGCTTTGTTTACATTTGTTGTCTGTTTACATTTAGAGTCTGTTTACATTTGTAGTCCTTGTTTGCACCTAGAGTCCTTGTTTATACCCAGAGTTTTTTATTACATTTAGAGTCTTTGTTTACATTTTTATTATTTGTTTACATTTGTTGCTTTTTTTACACTTAGAGTCCTTGTTGACACCAAGAGTTTTTGGTTACATTTAGAGTCTTTGTTTATATTTCTATTATTTGTTTACATTTAGTTTTGTTTACATTTGTAATCGTTGTTTATATTTGTAGTATTTGTAGCTTTTAGTTTTGTTTACATTTGTAGTCTTTGTTTACATATAGCGCGTTTGTTTACATTTAGAGCCTTTGTTTACATTTTTAGTCTTTGTTTACATTTTTAGCCTTTGTTTACATTTAGAGTCTTTGGTTTTATTTTTAGGCTTTGTTTACATTTAGAGTATGTTTACATTTGTAGTCCTTGTTTACACCTAGAGTCCTTGTTTATACCCAGAGTTTTTTATTACATTTAGAGTCTTTGTTTACATTTTTATTATTTGTTTACATTTTTATTATTTGTTTACATTTAGAGACTTTGTTTACGTTTGCAATCTTTGCTTACATTTAGAGTCTTTGTTTATATTTCTAGTATTTGTTTACATTTAGTTTTGTTTACATTTGTAGTCGTTGTTTATATTTGTAGTATTTGTTTACTTTTAGTTTTGTTTACATTTGTAGTCTTTGTTTACATTTAGAGTGTTAGTTTACGTTTGTAGTTTTTGTTTACATTTGTAGTCTGTTTCCATTTAGAGTCTTTGTTTACATTTGTATCCTTTGTTTACATTTGTAGTCTTTGTTTACATATGTAGGCTTTGTTTACATTTAGAGTGTTTACATTTAGTCCCTTTGTTTACATTTGTAGTCTTTGTTTACATTTTTATTCTTTGTTTACATTTAGAGTTTCATTTAGAGTCTTTGTTTACATATAGCGCGTTTGTTTACATTTAGAGCCTTTGTTTACATTTTTAGTCTTTGTTTACATTTTTAGCCTTTGTTTACATTTAGAGTCTTTGTTTTTGTTTTTAGGCTTTGTTTTCATTTAGAGTCTGTTTACATTTGTAGTCCTTGTTTACACCTAGAGTCCTTGTTTATACCCAGAGTTTTTTATTACATTTAGAGTCTTTGTTTACATTTTTATTATTTGTTTACATTTGTAGTCCTTTTTTACACTTAGAGTCCTTGTTTACACGAAGAGTTTTTGGTTACATTTAGAGTCTTTGTTTATATTTCTATTATTTGTTTACATTTAGTTTTGTTTACATTTGTAATCGTTGTCTATATTTGTAACTTTTAGTTTTGTTTACATTTGTAGTCTTTGTTTACAATTTTATTCTTTGTTTACATTTAGAGTTCCATTTAGTGTCTTTGTTTACATTTGTAGTCTTTGTTTACATTTGTAGTCTTTGTTTACATTTGTAATCTTTCTTTACATTTAGAGACCTTCTTTACATTTAGAGTCTTTGTTTACAGTTGTAGCCTTTGTTTACATTTTTAGACTTTGTTTACATATAGAGTCTGTTTACATTTGTAGTCTTTGTTTACATTTAGGCCTATGTTTACATTTGCAGTCTTTGTTTACATTTAGAGTCTGTTTACATATGTAGTCTTTGTTTACATTTTTAGTCTGTTTGCATTTAGAGTCTGTTTTCATTTATAGTCTGTTTACATTTGTAGACTTTGTTTATATTTCGTGAGTTTGTTTACAGTTTGAGTCACTTAGCATTTGTGCTCTTTGTTTACATTTGTATTCTTTGTTTACATTTGTAGTCTGCTTACATTTAGATACTTTGTTTATATTTAGAGGCTTTGTTTACATTTGTTGTCTGTTTACACTTAGAGTCTGTTTGCGTTTGTAGTTTTTGTTTACGTTTAGTGTCTTTGTTTACATTTGTACTCTTTGTTTACAGTTGTAGACTTTCTTAACATTCATACTCTTTGTTTACATTTGTATTCTTTGTTTAAATTTAGAGACTTTGTTGACATTTAGAGTCCGTTTATATTTGTAGTCTTTGTTTACATTTAGAGAGATTGTTTACATGCAGAGTTTTTGTTTACATTTGTAGTCCTTGTTTACACTTGTAGTCTTTGTTTACATTTAGACTTTGTTTATATTTAGAGACTTTGTTTACATTTGTAGTCCTTTTTTACACCTAGATTCCTTGTTTACACCAAGAGTTTTTGGTTACATTTAGAGTCTTTGTTTATATTTCTATTATTTGTTTAAATTTAGTTTTGTTTACATTTGTAATCGTTGTTTATATTTGTAGTATTTGTTACTTTTAGTTTTGTTTACATTTGTAGTCTTTGTTTACATTTTTATTCTTTGTTTACATTTAGAGTTCCATTTAGTGTCTTTGTTTACATTTGTAGTCTTTGTTTACATATAGCGCGTTTGTTTACATTTAGAGCCTTTGTTTACATTTTTAGTCTTTGTTTACATTTTTAGCCTTTGTTTACATTTAGAGTCTTTGGTTTTATTTTTAGGCTTTGTTTACATTTAGAGTCTGTTTACATTTGTAGTCCTTGTTTACACCTAGAGTCCTTGTTTATACCCAGAGTTTTTTATTACATTTAGAGTCTTTGTTTACAATTTTATTATTTGTTTACATTTTTATTATTTGTTTACATTTAGAGACTTTGTTTACGTTTGCAATCTTTGGTTACATTTAGAGTCTTTGTTTATATTTCTAGTATTTGTTTACATTTAGTTTTGTTTACATTTGTAGTCGTTGTTTATATTTGTAGTATTTGTTTACTTTTAGTTTTGTTTACATTTGTAGTCTTTGTTTACATTTAGAGTGTTAGTTTACGTTTGTAGTTTTTGTTTACATTTGTAGTCTGTTTCCATTTAGAGTCTTTGTTTACATTTGTAGTCTTTGTTTACATTTGTAGGCTTTGTTTACATATGTAGGCTTTGTTTACATTTAGAGTGTTTACATTTAGTCCCTTTGTTTACATTTGTAGTCTTTGTTTACATTTTTAGCCTTTGTTTACATTTAGAGGCTTTGTTTTTATTTTTAGACATTGTTTATATTTAGATTCTGTTTACATTTGTAGTCCTTGTTTATACCCAGAGTTTTTTATTACATTTAGAGTCTTTGTTTACATTTAGAGTTTTTGTTTACGTTTGCAGTCTTTGTTTACATTTGTAGTCTTTGTTTACATTTAGAGTGTTAGTTTACGTTTGTAGTTTTTGTTTACATTTGTAGTCTTTGTTTACATTTGTAATCTTTGTTTGCATTTAGAGAACTTCTTTATATTTAGAGTCTTTGTTTACGTTTGTAGTCTTTGTTTACATTTTTAGTCTTTGTTTTAATTTAGAGTCTGTTTACATTTTAAGTCTTTGTTTACATTTGTAGTCTTTATTTACATTTAAATTCTTTGTTTACATATGTAGACTTTGTATACATTTATAGTGTTTACATTTAGAGTCTTTGTTTACGTTTGCAGTCTTTGTTTACATTTGTAGTCTTTGTTTACATTTGTAGTCTGCTTACATTTAGATACTTTGTTTATATTTAGAGGCTTTGTTTACATTTGTTGTCTGTTTACACTTAGAGTCTGTTTACGTTTGTAGTTTTTGTTTACGTTTAGTGTCTTTGTTTACATTTGTAGTCTTTGTTTACAGTTGTAGACTTTCTTAACATTTATAGTCTTTGTTTACATTTGTATTCTTTGTTTAAATTTAGAGACTTTGTTGACATTTAGAGTCCGTTTATATTTGTAGTCTTTGTTTACATTTAGAGAGATTGATTACATGTAGAGTTTTTGTTTACATTTGTAGTCCTTGTTTAAACTTGTAGTCTTTGTTTACATTTAGTCTTTGTTTATATTTAGAGACTTTGTTTACATTTGTAGTCCTTTTTTACACCTAGAGTCCCATTTTGTGTCTTTGTTTACATTTTTATTCTTTGTTTACATTTAGAGTTTCATTTAGAGTCTTTGTTTACATATAGCGCGTTTGTTTACATTTAGAGCCTTTGTTTACATTTTTAGTCTTTGTTTACATTTTTAGCCTTTGTTTACATTTAGAGTCTGTTTTTCTTTTTAGGCTTTGTTTACATTTAGAGTCTGTTTACATTTGTAGTCCTTTTTTACACCTAGATTCCTTGTTTACACCAAGAGTTTTTGGTTACATTTAGAGTCTTTGTTTATATTTCTATTATTTGTTTAAATTTAGTTTTGTTTACATTTGTAATCGTTGTTTATATTTGTAGTATTTGTTACTTTTAGTTTTGTTTACATTTGTAGTCTTTGTTTACATTTTTATTCTTTGTTTACATTTAGAGTTCCATTTAGTGTCTTTGTTTACATTTGTAGTCTTTGTTTACATATAGCGCGTTTGTTTACATTTAGAGCCTTTGTTTACATTTTTAGTCTTTGTTTACATTTTTAGCCTTTGTTTACATTTAGAGTCTTTGGTTTTATTTTTAGGCTTTGTTTACATTTAGAGTCTGTTTACATTTGTAGTCCTTGTTTACACCTAGAGTCCTTGTTTATACCCAGAGTTTTTTATTACATTTAGAGTCTTTGTTTACAATTTTATTATTTGTTTACATTTTTATTATTTGTTTACATTTAGAGACTTTGTTTACGTTTGCAATCTTTGGTTACATTTAGAGTCTTTGTTTATATTTCTAGTATTTGTTTACATTTAGTTTTGTTTACATTTGTAGTCGTTGTTTATATTTGTAGTATTTGTTTACTTTTAGTTTTGTTTACATTTGTAGTCTTTGTTTACATTTAGAGTGTTAGTTTACGTTTGTAGTTTTTGTTTACATTTGTAGTCTGTTTCCATTTAGAGTCTTTGTTTACATTTGTAGTCTTTGTTTACATTTGTAGGCTTTGTTTACATATGTAGGCTTTGTTTACATTTAGAGTGTTTACATTTAGTCCCTTTGTTTACATTTGTAGTCTTTGTTTACATTTTTAGCCTTTGTTTACATTTAGAGGCTTTGTTTTTATTTTTAGACATTGTTTATATTTAGATTCTGTTTACATTTGTAGTCCTTGTTTATACCCAGAGTTTTTTATTACATTTAGAGTCTTTGTTTACATTTAGAGTTTTTGTTTACGTTTGCAGTCTTTGTTTACATTTGTAGTCTTTGTTTACATTTAGAGTGTTAGTTTACGTTTGTAGTTTTTGTTTACATTTGTAGTCTTTGTTTACATTTGTAATCTTTGTTTGCATTTAGAGAACTTCTTTATATTTAGAGTCTTTGTTTACGTTTGTAGTCTTTGTTTACATTTTTAGTCTTTGTTTTAATTTAGAGTCTGTTTACATTTTAAGTCTTTGTTTACATTTGTAGTCTTTATTTACATTTAAATTCTTTGTTTACATATGTAGACTTTGTATACATTTATAGTGTTTACATTTAGAGTCTTTGTTTACGTTTGCAGTCTTTGTTTACATTTGTAGTCTTTGTTTACATTTGTAGTCTGCTTACATTTAGATACTTTGTTTATATTTAGAGGCTTTGTTTACATTTGTTGTCTGTTTACACTTAGAGTCTGTTTACGTTTGTAGTTTTTGTTTACGTTTAGTGTCTTTGTTTACATTTGTAGTCTTTGTTTACAGTTGTAGACTTTCTTAACATTTATAGTCTTTGTTTATATTTGTATTCTTTGTTTAAATTTAGAGACTTTGTTGACATTTAGAGTCCGTTTATATTTGTAGTCTTTGTTTACATTTAGAGAGATTGATTACATGTAGAGTTTTTGTTTACATTTGTAGTCCTTGTTTAAACTTGTAGTCTTTGTTTACATTTAGTCTTTGTTTATATTTAGAGACTTTGTTTACATTTGTAGTCCTTTTTTAAACCTAGAGTCCCATTTTGTGTCTTTGTTTACATTTTTATTCTTTGTTTACATTTAGAGTTTCATTTAGAGTCTTTGTTTACATATAGCGCGTCTGTTTACATTTAGAGCCTTTGTTTACATTTTTAGTCTTTGTTTACATTTTTAGCCTTTGTTTACATTTAGAGTCTTTGTTTTTATTTTTAGCTTTGTTTACATTTAGAGTCTGTTTACATTTGTAGTCCTTGTTTACACCTAGAGTTTTTTATTACATTTAGAGACTTTGTTTACGTTTGCAATTTTTGGTTACATTTAGAGTCTTTGTTTATATTTCTAGTATTTGTTTACGTTTAGTTTTGTTTACATTTGTAGTCGTTGTTTATATTTGTAGTATTTGTTTACTTTTAGTTTTGTTTACATTTGTAGTCTTTGTTTACATTTAGAGTGTTAGTTTACGTTTGTAGTTTTTGTTTACATTTGTAGTCTGTTTCCATTTAGAGTGTTTGTTTACATTTGTAGTCTTTGTTTACATTTGTAGTCTTTGTTTACATATGTAGGATTTGTTTACATTTAGAGTGTTTACATTTAGTCCCTTTGTTTACATTTGTAGTCTTTGTTTACATTTTTAGCCTTTGTTTACATTTAGAGTCTTTGTTTTTATTTTTAGACTTTGTTTATATTTAGCGTCTGTTTACATTTGTAGTCCTTGTTTATACCCAGAGTTTTTTATTACATTTAGAGTCTTTGTTTATATTTTTATTATTTGTTAACATTTAAAGTTTTTGTTTACGTTTGCAGTCTTTGTTTACATTTGTAGTCTTTGTTTACATTTAGAGTATTAGTTTACGTTTGTAGTTTTTGTTTACATTTGTAGTCTGTTTCTATTTAGAGTCTTTGTTTATATTTGTAGTCTTTGTTTACATTTGTAGTCTTTGTTTACATTTGTAATCTTTGTTTGCATTTAGAGACCTTTATATTTAGAGTCTTTGTTTACGTTTGTAGTCTTTGTTTACATTTTTAGTCTTTGTTTTAATTTAGAGTCTGTTTACATTTAAGGTCTTTGTTTACATTTGTAGTCTTTATTTACATTTAAATTCTTTGTTTACATATGTAGACTTTGTATACATTTATAGTGTTTACATTTAGAGTCTTTGTTTACGTTTGCAGTCTTTGTTTACATTTGTAGTCTTTGTCTACATTTAGAGTGTTAGTTTACGTTTGTAGTTTTTTTTTACATTTGTAGTCTGTTTTATTTAGAGTCTTTGCTTATATTTGTAGTCTTTGTTTACATTTGTAGTCTTTGTTTACATTTGTAATCTTTCTTTGAATTTAGAGACCTTCTTTACATTTAGAGTCTTTGTTTACATTTGTAGCCTTTGTTTACATTTTTAGACTTTGTTTATATTTTTAGACTTGGTTTACATATAGAGTCTTTGTTTACATTTGTAGTCTTTGTTTACATTTAGGTCTATGTTTACATTTGCAGTCTTTGTTTACATTTAATGTCTGTTTACATATCTAGTCTTTGTTTTCATTTATAGTCTGTTTACATTTGTAGACTTTGTTTACATTTAGAGAGTTTGTTTACAGTTTGAGTCACTTAACATTTGTGCTCTTTGTTTACATTTGTATTCTTTGTTTACATTTGTAGTCTGCTTACATTTAGATACTTTGTTTATATTTAGAGGCATTGTTTACATTTGTTGTCTGTTTACACTTAGAGTCTGTTTACGTTTGTAGTTTTTGTTTACGTTTAGTGTCTTTGTTTACATTTGCAGTCTTTGTTTACAGTTGTAGACTTTCTTAACATTTATAGTCTTTGTTTACATTTGTATTCTTTGTTTAAATTTAGAGACTTTGTTGACATTTAGAGTCCGTTTATATTTGTAGTCTTTGTTTACATTTAGAGAGATTGTTTACATGTAGAGTTTTTGTTTACATTTGTAGTCCTTGTTTACACTTGTAGTCTTTGTTTACATTTAGTCTTTGTTTATATTTAGAGACTTTGTTTACATTTGTAGTCCTTTTTTACACCTAGAGTCCCATTTTGTGTCTTTGTTTACATTTGTAGTCTTTGTTTACATTTTTATTCTTTATTTACATTTAGAGTTTCATTTAGAGTCTTTGTTTACATATAGCGCGTTTGTTTACATTTAGAGCCTTTGTTTACATTTTTAGTCTTTGTTTACATTTTTAGCCTTTGTTTACATTTAGAGTCTCTGTTTTTGTTTTTAGGCTTTGTTTACATTTAGAGTCTGTTTACATTTGTAGTCCTTGTTTGCACCTAGAGTCCTTGTTTATACCCAGAGTTTTTTATTACATTTAGAGTCTTTGTTTACATTTTTATTATTTGTTTACATTTTTATTATTTGTTTACATTTAGAGACTGTTTACGTTTGCAATCTTTGCTTACATTTAGAGTCTTTGTTTATATTTCTAGTATTTGTTTACATTTAGTTTTGTTTACATTTGTAGTCGTTGTTTATATTTGTAGTATTTGTTTACTTTTAGTTTTGTTTACATTTGTAATCTTTGTTTGCATTTAGAGACCTTCTTTATATTTAGAGTCTTTGTTTACGTTTGTAGTCTTTGTTTACATTTTCAGTCTTTGTTTTAATTTAGAGTCTGTTTACATTTAAGGTCTTTGTTTACATTTGTAGTCTGTATTTACATTTAAATTCTTTGTTTACATATGTAGTCTTTCTATACATTTAGGTTGTTTACATATAGAGTCTTTGTTTACGTATGCAGTCTTTGTTTACATTTGTAGTCTTTGTCTACATTTAGAGTGTTAGTTTACCTTTGTAGTTTTTGTTTACATTTGTAGTCTGTTTTATTTAGAGTCTCTGTTTATATTCGTAGTCTTTGTTTACATTTGTAGTCTTTGTTTACATTTGTAATCTTTCTTTGAATTTAGAGACCTTCTTTACATTTAGAGTCTTTGTTTACATTTGTAGCCTTTGTTTACATTTTTAGACTTGGTTTACATATAGAGTCTTTGTTTACATTTGTAGTCTTTGTTTACATTTAGGTCTATGTTTACATTTGCAGTCTTTGTTTACATTTAATGTCTGTTTACATATCTAGTCTTTGTTTTCATTTATAGTCTGTTTACATTTGTAGACTTTGTTTACATTTAGAGAGTTTGTTTACAGTTTGAGTCACTTAACATTTGTGCTCTTTGTTTACATTTGTATTCTTTGTTTACATTTGTAGTCTGCTTACATTTAGATACTTTGTTTATATTTAGAGGCATTGTTTACATTTGTTGTCTGTTTACACTTAGAGTCTGTTTACGTTTGTAGTTTTTGTTTACGTTTAGTGTCTTTGTTTACATTTGCAGTCTTTGTTTACAGTTGTAGACTTTCTTAACATTTATAGTCTTTGTTTACATTTGTATTCTTTGTTTAAATTTAGAGACTTTGTTGACATTTAGAGTCCGTTTATATTTGTAGTCTTTGTTTACATTTAGAGAGATTGTTTACATGTAGAGTTTTTGTTTACATTTGTAGTCCTTGTTTACACTTGTAGTCTTTGTTTACATTTAGTCTTTGTTTATATTTAGAGACTTTGTTTACATTTGTAGTCCTTTTTTACACCTAGAGTCCCATTTTGTGTCTTTGTTTACATTTGTAGTCTTTGTTTACATTTTTATTCTTTATTTACATTTAGAGTTTCATTTAGAGTCTTTGTTTACATATAGCGCGTTTGTTTACATTTAGAGCCTTTGTTTACATTTTTAGTCTTTGTTTACATTTTTAGCCTTTGTTTACATTTAGAGTCTCTGTTTTTGTTTTTAGGCTTTGTTTACATTTAGAGTCTGTTTACATTTGTAGTCCTTGTTTGCACCTAGAGTCCTTGTTTATACCCAGAGTTTTTTATTACATTTAGAGTCTTTGTTTACATTTTTATTATTTGTTTACATTTTTATTATTTGTTTACATTTAGAGACTGTTTACGTTTGCAATCTTTGCTTACATTTAGAGTCTTTGTTTATATTTCTAGTATTTGTTTACATTTAGTTTTGTTTACATTTGTAGTCGTTGTTTATATTTGTAGTATTTGTTTACTTTTAGTTTTGTTTACATTTGTAATCTTTGTTTGCATTTAGAGACCTTCTTTATATTTAGAGTCTTTGTTTACGTTTGTAGTCTTTGTTTACATTTTCAGTCTTTGTTTTAATTTAGAGTCTGTTTACATTTAAGGTCTTTGTTTACATTTGTAGTCTGTATTTACATTTAAATTCTTTGTTTACATATGTAGTCTTTCTATTCATTTAGGTTGTTTACATATAGAGTCTTTGTTTACGTATGCAGTCTTTGTTTACATTTGTAGTCTTTGTCTACATTTAGAGTGTTAGTTTACCTTTGTAGTTTTTGTTTACATTTGTAGTCTGTTTTATTTAGAGTCTCTGTTTATATTCGTAGTCTTTGTTTACATTTGTAGTCTTTGTTTACATTTGTAATCTTTCTTTGAATTTAGAGACCTTCTTTACATTTAGAGTCTTTGTTTACATTTGTAGCCTTTGTTTACATTTTTAGACTTTGTTTACATATAGAGTCTTTTTTTACATTTGTAGTCTTTGTTTGCATTTAGGTCTATGTTTACATTTGCAGTCTTTGTTTACATTTAGAGTCTGTTTACATATGTAGTCTTTGTTTTCATTTATAGTCTGTTTACATTTGTAGACTTTGTTTATATTTAGAGAGTTTGTTTACAGTTTGAGTCACTTAACATTTGTGCTCTTTGTTTACATTTGTATTCTTTGTTTACATTTGTAGTCTGCATACATTTAGATACTTTGTTTATATTTAGAGGCTTTGTTTACATTTGTTGTCTGTTTACACTTAGAGTCTGTTTACGTTTGTAGTTTTTGTTTACGTTTAGTGTCTTTGTTTACATTTGTATTCTTTGTTTAAATTTAGAGACTTTGTTGACATTTAGAGTCCGTTTATATTTGTAGTCTTTGTTTACATTTAGAGAGATTGTTTACATGTAGAGTTTTTGTTTATTGTTTGTTTTCGTTAGCTGTGACCCTGCTCACCTATGCGCATGCGTGAGGTCTGCATTGATTTTGTTAAAATAGGGTAGAAGCGTAGAAGATGAGAGAATGTTTACATTTTACGAGTGAGAGATAAGTTGCGGTTTCTTTTTTCTTTTTTTTTCTTTTCAGGACATTATTGAATTTTGAGGCGATACTTCTTCGTTATATTCGTATAAAGGCAAAATGCTGATTTTTTCCCCCTTGTAATTTTTAAATAAGTGTAGAAGATCAGTTTTATTCTTCGATGCAAAATAAAATCCGTAAACTTAAAAGTAAATGCCTGTTTTCTTTCTTCTTCTTCTTTTTTTTTTTCAGTTAAAATTATTTTTATTTGCTTACTTGATCTCTAAATTCGTACTATATCTGTCATACCTGAACACTTGTTTCATGCACTGATTATAGTAGTAAATTAATTAAAAATGACTTAAATTAGGTAAAATGTACATAATTCATTAATAAAAGAAGAGAAAAAGAACAACGTTTACAGTAGACTTTACCTGTAGTAAAAGTAATATATTTTTTTCCTTTAAATTATACTGCTAAAATAAAAATACCATATTTTTGGATCTCTATTTTACAGAAATTTACAGAAAATCGTATTTAAATCAAATCATTAGATTTTTTTATCATGATTATTTTACACCTTTTATTTTTCGCGCATATTGTCATATAAATTACATTAAATAAAATATTGTTAATTAAAATTTACCGTAAAAAGGTAAAATAAATATTGAAGACTCATAAAAAGAAAACGAACACGTGTAGAACGAAAAGCGCATTTGGCTAAGTGCCCATCTCATTCAACGCATCACCCCTTTTCCGAGTAGGATCGTTCCGCGAGAGGTAGACATGGTTTACGAAAACGGACAGTACATTTGTAGTCCTTGTTTACACTTGTAGTCTTTGTTTACATTTAGACTTTGTTTATATTTAGAGTCTTTGGTTTTATTTTTAGGCTTTGTTTACATTTAGAGTCTGTTTACATTTGTAGTCCTTGTTTACACCTAGAGTCCTTGTTTATACCCAGAGTGTTTTATTACATTTAGAGTCTTTGTTTACATTTTTATTATTTGTTTACATTTTTAGTCTTTGTTTACATTTAGAGTGTTAGTTTACGTTTGTAGTTTTTGTTTACATTTGTAGTCTGTTTCCATTTAGAGTCTTTGTTTACATTTGTAGTCTTTGTTTACATATGTAGGCTTTGTTTACATTTAGAGTGTTTACATTTAGTCCCTTTGTTTACATTTGTAGACTTTGTTTACATTTTTAGCCTTTCTTTACGTTTAGAGTCTTTGTTTTTGTTTTTAGACTTTGTTTATATTTAGAGTCTGTTTACATTTGTAGTCCTTGTTTATACCCAGAGTTTTTTATTACATTTAGAGTCTTTGTTTACATTTTTATTATTTGTTTACATTTAGAGTCTTTGTTTACGTTTGCAGTCTTTGTTTACATTTGTAGTCTTTGTTTACATTTGTAGTCTGCTTACATTTAGATACTTTGTTTATATTTAGAGGCTTTGTTTACATTTGTTGTCTGTTTACACTTAGAGTCTGTTTACGTTTGTAGTTTTTGTTTACGTTTAGTGTCTTTGTTTACATTTGTAGTCTTTGTTTACAGTTGTAGACTTTCTTAACATTTATAGTCTTTGTTTACATTTGTATTCTTTGTTTAAATTTAGAGACTTTGTTGACATTTAGAGTCCGTTTATATTTGTAGTCTTTGTTTACATTTAGAGAGATTGATTACATGTAGAGTTTTTGTTTACATTTGTAGTCCTTGTTTAAACTTGTAGTCTTTGTTTACATTTAGTCTTTGTTTATATTTAGAGACTTTGTTTACATTTGTAGTCCTTTTTTACACCTAGAGTCCCATTTTGTGTCTTTGTTTACATTTTTATTCTTTGTTTACATTTAGAGTTTCATTTAGAGTCTTTGTTTACATATAGCGCGTTTGTTTACATTTAGAGCCTTTGTTTACATTTTTAGTCTTTGTTTACATTTTTAGCCTTTGTTTACATTTAGAGTCTTTGTTTTTCTTTTTAGGCTTTGTTTACATTTAGAGTCTGTTTACATTTGTAGTCCTTGTTTACACCTAGAGTCCTTGTTTACACCAAGAGATTTTGGTTACATTTAGAGTCTTTGTTTATATTTCTAGTATTTGTTTACATTTAGTTTTGTTTACATTTAGTTTTGCTTACATTTGTAGTCGTGGTTTATATTTGTAGTATTTGTTTACTTTTAGTTTTGTTTACATTTTTATTTTTTGTTTACATTTAGACTCCCATTTTGTATGTTTGTTTACATTTGTAGTCTTTGTTTACATTTTTATTCTTTGTTTACATTTAGAGTTTCATTTAGAGTCTTTGTTTACATATAGCGCGTTTGTTTACATATAGAGCCTTTGTTTACATTTTTAGTCTTTGTTTACATTTTTAGCCTTTGTTTACATTTAGAGTCTTTGTTTTTATTTTTAGCTTTGTTTACATTTAGAGTCTGTTTACATTTGTAGTCCTTGTTTACACCTAGAGTTTTTTATTACATTTAGAGACTTTGTTTACGTTTGCAATCTTTGGTTACATTTAGAGTCTTTGTTTATATTTCTAGTATTTGTTTACGTTTAGTTTTGTTTACATTTGTAGTCGTTGTTTATATTTGTAGTATTTGTTTACTTTTAGTTTTGTTTACATTTGTAGTCTTTGTTTACATTTAGAGTGTTAGTTTACGTTTGTAGTTTTTGTTTACATTTGTAGTCTGTTTCCATTTAGAGTGTTTGTTTACATTTGTAGTCTTTGTTTACATTTGTAGTCTTTGTTTACATATGTAGGATTTGTTTACATTTAGAGTGTTTACATTTAGTCCCTTTGTTTACATTTGTAGTCTTTGTTTACATTTTTAGCCTTTGTTTACATTTAGAGTCTTTGTTTTTATTTTTAGACTTTGTTTATATTTAGCGTCTGTTTACATTTGTAGTCCTTGTTTATACCCAGAGTTTTTTATTACATTTAGAGTCTTTGTTTATATTTTTATTATTTGTTAATATTTAAAGTTTTTGTTTACGTTTGCAGTCTTTGTTTACATTTGTAGTCTTTGTTTACATTTAGAGTATTAGTTTACGTTTGTAGTTTTTGTTTACATTTGTAGTCTGTTTCTATTTAGAGTCTTTGTTTACATTTGTAGTCTTTGTTTACATTTGTAATCTTTGTTTGCATTTAGAGACCTTCTTTATATTTAGAGTCTTTGTTTACGTTTGTAATCTTTGTTTACATTTTTAGTCTTTGTTTTATTTTAGAGTCTGTTTACATATAAGGTCTTTGTTTACATTTGTAGTCTTTATTTACATTTAAATTCTTTGTTTACATATGTAGTCTTTGTATATATTTAGATAGTTTACATTTGTAGTCTTTGTCTACATTTAGAGTGTTAGTTTACGTATGTAGTTTTTGTTTACATTTGTAGTCTGTTTTATTTAGAGTCTTTGTTTATATTTGCAGTCTTTGTTTACATTTGTAATCTTTCTTTACATTTAGAGACCTTCTTTACATTTAGAGTCTTTGTTTACATTTGTAGCCTTTGTTTACATTTTTAGACTTTGTTTACATAATTAGACTTTGTTTACATATAGAGTCTGTTTACATTTGTAGTCTTTGTTTACATTTAGGTCTATGTTTACATTTGCAGTCTTTGTTTACATTTAGAGTCTGTTTACATATGTAGTCTTTGTTTACATTTTTAGTCTGTTTGCATTTAGAGTCTGTTTTCATTTATAGTCTGTTTACATTTGTAGACTTTGTTTACATTTCGAGAGTTTGTTTACATGTAGAGTTTTTGTTTACATTTGTAGTCCTTGTTTACACTTGTAGTCTTTGTTTACATTTAGACTTTGTTTATATTTAGAGACTTTGTTTACATTTGTAGTCCTTTTTTACACCTAGAGTCCTTGTTTACACCAAGAGTTTTTGGTTACATTTAGAGTCTTTGTTTATATTTCTATTATTTGTTTACATTTAGTTTTGTTTACATTTGTAGTCGTTGCTTATATTTGTAGTATTTGTTTACTTTTAGTTTTGTTTACATTTTTATTTTTTGTTTACATTTAGAGTCCCATTTTGTGTCTTTGTTTACATTTGTATTCTTTGTTTACATTTTTATTCTTTGTTTACATTTAGAGTTCCATTTAGAGTCTTTGTTTACATATAGAGCGTTTGTTTACATTTAGAGCCTTTGTTTACATTTTTAGTCTTTGTTTACATTTTTAGCCTTTGTTTACATTTAGAGTCTTTGTTTATATTTTTAGGCTTTGTTTACATTTAGAGTCTGTTTACATTTGTAGTCCTTGTTTACAACTAGAGTCCTTGTTTATACCCAGAGTTTTTTATTACATTTAGAGTCTTTGTTTACATTTGTATTCTTTGTTTAAATTTAGAGACTTTGTTGACATTTAGAGTCCGTTTATATTTGTAGTCTTTGTTTACATTTAGAGAGATTACTTACATGTAGAGTTTTTGTTTACATTTGTAGTCCTTGTTTACATTTGTAGTCCTTGTTTACACTTGTAGTCTTTGCTTACATTTAGTCTTTGTTTATATTTAGAGACTTTGTTTACATTTGTAGTCCTTTTTTACATCTAGAGTCCCATTTTGTGTCTTTGTTTACATTTGTAGTCTTTGTTTACATTTTTATTCTTTGTTTACATTTAGAGTTTCATTTAGAGTCTTTGTTTACATTTAGCGCGTTTGTTTACATTTAGAGCCTTTGTTTACATTTTTAGTCTTTGTTTACATTTTTAGCCTTTATTACATTTAGAGTCTTTGTTTTTGTTTTTGGCTTTGTTTACATTTAGAGTCTGTTTACATTTGTAGTCCTTGTTTACACCTAGAGTCCTTGTTTATACCCAGAGTTTTTTATTACATTTAGAGTCTTTGTTTACATTTTTATTATTTGTTTACATTTGTAGTCCTTTTTTACACTTAGAGTCCTTGTTTACACCAAGAGATTTTGGTTACATTTAGAGTCTTTGTTTATATTTCTATTATTTGTTTACATTTAGTTTTGTTTACATTTGTAATCGTTGTCTATATTTGTAGTATTTGTAACTTTTAGTTTTGTTTACATTTGTAGTCTTTGTTTACAATTTTATTCTTTGTTTACAATTTTATTCTTTGTTTACATTTAGAGTTCCATTTAGTGTCTTTGTTTACATTTGTAGTCTTTGTTTACATATAGCGCGTTTGTTTACATTTAGAGCCTTTGTTTACATTTTTAGTCTTTGTTTACATTTTTAGCCTTTGTTTACATTTAGAGTCTTTGGTATTATTTTTAGGCTTTGTTTACATTTAGAGTCTGTTTACATTTGTAGTCCTTGTTTACACCTAGAGTCCTTGTTTATACCCAGAGTTTTTTATTACATTTAGAGTCTTTGTTTATATTTTTATTATTTGTTTACATTTTTATTATTTGTTTACATTTAGAGACTTTGTTTACGTTTGCAATCTTTGCTTACATTTAGAGTCTTTGTTTATATTTCTAGTATTTGTTTACATTTAGTTTTGTTTACATTTGTAGTCGTTGTTTATATTTGTAGTATTTGTTTACTTTTAGTTTTGTTTACATTTGTAGTCTTTGTTTACATTTAGAGTGTTAGTTTACGTTTGTAGTTTTTGTTTACATTTGTAGTCTGTTTCCATTTAGAGTCTTTGTTTACATTTGTAGTCTTTGTTTACATTTGTAGTCTTTGTTTACATATGTAGGCTTTGTTTACATTTAGAGTGTTTACATTTAGTCCCTTTGTTTACACTTGTAGTCTTTGTTTACATTTAGACTTTGTTTATATTTAGAGAATTTGTTTACATTTGTAGTCCTTTTTTACACCTAGAGTCCTTGTTTACACCAAGAGTTTTTTGTTACATTTAGAGTCTTTGTTTATATTTCTATTATTTGTTTACATTTAGTTTTGTTTACATTTGTAATCGTTGTTTATATTTGTAGTATTTGTTACTTTTAGTTTTGTTTACATTTGTAGTCTTTGTTTACATTTTTATTTTTTGTTTACATTTAGAGTCCCATTTTGTGTCTTTGTTTACATTTGTAGTCTTTGTTTACATTTTTATTCTTTGTTTACATTTAGAGTTCCATTTAGTGTCTTTGTTTACATTTTTAGTCTTTGTTTACATTTAGAGACTTTGTTTACGTTTGCAATCTTTGGTTACATTTAGAGTCTTTGTTTATAATTCTAGTATTTGTTTACATTTAGTTTTGTTTACATTTGTAGTCGTTGTTTATATTTGTAGTATTTTTTTACTTTTAGTTTTGTTTACATTTGTAGTCTTTGTTTACATTTAGAGTGTTAGTTTACGTTTGTAGTTTTTGTTTACGTTTGTAGTCTGTTTCCATTTAGAGTCTTTCTTTACATTTGTAGTCTTTGTTTACATTTGTAGTCTTTGTTTACATATGTAGGCTTTGTTTACATTTAGAGTGTTTACATTTAGTCCCTTTGTTTACATTTGTAGTCTTTGTTTACATTTTTAGCCTTTGTTTACATTTAGATTCTTTGTTTTTACTTTTAGACTTTGTTTATATTTAGAGTCTGTATACATTTGTAGTCCTTGTTTATACCCAGAGTTTTATTTTACATTTAGAGTCTTTGTTTACATTTTTATTATTTGTTTACATTTAGAGTTTTGTTTACGTTTGCAGTCTTTGTTTACATTTGTAGTCTTTGTTTACATTTAGAGTGTTAGTTTACGTTTGTAGTTTTTGTTTACATTTGTAGTCTGTTTCTATTTAGAGTCTTTGTTTACATTTGTAGTCAATGTTTACATTTGTAGTCTTTGTTTGCATTTAGAGACCTTCTTTATATTTAGAGTCTTTGTTTACGTTTGTAGTCTTTGTTTACACTTTTAGTCTTTGTTTTAATTTAGTGTCTGTTTACATTTAAGGTCTTTGTTTACATTTGTAGTCTTTATTTACATTTAAATTCTTTGTTTACATATGTAGTCTTTGTATACATTTAGATTGTTTACATTTAGAGTCTTTGTTTACGTTTGCAGTCTTTGTTTACATTTGTAGTCTTTGTCTACATTTAGAGTGTTAGTTTACGTTTGTAGTTTTTGTTTACATTTGTAGTCTGTTTTATTTAGAGTCTTTGTTTATATTTGTAGTCTTTGTTTACATTTGTAGTCTTTGTTTACATTTGTAATCTTTCTTTGAATTTAGAGACCTTCTTTACATTTAGAGTCTTTGTTTACATTTGTAGCCTTTGTTTACATTTTTAGACTTTGTTTACATTTTTAGACTTTGTTTACATATAGAGTCTTTGTTTACATTTGTAGTCTTTGTTTACATTAAGTCTATGTTTGCATTTGCAGTCTTTGTTTACATTTAGAGTCTGTTTACATATGTAGTCTTTGTTTACATTTTTAGTCTGTTTGCATTTAGAGTCTGTTTTATTTATAGTCTGTTTACATTTATAGACTTTGTTTATATTTAGAGAGTTTGTTTACAGTTTGCGTCACTTAACATTTGTGCTCTTTGTTTACATTTGTAGTCTGCTTACATTTAGATACTTTGTTTATATTTAGAGGCTTTGTTTACATTTGTTGTCTGTTTACACTTAGAGTCTGTTTACGTTTGTAGTTTTTGTTTACGTTTAGTGTCTTTGTTTACATTTGTAGTCTTAGTTTACAGTGGTAGACTTTCTTAACATTTATAGTCTTTGTTTACATTTTTATTCTTTGTTTACATTTAGAGAGATTGTTTACATGTAGAGTTTTTTTACATTTGTAGTCCTTGTTTACACTTGTAGTCTTTGTTTACATTTAGACTTTGTTTATATTTAGAGACTTTGTTTACATTTGTAGTCCTTTTTTACACCTAGAGTCCTTGTTTACACCAAGAGATTTTGGTTACATTTAGAGTCTTTGTTTATATTTCTAGTATTTGTTTACATTTAGTTTTGTTTACATTTGTAGTAGTTGTTTATATTTGTAGTATTTGTTTACTTTTAGTTTTGTTTACATTTTTATTTTTTGTTTACATTTAGAGTCCCATTTTGTGTCTTTGTTTACATTTGTAGTCTTTGTTTACATTTTCATTCTTTGTTTACATTTAGAGTTCCATTTAGAGTCTTTGTTTACATTTTTAGTCTTTGTTTACATTTTTAGCCTTTGTTTACATTTAGAGTCTTTGTTTATATTTTTAGGCTTTGTTTACATTTAGAGTCTGTTTACATTTGTAGTCCTTGTTTACACCTAGAGTCCTTGTTTATACCCAGAGTTTTTATTACATTTAGAGTCTTTGTTTACATTTTTATTATTTGTTTACATTTAGAGACTTTGTTTACGTTTGCAATCTTTGGTTACATTTAGAGTCTTTGTTTATATTTCTAGTATTTGTTTACATTTAGTTTTGTTTACATTTGTAGTCGTTGTTTATATTTGTAGTATTTGTTTACTTTTAGTTTTGTTTACATTTGTAGTCTTTGTTTACATTTAGAGTGTTAGTTTACGTTTGTAGTTTTTGTTTACATTTGTAGTCTGTTTCCATTTAGAGTCTTTTTTTACATTTGTAGTCTTTGTTTACATTTGTAGTCTTTGTTTACATATGTAGGCTTTGTTTACATTTAGAGTGTTTACATTTAGTCCCTTTGTTTACATTTGTAGTCTTTGTTTACATTTTTAGCCTTTGTTTACATTTAGAGTCTTTGTTTTTATTTTTAGACTTTGTTTATATTTAGATTCTGTTTACATTTGTAGTCCTTGTTTATACCCAGAGTTTTTTTTACATTTAGAGTCTTTGTTTACATTTTTATTATTTGTTTACATTTAGAGTTTTTGTTTACGTTTGCAGTCTTTGTTTACATTTGTAGTCTTTGTTTACATTTAGAGTGTTAGTGTACGTTTGTAGTTTTTGTTTACATTTGTAGTCTGTTTCTATTTAGAGTCTTTGTTTATATTTGTAGTCTTTGTTTACATTTGTAGTCTTTGTTTACATTTGTAATCTTTGTTTGCATTTAGAGACCTTCTTTATATTTAGAGTCTTTGTTTACGTTTGTAGTCTTTGTTTACATTTTTAGTCTTTGTTTTAATTTAGAGTCTGTTTACATTTAAGGTCTTTGTTTACATTTGTAGTCTTTATTTACATTTAAATTCTTTGTTTACATATGTAGTCTTTGTATACATTTATAGTGTTTACATTTAGAGTCTTTGTTTACGTTTGCAGTCTTTGTTTACATTTGTAGTCTTTGTCTACATTTAGAGTGTTAGTTTACGTTTGTAGTTTTTGTTTACATTTGTAGTCTGTTTTATTTAGAGTCTTTGCTTATATTTGAAGTGTTTGTTTACATTTGTAGTCTTTGTTTACATTTGTAATCTTTCTTTGAATTTAGAGACCTTCTTTACATTTAGAGTCTTTGTTTACATTTGTAGCCTTTGTTTACATTTTTAGACTTTGTTTACATTTTTAGACTTTGTTTACATATAGAGTCTTTGTTTACATTTGTAGTCTTTGTTTACATTTAGGTCTATGTTTACATTTGCAGTCTTTGTTTACATTTAGAGTCTATTTACATATCTAGTCTTTGTTTTCATTTATAGTCTGTTTACATTTGTAGACTTTGTTTACATTTAGAGAGTTTGTTTACAGTTTGAGTCACTTAACATTTGTGCTCTTTGTTTACATTTGTATTCTTTGTTTACATTTGTAGTCTGCTTACATTTAGATACTTTGTTTATATTTAGAGGCTTTGTTTACATTTGTTGTCTGTTTACACTTAGAGTCTGTTTACGTTTGTAGTTTTTGTTTACGTTTAGTGTCTTTGTTTACATTTGCAGTCTTTGTTTACAGTTGTAGACTTTCTTAACATTTAAAATCTTTGTTTACATTTGTATTCTTTGTTTAAATTTAGAGACTTTGTTGACATTTAGAGTCCGTTTATATTTGTAGTCTTTGTTTACATTTAGAGAGATTGTTTACATGTAGAGTTTTTGTTTACATTTGTAGTCCTTGTTTACACTTGTAGTCTTTGTTTACATTTAGTCTTTGTTTATATTTAGAGACTTTGTTTACATTTGTAGTCCTTTTTTACACCTAGAGTCCCATTTTGTGTCTTTGTTTACATTTGCAGTCTTTGTTTACATTTTTATTCTTTGTTTACATTTAGAGTTTCATTTAGAGTCTTTGTTTACATATAGCGCGTTTGTTTACATTTAGAGCCTTTGTTTACATTTTTAGTCTTTGTTTACATTTTTAGCCTTTGTTTACATTTAAAGTCTTTGTTTTTGTTTTTAGGCTTTGTTTACATTTAGAGTCTGTTTACATTTGTAGTCCTTGTTTACACCTAGAGTCCTTGTTTATACCCAGAGTTTTTTATTACATTTAGAGTCTTTGTTTACATTTTTATTATTTGTTTACATTTGTAGTCCTTTTTTACACTTAGAGTCCTTGTTTACACCAAGAGATTTTGGTTACATTTAGAGTCTTTGTTTATATTTCTATTATTTGTTTACATTTAGTTTTGTTTACATTTGTAATCGTTGTCTATATTTGTAGTATTTGTAACTTTTAGTTTTGTTTACATTTGTAGTCTTTGTTTACAATTTTATTCTTTGTTTACAATTTTATTCTTTGTTTACATTTAGAGTTCCATTTAGTGTCTTTGTTTACATTTGTAGTCTTTGTTTACATATAGCGCGTTTGTTTACATTTAGAGCCTTTGTTTACATTTTTAGTCTTTGTTTACATTTTTAGCCTTTGTTTACATTTAGAGTCTTTGGTATTATTTTTAGGCTTTGTTTACATTTAGAGTCTGTTTACATTTGTAGTCCTTGTTTACACCTAGAGTCCTTGTTTATACCCAGAGTTTTTTATTACATTTAGAGTCTTTGTTTATATTTTTATTATTTGTTTACATTTTTATTATTTGTTTACATTTAGAGACTTTGTTTACGTTTGCAATCTTTGCTTACATTTAGAGTCTTTGTTTATATTTCTAGTATTTGTTTACATTTAGTTTTGTTTACATTTGTAGTCGTTGTTTATATTTGTAGTATTTGTTTACTTTTAGTTTTGTTTACATTTGTAGTCTTTGTTTACATTTACAGTGTTAGTTTACGTTTGTAGTTTTTGTTTACATTTGTAGTCTGTTTCCATTTAGAGTCTTTGTTTACATTTGTAGTCTTTGTTTACATTTGTAGTCTTTGTTTACATATGTAGGCTTTGTTTACATTTAGAGTGTTTACATTTAGTCCCTTTGTTTACACTTGTAGTCTTTGTTTACATTTAGACTTTGTTTATATTTAGAGAATTTGTTTACATTTGTAGTCCTTTTTTACACCTAGAGTCCTTGTTTACACCAAGAGTTTTTTGTTACATTTAGAGTCTTTGTTTATATTTCTATTATTTGTTTACATTTAGTTTTGTTTACATTTGTAATCGTTGTTTATATTTGTAGTATTTGTTACTTTTAGTTTTGTTTACATTTGTAGTCTTTGTTTACATTTTTATTTTTTGTTTACATTTAGAGTCCCATTTTGTGTCTTTGTTTACATTTGTAGTCTTTGTTTACATTTTTATTCTTTGTTTACATTTAGAGTTCCATTTAGTGTCTTTGTTTACATTTTTAGTCTTTGTTTACATTTAGAGACTTTGTTTACGTTTGCAATCTTTGGTTACATTTAGAGTCTTTGTTTATAATTCTAGTATTTGTTTACATTTAGTTTTGTTTACATTTGTAGTCGTTGTTTATATTTGTAGTATTTGTTTACTTTTAGTTTTGTTTACATTTGTAGTCTTTGTTTACATTTAGAGTGTTAGTTTACGTTTGTAGTTTTTGTTTACGTTTGTAGTCTGTTTCCATTTAGAGTCTTTCTTTACATTTGTAGTCTTTGTTTACATTTGTAGTCTTTGTTTACATATGTAGGCTTTGTTTACATTTAGAGTGTTTACATTTAGTCCCTTTGTTTACATTTGTAGTCTTTGTTTACATTTTTAGCCTTTGTTTACATTTAGATTCTTTGTTTTTATTTTTAGACTTTGTTTATATTTAGAGTCTGTATACATTTGTAGTCCTTGTTTATACCCAGAGTTTTATTTTACATTTAGAGTCTTTGTTTACATTTTTATTATTTGTTTACATTTAGAGTTTTGTTTACGTTTGCAGTCTTTGTTTACATTTGTAGTCTTTGTTTACATTTAGAGTGTTAGTTTACGTTTGTAGTTTTTGTTTACATTTGTAGTCTGTTTCTATTTAGAGTCTTTGTTTACATTTGTAGTCAATGTTTACATTTGTAGTCTTTGTTTGCATTTAGAGACCTTCTTTATATTTAGAGTCTTTGTTTACGTTTGTAGTCTTTGTTTACACTTTTAGTCTTTGTTTTAATTTAGTGTCTGTTTACATTTAAGGTCTTTGTTTACATTTGTAGTCTTTATTTACATTTAAATTCTTTGTTTACATATGTAGTCTTTGTATACATTTAGATTGTTTACATTTAGAGTCTTTGTTTACGTTTGCAGTCTTTGTTTACATTTGTAGTCTTTGTCTACATTTAGAGTGTTAGTTTACGTTTGTAGTTTTTGTTTACATTTGTAGTCTGTTTTATTTAGAGTCTTTGTTTATATTTGTAGTCTTTGTTTACATTTGTAGTCTTTGTTTACATTTGTAATCTTTCTTTGAATTTAGAGACCTTCTTTACATTTAGAGTCTTTGTTTACATTTGTAGCCTTTGTTTACATTTTTAGACTTTGTTTACATTTTTAGACTTTGTTTACATTTTTAGACTTTGTTTACATATAGAGTCTTTGTTTACATTTGTAGTCTTTGTTTACATTTAGGTCTATGTTTGCATTTGCAGTCTTTGTTTACATTTAGAGTCTGTTTACATATGTAGTCTTTGTTTACATTTTTAGTCTGTTTGCATTTAGAGTCTGTTTTATTTATAGTCTGTTTACATTTATAGACTTTGTTTACATTTAGAGAGTTTGTTTACAGTTTGCGTCACTTAACATTTGTGCTCTTTGTTTACATTTGTAGTCTGCTTACATTTAGATACTTTGTTTATATTTAGAGGCTTTGTTTACATTTGTTGTCTGTTTACACTTAGAGTCTGTTTACGTTTGTAGTTTTTGTTTACGTTTAGTGTCTTTGTTTACATTTGTAGTCTTAGTTTACAGTGGTAGACTTTCTTAACATTTATAGTCTTTGTTTACATTTTTATTCTTTGTTTACATTTAGAGAGATTGTTTACATGTAGAGTTTTTTTACATTTGTAGTCCTTGTTTACACTTGTAGTCTTTGTTTACATTTAGACTTTGTTTATATTTAGAGACTTTGTTTACATTTGTAGTCCTTTTTTACACCTAGAGTCCTTGTTTACACCAAGAGATTTTGGTTACATTTAGAGTCTTTGTTTATATTTCTAGTATTTGTTTACATTTAGTTTTGTTTACATTTGTAGTAGTTGTTTATATTTGTAGTATTTGTTTACTTTTAGTTTTGTTTACATTTTTATTTTTTGTTTACATTTAGAGTCTCATTTTGTGTCTTTTTTTACATTTGTAGTCTTTGTTTACATTTTCATTCTTTGTTTACATTTAGAGTTCCATTTAGAGTCTTTGTTTACATTTTTAGTCTTTGTTTACATTTTTAGCCTTTGTTTACATTTAGAGTCTTTGTTTATATTTTTAGGCTTTGTTTACATTTAGAGTCTGTTTACATTTGTAGTCCTTGTTTACACCTAGAGTCCTTGTTTATACCCAGAGTTTTTATTACATTTAGAGTCTTTGTTTACATTTTTATTATTTGTTTACATTTAGAGACTTTGTTTACGTTTGCAATCTTTGGTTACATTTAGAGTCTTTGTTTATATTTCTAGTATTTGTTTACATTTAGTTTTGTTTACATTTGTAGTCGTTGTTTATATTTGTAGTATTTGTTTACTTTTAGTTTTGTTTACATTTGTAGTCTTTGTTTACATTTAGAGTGTTAGTTTACGTTTGTAGTTTTTGTTTACATTTGTAGTCTGTTTCCATTTAGAGTCTTTTTTTACATTTGTAGTCTTTGTTTACATTTTTAGCCTTTGTTTACATTTAGAGTCTTTGTTTTTATTTTTAGACTTTGTTTATATTTAGATTCTGTTTACATTTGTAGTCCTTGTTTATACCCAGAGTTTTTTATTACATTTAGAGTCTTTGTTTACATTTTTATTATTTGTTTACATTTAGAGTTTTTGTTTACGTTTGCAGTCTTTGTTTACATTTGTAGTCTTTGTTTACATTTAGAGTGTTAGTGTACGTTTGTAGTTTTTGTTTACATTTGTAGTCTGTTTCTATTTAGAGTCTTTGTTTATATTTGTAGTCTTTGTTTACATTTGTAGTCTTTGTTTACATTTGTAATCTTTGTTTGCATTTAGAGACCTTCTTTATATTTAGAGTCTTTGTTTACGTTTGTAGTCTTTGTTTACATTTTTAGTCTTTGTTTTAATTTAGAGTCTGTTTACATTTAAGGTCTTTGTTTACATTTGTAGTCTTTATTTACATTTAAATTCTTTGTTTACATATGTAGTCTTTGTATACATTTATAGTGTTTACATTTAGAGTCTTTGTTTACGTTTGCAGTCTTTGTTTACATTTGTAGTCTTTGTCTACATTTAGAGTGTTAGTTTACGTTTGTAGTTTTTGTTTACATTTGTAGTCTGTTTTATTTAGAGTCTTTGCTTATATTTGAAGTCTTTGTTTACATTTGTAGTCTTTGTTTACATTTGTAATCTTTCTTTGAATTTAGAGACCTTCTTTACATTTAGAGTCTTTGTTTACATTTGTAGCCTTTGTTTACATTTTTAGACTTTGTTTACATTTTTAGACTTTGTTTACATATAGAGTCTTTGTTTACATTTGTAGTCTTTGTTTACATTTAGGTCTATGTTTACATTTGCAGTCTTTGTTTACATTTAGAGTCTATTTACATATCTAGTCTTTGTTTTCATTTATAGTCTGTTTACATTTGTAGACTTTGTTTACATTTAGAGAGTTTGTTTACAGTTTGAGTCACTTAACATTTGTGCTCTTTGTTTACATTTGTATTCTTTGTTTACATTTGTAGTCTGCTTACATTTAGATACTTTGTTTATATTTAGAGGCTTTGTTTACATTTGTTGTCTGTTTACACTTAGAGTCTGTTTACGTTTGTAGTTTTTGTTTACGTTTAGTGTCTTTGTTTACATTTGCAGTCTTTGTTTACAGTTGTAGACTTTCTTAACATTTAAAATCTCTGTTTACATTTGTATTCTTTGTTTAAATTTAGAGACTTTGTTGACATTTAGAGTCCGTTTATATTTGTAGTCTTTGTTTACATTTAGAGAGATTGTTTACATGTAGAGATTTTGTTTACATTTGTAGTCCTTGTTTACACTTGTAGTCTTTGTTTACATTTAGTCTTTGTTTATATTTAGAGACTTTGTTTACATTTGTAGTCCTTTTTTACACCTAGAGTCCCATTTTGTGTCTTTGTTTACATTTTTATTCTTTGTTTACATTTAGAGTTTCATTTAGAGTCTTTGTTTACATATAGCGCGTTTGTTTACATTTAGAGCCTTTGTTTACATTTTTAGTCTTTGTTTACATTTTTAGCCTTTGTTTACATTTAAAGTCTTTGTTTTTGTTTTTAGGCTTTGTTTACATTTAGAGTCTGTTTACATTTGTAGTCCTTGTTTACACCTAGAGTCCTTGTGTATACCCAGAGTTTTTTATTACATTTAGAGTCTTTGTTTACATTTTTATTATTTGTTTACATTTGTAGTCCTTTTTTACACTTAGAGTCCTTGTTTACACCAAGAGATTTTGGTTACATTTAGAGTCTTTGTTTATATTTCTATTATTTGTTTACATTTAGTTTTGTTTACATTTGTAATCGTTGTCTATATTTGTAGTATTTGTAACTTTTAGTTTTGTTTACATTTGTAGTCTTTGTTTACAATTTTATTCTTTGTTTACAATTTTATTCTTTGTTTACATTTAGAGTTCCATTTAGTGTCTTTGTTTACATTTGTAGTCTTTGTTTACATATAGCGCGTTTGTTTACATTTAGAGCCTTTGTTTACATTTTTAGTCTTTGTTTACATTTTTAGCCTTTGTTTACATTTAGAGTCTTTGGTATTATTTTTAGGCTTTGTTTACATTTAGAGTCTGTTTACATTTGTAGTCCTTGTTTACACCTAGAGTCCTTGTTTATACCCAGAGTTTTTTATTACATTTAGAGTCTTTGTTTATATTTTTATTATTTGTTTACATTTTTATTATTTGTTTACATTTAGAGACTTTGTTTACGTTTGCAATCTTTGCTTACATTTAGAGTCTTTGTTTATATTTCTAGTATTTGTTTACATTTAGTTTTGTTTACATTTGTAGTCGTTGTTTATATTTGTAGTATTTGTTTACTTTTAGTTTTGTTTACATTTGTAGTCTTTGTTTACATTTAGAGTGTTAGTTTACGTTTGTAGTTTTTGTTTACATTTGTAGTCTGTTTCCATTTAGAGTCTTTGTTTACATTTGAAGTCTTTGTTTACATTTGTAGTCTTTGTTTACATATGTAGGCTTTGTTTACATTTAGAGTGTTTACATTTAGTCCCTTTGTTTACACTTGTAGTCTTTGTTTACATTTAGACTTTGTTTATATTTAGAGAATTTGTTTACATTTGTAGTCCTTTTTTACACCTAGAGTCCTTGTTTACACCAAGAGTTTTTTGTTACATTTAGAGTCTTTGTTTATATTTCTATTATTTGTTTACATTTAGTTTTGTTTACATTTGTAATCGTTGTTTATATTTGTAGTATTTGTTACTTTTAGTTTTGTTTACATTTGTAGTCTTTTTTTACATTTTTATTTTTTGTTTACATTTAGAGTCCCATTTTGTGTCTTTGTTTACATTTGTAGTCTTTGTTTACATTTTTATTCTTTGTTTACATTTAGAGTTCCATTTAGTGTCTTTGTTTACATTTTTAGTCTTTGTTTACATTTAGAGACTTTGTTTACGTTTGCAATCTTTGGTTACATTTAGAGTCTTTGTTTATAATTCTAGTATTTGTTTACATTTAGTTTTGTTTACATTTGTAGTCGTTGTTTATATTTGTAGTATTTGTTTACTTTTAGTTTTGTTTACATTTGTAGTCTTTGTTTACATTTAGAGTGTTAGTTTACGTTTGTAGTTTTTGTTTACGTTTGTAGTCTGTTTCCATTTAGAGTCTTTCTTTACATTTGTAGTCTTTGTTTACATTTGTAGTCTTTGTTTACATATGTAGGCTTTGTTTACATTTAGAGTGTTTACATTTAGTCCCTTTGTTTACATTTGTAGTCTTTGTTTACATTTTTAGCCTTTGTTTACATTTAGATTCTTTGTTTTTATTTTTAGACTTTGTTTATATTTAGAGTCTGTATACATTTGTAGTCCTTGTTTATACCCAGAGTTTTATTTTACATTTAGAGTCTTTGTTTACATTTTTATTATTTGTTTACATTTAGAGTTTTGTTTACGTTTGCAGTCTTTGTTTACATTTGTAGTCTTTGTTTACATTTAGAGTGTTAGTTTACGTTTGTAGTTTTTGTTTACATTTGTAGTCTGTTTCTATTTAGAGTCTTTGTTTACATTTGTAGTCAATGTTTACATTTGTAGTCTTTGTTTGCATTTAGAGACCTTCTTTATATTTAGAGTCTTTGTTTACGTTTGTAGTCTTTGTTTACACTTTTAGTCTTTGTTTTAATTTAGTGTCTGTTTACATTTAAGGTCTTTGTTTACATTTGTAGTCTTTATTTACATTTAAATTCTTTGTTTACATATGTAGTCTTTGTATACATTTAGATTGTTTACATTTAGAGTCTTTGTTTACGTTTGCAGTCTTTGTTTACATTTGTAGTCTTTGTCTACATTTAGAGTGTTAGTTTACGTTTGTAGTTTTTGTTTACATTTGTAGTCTGTTTTATTTAGAGTCTTTGTTTATATTTGTAGTCTTTGTTTACATTTGTAGTCTTTGTTTACATTTGTAATCTTTCTTTGAATTTAGAGACCTTCTTTACATTTAGAGTCTTTGTTTACATTTGTAGCCTTTGTTTACATTTTTAGACTTTGTTTACATTTTTAGACTTTGTTTACATATAGAGTCTTTGTTTACATTTGTAGTCTTTGTTTACATTTAGGTCTATGTTTGCATTTGCAGTCTTTGTTTACATTTAGAGTCTGTTTACATATGTAGTCTTTGTTTACATTTTTAGTCTGTTTGCATTTAGAGTCTGTTTTATTTATAGTCTGTTTACATTTATAGACTTTGTTTACATTTAGAGAGTTTGTTTACAGTTTGCGTCACTTAACATTTGTGCTCTTTGTTTACATTTGTAGTCTGCTTACATTTAGATACTTTGTTTATATTTAGAGGCTTTGTTTACATTTGTTGTCTGTTTACACTTAGAGTCTGTTTACGTTTGTAGTTTTTGTTTACGTTTAGTGTCTTTGTTTACATTTGTAGTCTTAGTTTACAGTGGTAGACTTTCTTAACATTAATAGTCTTTGTTTACATTTTTATTCTTTGTTTACATTTAGAGAGATTGTTTACATGTAGAGTTTTTTTACATTTGTAGTCCTTGTTTACACTTGTAGTCTTTGTTTACATTTAGACTTTGTTTATATTTAGAGACTTTGTTTACATTTGTAGTCCTTTTTTACACCTAGAGTCCTTGTTTACACCAAGAGATTTTGGTTACATTTAGAGTCTTTGTTTATATTTCTAGTATTTGTTTACATTTAGTTTTGTTTACATTTGTAGTAGTTGTTTATATTTGTAGTATTTGTTTACTTTTAGTTTTGTTTACATTTTTATTTTTTGTTTACATTTAGAGTCCCATTTTGTGTCTTTGTTTACATTTGTAGTCTTTGTTTACATTTTCATTCTTTGTTTACATTTAGAGTTCCATTTAGAGTCTTTGTTTACATTTTTAGACTTTGTTTACATTTTTAGCCTTTGTTTACATTTAGAGTCTTTGTTTATATTTTTAGGCTTTGTTTACATTTAGAGTCTGTTTACATTTGTAGTCCTTGTTTACACCTAGAGTCCTTGTTTATACCCAGAGTTTTTATTACATTTAGAGTCTTTGTTTACATTTTTATTATTTGTTTACATTTAGAGACTTTGTTTACGTTTGCAATCTTTGGTTACATTTAGAGTCTTTGTTTATATTTCTAGTATTTGTTTACATTTAGTTTTGTTTACATTTGTAGTCGTTGTTTATATTTGTAGTATTTGTTTACTTTTAGTTTTGTTTACATTTGTAGTCTTTGTTTACATTTAGAGTGTTAGTTTACGTTTGTAGTTTTTGTTTACATTTGTAGTCTGTTTCCATTTAGAGTCTTTTTTTACATTTGTAGTCTTTGTTTACATTTGTAGTCTTTGTTTACATATGTAGGCTTTGTTTACATTTAGAGTGTTTACATTTAGTCCCTTTGTTTACATTTGTAGTCTTTGTTTACATTTTTAGCCTTTGTTTACATTTAGAGTCTTTGTTTTTATTTTTAGACTTTGTTTATATTTAGATTCTGTTTACATTTGTAGTCCTTGTTTATACCCAGAGTTTTTTATTACATTTAGAGTCTTTGTTTACATTTTTATTATTTGTTTACATTTAGAGTTTTTGTTTACGTTTGCAGTCTTTGTTTACATTTGTAGTCTTTGTTTACATTTAGAGTGTTAGTGTACGTTTGTAGTTTTTGTTTACATTTGTAGTCTGTTTCTATTTAGAGTCTTTGTTTATATTTGTAGTCTTTGTTTACATTTGTAGTCTTTGTTTACATTTGTAATCTTTGTTTGCATTTAGAGACCTTCTTTATATTTAGAGTCTTTGTTTACGTTTGTAGTCTTTGTTTACATTTTTAGTCTTTGTTTTAATTTAGAGTCTGTTTACATTTAAGGTCTTTGTTTACATTTGTAGTCTTTATTTACATTTAAATTCTTTGTTTACATATGTAGTCTTTGTATACATTTATAGTGTTTACATTTAGAGTCTTTGTTTACGTTTGCAGTCTTTGTTTACATTTGTAGTCTTTGTCTACATTTAGAGTGTTAGTTTACGTTTGTAGTTTTTGTTTACATTTGTAGTCTGTTTTATTTAGAGTCTTTGCTTATATTTGAAGTCTTTGTTTACATTTGTAGTCTTTGTTTACATTTGTAATCTTTCTTTGAATTTAGAGACCTTCTTTACATTTAGAGTCTTTGTTTACATTTGTAGCCTTTGTTTACATTTTTAGACTTTGTTTACATTTTTAGACTTTGTTTACATATAGAGTCTTTGTTTACATTTGTAGTCTTTGTTTACATTTAGGTCTATGTTTACATTTGCAGTCTTTGTTTACATTTAGAGTCTATTTACATATCTAGTCTTTGTTTTCATTTATAGTCTGTTTACATTTGTAGACTTTGTTTACATTTAGAGAGTTTGTTTACAGTTTGAGTCACTTAACATTTGTGCTCTTTGTTTACATTTGTATTCTTTGTTTACATTTGTAGTCTGCTTACATTTAGATACTTAGTTTATATTTAGAGGCTTTGTTTACATTTGTTGTCTGTTTACACTTAGAGTCTGTTTACGTTTGTAGTTTTTGTTTACGTTTAGTGTCTTTGTTTACATTTGCAGTCTTTGTTTACAGTTGTAGACTTTCTTAACATTTAAAATCTTTGTTTACATTTGTATTCTTTGTTTAAATTTAGAGACTTTGTTGACATTTAGAGTCCGTTTATATTTGTAGTCTTTGTTTACATTTAGAGAGATTGTTTACATGTAGAGTTTTTGTTTACATTTGTAGTCCTTGTTTACACTTGTAGTCTTTGTTTACATTTAGTCTTTGTTTATATTTAGAGACTTTGTTTACATTTGTAGTCCTTTTTTACACCTAGAGTCCCATTTTGTGTCTTTGTTTACATTTGCAGTCTTTGTTTACATTTTTATTCTTTGTTTACATTTAGAGTTTCATTTAGAGTCTTTGTTTACATATAGCGCGTTTGTTTACATTTAGAGCCTTTGTTTACATTTTTAGTCTTTGTTTACATTTTTAGCCTTTGTTTACATTTAAAGTCTTTGTTTTTGTTTTTAGGCTTTGTTTACATTTAGAGTCTGTTTACATTTGTAGTCCTTGTTTACACCTAGAGTCCTTGTTTATACCCAGAGTTTTTTATTACATTTAGAGTCTTTGTTTATATTTCTATTATTTGTTTACATTTAGTTTTGTTTACATTTGTAATCGTTGTCTATATTTGTAGTATTTGTAACTTTTAGTTTTGTTTACAATTGTAGTCTTTGTTTACAATTTTATTCTTTGTTTACATTTAGAGTTCCATTTAGAGCCTTTCTTTACATTTTTAGTCTTTGTTTACATTTTTAGCCTTTGTTTACATTTAGAGTCTTTGGTTTTATTTTTAGGCTTTGTTTACATTTAGAGTCTGTTTACATTTGTAGTCCTTGTTTACACCTAGAGTCCTTGTTTATACCCAGAGTTTTTTATTACATTTAGAGTCTTTGTTTACATTTTTATTATTTGTTTACATTTTTATTATTTGTTTACATTTAGAGACTTTGTTTACGTTTGCAATCTTTGGTTACATTTAGAGTCTTTGTTTATATTTCTAGTATTTGTTTACATTTAGTTTTGTTTACATTTGTAGTCGTTGTTTATATTTGTAGTATTTGTTTACTTTTAATTTTGTTTACATTTGTAGTCTTTGTTTACATTTAGAGTGTTAGTTTACGTTTGTAGTTTTTGTTTACATTTGTAGTCTGTTTCCATTTAGAGTCTTTGTTTACATTTGTAGTCTTTGTTTACATATGTAGGCTTTGTTTACATTTAGAGTGTTTACATTTAGTCCCTTTGTTTACATTTGTAGTCTTTGTTTACATTTGTAGTCTTTGTTTACATATGTAGGCTTTGTCTACATTTAGAGTGTTTATATTTAGTCCCTTTGTTTACATTTGTAGTCTTTGTTTACATTTTTAGCCTTTGTTTACGTTTAGAGTCTTTGTTTTTGTGTTTAGACTTTGTTTATATTTAGAGTCTGTTTACATTTGTAGTCCTTGTTTATACCCAGAGTTTTTTATTACATTTAGAGTCTTTGTTTACATTTTTATTATTTGTTTACATTTAGAGTTTTTGCTTACGTTTGCAGTCTTTGTTTACATTTGTAGTCTTTGTTTACATTTAGAGTGTTAGTTTACGTTTGTAGTTTTTGTTGACATTTGTAGTCTGTTTCTATTTAGAGTCTTTGTTTCTATTTGTAATCTTTGTTTACATTTGTAGTCTTTGTTTACATTTGTAATCTTTGTTTGCTTTTAGAGACCTTCTTTATGTTTAGAGTCTTTGTTTACGTTTGTAATCTTTGTTTACATTTTTAGTCTGTTTTATTTTAGAGTCTGTTTACATATAAGGTCTTTGTTTACATTTAGAGTCTGTTAACATATCTAGTCTTTGTTTTCATTTATAGTCTGTTTACATTTGTAGACTTTGTTTACATTTAGAGAGTTTGTTTACAGTTTGAGTCACTTAATTTTGTGCTCTTTGTTTACATTTGTATTCTTTGTTTACATTTGTAGTCTGCTTACATTTAGATACTTTGTTTATATTTAGAGGCTTTGTTTACATTTGTTGTCTGTTTACACTTAGAGTCTGTTTACGTTTGTAGTTTTTGTTTACGTTTAGTGTCTTTGTTTACATTTGCAGTCTTTGTTTACAGTTGTATTCTTTGTTTAAATTTAGAGACTTTGTTGACATTTAGAGTCCGTTTATATTTGTAGTCTTTGTTTACATTTAGAGAGATTGTTTACATGTAGAGTTTTTTTTTACATTTCTAGTCCTTGTTTACACTTGTAGTCTTTGTTTACATTTAGTCTTTGTTTATATTTAGAGACTTTGTTTACATTTGTAGTCCTTTTTTACACCTAGAGTCCCATTTTGTGTCTTTGTTTACATTTGTAGTCTTTGTTTACATTTTTAATCTTTGTTTACATTTAGAGTTTCATTTAGAGTCTTTGTTTACATATAGCCCGTTTGTTTACATTTAGAGCCTTTGTTTACATTTTTAGTCTTGTTTACATTTTTAGCCTTTGTTTACATTTAGAGTCTTTGTTTTTGTTTTTAGGCTTTGTTTACATTTAGAGTCTGTTTACATATGTAGTCCTTGTTTACACCTAGAGTCCTTGTTTATACCCAGAGTTTTTTATTACATTTAGAGTCTTTGTTTACATTTTTATTATTTGTTTACATTTGTAGTCCTTTTTTACACTTAGAGTCCTTGTTTACACCAAGAGTTTTTGGTTACATTTAGAGTCTTTGTTTATATTTCTATTATTTGTTTACATTTAGTTTTGTTTACATTTGTAATCGTTGTCTATATTTGTAGTATTTGTAACTTTTATTTTTGTTTACATTTGTAGTCTTTGTTTACAATTTTATTTTTTGTTTACATTTAGAGTTCCATTTAGTGTCTTTGTTTACATTTGTAGTCTTTGTTTACATATAGCGCGTTTGTTTACATTTAGAGCCTTTGTTTACATTTTTAGTCTTTGTTTACATTTTTAGCCTTTGTTTACATTTAGAGTCTTTGGTTTTATTTTTAGGCTTTGTTTACATTTAGAGTCTGTTTACATTTGTAGTCCTTGTTTACACCTAGAGTCCTTGTTTATACCCAGAGTTTTTTATTACATTTAGAGTCTTTGTTTACATTTTTATTATTTGTTTACATTTTTATTATTTGTTTACATTTAGAGACTTTGTTTACGTTTGCAATCTTTGCTTACATTTAGAGTCTTTGTTTATATTTCTAGTATTTGTTTACATTTAGTTTTGTTTACATTTGTAGTCGTTGTTTATATTTGTAGTATTTGTTTACTTTTAGTTTTGTTTACATTTGTAGTCTTTGTTTACATTTAGAGTGTTAGTTTACGTTTGTAGTTTTTGTTTACATTTGTAGTCTGTTTTATTTAGATTCTTTGTTTATATTTGTAGTCTTTGTTTACAATTGTAGTCTTTGTTTACATACGTAGGCTTTGTTTACATTTAGAGTGTTTACATTTAGTCTCTTTGTTTACATTTGTAGTCTTTGTTTACATTTTTAGCCTTTGTTTACGTTTAGAGTCTTTGTTTTTGTGTTTAGACTTTGTTTATATTTAGAGTCTGTTTAAATTTGTAGTCCTTGTTTATACCCAGAGTTTTTTATTACATTTAGAGTCTTTGTTTACATTTTTATTATTTGTTTACATTTAGAGACTTTGTTTACGTTTGCAATCTTTGCTTACCTTTAGAGTGTTTGTTTATATTTCTAGTATTTGTTTACATTTAGTTTTGTTTATATTTGTAGTCGTTGTTTATATTTGTAGTATTTGTTTACTTTTAGTTTTGTTTACATTTGTAGTCTTTGTTTACATTTAGAGTGTTAGTTTACGTATGTAGTTTTTGTTTACATTTGTAGTCTGTTTTATTTAGAGTCTTTGTTTATATTTGTAGTCTTTGTTTACATTTGTAGTCTTTGTTCACATTTGTAATCTTTCTTTACATTTAGAGACCTTCTTTACATTTAGAGTCTTTGTTTACATTTGTAGCCTTTGTTTACATTTTTAGACTTTGTTTACATATTTAGACTTTGTTTACATATAGAGTCTGTTTACATTTGTAGTCTTTGTTTACATTTAGGTCTATGTTTACATTTGCAGTCTTTGTTTACATTTAGAGTCTGTTTACATATGTAGTCTTTGTTTACATTTTTAGTCTGTTTGCATTTAGAGTCTGTTTTCATTTATAGTCTGTTTACAATTGTAGACTCTGTTTATATTTAGAGAGTTTGTTTACAGTTTGAGTCACTTAACATTTGTGCTCTTTGTTTACATTTGTATTCTTTGTTTACATTTCTAGTCTGCTTACATTTAGATACTTTGTTTATATTTAGAGGCTTTGTTTACATTTGTTGTCTGTTTACACTTAGTCTGTTTACGTTTGTAGTTTTTGTCTACGTTTAGTGTCTTTGTTTACATTTGTAGTCGTTGTTTACAGTTGTAGACTTTCTTAACATTTATAGTCTTTGTTTGCATTTGTATTCTTTGTTTAAATTTAGAGACTTTGTTGACATTTAGAGTCCGTTTATATTTGTAGTCTTTGTTTACATTTAGAGAGATTGTTTACATGTAGAGTTTTGTTTACATTTGTAGTCCTTGTTTACACTTGTAGTCTTTGTTTACATTTAGACTTTGTTTATATTTAGAGACTTTGTTTACATTTGTAGTCCTTTTTTACACCTAGAGTCCTTGTTTACACCAAGAGTTTTTGGTTACATTTAGAGTCTTTGTTTATATTTCTATTATTTGTTTACATTTAGTTTTGTTTACATTTGTAATCGTTGTTTATATTTGTAGTATTTGTTACTTTTAGTTTTGTTTACATTTGTAGTCTTTGTTTACATTTTTATTTTTTGTTTACATTTAGAGTCCCATTTTGTGTCTTTGTTTACATTTGTAGTCTTTGTTTACATTTTTATTCTTTGTTTACATTTAGAGTTCCATTTAGTGTCTTTGTTTACATTTTTAGTCTTTGTTTACATTTAGAGACTTTGTTTACGTTTGCAATGTTTGGTTACATTTAGAGTCTTTGTTTATATTTCTAGTATTTGTTTACATTTAGTTTTGTTTACATTTGTAGTCGTTGTTTATATTTGTAGTATTTGTTTACATTTGTAGTCTTTGTTTACATTTGTAATCTTTGTTTGCATTTAGAGACCTTCTTTATATTTAGAGTCTTTGTTTACGTTTGTAGTGTTTGTTTACATTTTTAGTCTTTGTTTTAATTTAGAGTCTGTTTACATTTAAGGTCTTTGTTTACGTTTGCAGTCTTTGTTTACATTTGTAGTCTTTGTCTACATTTAGAGTGTTAGTTTACGTTTGTAGTTTTTGTTTACATTTGTAGTCGGTTTTATTTAGAGTCTTTGCTTATATTTGTAGTCTTTGTTTACATTTGTAGTCTTTGTTTACATTTGTAATCTTTCTTTGAATTTAGAGACCTTCTTTACATTTAGAGTCTTTGTTTACATTTGTAGCCTTTGTTTACATTTTTAGACTTTGTTTACATTTTTAGACTTTGTTTACATATAGAGTCTTTGTTTACATTTGTAGTCTTTGTTTACATTTAGGTCTATGTTTACATTTGCAGTCTTTGTTTACATTTAGAGTCTGTTTACATATCTAGTCTTTGTTTTCATTTATAGTCTGTTTACATTTGTAGACTTTGTTTACATTTAGAGAGTTTGTTTACAGTTTGAGTCACTTAACATTTGTGCTCTTTGTTTACATTTGTATTCTTTGTTTACATTTGTAGTCTGCTTACATTTAGATACTTTGTTTATATTTAGAGGCTTTGTTTACATTTGCTGTCTGTTTACACTTAGAGTCTGTTTACGTTTGTAGTTTTTGTTTACGTTTAGTGTCTTTGTTTACATCTGCAGTCTTTGTTTACAGTTGTAGACTTTCTTAACATTTAATCTCTTTGTTTACATTTGTATTCTTTTTTTAAATTTAGAGACTTTGTTGACATTTAGAGTCCGTTTATATTTGTAGTCTTTGTTTACATTTAGAGAGATTGTTTACATGTAGAGTTTTTGTTTACATTTGTAGTCCTTGTTTACACTTGTAGTCTTTGCTTACATTTAGTCTTTGTTTATATTTAGAGACTTTGTTTACATTTGTAGTCCTTTTTTACACCTAGAGTCCCATTTTGTGTCTTTGTTTACATTTGTAGTCTTTGTATACATTTTTATTCTTTGTTTACATTTAGAGTTGCATTTAGAGTCTTTGTTTACATATAGCGCGTTTGTTTACATTTAGAGCCTTTCTTTACATTTTTAGTCTTTGTTTACATTTTTAGCCTTTGTTTACATTTAGAGTCTTTGTTTTTGTTTTTAGGCTTTGTTTACATTTAGAGTCTGTTTACATTTGTAGTCCTTGTTTACACCTAGAGTCCTTGTTTATACCCAGAGTTTTTTATTACATTTAGAGTCTTTGTTTACATTTTTATTATTTGTTTACATTTGTAGTCCTTTTTTACACTTAGAGTCCTTGTTTACACCAAGAGTTTTTGGTTACATTTAGAGTCTTTGTTTATATTTCTATTATTTGTTTACATTTAGTTTTGTTTACATTTGTAATCGTTGTCTATATTTGTAGTATTTGTAACTTTTAGTTTTGTTTACATTTGTAGTCTTTGTTTACAATTTTTTCTTTGTTTACATTTAGAGTTCCATTTAGTGTCTTTGTTTACATTTGTAGTCTTTGTTTACATATAGCGCGTTTGTTTACATTTAGAGCCTTTGTTTACATTTTTAGTCTTTGTTTACATTTTTAGCCTTTGTTTACATTTAGAGTCTTTGGTTTTATTTTTAGGCTTTGTTTACATTTAGAGTCTGTTTACATTTGTAGTCCTTGTTTACACCTAGAGTCCTTGTTTATACCCAGAGTTTTTTATTACATTTAGAGTCTTTGTTTACATTTTTATTATTTGTTTACATTTTTATTATTTGTTTACATTTAGAGACTTTGTTTACGTTTGCAATCTTTGCTTATATTTAGAGTCTTTGTTTATATTTCTAGTATTTGTTTACATTTGTAGTCGTTGTTTTTATTTGTAGTATTTGTTTACATTTAGAGTGTTAGTTTACGTTTGTAGTTTTTGTTTACATTTGTAGTCTGTTTCCATTTAGAGTCTTTTTTTACATTTGTAGTCTTTGTTTACATTTGTAGTCTTTGTTTACATATGTAGGCTTTGTTTACATTTAGAGTGTTTACATTTAGTCCCTTTGTTTACATTTGTAGTCTTTGTTTACATTTTTAGCCTTTGTTTACATTTAGAGTCTTTGTTTTTATTTTTAGACTTTGTTTATATTTAGAGTCTGTTTACATTTGTAGTCCTTGTTTATACCCAGAGCTTTTTATTACATTTAGAGTCTTTGTTTACATTTTTATTATTTGTTTACATTTAGAGTTTTTGTTTACGTTTGCAGTCTTTGTTTACATTTGTAGTCTTTGTTTACATTTAGAGTGTTAGTTTACGTTTGTAGTTTTTGTTTACATTTGTAGTCTGTTTCTATTTAGAGTCTTTGTTTATATTTGTAGTCTTTGTTTACATTTGTAGTCTTTGTTTACATTTGTAATCTTTGTTTGCATTTAGAGACCTTCTTTATATTTAGAGTCTTTGTTTACGTTTGTAGTCTTTGTTTACATTTTTAGTCTTTGTTTTAATTTAGAGTCTGTTTACATTTAAGGTCTTTGTTTACATTTGTAGTCTTTATTTACATTTAAATTCTTTGTTTACATATGTAGACTTTGTATACATTTATAGTGTTTACATTTAGAGTCTTTGTTTACGTTTGCAGTCTTTGTTTACATTTGTAGTCTTTGTCTACATTTAGAGTGTTAGTTTACGTTTGTAGTTTTTGTTTACATTTGTAGTCTGTTTTATTTAGCGTCTTTGCTTATATTTGTAGTCTTTGTTTACATTTGTAGTCTTTGTTTACATTTGTAATCTTTCTTTGAATTTAGAGACCTTCTTTACATTTAGAGTCTTTGTTTACATTTGTAGCCTTTGTTTACATTTTTAGACTTTGTTTACATTTTTAGACTTTGTTTACATATAGAGTCTTTGTTTACATTTGTAGTCTTTGTTTACATTTAGGTCTATGTTTACATTTGCAGTCTTTGTTTACATTTAGAGTCTGTTTACATATCTAGTCTTTGTTTTCATTTATAGTCTGTTTACATTTGTAGACTTTGTTTACATTTAGAGAGTTTGTTTACAGTTTGAGTCACTTAACATTTGTGCTCTTTGTTTACATTTGTATTCTTTGTTTACATTTGTAATCTGCTTACATTTAGATACTTTGTTTATATTTAGAGGCTTTGTTTACATTTGTTGTCTGTTTACACTTAGAGTCTGTTTACGTTTGTAGTTTTTGTTTACGTTTAGTGTCTTTGTTTACATTTGCAGTCTTTGTTTACAGTTGTAGACTTTCTTAACATTTATAGTCTTTGTTTACATTTGTATTCTTTGTTTAAATTTAGAGACTTTTTTGACATTTAGAGTCCGTTTATATTTGTAGTCTTTGTTTACATTTAGAGAGATTGTTTACATGTAGAGTTTTTGTTTACATTTGTAGTCCTTGTTTACACTTGTAGTCTTTGTTTACATTTAGTCTTTGTTTATATTTAGAGACTTTGTTTACATTTGTAGTCCTTTTTTACACCTAGAGTCCCATTTTGTGTCTTTGTTTACATTTGTAGTCTTTGTTTACATTTTTATTCTTTGTTTACATTTAGAGTTTCATTTAGAGTCTTTGTTTACATATAGCGCGTTTGTTTACATTTAGAGCCTTTGTTTACATTTTTAGTCTTTGTTTACATTTTTAGCCTTTGTTTACATTTAGAGTCTTTGTTTTTGTTTTTAGGCTTTGTTTACATTTAGAGTCTGTTTACATTTGTAGTCCTTGTTTACACCTAGAGTCCTTGTTTATACCCAGAGTTTTTTATTACATTTAGAGTCTTTGTTTACATTTTTATTATTTGTTTACATTTGTAGTCCTTTTTTACACTTAGAGTCCTTGTTTACACCAAGAGTTTTTGGTTACATTTAGAGTCTTTGTTTATATTTCTATTATTTGTTTACATTTAGTTTTGTTTACATTTGTAATCGTTGTCTATATTTGTAGTATTTGTAACTTTTAGTTTTGTTTACATTTGTAGTCTTTGTTTACAATTTTATTCTTTGTTTACATTTAGAGTTCCATTTAGTGTCTTTGTTTACATTTGTAGTCTTTGTTTACATATAGCGCGTTTGTTTACATTTAGAGCCTTTGTTTACATTTTTAGTCTTTGTTTACATTTTTATCTTTTGTTTACATTTAGAGTCTTTGGTTTTATTTTTAGGCTTTGTTTACATTTAGAGTATGTTTACATTTGTAGTCCTTGTTTACACCTAGAGTCCTTGTTTATACCCAGAGATTTTTATTACATTTAGAGTCTTTGTTTACATTTTTATTATTTGTTTACATTTGTAGTCCTTTTTTACACTTAGAGTCCTTGTTTACACCAAGAGTTTTTGGTTACATTTAGAGTCTTTGTTTATATTTCTATTATTTGTTTACATTTAGTTTTGTTTACATTTGTAATCGTTGTCTATATTTGTAACTTTTAGTTTTGTTTACATTTGTAGTCTTTGTTTACAATTTTATTCTTTGTTTACATTTAGAGTTCCATTTAGTGTCTTTGTTTACATTTGTAGTCTTTGTTTACATATAGCGCGTTTGTTTACATTTAGAGCCTTTGTTTACATTTTTAGTCTTTGTTTACATTTTTTGATTTTTTTACATTTAGAGTCTTTGGTTTTATTTTTAGGCTTTGTTTACATTTAGAGTCTGTTTACATTTGTAGTCCTTGTTTACACCTAGAGTCCTTGTTTATACCCAGAGTTTTTTATTACATTTAGAGTCTTTGTTTACATTTTTATTATTTGTTTACATTTTTATTATTTGTTTACATTTAGAGACTTTGTTTACGTTTGCAATCTTTGCTTACATTTAGAGTCTTTGTTTATATTTCTAGTATTTGTTTACATTTAGTTTTGTTTACATTTGTAGTCGTTGTTTATATTTGTAGTATTTGTTTACTTTTAGTTTTGTTTACATTTGTAGTCTTTGTTTACATTTAGAGTGTTAGTTTACGTTTGTAGTTTTTGTTTACATTTGTAGTCTGTTTCCATTTAGAGTCTTTGTTTACATTTGTAGTCTTTGTTTACATTTGTAGTCTTTGTTTACATATGTAGGCTTTGTTTACATTTAGAGTGTTTACATTTAGTCCCTTTGTTTACATTTGTAGTCTTTGTTTACATTTTTAGCCTTTGTTTACGTTTAGAGTCTTTGTTTTTGTGTTTAGAGACTTTGTTTATATTTAGAGTCTGTTTACATTTGTAGTCCTTGTTTATACCCAGAGTTTTTTATTACATTTAGAGTCTTTGTTTACATTTTTGTTATTTGTTTACATTTAGAGTGTTAGTTTACGTTTGTAGTTTTAGTTTACATTTGTAGTCTGTTTCTATTTAGAGTCTTTGTTTATGTTTGTAGTCTTTGTTTACATTTGTAGTCTTTGTTTACATTTGTAATCTTTGTTTGCATTTAGAGACCTTCTTTATATTTAGAGTCTTTGTTTACGTTTGTAATCTTTGTTTACATTTTTAGTCTTTGTTTTAATTTAGAGTCTGTTTACATTTAAGGTCTTTGTTTACATGTGTAGTCTTTATTTACATTTAAATTCTTTATTTACATATGTAGTCTTTGTATACATTTAGATTGTTTACATTTGTAGTCTTTGTTTACATATAGCGCGTTTGTTTACATTTAGAGCCTTTGTTTACATTTTTAGTCTTTGTTTACATTTTTTGATTTTTTTACATTTAGAGTCTTTGGTTTTATTTTTAGGCTTTGTTTACATTTAGAGTCTGTTTACATTTGTAGTCCTTGTTTACACCTAGAGTCCTTGTTTATACCCAGAGTTTTTTATTACATTTAGAGTCTTTGTTTACATTTTTATTATTTGTTTACATTTTTATTATTTGTTTACATTTAGAGACTTTGTTTACGTTTGCAATCTTTGCTTACATTTAGAGTCTTTGTTTATATTTCTAGTATTTGTTTACATTTAGTTTTGTTTACATTTGTAGTCGTTGTTTATATTTGTAGTATTTGTTTACTTTTAGTTTTGTTTACATTTGTAGTCTTTGTTTACATTTAGAGTGTTAGTTTACGTTTGTAGTTTTTGTTTACATTTGTAGTCTGTTTCCATTTAGAGTCTTTGTTTACATTTGTAGTCTTTGTTTACATTTGTAGTCTTTGTTTACATATGTAGGCTTTGTTTACATTTAGAGTGTTTACATTTAGTCCCTTTGTTTACATTTGTAGTCTTTGTTTACATTTTTAGCCTTTGTTTACGTTTAGAGTCTTTGTTTTTGTGTTTAGAGACTTTGTTTATATTTAGAGTCTGTTTACATTTGTAGTCCTTGTTTATACCCAGAGTTTTTTATTACATTTAGAGTCTTTGTTTACATTTTTGTTATTTGTTTACATTTAGAGTGTTAGTTTACGTTTGTAGTTTTAGTTTACATTTGTAGTCTGTTTCTATTTAGAGTCTTTGTTTATGTTTGTAGTCTTTGTTTACATTTGTAGTCTTTGTTTACATTTGTAATCTTTGTTTGCATTTAGAGACCTTCTTTATATTTAGAGTCTTTGTTTACGTTTGTAATCTTTGTTTACATTTTTAGTCTTTGTTTTAATTTAGAGTCTGTTTACATTTAAGGTCTTTGTTTACATGTGTAGTCTTTATTTACATTTAAATTCTTTATTTACATATGTAGTCTTTGTATACATTTAGATTGTTTACATTTGTAGTCTTTGTCTACATTTAGAGTGTTAGTTTACGTTTGTAGTTTTTGTTTACATTTGTAGTCTGTTTTATTTAGAGTCTTTGTTTATAATTTTAGTCTGTTTACATTTGTAGTCTTTGTTTACATTTGTAATCTTTCTTTGCATTTAAAGACCTTCTTTACATTTAGAGTCTTTGTTTACATTTGTAGTCTTTGTTTACATTTAGGTCTAGGTTTATATTTGCAGTCTTTGTTTACATTTAGAGTCTGTTTTCATATGTAGTCTTTGTTTACATTTTTAATCTGTTTTCTTTTAGAGTCTGTTTTCATTTATAGTCTTTTTACATTTGTAGACTTTGTTTACATTTAGAGAGTTTGTTTGCAGCTTGAGTCACTTAACATTTGTGCTTTTTGTTTACATTTGTAGTCTGCTTACATTTAGATACTAGTTTATATTTAGAGGCTTTGTTTACATTTGTTGTCTGTTTACACTTAGAGTCTGTTTACGTTTGTAGTTTTTGTTTACGTTTAGTGTCTTTGTTTACATTTGTAGTCTTTGTTTACAGTTGTAGACTTTCTTAACATTTATAGTCTTTGTTTACATTTTTATTCTATGTTTACATTTAGAGAGATTGTTTACATGTAGAGTTTTTTTTTTACATTTGTAGTCCTTGTTTACACTTGTAGTCTTTTTTTACATTTAGACTTTGTTTATATTTAGAGACTTTGTTTACATTTGTAGTCCTTTTTTACACCTAGAATCCTTGTTTACACCAAGAGATTTTGGTTACATTTAGAGTCTTTGTTTATATTTCTAGTATTTGTTTACATTTAGTTTTGTTTACATTTAGTTTTGCTTACATTTGTAGTCGTGGTTTATATTTGTAGTATTTGTTTACTTTTAGTTTTGTTTACATTTTTATTTTTTGTTTACATTTAGAGTCCCATTTTGTGTCTTTGTTTACATTTGTAGTCTTTGTTTACATTTTTATTCTTTGTTTACATTTAGAGTTTCATTTAGAGTCTTTGTTTACATATAGCGCGTTTGTTTACATATAGAGCCTTTGTTTACATTTTTAGTCTTTGTTTACATTTTTAGCCTTTGTTTACATTTAGAGTCTTTGTTTTTATTTTTAGGCTTTGTTTACATTTAGAGTCTGTTTACATTTGTAGTCCTTGTTTACACCTAGAGTCCTTGTTTATACCCAGAGTTTTTTATTACATTTAGAGTCTTTGTTTACATTTTTATTCTTTGTTTACATTTAGAGTTCCATTTAGTGTCTTTGTTTACATTTTTAGTCTTTGTTTACATTTAGAGACTTTGTTTACGTTTGCAATCTTTGGTTACATTTAGAGTCTTTGTTTATAATTCTAGTATTTGTTTACATTTAGTTTTGTTTACATTTGTAGTCGTTGTTTATATTTGTAGTATTTGTTTACTTTTAGTTTTGTTTACATTTGTAGTCTTTGTTTACATTTAGAGTGTTAGTTTACGTTTGTAGTTTTTGTTTACGTTTGTAGTCTGTTTCCATTTAGAGTCTTTCTTTACATTTGTAGTCTTTGTTTACATTTGTAGTCTTTGTTTACATATGTAGGCTTTGTTTACATTTAGAGTGTTTACATTTAGTCCCTTTGTTTACATTTGTAGTCTTTGTTTACATTTTTAGCCTTTGTTTACATTTAGATTCTTTGTTTTTATTTTTAGACTTTGTTTATATTTAGAGTCTGTATACATTTGTAGTCCTTGTTTATACCCAGAGTTTTATTTTACATTTAGAGTCTTTGTTTACATTTTTATTATTTGTTTACATTTAGAGTTTTGTTTACGTTTGCAGTCTTTGTTTACATTTGTAGTCTTTGTTTACATTTAGAGTGTTAGTTTACGTTTGTAGTTTTTGTTTACATTTGTAGTCTGTTTCTATTTAGAGTCTTTGTTTACATTTGTAGTCAATGTTTACATTTGTAGTCTTTGTTTGCATTTAGAGACCTTCTTTATATTTAGAGTCTTTGTTTACGTTTGTAGTCTTTGTTTACACTTTTAGTCTTTGTTTTAATTTAGTGTCTGTTTACATTTAAGGTCTTTGTTTACATTTGTAGTCTTTATTTACATTTAAATTCTTTGTTTACATATGTAGTCTTTGTATACATTTAGATTGTTTACATTTAGAGTCTTTGTTTACGTTTGCAGTCTTTGTTTACATTTGTAGTCTTTGTCTACATTTAGAGTGTTAGTTTACGTTTGTAGTTTTTGTTTACATTTGTAGTCTGTTTTATTTAGAGTCTTTGTTTATATTTGTAGTCTTTGTTTACATTTGTAGTCTTTGTTTACATTTGTAATCTTTCTTTGAATTTAGAGACCTTCTTTACATTTAGAGTCTTTGTTTACATTTGTAGCCTTTGTTTACATTTTTAGACTTTGTTTACATTTTTAGACTTTGTTTACATATAGAGTCTTTGTTTACATTTGTAGTCTTTGTTTACATTTAGGTCTATGTTTGCATTTGCAGTCTTTGTTTACATTTAGAGTCTGTTTACATATGTAGTCTTTGTTTACATTTTTAGTCTGTTTGCATTTAGAGTCTGTTTTATTTATAGTCTGTTTACATTTATAGACTTTGTTTACATTTAGAGAGTTTGTTTACAGTTTGCGTCACTTAACATTTGTGCTCTTTGTTTACATTTGTAGTCTGCTTACATTTAGATACTTTGTTTATATTTAGAGGCTTTGTTTACATTTGTTGTCTGTTTACACTTAGAGTCTGTTTACGTTTGTAGTTTTTGTTTACGTTTAGTGTCTTTGTTTACATTTGTAGTCTTAGTTTACAGTGGTAGACTTTCTTAACATTAATAGTCTTTGTTTACATTTTTATTCTTTGTTTACATTTAGAGAGATTGTTTACATGTAGAGTTTTTTTACATTTGTAGTCCTTGTTTACACTTGTAGTCTTTGTTTACATTTAGACTTTGTTTATATTTAGAGACTTTGTTTACATTTGTAGTCCTTTTTTACACCTAGAGTCCTTGTTTACACCAAGAGATTTTGGTTACATTTAGAGTCTTTGTTTATATTTCTAGTATTTGTTTACATTTAGTTTTGTTTACATTTGTAGTAGTTGTTTATATTTGTAGTATTTGTTTACTTTTAGTTTTGTTTACATTTTTATTTTTTGTTTACATTTAGAGTCCCATTTTGTGTCTTTGTTTACATTTGTAGTCTTTGTTTACATTTTCATTCTTTGTTTACATTTAGAGTTCCATTTAGAGTCTTTGTTTACATTTTTAGACTTTGTTTACATTTTTAGCCTTTGTTTACATTTAGAGTCTTTGTTTATATTTTTAGGCTTTGTTTACATTTAGAGTCTGTTTACATTTGTAGTCCTTGTTTACACCTAGAGTCCTTGTTTATACCCAGAGTTTTTATTACATTTAGAGTCTTTGTTTACATTTTTATTATTTGTTTACATTTAGAGACTTTGTTTACGTTTGCAATCTTTGGTTACATTTAGAGTCTTTGTTTATATTTCTAGTATTTGTTTACATTTAGTTTTGTTTACATTTGTAGTCGTTGTTTATATTTGTAGTATTTGTTTACTTTTAGTTTTGTTTACATTTGTAGTCTTTGTTTACATTTAGAGTGTTAGTTTACGTTTGTAGTTTTTGTTTACATTTGTAGTCTGTTTCCATTTAGAGTCTTTTTTTACATTTGTAGTCTTTGTTTACATTTGTAGTCTTTGTTTACATATGTAGGCTTTGTTTACATTTAGAGTGTTTACATTTAGTCCCTTTGTTTACATTTGTAGTCTTTGTTTACATTTTTAGCCTTTGTTTACATTTAGAGTCTTTGTTTTTATTTTTAGACTTTGTTTATATTTAGATTCTGTTTACATTTGTAGTCCTTGTTTATACCCAGAGTTTTTTATTACATTTAGAGTCTTTGTTTACATTTTTATTATTTGTTTACATTTAGAGTTTTTGTTTACGTTTGCAGTCTTTGTTTACATTTGTAGTCTTTGTTTACATTTAGAGTGTTAGTGTACGTTTGTAGTTTTTGTTTACATTTGTAGTCTGTTTCTATTTAGAGTCTTTGTTTATATTTGTAGTCTTTGTTTACATTTGTAGTCTTTGTTTACATTTGTAATCTTTGTTTGCATTTAGAGACCTTCTTTATATTTAGAGTCTTTGTTTACGTTTGTAGTCTTTGTTTACATTTTTAGTCTTTGTTTTAATTTAGAGTCTGTTTACATTTAAGGTCTTTGTTTACATTTGTAGTCTTTATTTACATTTAAATTCTTTGTTTACATATGTAGTCTTTGTATACATTTATAGTGTTTACATTTAGAGTCTTTGTTTACGTTTGCAGTCTTTGTTTACATTTGTAGTCTTTGTCTACATTTAGAGTGTTAGTTTACGTTTGTAGTTTTTGTTTACATTTGTAGTCTGTTTTATTTAGAGTCTTTGCTTATATTTGAAGTCTTTGTTTACATTTGTAGTCTTTGTTTACATTTGTAATCTTTCTTTGAATTTAGAGACCTTCTTTACATTTAGAGTCTTTGTTTACATTTGTAGCCTTTGTTTACATTTTTAGACTTTGTTTACATTTTTAGACTTTGTTTACATATAGAGTCTTTGTTTACATTTGTAGTCTTTGTTTACATTTAGGTCTATGTTTACATTTGCAGTCTTTGTTTACATTTAGAGTCTATTTACATATCTAGTCTTTGTTTTCATTTATAGTCTGTTTACATTTGTAGACTTTGTTTACATTTAGAGAGTTTGTTTACAGTTTGAGTCACTTAACATTTGTGCTCTTTGTTTACATTTGTATTCTTTGTTTACATTTGTAGTCTGCTTACATTTAGATACTTAGTTTATATTTAGAGGCTTTGTTTACATTTGTTGTCTGTTTACACTTAGAGTCTGTTTACGTTTGTAGTTTTTGTTTACGTTTAGTGTCTTTGTTTACATTTGCAGTCTTTGTTTACAGTTGTAGACTTTCTTAACATTTAAAATCTTTGTTTACATTTGTATTCTTTGTTTAAATTTAGAGACTTTGTTGACATTTAGAGTCCGTTTATATTTGTAGTCTTTGTTTACATTTAGAGAGATTGTTTACATGTAGAGTTTTTGTTTACATTTGTAGTCCTTGTTTACACTTGTAGTCTTTGTTTACATTTAGTCTTTGTTTATATTTAGAGACTTTGTTTACATTTGTAGTCCTTTTTTACACCTAGAGTCCCATTTTGTGTCTTTGTTTACATTTGCAGTCTTTGTTTACATTTTTATTCTTTGTTTACATTTAGAGTTTCATTTAGAGTCTTTGTTTACATATAGCGCGTTTGTTTACATTTAGAGCCTTTGTTTACATTTTTAGTCTTTGTTTACATTTTTAGCCTTTGTTTACATTTAAAGTCTTTGTTTTTGTTTTTAGGCTTTGTTTACATTTAGAGTCTGTTTACATTTGTAGTCCTTGTTTACACCTAGAGTCCTTGTTTATACCCAGAGTTTTTTATTACATTTAGAGTCTTTGTTTATATTTCTATTATTTGTTTACATTTAGTTTTGTTTACATTTGTAATCGTTGTCTATATTTGTAGTATTTGTAACTTTTAGTTTTGTTTACAATTGTAGTCTTTGTTTACAATTTTATTCTTTGTTTACATTTAGAGTTCCATTTAGAGCCTTTCTTTACATTTTTAGTCTTTGTTTACATTTTTAGCCTTTGTTTACATTTAGAGTCTTTGGTTTTATTTTTAGGCTTTGTTTACATTTAGAGTCTGTTTACATTTGTAGTCCTTGTTTACACCTAGAGTCCTTGTTTATACCCAGAGTTTTTTATTACATTTAGAGTCTTTGTTTACATTTTTATTATTTGTTTACATTTTTATTATTTGTTTACATTTAGAGACTTTGTTTACGTTTGCAATCTTTGGTTACATTTAGAGTCTTTGTTTATATTTCTAGTATTTGTTTACATTTAGTTTTGTTTACATTTGTAGTCGTTGTTTATATTTGTAGTATTTGTTTACTTTTAATTTTGTTTACATTTGTAGTCTTTGTTTACATTTAGAGTGTTAGTTTACGTTTGTAGTTTTTGTTTACATTTGTAGTCTGTTTCCATTTAGAGTCTTTGTTTACATTTGTAGTCTTTGTTTACATATGTAGGCTTTGTTTACATTTAGAGTGTTTACATTTAGTCCCTTTGTTTACATTTGTAGTCTTTGTTTACATTTGTAGTCTTTGTTTACATATGTAGGCTTTGTCTACATTTAGAGTGTTTATATTTAGTCCCTTTGTTTACATTTGTAGTCTTTGTTTACATTTTTAGCCTTTGTTTACGTTTAGAGTCTTTGTTTTTGTGTTTAGACTTTGTTTATATTTAGAGTCTGTTTACATTTGTAGTCCTTGTTTATACCCAGAGTTTTTTATTACATTTAGAGTCTTTGTTTACATTTTTATTATTTGTTTACATTTAGAGTTTTTGCTTACGTTTGCAGTCTTTGTTTACATTTGTAGTCTTTGTTTACATTTAGAGTGTTAGTTTACGTTTGTAGTTTTTGTTGACATTTGTAGTCTGTTTCTATTTAGAGTCTTTGTTTCTATTTGTAATCTTTGTTTACATTTGTAGTCTTTGTTTACATTTGTAATCTTTGTTTGCTTTTAGAGACCTTCTTTATGTTTAGAGTCTTTGTTTACGTTTGTAATCTTTGTTTACATTTTTAGTCTGTTTTATTTTAGAGTCTGTTTACATATAAGGTCTTTGTTTACATTTAGAGTCTGTTAACATATCTAGTCTTTGTTTTCATTTATAGTCTGTTTACATTTGTAGACTTTGTTTACATTTAGAGAGTTTGTTTACAGTTTGAGTCACTTAATTTTGTGCTCTTTGTTTACATTTGTATTCTTTGTTTACATTTGTAGTCTGCTTACATTTAGATACTTTGTTTATATTTAGAGGCTTTGTTTACATTTGTTGTCTGTTTACACTTAGAGTCTGTTTACGTTTGTAGTTTTTGTTTACGTTTAGTGTCTTTGTTTACATTTGCAGTCTTTGTTTACAGTTGTATTCTTTGTTTAAATTTAGAGACTTTGTTGACATTTAGAGTCCGTTTATATTTGTAGTCTTTGTTTACATTTAGAGAGATTGTTTACATGTAGAGTTTTTTTTTACATTTCTAGTCCTTGTTTACACTTGTAGTCTTTGTTTACATTTAGTCTTTGTTTATATTTAGAGACTTTGTTTACATTTGTAGTCCTTTTTTACACCTAGAGTCCCATTTTGTGTCTTTGTTTACATTTGTAGTCTTTGTTTACATTTTTAATCTTTGTTTACATTTAGAGTTTCATTTAGAGTCTTTGTTTACATATAGCCCGTTTGTTTACATTTAGAGCCTTTGTTTACATTTTTAGTCTTGTTTACATTTTTAGCCTTTGTTTACATTTAGAGTCTTTGTTTATGTTTTTAGGCTTTGTTTACATTTAGAGTCTGTTTACATATGTAGTCCTTGTTTACACCTAGAGTCCTTGTTTATACCCAGAGTTTTTTATTACATTTAGAGTCTTTGTTTACATTTTTATTATTTGTTTACATTTGTAGTCCTTTTTTACACTTAGAGTCCTTGTTTACACCAAGAGTTTTTGGTTACATTTAGAGTCTTTGTTTATATTTCTATTATTTGTTTACATTTAGTTTTGTTTACATTTGTAATCGTTGTCTATATTTGTAGTATTTGTAACTTTTATTTTTGTTTACATTTGTAGTCTTTGTTTACAATTTTATTTTTTGTTTACATTTAGAGTTCCATTTAGTGTCTTTGTTTACATTTGTAGTCTTTGTTTACATATAGCGCGTTTGTTTACATTTAGAGCCTTTGTTTACATTTTTAGTCTTTGTTTACATTTTTAGCCTTTGTTTACATTTAGAGTCTTTGGTTTTATTTTTAGGCTTTGTTTACATTTAGAGTCTGTTTACATTTGTAGTCCTTGTTTACACCTAGAGTCCTTGTTTATACCCAGAGTTTTTTATTACATTTAGAGTCTTTGTTTACATTTTTATTATTTGTTTACATTTTTATTATTTGTTTACATTTAGAGACTTTGTTTACGTTTGCAATCTTTGCTTACATTTAGAGTCTTTGTTTATATTTCTAGTATTTGTTTACATTTAGTTTTGTTTACATTTGTAGTCGTTGTTTATATTTGTAGTATTTGTTTACTTTTAGTTTTGTTTACATTTGTAGTCTTTGTTTACATTTAGAGTGTTAGTTTACGTTTGTAGTTTTTGTTTACATTTGTAGTCTGTTTTATTTAGATTCTTTGTTTATATTTGTAGTCTTTGTTTACAATTGTAGTCTTTGTTTACATACGTAGGCTTTGTTTACATTTAGAGTGTTTACATTTAGTCTCTTTGTTTACATTTGTAGTCTTTGTTTACATTTTTAGCCTTTGTTTACGTTTAGAGTCTTTGTTTTTGTGTTTAGACTTTGTTTATATTTAGAGTCTGTTTAAATTTGTAGTCCTTGTTTATACCCAGAGTTTTTTATTACATTTAGAGTCTTTGTTTACATTTTTATTATTTGTTTACATTTAGAGACTTTGTTTACGTTTGCAATCTTTGCTTACCTTTAGAGTGTTTGTTTATATTTCTAGTATTTGTTTACATTTAGTTTTGTTTATATTTGTAGTCGTTGTTTATATTTGTAGTATTTGTTTACTTTTAGTTTTGTTTACATTTGTAGTCTTTGTTTACATTTAGAGTGTTAGTTTACGTATGTAGTTTTTGTTTACATTTGTAGTCTGTTTTATTTAGAGTCTTTGTTTATATTTGTAGTCTTTGTTTACATTTGTAGTCTTTGTTCACATTTGTAATCTTTCTTTACATTTAGAGACCTTCTTTACATTTAGAGTCTTTGTTTACATTTGTAGCCTTTGTTTACATTTTTAGACTTTGTTTACATATTTAGACTTTGTTTACATATAGAGTCTGTTTACATTTGTAGTCTTTGTTTACATTTAGGTCTATGTTTACATTTGCAGTCTTTGTTTACATTTAGAGTCTGTTTACATATGTAGTCTTTGTTTACATTTTTAGTCTGTTTGCATTTAGAGTCTGTTTTCATTTATAGTCTGTTTACAATTGTAGACTCTGTTTATATTTAGAGAGTTTGTTTACAGTTTGAGTCACTTAACATTTGTGCTCTTTGTTTACATTTGTATTCTTTGTTTACATTTCTAGTCTGCTTACATTTAGATACTTTGTTTATATTTAGAGGCTTTGTTTACATTTGTTGTCTGTTTACACTTAGTCTGTTTACGTTTGTAGTTTTTGTCTACGTTTAGTGTCTTTGTTTACATTTGTAGTCGTTGTTTACAGTTGTAGACTTTCTTAACATTTATAGTCTTTGTTTGCATTTGTATTCTTTGTTTAAATTTAGAGACTTTGTTGACATTTAGAGTCCGTTTATATTTGTAGTCTTTGTTTACATTTAGAGAGATTGTTTACATGTAGAGTTTTGTTTACATTTGTAGTCCTTGTTTACACTTGTAGTCTTTGTTTACATTTAGACTTTGTTTATATTTAGAGACTTTGTTTACATTTGTAGTCCTTTTTTACACCTAGAGTCCTTGTTTACACCAAGAGTTTTTGGTTACATTTAGAGTCTTTGTTTATATTTCTATTATTTGTTTACATTTAGTTTTGTTTACATTTGTAATCGTTGTTTATATTTGTAGTATTTGTTACTTTTAGTTTTGTTTACATTTGTAGTCTTTGTTTACATTTTTATTTTTTGTTTACATTTAGAGTCCCATTTTGTGTCTTTGTTTACATTTGTAGTCTTTGTTTACATTTTTATTCTTTGTTTACATTTAGAGTTCCATTTAGTGTCTTTGTTTACATTTTTAGTCTTTGTTTACATTTAGAGACTTTGTTTACGTTTGCAATCTTTGGTTACATTTAGAGTCTTTGTTTATATTTCTAGTATTTGTTTACATTTAGTTTTGTTTACATTTGTAGTCGTTGTTTATATTTGTAGTATTTGTTTACATTTGTAGTCTTTGTTTACATTTGTAATCTTTGTTTGCATTTAGAGACCTTCTTTATATTTAGAGTCTTTGTTTACGTTTGTAGTGTTTGTTTACATTTTTAGTCTTTGTTTTAATTTAGAGTCTGTTTACATTTAAGGTCTTTGTTTACGTTTGCAGTCTTTGTTTACATTTGTAGTCTTTGTCTACATTTAGAGTGTTAGTTTACGTTTGTAGTTTTTGTTTACATTTGTAGTCGGTTTTATTTAGAGTCTTTGCTTATATTTGTAGTCTTTGTTTACATTTGTAGTCTTTGTTTACATTTGTAATCTTTCTTTGAATTTAGAGACCTTCTTTACATTTAGAGTCTTTGTTTACATTTGTAGCCTTTGTTTACATTTTTAGACTTTGTTTACATTTTTAGACTTTGTTTACATATAGAGTCTTTGTTTACATTTGTAGTCTTTGTTTACATTTAGGTCTATGTTTACATTTGCAGTCTTTGTTTACATTTAGAGTCTGTTTACATATCTAGTCTTTGTTTTCATTTATAGTCTGTTTACATTTGTAGACTTTGTTTACATTTAGAGAGTTTGTTTACAGTTTGAGTCACTTAACATTTGTGCTCTTTGTTTACATTTGTATTCTTTGTTTACATTTGTAGTCTGCTTACATTTAGATACTTTGTTTATATTTAGAGGCTTTGTTTACATTTGCTGTCTGTTTACACTTAGAGTCTGTTTACGTTTGTAGTTTTTGTTTACGTTTAGTGTCTTTGTTTACATCTGCAGTCTTTGTTTACAGTTGTAGACTTTCTTAACATTTATAGTCTTTGTTTACATTTGTATTCTTTTTTTAAATTTAGAGACTTTGTTGACATTTAGAGTCCGTTTATATTTGTAGTCTTTGTTTACATTTAGAGAGATTGTTTACATGTAGAGTTTTTGTTTACATTTGTAGTCCTTGTTTACACTTGTAGTCTTTGCTTACATTTAGTCTTTGTTTATATTTAGAGACTTTGTTTACATTTGTAGTCCTTTTTTACACCTAGAGTCCCATTTTGTGTCTTTGTTTACATTTGTAGTCTTTGTATACATTTTTATTCTTTGTTTACATTTAGAGTTGCATTTAGAGTCTTTGTTTACATATAGCGCGTTTGTTTACATTTAGAGCCTTTCTTTACATTTTTAGTCTTTGTTTACATTTTTAGCCTTTGTTTACATTTAGAGTCTTTGTTTTTGTTTTTAGGCTTTGTTTACATTTAGAGTCTGTTTACATTTGTAGTCCTTGTTTACACCTAGAGTCCTTGTTTATACCCAGAGTTTTTTATTACATTTAGAGTCTTTGTTTACATTTTTATTATTTGTTTACATTTGTAGTCCTTTTTTACACTTAGAGTCCTTGTTTACACCAAGAGTTTTTGGTTACATTTAGAGTCTTTGTTTATATTTCTATTATTTGTTTACATTTAGTTTTGTTTACATTTGTAATCGTTGTCTATATTTGTAGTATTTGTAACTTTTAGTTTTGTTTACATTTGTAGTCTTTGTTTACAATTTTTTCTTTGTTTACATTTAGAGTTCCATTTAGTGTCTTTGTTTACATTTGTAGTCTTTGTTTACATATAGCGCGTTTGTTTACATTTAGAGCCTTTGTTTACATTTTTAGTCTTTGTTTACATTTTTAGCCTTTGTTTACATTTAGAGTCTTTGGTTTTATTTTTAGGCTTTGTTTACATTTAGAGTCTGTTTACATTTGTAGTCCTTGTTTACACCTAGAGTCCTTGTTTATACCCAGAGTTTTTTATTACATTTAGAGTCTTTGTTTACATTTTTATTATTTGTTTACATTTTTATTATTTGTTTACATTTAGAGACTTTGTTTACGTTTGCAATCTTTGCTTATATTTAGAGTCTTTGTTTATATTTCTAGTATTTGTTTACATTTGTAGTCGTTGTTTTTATTTGTAGTATTTGTTTACATTTAGAGTGTTAGTTTACGTTTGTAGTTTTTGTTTACATTTGTAGTCTGTTTCCATTTAGAGTCTTTTTTTACATTTGTAGTCTTTGTTTACATTTGTAGTCTTTGTTTACATATGTAGGCTTTGTTTACATTTAGAGTGTTTACATTTAGTCCCTTTGTTTACATTTGTAGTCTTTGTTTACATTTTTAGCCTTTGTTTACATTTAGAGTCTTTGTTTTTATTTTTAGACTTTGTTTATATTTAGAGTCTGTTTACATTTGTAGTCCTTGTTTATACCCAGAGCTTTTTATTACATTTAGAGTCTTTGTTTACATTTTTATTATTTGTTTACATTTAGAGTTTTTGTTTACGTTTGCAGTCTTTGTTTACATTTGTAGTCTTTGTCTACATTTAGAGTGTTAGTTTACGTTTGTAGTTTTTGTTTACATTTGTAGTCTGTTTTATTTAGCGTCTTTGCTTATATTTGTAGTCTTTGTTTACATTTGTAGTCTTTGTTTACATTTGTAATCTTTCTTTGAATTTAGAGACCTTCTTTACATTTAGAGTCTTTGTTTACATTTGTAGCCTTTGTTTACATTTTTAGACTTTGTTTACATTTTTAGACTTTGTTTACATATAGAGTCTTTGTTTACATTTGTAGTCTTTGTTTACATTTAGGTCTATGTTTACATTTGCAGTCTTTGTTTACATTTAGAGTCTGTTTACATATCTAGTCTTTGTTTTCATTTATAGTCTGTTTACATTTGTAGACTTTGTTTACATTTAGAGAGTTTGTTTACAGTTTGAGTCACTTAACATTTGTGCTCTTTGTTTACATTTGTATTCTTTGTTTACATTTGTAATCTGCTTACATTTAGATACTTTGTTTATATTTAGAGGCTTTGTTTACATTTGTTGTCTGTTTACACTTAGAGTCTGTTTACGTTTGTAGTTTTTGTTTACGTTTAGTGTCTTTGTTTACATTTGCAGTCTTTGTTTACAGTTGTAGACTTTCTTAACATTTATAGTCTTTGTTTACATTTGTATTCTTTGTTTAAATTTAGAGACTTTTTTGACATTTAGAGTCCGTTTATATTTGTAGTCTTTGTTTACATTTAGAGAGATTGTTTACATGTAGAGTTTTTGTTTACATTTGTAGTCCTTGTTTACACTTGTAGTCTTTGTTTACATTTAGTCTTTGTTTATATTTAGAGACTTTGTTTACATTTGTAGTCCTTTTTTACACCTAGAGTCCCATTTTGTGTCTTTGTTTACATTTGTAGTCTTTGTTTACATTTTTATTCTTTGTTTACATTTAGAGTTTCATTTAGAGTCTTTGTTTACATATAGCGCGTTTGTTTACATTTAGAGCCTTTGTTTACATTTTTAGTCTTTGTTTACATTTTTAGCCTTTGTTTACATTTAGAGTCTTTGTTTTTGTTTTTAGGCTTTGTTTACATTTAGAGTCTGTTTACATTTGTAGTCCTTGTTTACACCTAGAGTCCTTGTTTATACCCAGAGTTTTTTATTACATTTAGAGTCTTTGTTTACATTTTTATTATTTGTTTACATTTGTAGTCCTTTTTTACACTTAGAGTCCTTGTTTACACCAAGAGTTTTTGGTTACATTTAGAGTCTTTGTTTATATTTCTATTATTTGTTTACATTTAGTTTTGTTTACATTTGTAATCGTTGTCTATATTTGTAGTATTTGTAACTTTTAGTTTTGTTTACATTTGTAGTCTTTGTTTACAATTTTATTCTTTATTTACATTTAGAGTTCCATTTAGTGTCTTTGTTTACATTTGTAGTCTTTGTTTACATATAGCGCGTTTGTTTACATTTAGAGCCTTTGTTTACATTTTTAGTCTTTGTTTACATTTTTATCTTTTGTTTACATTTAGAGTCTTTGGTTTTATTTTTAGGCTTTGTTTACATTTAGAGTATGTTTACATTTGTAGTCCTTGTTTACACCTAGAGTCCTTGTTTATACCCAGAGATTTTTATTACATTTAGAGTCTTTGTTTACATTTTTATTATTTGTTTACATTTGTAGTCCTTTTTTACACTTAGAGTCCTTGTTTACACCAAGAGTTTTTGGTTACATTTAGAGTCTTTGTTTATATTTCTATTATTTGTTTACATTTAGTTTTGTTTACATTTGTAATCGTTGTCTATATTTGTAACTTTTAGTTTTGTTTACATTTGTAGTCTTTGTTTACAATTTTATTCTTTGTTTACATTTAGAGTTCCATTTAGTGTCTTTGTTTACATTTGTAGTCTTTGTTTACATATAGCGCGTTTGTTTACATTTAGAGCCTTTGTTTACATTTTTAGTCTTTGTTTACATTTTTTGATTTTTTTACATTTAGAGTCTTTGGTTTTATTTTTAGGCTTTGTTTACATTTAGAGTCTGTTTACATTTGTAGTCCTTGTTTACACCTAGAGTCCTTGTTTATACCCAGAGTTTTTTATTACATTTAGAGTCTTTGTTTACATTTTTATTATTTGTTTACATTTTTATTATTTGTTTACATTTAGAGACTTTGTTTACGTTTGCAATCTTTGCTTACATTTAGAGTCTTTGTTTATATTTCTAGTATTTGTTTACATTTAGTTTTGTTTACATTTGTAGTCGTTGTTTATATTTGTAGTATTTGTTTACTTTTAGTTTTGTTTACATTTGTAGTCTTTGTTTACATTTAGAGTGTTAGTTTACGTTTGTAGTTTTTGTTTACATTTGTAGTCTGTTTCCATTTAGAGTCTTTGTTTACATTTGTAGTCTTTGTTTACATTTGTAGTCTTTGTTTACATATGTAGGCTTTGTTTACATTTAGAGTGTTTACATTTAGTCCCTTTGTTTACATTTGTAGTCTTTGTTTACATTTTTAGCCTTTGTTTACGTTTAGAGTCTTTGTTTTTGTGTTTAGAGACTTTGTTTATATTTAGAGTCTGTTTACATTTGTAGTCCTTGTTTATACCCAGAGTTTTTTATTACATTTAGAGTCTTTGTTTACATTTTTGTTATTTGTTTACATTTAGAGTGTTAGTTTACGTTTGTAGTTTTAGTTTACATTTGTAGTCTGTTTCTATTTAGAGTCTTTGTTTATATTTGTAGTCTTTGTTTACATTTGTAGTCTTTGTTTACATTTGTAATCTTTGTTTGCATTTAGAGACCTTCTTTATATTTAGAGTCTTTGTTTACGTTTGTAATCTTTGTTTACATTTTTAGTCTTTGTTTTAATTTAGAGTCTGTTTACATTTAAGGTCTTTGTTTACATGTGTAGTCTTTATTTACATTTAAATTCTTTATTTACATATGTAGTCTTTGTATACATTTAGATTGTTTACATTTGTAGTCTTTGTCTACATTTAGAGTGTTAGTTTACGTTTGTAGTTTTTGTTTACATTTGTAGTCTGTTTTATTTAGAGTCTTTGTTTATAATTTTAGTCTGTTTACATTTGTAGTCTTTGTTTACATTTGTAATCTTTCTTTGCATTTAAAGACCTTCTTTACATTTAGAGTCTTTGTTTACATTTGTAGTCTTTGTTTACATTTAGGTCTAGGTTTATATTTGCAGTCTTTGTTTACATTTAGAGTCTGTTTTCATATGTAGTCTTTGTTTACATTTTTAATCTGTTTTCTTTTAGAGTCTGTTTTCATTTATAGTCTTTTTACATTTGTAGACTTTGTTTACATTTAGAGAGTTTGTTTGCAGCTTGAGTCACTTAACATTTGTGCTTTTTGTTTACATTTGTAGTCTGCTTACATTTAGATACTAGTTTATATTTAGAGGCTTTGTTTACATTTGTTGTCTGTTTACACTTAGAGTCTGTTTACGTTTGTAGTTTTTGTTTACGTTTAGTGTCTTTGTTTACATTTGTAGTCTTTGTTTACAGTTGTAGACTTTCTTAACATTTATAGTCTTTGTTTACATTTTTATTCTATGTTTACATTTAGAGAGATTGTTTACATGTAGAGTTTTTTTTTTACATTTGTAGTCCTTGTTTACACTTGTAGTCTTTTTTTACATTTAGACTTTGTTTATATTTAGAGACTTTGTTTACATTTGTAGTCCTTTTTTACACCTAGAATCCTTGTTTACACCAAGAGATTTTGGTTACATTTAGAGTCTTTGTTTATATTTCTAGTATTTGTTTACATTTAGTTTTGTTTACATTTAGTTTTGCTTACATTTGTAGTCGTGGTTTATATTTGTAGTATTTGTTTACTTTTAGTTTTGTTTACATTTTTATTTTTTGTTTACATTTAGAGTCCCATTTTGTGTCTTTGTTTACATTTGTAGTCTTTGTTTACATTTTTATTCTTTGTTTACATTTAGAGTTTCATTTAGAGTCTTTGTTTACATATAGCGCGTTTGTTTACATATAGAGCCTTTGTTTACATTTTTAGTCTTTGTTTACATTTTTAGCCTTTGTTTACATTTAGAGTCTTTGTTTTTATTTTTAGGCTTTGTTTACATTTAGAGTCTGTTTACATTTGTAGTCCTTGTTTACACCTAGAGTCCTTGTTTATACCCAGAGTTTTTTATTACATTTAGAGTCTTTGTTTACATTTTTATTATTTGTTTACATTTGTAGTCCTTTTTTACACCTAGAGTCCTTCTTTACACCAAGAGTTTTTGGTTACATTTATAGTCTTTGTTTATATTTCTATTATTTGTTTACATTTAGTTTTGTTTACATTTGTAATCGTTGTTTATATTTGTAGTATTTGTTACTTTTAGTTTTGTTTACATTTGTAGTCTTTGTTTACATTTTTATTCTTTGTTTACATTTAGAGTTCCATTTAGTGTCTTTGTTTACATTTGTAGTATTTGTTTATATATAGCGCGTTTGTTTACATTTAGAGCCTTTGTTTACATTTTTAGTCTTTGTTTACATTTTTAGCCTTTGTTTACATTTAGAGTCTTTGGTTTTATTTTTAGGCTTTGTTTACATTTAGAGTCTGTTTACATTTGTAGTCCTTGTTTACACCTAGAGTCCTTGTTTATACCCAAATTTTTTATTACATTTAGAGTCTTTGTTTACAATTTTATTATTTGTTTACATTTTTATTATTTGTTTACATTTAGAGACTTTGTTTACGTTTGTAATCTTTGGTTACATTTAGAGTCTTTGTTTATATTTCTAGTATTTGTTTACATTTAGTTTTGTTTACATTTGTAGTCTTTGTTTACATTTGTAGTCTTTGTTTACATATGTAGGCTTTGTTTACATTTAGAGTGTTTACATTTAGTCCCTTTGTTTACATTTGTAGTCTTTGTTTACATTTTTAGCCTCTGTTTACATTTAGAGTCTTTGTTTTTATTTTTAGACTTTGTTTATATTTAGAGTCTGTTTACATTTGTAGTCCTTGTTTATACCCAGAGTTTTCTATTACATTTAGAGTCTTTGTTGACATTTAGAGTTTTTGTTTACGTTTGCAGTCTTTGTTTACATTTGTAGTCTTTGTTTACATTTAGAGTGTTAGTTTACGTTTGTAGTTTTTGTTTACATTTGTAGTCTGTTTCTATTTAGAGTCTTTGTTTATATTTGTAGTCTTTGTTTACATTTGTAGTGTTTGTTTACATTTGTAATCTTTGTTTGCATTTAGAGACCTTCTTTATATTTAGAGTCTTTGTTTACGTTTGTAGTCTTTGTTTACATTTTTAGTCTTGGTTTTAATTTAGAGTCTGTTTACTTTTAAGGTCTTTGTTTACATTTGTAGTCTTTATTTACATTTAAATTCTTTGTTTACATATGTAGTCTTTGTATACATTTATAGTGTTTACATTTAGAGTCTTTGTTTACGTTTGCAGTCTTTGTTTACATTTGTAGTCTTTGTCTACATTTAGAGTGTTAGTTTACGTTTGTAGTTTTTGTTTACATTTGTAGTCCGTTTTATTTAGAGTCTTTGCTTATATTTGTAGTCTTTGTTTACATTTGTAGTCTTTGTTTACATTTGTAATCTTTCTTTGAATTTAGAGACCTTCTTTACATTTAGAGTCTTTGTTTACATTTGTAGCCTTTGTTTACATTTTTAGACTTTGTTTACATTTTTAGACTTTGTTTACATATAGAGTCTTTGTTTACATTTGTAGTCTTTGTTTACATTTAGGTCTATGTTTACATTTGCAGTCTTTGTTTACATTTAGAGTCTGTTTACATATCTAGTCTTTGTTTTCATTTATAGTCTGTTTACATTTGTAGACTTTGTTTACATTTAGAGAGTTTGTTTACAGTTTGAGTCACTTATCATTTGTGCTCTTTGTTTACATTTGTATTCTTTGTTTACATTTGTAGTCTGCTTACATTTAGATACTTTGTTTATATTTAGAGGCTTTGTTTACATTTTTTGTCTGTTTACACTTAGAGTCTGTTTACGTTTGTAGTTTTTGTTTACGTTTAGTGTCTTTGTTTACATTTGCAGTCTTTGTTTACAGTTGTAGACTTTCTTAACATTTATAGTCTTTGTTTACATTTGTATTCTTTGTTTAAATTTAGAGACTTTGTTGACATTTAGAGTCCGTTTTTATTTGTAGTCTTTGTTTACATTTAGAGAGATTGTTTACATGTAGAGTTTTTGTTTACATTTGTAGTCCTTGTTTACACTTGTAGTCTTTGTTTACATTTAGTCTTTGTTTATATTTAGAGACTTTGTTTACATTTGTAGTCCTTTTTTACACCTAGAGTCCCATTTTGTGTCTTTGTTTACATTTGTAGTCTTTATTTACATTTTTATTCTTTGTTTACATTTAGAGTTTCATTTAGAGTGTTTGTTTACATATAGCGCGTTTGTTTACATTTAGAGCCTTTGTTTACATTTTTAGTCTTTGTTTTTGTTTTTAGGCTTTGTTTACATTTAGAGTCTGTTTACATTTTTAGTCTTTGTTTTTGTTTTTAGGCTTTGTTTACATTTAGAGTCTGTTTACATTTGTAGTCCTTGTTTACACCTAGAGTCCTTGTTTATACCCAGAGTTTTTTATTACATTTAGAGTCTTTGTTTACATTTTTATTATTTGTTTACATTTGTAATCCTTTTTTACACTTAGAGTCCTTGTTTACACCAAGAGTTTTTGGTTACATTTAGAGTCTTTGTTTATATTTCAATTATTTGTTTACATTTAGTTTTGTTTACATTTGTAATCGTTGTTTATATTTGTAGTATTTGTAACTTTTAGTTTTGTTTACATTTGTAGTCTTTGTTTACAATTTTATTCTTTGTTTACATTTAGAGTTCCATTTAGTGTCTTTGTTTACATTTGTAGTCTTTGTTTACATATAGCGCGTTTGTTTACATTTAGAGCCTTTGTTTACATTTTTAGTCTTTGTTTACATTTTTAGCCTTTGTTTACATTTAGAGTCTTTGGTTTTATTTTTAGGCTTTGTTTACATTTAGAGTCTGTTTACATTTGTAGTCCTTGTTTACACCTAGAGTCCTTGTTTATACCCAGAGTTTTTTATTACATTTAGAGTCTTTGTTTACATTTTTATTATTTGTTTACATTTAGAGATTGTTTACGTTTGAAATCTTTGGTTACATTTAGAGTCTTTGTTTATATTTCTAGTATTTGTTTACATTTAGTTTTGTTTACATTTGTAGTCGTTGTTTATATTTGTAGTATTTGTTTACTTTTAGTTTTGTTTACATTTGTAGTTTTGTTTACATTTAGAGTGTTAGTTTACGTTTGTAGTTTTTGTTTCCATTTGTAGTCTGTTTCCATTTAGAGTCTTTGTTTACATTTGTAGTCTTTGTTTACATATGTAGGCTTTGTTTACATTTAGAGTGTTTACATTTAGTCCCTTTGTTTACATTTGTAGTCTATGTTTACATCTTTAGCCTTTGTTTACATTTAGAGTCTTTGTTTTTATTTTTAGACTTTGTTTATATTTAGAGTCTGTTTACATTTGTAGTCCTTGTTTATACCCAGAGTTTTTTATTACATTTAGAGTCTTTGTTTACATTTTTATTATTTGTTTACATTTAGAGTTTTTGTTTACGTTTGCAGTCTTTGTTTACATTTGTAGTCTTTGTTTACATTTAGAGTGTTAGTTAACGTTTGTAGTTTTTGTTTACATTTGTAGTCTGTTTCTATTTAGAGTCTTTGTTTATATTTGTAGTCTTTGTTTACATTTGTAGTCTTTGTTTACATTTGTAATCTTTGTTTGCATTTAGAGACCTTCTTTATATTTAGAGTCTTTGTTTACGTTTGTAGTCTTTGTTTACATTTTTAGTCTTTGTTTTAATTTAGAGTCTGTTTACATTTAAGGTCTTTGTTTACATTTGTAGTCTTTATTTACATTTAAATTCTTTGTTTACATATGTAGTCTTTGTATACATTTATAGTGTTTACATTTAGAGTCTTTGTTTACGTTTGCAGTCTTTGTTTACATTTGTAGTCTTTGTCTACATTTAGAGTGTTAGTTTACGTTTGTAGTTTTTGTTTACATTTGTAGTCTGTTTTATTTAGTCTTTGCTTATATTTGTAGTCTTTGTTTACATTTGTGCTCTTTGTTTACATTTGTATTCTTTGTTTACATTTGTAGTCTGCTTACATTTAGATACTTTGTTTATATTTAGAGGCTTTGTTTACATTTGTTGTCTGTTTACACTTAGAGTCTGTTTACGTTTGTAGTTTTTGTTTACGTTTAGTGTCTTTGTTTACATTTGCAGTCTTTGTTTACAGTTGTAGACTTTCTTAACATTTATAGTCTTTGTTTACATTTGTATTCTTTGTTTAAATTTAGAGACTTTTTTGACATTTAGAGTCCGTTTATATTTGTAGTCTTTGTTTACATTTAGAGAGATTGTTTACATGTAGAGTTTTTGTTTACATTTGTAGTCCTTGTTTACACTTGTAGTCTTTGTTTACATTTAGTCTTTGTTTATATTTAGAGAGTTTGTTTACATATGTAGTCCTTTTTTACACCTAGAGTCCCATTTTGTGTCTTTGTTTACATTTGTAGTCTTTGTTTACATTTTTATTCTTTGTTTACATTTAGAGTTTCATTTAGAGTCTTTGTTTACATATAGCGCGTTTGTTTACATTTAGAGCCTTTGTTTACATTTTTAGTCTTTGTTTACATTTTTAGCCTTTGTTTACATTTAGAGTCTGTTTTTGTTTTTAGGCTTTGTTTACATTTAGAGTCTGTTTACATTTGTAGTCCTTGTTTACACCTAGAGTCCTTGTTTATACCCAGAGTTTTTTATTACATTTAGAGTCTTTGTTTACATTTTTATTATTTGTTTACATTTGTAGTCCTTTTTTACACTTAGAGTCCTTGTTTACACCAAGAGTTTTTGGTTACATTTAGAGTCTTTGTTTATATTTCTATTATTTGTTTACATTTAGTTTTGTTTACATTTGTAATCGTTGTCTATATTTGTAGTATTTGTAACTTTTAGTTTTGTTTACATTTGTAGTCTCCGTTTACAATTTTATTCTTTGTTTACATTTAGAGTTCCATTTAGTGTCTTTGTTTACATTTGTAGTCTTTGTTTACATATAGCGCGTTTGTTTACATTTAGAGCCTTTGTTTACATTTTTAGTCTTTGTTTACATTTTTAGCCTTTGTTTACATTTAGAGTCTTTGGTTTTATTTTTAGGCTTTGTTTACATTTAGAGTATGTTTACATTTGTAGTCCTTGTTTACACCTAGAGTCCTTGTTTATACCCAGAGTTTTTTATTACATTTAGAGTCTTTGTTTACATTTTTATTATTTGTTTACATTTTTATTATTTGTTTACATTTAGAGACTTTGTTTACGTTTGCAATCTTTGCTTACATTTAGAGTCTTTGTTTATATTTCTAGTATTTGTTTACATTTAGTTTTGTTTACATTTGTAGTCGTTGTTTATATTTGTAGTATTTGTTTACTTTTAGTTTTGTTTACATTTGTAGTCTTTGTTTACATTTAGAGTGTTAGTTTACGTTTGTAGTTTTTGTTTACATTTGTAGTCTGTTTCCATTTAGAGTCTTTGTTTACATTTGTATCCTTTGTTTACATTTGTAGTCTTTGTTTACATATGTAGGCTTTGTTTACATTTAGAGTGTTTACATTTAGTCCCTTTGTTTACATTTGTAGTCTTTGTTTACATTTTTATTCTTTGTTTACATTTAGAGTTTCATTTAGAGTCTTTGTTTACATATAGCGCGTTTGTTTACATTTAGAGCCTTTGTTTACATTTTTAGTCTTTGTTTACATTTTTAGCCTTTGTTTACATTTAGAGTCTTTGTTTTTGTTTTTAGGCTTTGTTTTCATTTAGAGTCTGTTTACATTTGTAGTCCTTGTTTACACCTAGAGTCCTTGTTTATACCCAGAGTTTTTTATTACATGTAGAGTCTTTGTTTACATTTTTATTATTTGTTTACATTTGTAGTCCTTTTTTACACTTAGAGTCCTTGTTTACACGAAGAGTTTTTGGTTACATTTAGAGTCTTTGTTTATATTTCTATTATTTGTTTACATTTAGTTTTGTTTACATTTGTAATCGTTGTCTATATTTGTAACTTTTAGTTTTGTTTACATTTGTAGTCTTTGTTTACAATTTTATTCTTTGTTTACATTTAGAGTTCCATTTAGTGTCTTTGTTTACATTTGTAGTCTTTGTTTACATTTGTAGTCTTTGTTTACATTTGTAATCTTTCTTTACATTTAGAGACCTTCTTTACATTTAGAGTCTTTGTTTACAGTTGTAGCCTTTGTTTACATTTTTAGACTTTGTTTACATATAGAGTCTGTTTACATTTGTAGTCTTTGTTTACATTTAGGCCTATGTTTACATTTGCAGTCTTTGTTTACATTTAGAGTCTGTTTACATATGTAGTCTTTGTTTACATTTTTAGTCTGTTTGCATTTAGAGTCTGTTTTCATTTATAGTCTGTTTACATTTGTAGACTTTGTTTATATTTCGTGAGTTTGTTTACAGTTTGAGTCACTTAGCATTTGTGCTCTTTGTTTACATTTGTATTCTTTGTTTACATTTGTAGTCTGCTTACATTTAGATACTTTGTTTATATTTAGAGGCTTTGTTTACATTTGTTGTCTGTTTACACTTAGAGTCTGTTTACGTTTGTAGTTTTTGTTTACGTTTAGTGTCTTTGTTTACATTTGTACTCTTTGTTTACAGTTGTAGACTTTCTTAACATTTATAGTCTTTGTTTACATTTGTATTCTTTGTTTAAATTTAGAGACTTTGTTGACATTTAGAGTCCGTTTATATTTGTAGTCTTTGTTTACATTTAGAGAGATTGTTTACATGCAGAGTTTTTGTTTACATTTGTAGTCCTTGTTTACACTTGTAGTCTTTGTTTACATTTAGACTTTGTTTATATTTAGAGACTTTGTTTACATTTCTAGTCCTTTTTTACACCTAGAGTCCTTGTTTACACCAAGAGTTTTTGGTTACATTTAGAGTCTTTGTTTATATTTCTATTATTTGTTTACATTTAGTTTTGTTTACATTTGTAATCGTTGTTTATATTTGTAGTATTTGTTACTTTTAGTTTTGTTTACATTTGTAGTCTTTGTTTACATTTTTATTCTTTGTTTACATTTAGAGTTCCATTTAGTGTCTTTGTTTACATTTGTAGTCTTTGTTTACATATAGCGCGTTTGTTTACATTTAGAGCCTTTGTTTACATTTTTAGTCTTTGTTTACATTTTTAGCCTTTGTTTACATTTAGAGTCTTTGGTTTTATTTTTAGGCTTTGTTTACATTTAGAGTCTGTTTACATTTGTAGTCCTTGTTTACACCTAGAGTCCTTGTTTATACCCAGAGTTTTTTATTACATTTAGAGTCTTTGTTTACAATTTTATTATTTGTTTACATTTTTATTATTTGTTTACATTTAGAGACTTTGTTTACGTTTGCAATCTTTGGTTACATTTAGAGTCTTTGTTTATATTTCTAGTATTTGTTTACATTTAGTTTTGTTTACATTTGTAGTCGTTGTTTATATTTGTAGTATTTGTTTACTTTTAGTTTTGTTTACATTTGTAGTCTTTGTTTACATTTAGAGTGTTAGTTTACGTTTGTAGTTTTTGTTTACATTTGTAGTCTGTTTCCATTTAGAGTCTTTGTTTACATTTGTAGTCTTTGTTTACATTTGTAGGCTTTGTTTACATATGTAGGCTTTGTTTACATTTAGAGTGTTTACATTTAGTCCCTTTGTTTACATTTGTAGTCTTTGTTTACATTTTTAGCCTTTGTTTACATTTAGAGGCTTTGTTTATATTTTTAGACTTTGTTTATATTTAGATTCTGTTTACATTTGTAGTCCTTGTTTATACCCAGAGTTTTTTATTACATTTAGAGTCTTTGTTTACATTTAGAGTTTTTGTTTACGTTTGCAGTCTTTGTTTACATTTGTAGTCTTTGTTTACATTTAGAGTGTTAGTTTACGTTTGTAGTTTTTGTTTACATTTGTAGTCTGTTTCTATTTAGAGTCTTTGTTTATATTTGTAGTCTTTGTTTACATTTGTAATCTTTGTTTGCATTTAGAGAACTTCTTTATATTTAGAGTCTTTGTTTACGTTTGTAGTCTTTGTTTACATTTTTAGTCTTTATTTACATTTAAATTCTTTGTTTACATATGTAGACTTTGTATACATTTATAGTGTTTACATTTAGAGTCTTTGTTTACGTTTGCAGTCTTTGTTTACATTTGTAGTCTTTGTTTACATTTGTAGTCTGCTTACATTTAGATACTTTGTTTATATTTAGAGGCTTTGTTTACATTTGTTGTCTGTTTACACTTAGAGTCTGTTTACGTTTGTAGTTTTTGTTTACGTTTAGTGTCTTTGTTTACATTTGTAGTCTTTGTTTACAGTTGTAGACTTTCTTAACATTTATAGTCTTTGTTTACATTTGTATTTTTTGTTTAAATTTAGAGACTTTGTTGACATTTAGAGTCCGTTTATATTTGTAGTCTTTGTTTACATTTAGAGAGATTGATTACATGTAGAGTTTTTGTTTACATTTGTAGTCCTTGTTTAAACTTGTAGTCTTTTTTACATTTAGTCTTTGTTTATATTTAGAGACTTTGTTTACATTTGTAGTCCTTTTTTACACCTAGAGTCTCATTTTGTGTCTTTGTTTACATTTTTATTCTTTGTTTACATTTAGAGTTTCATTTAGAGTCTTTGTTTACATATAGCGCGTTTGTTTACATTTAGAGCCTTTGTTTACATTTTTAGTCTTTGTTTACATTTTTAGCCTTTGTTTACATTTAGAGTCTGTTTACATTTGTAGTCCTTGTTTACACCTAGAGTCCTTGTTTACACCAAGAGATTTTGGTTACATTTAGAGTTTTTGTTTATATTTCTAGTATTTGTTTACATTTAGTTTTGTTTACATTTAGTTTTGCTTACATTTGTAGTCGTGGTTTATATTTGTAGTATTTGTTTACTTTTAGTTTTGTTTACATTTTTATTTTTTGTTTACATTTAGACTCCCATTTTGTATCTTTGTTTACATTTGTAGTCTTTGTTTACATTTTTATTCTTTGTTTACATTTAGAGTTTCATTTAGAGTCTTTGTTTACATATAGCGCGTTTGTTTACATATAGAGCCTTTGTTTACATTTTTAGTCTTTGTTTACATTTTTAGCCTTTGTTTACATTTAGAGTCTTTGTTTTTATTTTTAGGCTTTGTTTACATTTAGAGTCTGTTTACATTTGTAGTCCTTGTTTACACCTAGAGTCCTTGTTTATACCCAGAGTTTTTTATTACATTTAGAGTCTTTGTTTACATTTTTATTATTTGTTTACATTTGTAGTCCTTTTTTACACCTAGAGTCCTTGTTTACACCAAGAGTTTTTGGTTACATTTATAGTCTTTGTTTATATTTCTATTATTTGTTTACATTTAGTTTTGTTTACATTTGTAATCGTTGTTTATATTTGTAGTATTTGTTACTTTTAGTTTTGTTTACATTTTTATTTTTTGTTTACATTTAGACTCCCATTTTGTATCTTTGTTTACATTTGTAGTCTTTGTTTACATTTTTATTCTTTGTTTACATTTAGAGTTCCATTTAGTGTCTTTGTTTACATTTGTAGTATTTGTTTATATATAGCGCGTTTGTTTACATTTAGAGCCTTTGTTTACATTTTTAGTCTTTGTTTACATTTTTAGCCTTTGTTTACATTTAGAGTCTTTGGTTTTATTTTTAGGCTTTGTTTACATTTAGAGTCTGTTTACATTTGTAGTCCTTGTTTACACCTAGAGTCCTTGTTTATACCCAAATTTTTTATTACATTTAGAGTCTTTGTTTACAATTTTATTATTTGTTTACATTTTTATTATTTGTTTACATTTAGAGACTTTGTTTACGTTTGTAATCTTTGGTTACATTTAGAGTCTTTGTTTATATTTCTAGTATTTGTTTACATTTAGTTTTGTTTACATTTGTAGTCTTTGTTTACATTTGTAGTCTTTGTTTACATATGTAGGCTTTGTTTACATTTAGAGTGTTTACATTTAGTCCCTTTGTTTACATTTGTAGTCTTTGTTTACATTTTTAGCCTCTGTTTACATTTAGAGTCTTTGTTTTTATTTTTAGACTTTGTTTATATTTAGAGTCTGTTTACATTTGTAGTCCTTGTTTATACCCAGAGTTTTCTATTACATTTAGAGTCTTTGTTTAAATTTAGAGTTCTTGTTTACGTTTGCAGTCTTTGTTTACATTTGTAGTCTTTGTTTACATTTAGAGTGTTAGTTTACGTTTGTAGTTTTTGTTTACATTTGTAGTCTGTTTCTATTTAGAGTCTTTGTTTATATTTGTAGTCTTTGTTTACATTTGTAGTCTTTGTTTACATTTGTAATCTTTGTTTGCATTTAGAGACCTTCTTTATATTTAGAGTCTTTGTTTACGTTTGTAGTCTTTGTTTACATTTTTAGTCTTGGTTTTAATTTAGAGTCTGTTTACTTTTAAGGTCTTTGTTTACATTTGTAGTCTTTATTTACATTTAAATTCTTTGTTTACATATGTAGTCTTTGTATACATTTATAGTGTTTACATTTAGAGTCTTTGTTTACGTTTGCAGTCTTTGTTTACATTTGTAGTCTTTGTCTACATTTAGAGTGTTAGTTTACGTTTGTAGTTTTTGTTTACATTTGTAGTCTTTGTTTACATTTGTAATCTTTCTTTGAATTTAGAGACCTTCTTTACATTTAGAGTCTTTGTTTACATTTGTAGCCTTTGTTTACATTTTTAGACTTTGTTTACATTTTTAGACTTTGTTTACATATAGAGTCTTTGTTTACATTTGTAGTCTTTGTTTACATTTAGGTCTATGTTTACATTTGCAGTCTTTGTTTACATTTAGAGTCTGTTTACATATCTAGTCTTTGTTTTCATTTATAGTCTGTTTACATTTGTAGACTTTGTTTACATTTAGAGAGTTTGTTTACAGTTTGAGTCACTTATCATTTGTGCTCTTTGTTTACATTTGTATTCTTTGTTTACATTTGTAGTCTGCTTACATTTAGATACTTTGTTTATATTTAGAGGCTTTGTTTACATTTGTTGTCTGTTTACACTTAGAGTCTGTTTACGTTTGTAGTTTTTGTTTACGTTTAGTGTCTTTGTTTACATTTGCAGTCTTTGTTTACAGTTGTAGACTTTCTTAACATTTATAGTCTTTGTTTACATTTGTATTCTTTGTTTAAATTTAGAGACTTTGTTGACATTTAGAGTCCGTTTTTATTTGTAGTCTTTGTTTACATTTAGAGAGATTGTTTACATGTAGAGTTTTTGTTTACATTTGTAGTCCTTGTTTACACTTGTAGTCTTTGTTTACATTTAGTCTTTGTTTATATTTAGAGACTTTGTTTACATTTGTAGTCCTTTTTTACACCTAGAGTCCCATTTTGTGTCTTTGTTTACATTTGTAGTCTTTGTTTACATTTTTATTCTTTGTTTACATTTAGAGTTTCATTTAGAGTGTTTGTTTACATATAGCGCGTTTGTTTACATTTAGAGCCTTTGTTTACATTTTTAGTCTTTGTTTTTGTTTTTAGGCTTTGTTTACATTTAGAGTCTGTTTACATTTTTAGTCTTTGTTTTTGTTTTTAGGCTTTGTTTACATTTAGAGTCTGTTTACATTTGTAGTCCTTGTTTACACCTAGAGTCCTTGTTTATACCCAGAGTTTTTTATTACATTTAGAGTCTTTGTTTACATTTTTATTATTTGTTTACATTTGTAGTCCTTTTTTACACTTAGAGTCCTTGTTTACACGAAGAGTTTTTGGTTACATTTAGAGTCTTTGTTTATATTTCTATTATTTGTTTACATTTAGTTTTGTTTACATTTGTAATCGTTGTCTATATTTGTAACTTTTAGTTTTGTTTACATTTGTAGTCTTTGTTTACAATTATATTCTTTGTTTACATTTAGAGTTCCATTTAGTGTCTTTGTTTACATTTGTAGTCTTTGTTTACATTTGTAGTCTTTGTTTACATTTGTAATCTTTCTTTACATTTAGAGACCTTCTTTACATTTAGAGTCTTTGTTTACAGTTGTAGCCTTTGTTTACATTTTTAGACTTTGTTTACATATAGAGTCTGTTTACATTTGTAGTCTTTGTTTACATTTAGGCCTATGTTTACATTTGCAGTCTTTGTTTACATTTAGAGTCTGTTTACATATGTAGTCTTTGTTTACATTTTTAGTCTGTTTGCATTTAGAGTCTGTTTTCATTTATAGTCTGTTTACATTTGTAGACTTTGTTTATATTTCGTGAGTTTGTTTACAGTTTGAGTCACTTAGCATTTGTGCTCTTTGTTTACATTTGTATTCTTTGTTTACATTTGTAGTCTGCTTACATTTAGATACTTTGTTTATATTTAGAGGCTTTGTTTACATTTGTTGTCTGTTTACACTTAGAGTCTGTTTACGTTTGTAGTTTTTGTTTACGTTTAGTGTCTTTGTTTACATTTGTACTCTTTGTTTACAGTTGTAGACTTTCTTAACATTTATAGTCTTTGTTTACATTTGTATTCTTTGTTTAAATTTAGAGACTTTGTTGACATTTAGAGTCCGTTTATATTTGTAGTCTTTGTTTACATTTAGAGAGATTGTTTACATGCAGAGTTTTTGTTTACATTTGTAGTCCTTGTTTACACTTGTAGTCTTTGTTTACATTTAGACTTTGTTTATATTTAGAGACTTTGTTTACATTTGTAGTCCTTTTTTACACCCAGAGTCCTTGTTTACACCAAGAGTTTTTGGTTACATTTAGAGTCTTTGTTTATATTTCTATTATTTGTTTACATTTAGTTTTGTTTACATTTGTAATCGTTGTTTATATTTGTAGTATTTGTTACTTTTAGTTTTGTTTACATTTGTAGTCTTTGTTTACATTTTTATTCTTTGTTTACATTTAGAGTTCCATTTAGTGTCTTTGTTTACATTTGTAGTCTTTGTTTACATATAGCGCGTTTGTTTATATTTAGAGCCTTTGTTTACATTTTTAGTCTTTGTTTACATTTTTAGCCTTTGTTTACATTTAGAGTCTTTGGTTTTATTTTTAGGCTTTGTTTACATTTAGAGTCTGTTTACATTTGTAGTCCTTGTTTACACCTAGAGTCCTTGTTTATACCCAGAGTTTTTTATTACATTTAGAGTCTTTGTTTACAATTTTATTATTTGTTTACATTTTTATTATTTGTTTACATTTAGAGACTTTGTTTACGTTTGCAATCTTTGGTTACATTTAGAGTCTTTGTTTATATTTCTAGTATTTGTTTACATTTAGTTTTGTTTACATTTGTAGTCGTTGTTTATATTTGTAGTATTTGTTTACTTTTAGTTTTGTTTACATTTGTAGTCTTTGTTTACATTTAGAGTGTTAGTTTACATTTGTAGTCTTTGTTTACATTTGTAGGCTTTGTTTACATATGTAGGCTTTGTTTACATTTAGAGTGTTTACATTTAGTCCCTTTGTTTACATTTGTAGTCTTTGTTTACATTTTTAGCCTTTGTTTACATTTAGATTCTTTGTTTTTATTTTTAGACTTTGTTTATATTTAGATTCTGTTTACATTTGTAGTCCTTGTTTATACCCAGAGTTTTTTATTACATTTAGAGTCTTTGTTTACATTTAGAGTTTTTGTTTACGTTTGCAGTCTTTGTTTACATTTGTAGTCTTTGTTTACATTTAGAGTGTTAGTTTACGTTTGTAGTTTTTGTTTACATTTGTAGTCTGTTTCTATTTAGAGTCTTTGTTTATATTTGTAGTCTTTGTTTACATTTGTAGTCTTTGTCTACATTTGTAATCTTTGTTTGCATTTAGAGAACTTCTTTATATTTAGAGTCTTTGTTTACGTTTGTAGTCTTTGTTTACATTTTTAGTCTTTGTTTTAATTTAGAGTCTGTTTACATTTTAAGTCTTTGTTTACATTTGTAGTCTTTACTTACATTTAAATTCTTTGTTTACATATGTAGACTTTGTATACATTTATAGTGTTTACATTTAGAGTCTTTGTTTACGTTTGCAGTCTTTGTTTACATTTGTAGTCTTTGTTTACATTTGTAGTCTGCTTACATTTAGATACTTTGTTTATATTTAGAGGCTTTGTTTACATTTGTTGTCTGTTTACATTTAGAGTCTGTTTACATTTGTAGTCCTTGTTTGCACCTAGAGTCCTTGTTTATACCCAGAGTTTTTTATTACATTTAGAGTCTTTGTTTACATTTTTATTATTTGTTTACATTTGTTGCTTTTTTTACACTTAGAGTCCTTGTTGACACCAAGAGTTTTTGGTTACATTTAGAGTCTTTGTTTATATTTCTATTATTTGTTTACATTTAGTTTTGTTTACATTTGTAATCGTTGTTTATATTTGTAGTATTTGTAGCTTTTAGTTTTGTTTACATTTGTAGTCTTTGTTTACAATTTTATTCTTTGTTTACATTTAGAGTTCCATTTAGTGTCTTTGTTTACATTTGTAGTCTTTGTTTACATATAGCGCGTTTGTTTACATTTAGAGCCTTTGTTTACATTTTTAGTCTTTGTTTACATTTTTAGCCTTTGTTTACATTTAGAGTCTTTGGTTTTATTTTTAGGCTTTGTTTACATTTAGAGTATGTTTACATTTGTAGTCCTTGTTTACACCTAGAGTCCTTGTTTATACCCAGAGTTTTTTATTACATTTAGAGTCTTTGTTTACATTTTTATTATTTGTTTACATTTTTATTATTTGTTTACATTTAGAGACTTTGTTTACGTTTGCAATCTTTGCTTACATTTAGAGTCTTTGTTTATATTTCTAGTATTTGTTTACATTTAGTTTTGTTTACATTTGTAGTCGTTGTTTATATTTGTAGTATTTGTTTACTTTTAGTTTTGTTTACATTTGTAGTCTTTGTTTACATTTAGAGTGTTAGTTTACGTTTGTAGTTTTTGTTTACATTTGTAGTCTGTTTCCATTTAGAGTCTTTGTTTACATTTGTATTCTTTGTTTACATTTGTAGTCTTTGTTTACATATGTAGGCTTTGTTTACATTTAGAGTGTTTACATTTAGTCCCTTTGTTTACATTTGTAGTCTTTGTTTACATTTTTATTCTTTGTTTACATTTAGAGTTTCATTTAGAGTCTTTGTTTACATATAGCGCGTTTGTTTACATTTAGAGCCTTTGTTTACATTTTTAGTCTTTGTTTACATTTTTAGCCTTTGTTTACATTTAGAGTCTGTTTTTGTTTTTAGGCTTTGTTTTCATTTAGAGTCTGTTTACATTTGTAGTCCTTGTTTACACCTAGAGTCCTTGTTTATACCCAGAGTTTTTTATTACATTTAGAGTCTTTGTTTACATTTTTATTATTTGTTTACATTTGTAGTCCTTTTTTACACTTAGTGTCCTTGTTTACACGAAGAGTTTTTGGTTACATTTAGAGTCTTTGTTTACAATTTTATTTTTTGTTTACATTTAGAGTTCCATTTAGTGTCTTTGTTTACATTTGTAGTCTTTGTTTACATTTGTAGTCTTTGTTTACATTTGTAATCTTTCTTTACATTTAGAGACCTTCTTTACATTTAGAGTCTTTGTTTACAGTTGTAGCCTTTGTTTACATTTTTAGACTTTGTTTACATATAGAGTCTGTTTACATTTGTAGTCTTTGTTTACATTTAGGCCTATGTTTACATTTGCAGTCTTTGTTTACATTTAGAGTCTGTTTACATATGTAGTCTTTGTTTACATTTTTAGTCTGTTTGCATTTAGAGTCTGTTTTCATTTATAGTCTGTTTACATTTGTAGACTTTGTTTATATTTCGTGAGTTTGTTTACAGTTTGAGTCACTTAGCATTTGTGCTCTTTGTTTACATTTGTATTCTTTGTTTACATTTGTAGTCTGCTTACATTTAGATACTTTGTTTATATTTAGAGGTTTTGTTTACATTTGTTGTCTGTTTACACTTAGAGTCTGTTTACGTTTGTAGTTTTTGTTTACGTTTAGTGTCTTTGTTTACATTTGTACTCTTTGTTTACAGTTGTAGACTTTCTTAACATTCATACTCTTTGTTTACATTTGTATTCTTTGTTTAAATTTAGAGACTTTGTTGACATTTAGAGTCCGTTTATATTTGTAGTCTTTGTTTACATTTAGAGAGATTGTTTACATGCAGAGTTTTTGTTTACATTTGTAGTCCTTGTTTACACTTGTAGTCTTTGTTTACATTTAGACTTTGTTTATATTTAGAGACTTTGTTTACATTTGTAGTCCTTTTTTACACCTAGAGTCCTTGTTTACACCAAGAGTTTTTGGTTACATTTAGAGTCTTTGTTTATATTTCTATTATTTGTTTACATTTAGTTTTGTTTACATTTGTAATCGTTGTTTATATTTGTAGTATTTGTTACTTTTAGTTTTGTTTACATTTGTAGTCTTCGTTTACATTTTTATTCTTTGTTTACATTTAGAGTTCCATTTAGTGTCTTTGTTTACATTTGTAGTCTTTGTTTACATATAGCGCGTTTGTTTACATTTAGAGCCTTTGTTTACATTTGTAGTCTTTGTTTACATTTTTAGCCTTTGTTTACATTTAGAGTCTTTGGTTTTATTTTTAGGCTTTGTTTATATTTAGAGTCTGTTTACATTTGTAGTCCTTGTTTACACCTAGAGTCCTTTTTTATACCCAGAGTTTTTTATTACATTTAGAGTCTTTGTTTACAATTTTATTATTTGTTTACATTTTTATTATTTGTTTACATTTAGAGACTTTGTTTACGTTTGCAATCTTTGGTTACATTTAGAGTCTTTGTTTAATTTTCTAGTATTTGTTTACATTTAGTTTTGTTTACATTTGTAGTCGTTGTTTATATTTGTAGTATTTGTTTACTTTTAGTTTTGTTTACATTTGTAGTCTTTGTTTACATTTAGAGTGTTAGTTTACGTTTGTAGTTTTTGTTTACATTTGTAGTCTGTTTCCATTTAGAGTCTTTGTTTACATTTGTATCCTTTGTTTACATTTGTAGTCTTTGTTTACATATGTAGGCTTTGTTTACATTTAGAGTGTTTACATTTAGTCCCTTTGTTTACATTTGTAGTCTTTGTTTACATTTTTATTCTTTGTTTACATTTAGAGTTTCATTTAGAGTCTTTGTTTACATATAGCGCGTTTGTTTACATTTAGAGCCTTTGTTTACATTTTTAGTCTTTGTTTACATTTTTAGCCTTTGTTTACATTTAGAGTCTTTGTTTTTGTTTTTAGGCTTTGTTTTCATTTAGAGTCTGTTTACATTTGTAGTCCTTGTTTACACCTAGAGTCCTTGTTTATACCCAGAGTTTTTTATTACATTTAGAGTCTTTGTTTACATTTTTATTATTTGTTTACATTTGTAGTCCTTTTTTACACTTAGAGTCCTTGTTTACACGAAGAGTTTTTGGTTACATTTAGAGTCTTTGTTTATATTTCTATTATTTGTTTACATTTAGTTTTGTTTACATTTGTAATCGTTGTCTATATTTGTAACTTTTAGTTTTGTTTACATTTGTAGTCTTTGTTTACAATTTTATTCTTTGTTTACATTTAGAGTTCCATTTAGTGTCTTTGTTTACATTTGTAGTCTTTGTTTACATTTGTAGTCTTTGTTTACATTTGTAATCTTTCTTTACATTTAGAGACCTTCTTTACATTTAGAGTCTTTGTTTACAGTTGTAGCCTTTGTTTACATTTTTAGACTTTGTTTACATATAGAGTCTGTTTACATTTGTAGTCTTTGTTTACATTTAGGCCTATGTTTACATTTGCAGTCTTTGTTTACATTTAGAGTCTGTTTACATATGTAGTCTTTGTTTACATTTTTAGTCTGTTTGCATTTAGAGTCTGTTTTCATTTATAGTCTGTTTACATTTGTAGACTTTGTTTATATTTCTTGAGTTTGTTTACAGTTTGAGTCACTTAGCATTTGTGCTCTTTGTTTACATTTGTATTCTTTGTTTACATTTGTAGTCTGCTTACATTTAGATACTTTGTTTATATTTAGAGGCTTTGTTTACATTTGTTGTCTGTTTACACTTAGAGTCTGTTTACGTTTGTAGTTTTTGTTTACGTTTAGTGTCTTTGTTTACATTTGTACTCTTTGTTTACAGTTGTAGACTTTCTTAACATTTATAGTCTTTGTTTACATTTGTATTCTTTGTTTAAATTTAGAGACTTTGTTGACATTTAGAGTCCGTTTATATTTGTAGTCTTTGTTTACATTTAGAGAGATTGTTTACATGCAGAGTTTTTGTTTACATTTGTAGTCCTCGTTTACACTTGTAGTCTTTGTTTACATTTAGACTTTGTTTATATTTAGAGACTTTGTTTACATTTGTAGTCCTTTTTTACACCTAGATTCCTTGTTTACACCAAGAGTTTTTGGTTACATTTAGAGTCTTTGTTTATATTTCTATTATTTGTTTAAATTTAGTTTTGTTTACATTTGTAATCGTTGTTTATATTTGTAGTATTTGTTACATTTAGTTTTGTTTACATTTGTAGTCTTTGTTTACATTTTTATTCTTTGTTTACATTTAGAGTTCCATTTCCCTAACAGCACAAAATATTCCAGAAACGTAACAATCATATAACATTGAAACATTATGAAACCTTCCGAAACGTTTAAAACCGTTCAGATTACTTTCCGATTAGTTTCAAAAACGTAGAAATGTCCGCGATCGTAACAAAAAATCAGATACGTAACAGAAACGTTACAATCACTTAACAGATAGAAAATCAAAAAGGGCGAATGTTTCAGAAAGGTATCAGAGAGCATACTAAAACGTGTTACGTTTTTGAAAGATTGTAAGCTTTTTGCAACATAACTGAAACATTCTGTGCTGTATGGGTTAGTGTCTTTGTTTACATTTGTAGTCTTTGTTTACATATAGCGCGTTTGTTTACATTTAGAGCCTTTGTTTACATTTTTAGTCTTTGTTTACATTTTTAGCCTTTGTTTACATTTAGAGTCTTTGGTTTTATTTTTAGGCTTTGTTTACATTTAGAGTCTGTTTACATTTGTAGTCCTTGTTTACACCTAGAGTCCTTGTTTATACCCAGAGTTTTTTATTACATTTAGAGTCTTTGTTTACAATTTTATTATTTGTTTACATTTTTATTATTTGTTTACATTTAGAGACTTTGTTTACGTTTGCAATCTTTGGTTACATTTAGAGTCTTTGTTTATATTTCTAGTATTTGTTTACATTTAGTTTTGTTTACATTTGTAGTCGTTGTTTATATTTGTAGTATTTGTTTACTTTTAGTTTTGTTTACATTTGTAGTCTTTGTTTACATTTAGAGTGTTAGTTTACGTTTGTAGTTTTTGTTTACATTTGTAGTCTGTTTCCATTTAGAGTCTTTGTTTACATTTGTAGTCTTTGTTTACATTTGTAGTCTTTGTTTACATATGTAGGCTTTGTTTACATTTAGAGTGTTTACATTTAGTCCCTTTGTTTACATTTGTAGTCTTTGTTTACATTTTTAGCCTTTGTTTACATTTAGAGGCTTTGTTTTTATTTTTAGACTTTGTTTATATTTAGATTCTGTTTACATTTGTAGTCCTTGTTTATACCCAGAGTTTTTTATTACATTTAGAGTCTTTGTTTACATTTAGAGTTTTTGTTTACGTTTGCAGTCTTTGTTTACATTTGTAGTCTTTGTTTACATTTAGAGTGTTAGTTTACGTTTGTAGTTTTTGTTTACATTTGTAGTCTGTTTCTATTTAGAGTCTTTGTTTATATTTGTAGTCTTTGTTTACATTTGTAGTCTTTGTTTACATTTGTAATCTTTGTTTGCATTTAGAGAACTTCTTTATATTTAGAGTCTTTGTTTACGTTTGTAGTCTTTGTTTACATTTTTAGTCTTTGTTTTAATTTAGAGTCTGTTTACATTTTAAGTCTTTGTTTACATTTGTAGTCTTTATTTACATTTAAATTCTTTGTTTACATATGTAGACTTTGTATACATTTATAGTGTTTACATTTAGAGTCTTTGTTTACGTTTGCAGTCTTTGTTTACATTTGTAGTCTTTGTTTACATTTGTAGTCTGCTTACATTTAGATACTTTGTTTATATTTAGAGGCTTTGTTTACATTTGTTGTCTGTTTACACTTAGAGTCTGTTTACGTTTGTAGTTTTTGTTTACGTTTAGTGTCTTTGTTTACATTTGTAGTCTTTGTTTACAGTTGTAGACTTTCTTAACATTTATAGTCTTTGTTTACATTTGTATTCTTTGTTTAAATTTAGAGACTTTGTTGACATTTAGAGTCCGTTTATATTTGTAGTCTTTGTTTACATTTAGAGAGATTGATTACATGTAGAGTTTTTGTTTACATTTGTAGTCCTTGTTTAAACTTGTAGTTTTTTTTTTTGACATTTAGTCTTTGTTTATATTTAGAGACTTTGTTTACATTTGTAGTCCTTTTTTACACCTAGAGTCCCATTTTGTGTCTTTGTTTACATTTTTATTCTTTGTTTACATTTAGAGTTTCATTTAGAGTCTTTGTTTACATATAGCGCGTTTGTTTACATTTAGAGCCTTTGTTTACATTTTTAGTCTTTGTTTACATTTTTAGCCTTTGTTTACATTTAGAGTCTTTGTTTTTGTTTTTAGGCTTTGTTTACATTTAGAGTCTGTTTACATTTGTAGTCCTTGTTTACACCTAGAGTCCTTGTTTACACCAAGAGATTTTGGTTACATTTAGAGTCTTTGTTTATATTTCTAGTATTTGTTTACATTTAGTTTTGTTTACATTTAGTTTTGCTTACATTTGTAGTCGTGGTTTATATTTGTAGTATTTGTTTACTTTTAGTTTTGTTTACATTTTTATTTTTTGTTTACATTTAGACTCCCATTTTGTATCTTTGTTTACATTTGTAGTCTTTGTTTACATTTTTATTCTTTGTTTACATTTAGAGTTTCATTTAGAGTCTTTGTTTACATATAGCGCGTTTGTTTACATATAGAGCCTTTGTTTACATTTTTAGTCTTTGTTTACATTTTTAGCCTTTGTTTACATTTAGAGTCTTTGTTTTTATTTTTAGGCTTTGTTTACATTTAGAGTCTGTTTACATTTGTAGTCCTTGTTTACACCTAGAGTCCTTGTTTATACCCAGAGTTTTTTATTACATTTAGAGTCTTTGTTTACATTTTTATTATTTGTTTACATTTGTAGTCCTTTTTTACACCTAGAGTCCTTGTTTACACCAAGAGTTTTTGGTTACATTTATAGTCTTTGTTTATATTTCTATTATTTGTTTACATTTAGTTTTGTTTACATTTGTAATCGTTGTTTATATTTGTAGTATTTGTTACTTTTAGTTTTGTTTACATTTTTATTTTTTGTTTACATTTAGACTCCCATTTTGTATCTTTGCTTACATTTGTAGTCTTTGTTTACATTTTTATTCTTTGTTTACATTTAGAGTTCCATTTAGTGTCTTTGTTTACATTTGTAGTATTTGTTTATATATAGCGCGTTTGTTTACATTTAGAGCCTTTGTTTACATTTTTAGTCTTTGTTTACATTTTTAGCCTTTGTTTACATTTAGAGTCTTTGGTTTTATTTTTAGGCTTTGTTTACATTTAGAGTCTGTTTACATTTGTAGTCCTTGTTTACACCTAGAGTCCTTGTTTATACCCAAATTTTTTATTACATTTAGAGTCTTTGTTTACAATTTTATTATTTGTTTACATTTTTATTATTTGTTTACATTTAGAGACTTTGTTTACGTTTGTAATCTTTGGTTACATTTAGAGTCTTTGTTTATATTTCTAGTATTTGTTTACATTTAGTTTTGTTTACATTTGTAGTCTTTGTTTACATTTGTAGTCTTTGTTTACATATGTAGGCTTTGTTTACATTTAGAGTGTTTACATTTAGTCCCTTTGTTTACATTTGTAGTCTTTGCTTACATTTTTAGCCTCTGTTTACATTTAGAGTCTTTGTTTTTATTTTTAGACTTTGTTTATATTTAGAGTCTGTTTACATTTGTAGTCCTTGTTTATACCCAGAGTTTTCTATTACATTTAGAGTCTTTGTTTACATTTAGAGTTTTTGTTTACGTTTGCAGTCTTTGTTTACATTTGTAGTCTTTGTTTACATTTAGAGTGTTAGTTTACGTTTGTAGATTTTGTTTACATTTGTAGTCTGTTTCTATTTAGAGTCTTTGTTTATATTTGTAGTCTTTGTTTACATTTGTAGTCTTTGTTTACATTTGTAATCTTTGTTTGCATTTAGAGACCTTCTTTATATTTAGAGTCTTTGTTTACGTTTGTAGTCTTTGTTTACATTTTTAGTCTTGGTTTTAATTTAGAGTCTGTTTACTTTTAAGGTCTTTGTTTACATTTGTAGTCTTTATTTACATTTAAATTCTTTGTTTACATATGTAGTCTTTGTATACATTTATAGTGTTTACATTTAGAGTCTTTGTTTACGTTTGCAGTCTTTGTTTACATTTGTAGTCTTTGTCTACATTTAGAGTGTTAGTTTACGTTTGTAGTTTTTGTTTACATTTGTAGTCTGTTTTATTTAGAGTCTTTGCTTATATTTGTAGTCTTTGTTTACATTTGTAGTCTTTGTTTACATTTGTAATCTTTCTTTGAATTTAGAGACCTTCTTTACATTTAGAGTCTTTGTTTACATTTGTAGCCTTTGTTTACATTTTTAGACTTTGTTTACATTTTTAGACTTTGTTTACATATAGAGTCTTTGTTTACATTTGTAGTCTTTGTTTACATTTAGGTCTATGTTTACATTTGCAGTCTTTGTTTACATTTAGAGTCTGTTTACATATCTAGTCTTTGTTTTCATTTATAGTCTGTTTACATTTGTAGACTTTGTTTACATTTAGAGAGTTTGTTTACAGTTTGAGTCACTTATCATTTGTGCTCTTTGTTTACATTTGTATTCTTTGTTTACATTTGTAGTCTGCTTACATTTAGATACTTTGTTTATATTTAGAGGCTTTGTTTACATTTGTTGTCTGTTTACACTTAGAGTCTGTTTACGTTTGTAGTTTTTGTTTACGTTTAGTGTCTTTGTTTACATTTGCAGTCTTTGTTTACAGTTGTAGACTTTCTTAACATTTATAGTCTTTGTTTACATTTGTATTCTTTGTTTAAATTTAGAGACTTTGTTGACATTTAGAGTCCGTTTTTATTTGTAGTCTTTGTTTACATTTAGAGAGATTGTTTACATGTAGAGTTTTTGTTTACATTTGTAGTCCTTGTTTACACTTGTAGTCTTTGTTTACATTTAGTCTTTGTTTATATTTAGAGACTTTGTTTACATTTGTAGTCCTTTTTTACACCTAGAGTCCCATTTTGTGTCTTTGTTTACATTTGTAGTCTTTGTTTACATTTTTATTCTTTGTTTACATTTAGAGTTTCATTTAGAGTGTTTGTTTACATATAGCGCGTTTGTTTACATTTAGAGCCTTTGTTTACATTTTTAGTCTTTGTTTTTGTTTTTAGGCTTTGTTTACATTTAGAGTCTGTTTACATTTTTAGTCTTTGTTTTTGTTTTTAGGCTTTGTTTACATTTAGAGTCTGTTTACATTTGTAGTCCTTGTTTACACCTAGAGTCCTTGTTTATACCCAGAGTTTTTTATTACATTTAGAGTCTTTGTTTACATTTTTATTATTTGTTTACATTTGTAATCCTTTTTTACACTTAGAGTCCTTGTTTACACCAAGAGTTTTTGGTTACATTTAGAGTCTTTGTTTATATTTCAATTATTTGTTTACATTTAGTTTTGTTTACATTTGTAATCGTTGTTTATATTTGTAGTATTTGTAACTTTTAGTTTTGTTTACATTTGTAGTCTTTGTTTACAATTTTATTCTTTGTTTACATTTAGAGTTCCATTTAGTGTCTTTGTTTACATTTGTAGTCTTTGTTTACATATAGCGCGTTTGTTTACATTTAGAGCCTTTGTTTACATTTTTAGTCTTTGTTTACATTTTTAGCCTTTGTTTACATTTAGAGTCTTTGGTTTTATTTTTAGGCTTTGTTTACATTTAGAGTCTGTTTACATTTGTAGTCCTTGTTTACACCTAGAGTCCTTGTTTATACCCAGAGTTTTTTATTACATTTAGAGTCTTTGTTTACATTTTTATTATTTGTTTACATTTAGAGATTGTTTACGTTTGAAATCTTTGGTTACATTTAGAGTCTTTGTTTATATTTCTAGTATTTGTTTACATTTAGTTTTGTTTACATTTGTAGTCGTTGTTTATATTTGTAGTATTTGTTTACTTTTAGTTTTGTTTACATTTGTAGTCTTTGTTTACATTAAGAGTGTTAGTTTACGTTTACATTTGTAGTCTGTTTCCATTTAGAGTCTTTGTTTACATTTGTAGTCTTTGTTTACATATGTAGGCTTTGTTTACATTTAGAGTGTTTACATTTAGTCCCTTTGTTTACATTTGTAGTCTATGTTTACATCTTTAGCCTTTGTTTACATTTAGAGTCTTTGTTTTTATTTTTAGACTTTGTTTATATTTAGAGTCTGTTTACATTTGTAGTCCTTGTTTATACCCAGAGTTTTTTATTACATTTAGAGTCTTTGTTTACATTTTTATTATTTGTTTACATTTAGAGTTTTTGTTTACGTTTGCAGTCTTTGTTTACATTTGTAGTCTTTGTTTACATTTAGAGTGTTAGTTAACGTTTGTAGTTTTTGTTTACATTTGTAGTCTGTTTCTATTTAGAGTCTTTGTTTATATTTGTAGTCTTTGTTTACATTTGTAGTCTTTGTTTACATTTGTAATCTTTGTTTGCATTTAGAGACCTTCTTTATATTTAGAGTCTTTGTTTACGTTTGTAGTCTTTGTTTACATTTTTAGTCTTTGTTTTAATTTAGAGTCTGTTTACATTTAAGGTCTTTGTTTACATTTGTAGTCTTTATTTACATTTAAATTCTTTGTTTACATATGTAGTCTTTGTATACATTTATAGTGTTTACATTTAGAGTCTTTGTTTACGTTTGCAGTCTTTGTTTACATTTGTAGTCTTTGTCTACATTTAGAGTGTTAGTTTACGTTTGTAGTTTTTGTTTACATTTGTAGTCTGTTTTATTTAGAGTCTTTGCTTATATTTGTAGTCTTTGTTTACATTTGTGCTCTTTGTTTACATTTGTATTCTTTGTTTACATTTGTAGTCTGCTTACATTTAGATACTTTGTTTATATTTAGAGGCTTTGTTTACATTTGTTGTCTGTTTACACTTAGAGTCTGTTTACGTTTGTAGTTTTTGTTTACGTTTAGTGTCTTTGTTTACATTTGCAGTCTTTGTTTACAGTTGTAGACTTTCTTAACATTTATAGTCTTTGTTTACATTTGTATTCTTTGTTTAAATTTAGAGACTTTTTTGACATTTAGAGTCCGTTTATATTTGTAGTCTTTGTTTACATTTAGAGAGATTGTTTACATGTAGAGTTTTTGTTTACATTTGTAGTCCTTGTTTACACTTGTAGTCTTTGTTTACATTTAGTCTTTGTTTATATTTAGAGACTTTGTTTACATTTGTAGTCCTTTTTTACACCTAGAGTCCCATTTTGTGTCTTTGTTTACATTTGTAGTCTTTGTTTACATTTTTATTCTTTGTTTACATTTAGAGTTTCATTTAGAGTCTTTGTTTACATATAGCGCGTTTGTTTACATTTAGAGCCTTTGTTTACATTTTTAGTCTATGTTTACATTTTTAGCCTTTGTTTACATTTAGAGTCTGTTTTTGTTTTTAGGCTTTGTTTACATTTAGAGTCTGTTTACATTTGTAGTCCTTGTTTACACCTAGAGTCCTTGTTTATACCCAAATTTTTTATTACATTTAGAGTCTTTGTTTACAATTTTATTATTTGTTTACATTTTTATTATTTGTTTACATTTAGAGACTTTGTTTACGTTTGTAATCTTTGGTTACATTTAGAGTCTTTGTTTATATTTCTAGTATTTGTTTACATTTAGTTTTGTTTACATTTGTAGTCTTTGTTTACATTTGTAGTCTTTGTTTACATATGTAGGCTTTGTTTACATTTAGAGTGTTTACATTTAGTCCCTTTGTTTACATTTGTAGTCTTTGCTTACATTTTTAGCCTCTGTTTACATTTAGAGTCTTTGTTTTTATTTTTAGACTTTGTTTATATTTAGAGTCTGTTTACATTTGTAGTCCTTGTTTATACCCAGAGTTTTCTATTACATTTAGAGTCTTTGTTTACATTTAGAGTTTTTGTTTACGTTTGCAGTCTTTGTTTACATTTGTAGTCTTTGTTTACATTTAGAGTGTTAGTTTACGTTTGTAGATTTTGTTTACATTTGTAGTCTGTTTCTATTTAGAGTCTTTGTTTATATTTGTAGTCTTTGTTTACATTTGTAGTCTTTGTTTACATTTGTAATCTTTGTTTGCATTTAGAGACCTTCTTTATATTTAGAGTCTTTGTTTACGTTTGTAGTCTTTGTTTACATTTTTAGTCTTGGTTTTAATTTAGAGTCTGTTTACTTTTAAGGTCTTTGTTTACATTTGTAGTCTTTATTTACATTTAAATTCTTTGTTTACATATGTAGTCTTTGTATACATTTATAGTGTTTACATTTATAGTCTTTGTTTACGTTTGCAGTCTTTGTTTACATTTGTAGTCTTTGTCTACATTTAGAGTGTTAGTTTACGTTTGTAGTTTTTGTTTACATTTGTAGTCTGTTTTATTTAGAGTCTTTGCTTATATTTGTAGTCTTTGTTTACATTTGTAGTCTTTGTTTACATTTGTAATCTTTCTTTGAATTTAGAGACCTTCTTTACATTTAGAGTCTTTGTTTACATTTGTAGCCTTTGTTTACATTTTTAGACTTTGTTTACATTTTTAGACTTTGTTTACATATAGAGTCTTTGTTTACATTTGTAGTCTTTGTTTACATTTAGGTCTATGTTTACATTTGCAGTCTTTGTTTACATTTAGAGTCTGTTTACATATCTAGTCTTTGTTTTCATTTATAGTCTGTTTACATTTGTAGACTTTGTTTACATTTAGAGAGTTTGTTTACAGTTTGAGTCACTTATCATTTGTGCTCTTTGTTTACATTTGTATTCTTTGTTTACATTTGTAGTCTGCTTACATTTAGATACTTTGTTTATATTTAGAGGCTTTGTTTACATTTGTTGTCTGTTTACACTTAGAGTCTGTTTACGTTTGTAGTTTTTGTTTACGTTTAGTGTCTTTGTTTACATTTGCAGTCTTTGTTTACAGTTGTAGACTTTCTTAACATTTATAGTCTTTGTTTACATTTGTATTCTTTGTTTAAATTTAGAGACTTTGTTGACATTTAGAGTCCGTTTTTATTTGTAGTCTTTGTTTACATTTAGAGAGATTGTTTACATGTAGAGTTTTTGTTTACATTTGTAGTCCTTGTTTACACTTGTAGTCTTTGTTTACATTTAGTCTTTGTTTATATTTAGAGACTTTGTTTACATTTGTAGTCCTTTTTTACACCTAGAGTCCCATTTTGTGTCTTTGTTTACATTTGTAGTCTTTGTTTACATTTTTATTCTTTGTTTACATTTAGAGTTTCATTTAGAGTGTTTGTTTACATATAGCGCGTTTGTTTACATTTAGAGCCTTTGTTTACATTTTTAGTCTTTGTTTTTGTTTTTAGGCTTTGTTTACATTTAGAGTCTGTTTACATTTTTAGTCTTTGTTTTTGTTTTTAGGCTTTGTTTACATTTAGAGTCTGTTTACATTTGTAGTCCTTGTTTACACCTAGAGTCCTTGTTTATACCCAGAGTTTTTTATTACATTTAGAGTCTTTGTTTACATTTTTATTATTTGTTTACATTTGTAATCCTTTTTTACACTTAGAGTCCTTGTTTACACCAAGAGTTTTTGGTTACATTTAGAGTCTTTGTTTATATTTCAATTATTTGTTTACATTTAGTTTTGTTTACATTTGTAATCGTTGTTTATATTTGTAGTATTTGTAACTTTTAGTTTTGTTTACATTTGTAGTCTTTGTTTACAATTTTATTCTTTGTTTACATTTAGAGTTCCATTTAGTGTCTTTGTTTACATTTGTAGTCTTTGTTTACATATAGCGCGTTTGTTTACATTTAGAGCCTTTGTTTACATTTTTAGTCTTTGTTTACATTTTTAGCCTTTGTTTACATTTAGAGTCTTTGGTTTTATTTTTAGGCTTTGTTTACATTTAGAGTCTGTTTACATTTGTAGTCCTTGTTTACACCTAGAGTCCTTGTTTATACCCAGAGTTTTTTATTACATTTAGAGTCTTTGTTTACATTTTTATTATTTGTTTACATTTAGAGATTGTTTACGTTTGAAATCTTTGGTTACATTTAGAGTCTTTGTTTATATTTCTAGTATTTGTTTACATTTAGTTTTGTTTACATTTGTAGTCGTTGTTTATATTTGTAGTATTTGTTTACTTTTAGTTTTGTTTACATTTGTAGTCTTTGTTTACATTAAGAGTGTTAGTTTACGTTTACATTTGTAGTCTGTTTCCATTTAGAGTCTTTGTTTACATTTGTAGTCTTTGTTTACATATGTAGGCTTTGTTTACATTTAGAGTGTTTACATTTAGTCCCTTTGTTTACATTTGTAGTCTATGTTTACATCTTTAGCCTTTGTTTACATTTAGAGTCTTTGTTTTTATTTTTAGACTTTGTTTATATTTAGAGTCTGTTTACATTTGTAGTCCTTGTTTATACCCAGAGTTTTTTATTACATTTAGAGTCTTTGTTTACATTTTTATTATTTGTTTACATTTAGAGTTTTTGTTTACGTTTGCAGTCTTTGTTTACATTTGTAGTCTTTGTTTACATTTAGAGTGTTAGTTAACGTTTGTAGTTTTTGTTTACATTTGTAGTCTGTTTCTATTTAGAGTCTTTGTTTATATTTGTAGTCTTTGTTTACATTTGTAGTCTTTGTTTACATTTGTAATCTTTGTTTGCATTTAGAGACCTTCTTTATATTTAGAGTCTTTGTTTACGTTTGTAGTCTTTGTTTACATTTTTAGTCTTTGTTTTAATTTAGAGTCTGTTTACATTTAAGGTCTTTGTTTACATTTGTAGTCTTTATTTACATTTAAATTCTTTGTTTACATATGTAGTCTTTGTATACATTTATAGTGTTTACATTTAGAGTCTTTGTTTACGTTTGCAGTCTTTGTTTACATTTGTAGTCTTTGTCTACATTTAGAGTGTTAGTTTACGTTTGTAGTTTTTGTTTACATTTGTAGTCTGTTTTATTTAGAGTCTTTGCTTATATTTGTAGTCTTTGTTTACATTTGTGCTCTTTGTTTACATTTGTATTCTTTGTTTACATTTGTAGTCTGCTTACATTTAGATACTTTGTTTATATTTAGAGGCTTTGTTTACATTTGTTGTCTGTTTACACTTAGAGTCTGTTTACGTTTGTAGTTTTTGTTTACGTTTAGTGTCTTTGTTTACATTTGCAGTCTTTGTTTACAGTTGTAGACTTTCTTAACATTTATAGTCTTTGTTTACATTTGTATTCTTTGTTTAAATTTAGAGACTTTTTTGACATTTAGAGTCCGTTTATATTTGTAGTCTTTGTTTACATTTAGAGAGATTGTTTACATGTAGAGTTTTTGTTTACATTTGTAGTCCTTGTTTACACTTGTAGTCTTTGTTTACATTTAGTCTTTGTTTATATTTAGAGACTTTGTTTACATTTGTAGTCCTTTTTTACACCTAGAGTCCCATTTTGTGTCTTTGTTTACATTTGTAGTCTTTGTTTACATTTTTATTCTTTGTTTACATTTAGAGTTTCATTTAGAGTCTTTGTTTACATATAGCGCGTTTGTTTACATTTAGAGCCTTTGTTTACATTTTTAGTCTATGTTTACATTTTTAGCCTTTGTTTACATTTAGAGTCTGTTTTTGTTTTTAGGCTTTGTTTACATTTAGAGTCTGTTTACATTTGTAGTCCTTGTTTACACCTAGAGTCCTTGTTTATACCCAGAGTTTTTTATTACATTTAGAGTCTTTGTTTACATTTTTATTATTTGTTTACATTTGTAGTCCTTTTTTACACTTAGAGTCCTTGTTTACACCAAGAGTTTTTGGTTACATTTAGAGTCTTTGTTTATATTTCTATTATTTTTTTACATTTAGTTTTGTTTACATTTGTAATCGTTGTCTATATTTGTAGTATTTGTAACTTTTAGTTTTGTTTACATTTGTAGTCTTCGTTTACAATTTTATTCTTTGTTTACATTTAGAGTTCCATTTAGTGTCTTTGTTTACATTTGTAGTCTTTGTTTACATATAGCGCGTTTGTTTACATTTAGAGCCTTTGTTTACATTTTTAGTCTTTGTTTACATTTTTAGCCTTTGTTTACATTTAGAGTCTTTGGTTTTATTTTTAGGCTTTGTTTACATTTAGAGTATGTTTACATTTGTAGTCCTTGTTTACACCTAGAGTCCTTGTTTATACCCAGAGTTTTTTATTACATTTAGAGTCTTTGTTTACATTTTTATTATTTGTTTACATTTTTATTATTTGTTTACATTTAGAGACATTGTTTACGTTTGCAATCTTTGCTTACATTTAGAGTCATTGTTTATATTTCTAGTATTTGTTTACATTTAGTTTTGTTTACATTTGTAGTCGTTGTTTATATTTGTAGTATTTGTTTACTTTTAGTTTTGTTTACATTTGTAGTCTTTGTTTACATTTAGAGTGTTAGTTAACGTTTGTAGTTTTTGTTTACATTTGTAGTCTGTTTCCATTTAGAGTCTTTGTTTACATTTGTATCCTTTGTTTACATTTGTAGTCTTTGTTTACATATGTAGGCTTTGTTTACATTTAGAGTGTTTACATTTAGTCCCTTTGTTTACATTTGTAGTCTTTGTTTACATTTTTATTCTTTGTTTACATTTAGAGTTTCATTTAGAGTCTTTGTTTACATATAGCGCGTTTGTTTACATTTAGAGCCTTTGTTTACATTTTTAGTCTTTGTTTACATTTTTAGCCTTTGTTTACATTTAGAGTCTTTGTTTTTGTTTTTAGGCTTTGTTTTCATTTAGAGTCTGTTTACATTTGTAGTCCTTGTTTACACCTAGAGTCCTTGTTTATACCCAGAGTTTTTTATTACATTTAGAGTCTTTGTTTACATTTTTATTATTTGTTTACATTTGTAGTCCTTTTTTACACTTAGAGTCCTTGTTTACACGAAGAGTTTTTGGTTACATTTAGAGTCTTTGTTTATATTTCTATTATTTGTTTACATTTAGTTTTGTTTACATTTGTAATCGTTGTCTATATTTGTAACTTTTAGTTTTGTTTACATTTGTAGTCTTTGTTTACAATTATATTCTTTGTTTACATTTAGAGTTCCATTTAGTGTCTTTGTTTACATTTGTAGTCTTTGTTTACATTTGTAGTCTTTGTTTACATTTGTAATCTTTCTTTACATTTAGAGACCTTCTTTACATTTAGAGTCTTTGTTTACAGTTGTAGCCTTTGTTTACATTTTTAGACTTTGTTTACATATAGAGTCTGTTTACATTTGTAGTCTTTGTTTACATTTAGGCCTATGTTTACATTTGCAGTCTTTGTTTACATTTAGAGTCTGTTTACATATGTAATCTTTGTTTACATTTTTAGTCTGTTTGCATTTAGAGTCTGTTTTCATTTATAGTCTGTTTACATTTGTAGACTTTGTTTATATTTCGTGAGTTTGTTTACAGTTTGAGTCACTTAGCATTTGTGCTCTTTGTTTACATTTGTATTCTTTGTTTACATTTGTAGTCTGCTTACATTTAGATACTTTGTTTATATTTAGAGGCTTTGTTTACATTTGTTGTCTGTTTACACTTAGAGTCTGTTTACGTTTGTAGTTTTTGTTTACGTTTAGTGTCTTTGTTTACATTTGTACTCTTTGTTTACAGTTGTAGACTTTCTTAACATTTATAGTCTTTGTTTACATTTGTATTCTTTGTTTAAATTTAGAGACTTTGTTGACATTTAGAGTCCGTTTATATTTGTAGTCTTTGTTTACATTTAGAGAGATTGTTTACATGCAGAGTTTTTGTTTACATTTGTAGTCCTTGTTTACACTTGTAGTCTTTGTTTACATTTAGACTTTGTTTATATTTAGAGACTTTGTTTACATTTGTAGTCCTTTTTTACACCTAGAGTCCTTGTTTACACCAAGAGTTTTTGGTTACATTTAGAGTCTTTGTTTATATTTCTATTATTTGTTTACATTTAGTTTTGTTTACATTTGTAATCGTTGTTTATATTTGTAGTATTTGTTACTTTTAGTTTTGTTTACATTTGTAGTCTTTGTTTACATTTTTATTCTTTGTTTACATTTAGAGTTCCATTTAGTGTCTTTGTTTACATTTGTAGTCTTTGTTTACATATAGCGCGTTTGTTTACATTTAGAGCCTTTGTTTACATTTTTAGTCTTTGTTTACATTTTTAGCCTTTGTTTACATTTAGAGTCTTTGGTTTTATTTTTAGGCTTTGTTTACATTTAGAGTCTGTTTACATTTGTAGTCCTTGTTTACACCTAGAGTCCTTGTTTATACCCAGAGTTTTTTATTACATTTAGAGTCTTTGTTTACAATTTTATTATTTGTTTACATTTTTATTATTTGTTTACATTTAGAGACTTTGTTTACGTTTGCAATCTTTGGTTACATTTAGAGTCTTTGTTTATATTTCTAGTATTTGTTTACATTTAGTTTTGTTTACATTTGTAGTCGTTGTTTATATTTGTAGTATTTGTTTACTTTTAGTTTTGTTTACATTTGTAGTCTTTGTTTACATTTAGAGTGTTAGTTTACATTTGTAGTCTTTGTTTACATTTGTAGGCTTTGTTTACATATGTAGGCTTTGTTTACATTTAGAGTGTTTACATTTAGTCCCTTTGTTTACATTTGTAGTCTTTGTTTACATTTTTAGCCTTTGTTTACATTTAGATTCTTTGTTTTTATTTTTAGACTTTGTTTATATTTAGATTCTGTTTACATTTGTAGTCCTTGTTTATACCCAGAGTTTTTTATTACATTTAGAGTCTTTGTTTACATTTAGAGTTTTTGTTTACGTTTGCAGTCTTTGTTTACATTTGTAGTCTTTGTTTACATTTAGAGTGTTAGTTTACGTTTGTAGTTTTTGTTTACATTTGTAGTCTGTTTCTATTTAGAGTCTTTGTTTATATTTGTAGTCTTTGTTTACATTTGTAGTCTTTGTCTACATTTGTAATCTTTGTTTGCATTTAGAGAACTTCTTTATATTTAGAGTCTTTGTTTACGTTTGTAGTCTTTGTTTACATTTTTAGTCTTTGTTTTAATTTAGAGTCTGTTTACATTTTAAGTCTTTGTTTACATTTGTAGTCTTTATTTACATTTAAATTCTTTGTTTACATATGTAGACTTTGTATACATTTATAGTGTTTACATTTAGAGTCTTTGTTTACGTTTGCAGTCTTTGTTTACATTTGTAGTCTTTGTTTACATTTGTAGTCTGCTTACATTTAGATACTTTGTTTATATTTAGAGGCTTTGTTTACATTTGTTGTCTGTTTACATTTAGAGTCTGTTTACATTTGTAGTCCTTGTTTGCACCTAGAGTCCTTGTTTATACCCAGAGTTTTTTATTACATTTAGAGTCTTTGTTTACATTTTTATTATTTGTTTACATTTGTTGCTTTTTTTACACTTAGAGTCCTTGTTGACACCAAGAGTTTTTGGTTACATTTAGATTCTTTGTTTATATTTCTATTATTTGTTTACATTTAGTTTTGTTTACATTTGTAATCGTTGTTTATATTTGTAGTATTTGTAGCTTTTAGTTTTGTTTACATTTGTAGTCTTTGTTTACAATTTTATTCTTTGTTTACATTTAGAGTTCCATTTAGTGTCTTTGTTTACATTTGTAGTCTTTGTTTACATATAGCGCGTTTGTTTACATTTAGAGCCTTTGTTTACATTTTTAGTCTTTGTTTACATTTTTAGCCTTTGTTTACATTTAGAGTCTTTGGTTTTATTTTTAGGCTTTGTTTACATTTAGAGTATGTTTACATTTGTAGTCCTTGTTTACACCTAGAGTCCTTGTTTATACCCAGAGTTTTTTATTACATTTAGAGTCTTTGTTTACATTTTTATTATTTGTTTACATTTTTATTATTTGTTTACATTTAGAGACTTTGTTTACGTTTGCAATCTTTGCTTACATTTAGAGTCTTTGTTTATATTTCTAGTATTTGTTTACATTTAGTTTTGTTTACATTTGTAGTCGTTGTTTATATTTGTAGTATTTGTTTACTTTTAGTTTTGTTTACATTTGTAGTCTTTGTTTACATTTAGAGTGTTAGTTTACGTTTGTAGTTTTTGTTTACATTTGTAGTCTGTTTCCATTTAGAGTCTTTGTTTACATTTGTATCCTTTGTTTACATTTGTAGTCTTTGTTTACATATGTAGGCTTTGTTTACATTTAGAGTGTTTACATTTAGTCCCTTTGTTTACATTTGTAGTCTTTGTTTACATTTTTATTCTTTGTTTACATTTAGAGTTTCATTTAGAGTCTTTGTTTACATATAGCGCGTTTGTTTACATTTAGAGCCTTTGTTTACATTTTTAGTCTTTGTTTACATTTTTAGCCTTTGTTTACATTTAGAGTCTTTGTTTTTGTTTTTAGGCTTTGTTTTCATTTAGAGTCTGTTTACATTTGTAGTCCTTGTTTACATCTAGAGTCCTTGTTTATACCCAGAGTTTTTTATTACATTTAGAGTCTTTGTTTACATTTTTATTATTTGTTTACATTTGTAGTCCTTTTTTACACTTAGAGTCCTTGTTTACACGAAGAGTTTTTGGTTACATTTAGAGTCTTTGTTTATATTTCTATTATTTGTTTACATTTAGTTTTGTTTACATTTGTAATCGTTGTCTATAATTGTAACTTTTAGTTTTGTTTACATTTGTAGTCTTTGTTTACAATTTTATTCTTTGTTTACATTTAGAGTTCCATTTAGTGTCTTTGTTTACATTTGTAGTCTTTGTTTACATTTGTAGTCTTTGTTTACATTTGTAATCTTTCTTTACATTTAGAGACCTTCTTTACATTTAGAGTCTTTGTTTACAGTTGTAGCCTTTGTTTACATTTTTAGACTTTGTTTACATATAGAGTCTGTTTACATTTGTAGTCTTTGTTTACATTTAGGCCTATGTTTACATTTGAAGTCTTTGTTTACATTTAGAGTCTGTTTACATATGTAGTCTTTGTTTACATTTTTAGTCTGTTTGCATTTAGAGTCTGTTTTCATTTATTATCTGTTTACATTTGTAGACTTTGTTTATATTTCGTGAGTTTGTTTACAGTTTGAGTCACTTAGCATTTGTGCTCTTTGTTTACATTTGTATTCTTTGTTTACATTTGTAGTCTGCTTACATTTAGATACTTTGTTTATATTTAGAGGCTTTGTTTACATTTGTTGTCTGTTTACACTTAGAGTCTGTTTACGTTTGTAGTTTTTGTTTACGTTTAGTGTCTTTGTTTACATTTGTACTCTTTGTTTACAGTTGTAGACTTTCTTAACATTCATACTCTTTGTTTACATTTGTATTCTTTGTTTAAATTTAGAGACTTTGTTGACATTTAGAGTCCGTTTATATTTGTAGTCTTTGTTTACATTTAGAGAGATTGTTTACATGCAGAGTTTTTGTTTACATTTGTAGTCCTTGTTTACACTTGTAGTCTTTGTTTACATTTAGACTTTGTTTATATTTAGAGACTTTGTTTACATTTGTAGTCCTTTTTTACACCTAGAGTCCTTGTTTACACCAAGAGTTTTTGGTTACATTTAGAGTCTTTGTTTATATTTCTATTATTTGTTTACATTTAGTTTTGTTTACATTTGTAGTCGTTGTTTATATTTGTAGTATTTGTTTACTTTTAGTTTTGTTTACATTTGTAGTCTTTGTTTACATTTAGAGTGTTAGTTTACGTTTGTAGTTTTTGTTTACATTTGTAGTCTGTTTCCATTTAGAGTGTTTGTTTACATTTGTAGTCTTTGTTTACATTTGTAGTCTTTGTTTACATATGTAGGATTTGTTTACATTTAGAGTGTTTACATTTAGTCCCTTTGTTTACATTTGTAGTCTTTGTTTACATTTTTAGCCTTTGTTTACATTTAGAGTCTTTGTTTTTATTTTTAGACTTTGTTTATATTTAGCGTCTGTTTACATTTGTAGTCCTTGTTTATACCCAGAGTTTTTTATTACATTTAGAGTCTTTGTTTATATTTTTATTATTTGTTAACATTTAAAGTTTTTGTTTACGTTTGCAGTCTTTGTTTACATTTGTAGTCTTTGTTTACATTTAGAGTATTAGTTTACGTTTGTAGTTTTTGTTTACATTTGTAGTCTGTTTCTATTTAGAGTCTTTGTTTATATTTGTAGTCTTTGTTTACATTTGTAGTCTTTGTTTACATTTGTAATCTTTGTTTGCATTTAGAGACCTTTATATTTAGAGTCTTTGTTTACGTTTGTAGTCTTTGTTTACATTTTTAGTCTTTGTTTTAATTTAGAGTCTGTTTACATTTAAGGTCTTTGTTTACATTTGTAGTCTTTATTTACATTTAAATTCTTTGTTTACATATGTAGTCTTTGTATACATTTAGAGTGTTTACATTTAGAGTCTTTGTTTACGTTTGCAGTCTTTGTTTACATTTGTAGTCTTTGTCTACATTTAGAGTGTTAGTTTACGTTTGTAGTTTTTGTTTACATTTGTAGTCTGTTTTATTCAGAGTCTTTGCTTATATTTGTAGTCTTTGTTTACATTTGTAGTCTTTGTTTACATTTGTAATCTTTCTTTGAATTTAGAGACCTTCTTTACATTTAGAGTCTTTGTTTACATTTGTAGCCTTTGTTTACATTTTTAGACTTTGTTTACATTTTTAGACTTTGTTTACATATAGAGTCTTTGTTTACATTTGTAGTCTTTGTTTACATTTAGGTCTATGTTTACATTTGCAGTCTTTGTTTACATTTAGAGTCTGTTTACATATCTAGTCTTTGTTTTCATTTATAGTCTGTTTACATTTGTAGACTTTGTTTACATTTAGAGAGTTTGTTTACAGTTTGAGTCACTTATCATTTGTGCTCTTTGTTTACATTTGTATTCTTTGTTTACATTTGTAGTCTGCTTACATTTAGATACTTTGTTTATATTTAGAGGCTTTGTTTACATTTGTTGTCTGTTTACACTTAGAGTCTGTTTACGTTTGTAGTTTTTGTTTACGTTTAGTGTCTTTGTTTACATTTGCAGTCTTTGTTTACAGTTGTAGACTTTCTTAACATTTATAGTCTTTGTTTACATTTGTATTCTTTGTTTAAATTTAGAGACTTTGTTGACATTTAGAGTCCGTTTTTATTTGTAGTCTTTGTTTACATTTAGAGAGATTGTTTACATGTAGAGTTTTTGTTTACATTTGTAGTCCTTGTTTACACTTGTAGTCTTTGTTTACATTTAGTCTTTGTTTATATTTAGAGACTTTGTTTACATTTGTAGTCCTTTTTTACACCTAGAGTCCCATTTTGTGTCTTTGTTTACATTTGTAGTCTTTGTTTACATTTTTATTCTTTGTTTACATTTAGAGTTTCATTTAGAGTGTTTGTTTACATATAGCGCGTTTGTTTACATTTAGAGCCTTTGTTTACATTTTTAGTCTTTGTTTTTGTTTTTAGGCTTTGTTTACATTTAGAGTCTGTTTACATTTTTAGTCTTTGTTTTTGTTTTTAGGCTTTGTTTACATTTAGAGTCTGTTTACATTTGTAGTCCTTGTTTACACCTAGAGTCCTTGTTTATACCCAGAGTTTTTTATTACATTTAGAGTCTTTGTTTACATTTTTATTATTTGTTTACATTTGTAATCCTTTTTTACACTTAGAGTCCTTGTTTACACCAAGAGTTTTTGGTTACATTTAGAGTCTTTGTTTATATTTCAATTATTTGTTTACATTTAGTTTTGTTTACATTTGTAATCGTTGTTTATATTTGTAGTATTTGTAACTTTTAGTTTTGTTTACATTTGTAGTCTTTGTTTACAATTTTATTCTTTGTTTACATTTAGAGTTCCATTTAGTGTCTTTGTTTACATTTGTAGTCTTTGTTTACATATAGCGCGTTTGTTTACATTTAGAGCCTTTGTTTACATTTTTAGTCTTTGTTTACATTTTTAGCCTTTGTTTACATTTAGAGTCTTTGGTTTTATTTTTAGGCTTTGTTTACATTTAGAGTCTGTTTACATTTGTAGTCCTTGTTTACACCTAGAGTCCTTGTTTATACCCAGAGTTTTTTATTACATTTAGAGTCTTTGTTTACATTTTTATTATTTGTTTACATTTAGAGATTGTTTACGTTTGAAATCTTTGGTTACATTTAGAGTCTTTGTTTATATTTCTAGTATTTGTTTACATTTAGTTTTGTTTACATTTGTAGTCGTTGTTTATATTTGTAGTATTTGTTTACTTTTAGTTTTGTTTACATTTGTAGTCTTTGTTTACATTTAGAGTGTTAGTTTACGTTTACATTTGTAGTCTGTTTCCATTTAGAGTCTTTGTTTACATTTGTAGTCTTTGTTTACATATGTAGGCTTTGTTTACATTTAGAGTGTTTACATTTAGTCCCTTTGTTTACATTTGTAGTCTATGTTTACATCTTTAGCCTTTGTTTACATTTAGAGTCTTTGTTTTTATTTTTAGACTTTGTTTATATTTAGAGTCTGTTTACATTTGTAGTCCTTGTTTATACCCAGAGTTTTTTATTACATTTAGAGTCTTTGTTTACATTTTTATTATTTGTTTACATTTAGAGTTTTTGTTTACGTTTGCAGTCTTTGTTTACATTTGTAGTCTTTGTTTACATTTAGAGTGTTAGTTAACGTTTGTAGTTTTTGTTTACATTTGTAGTCTGTTTCTATTTAGAGTCTTTGTTTATATTTGTAGTCTTTGTTTACATTTGTAGTCTTTGTTTACATTTGTAATCTTTGTTTGCATTTAGAGACCTTCTTTATATTTAGAGTCTTTGTTTACGTTTGTAGTCTTTGTTTACATTTTTAGTCTTTGTTTTAATTTAGAGTCTGTTTACATTTAAGGTCTTTGTTTACATTTGTAGTCTTTATTTACATTTAAATTCTTTGTTTACATATGTAGTCTTTGTATACATTTATAGTGTTTACATTTAGAGTCTTTGTTTACGTTTGCAGTCTTTGTTTACATTTGTAGTCTTTGTCTACATTTAGATTGTTAGTTTACGTTTGTAGTTTTTGTTTACATTTGTAGTCTGTTTTATTTAGAGTCTTTGCTTATATTTGTAGTCTTTGTTTACATTTGTGCTCTTTGTTTACATTTGTATTCTTTGTTTACATTTGTAGTCTGCTTACATTTAGATACTTTGTTTATATTTAGAGGCTTTGTTTACATTTGTTGTCTGTTTACACTTAGAGTCTGTTTACGTTTGTAGTTTTTGTTTACGTTTAGTGTCTTTGTTTACATTTGCAGTCTTTGTTTACAGTTGTAGACTTTCTTAACATTTATAGTCTTTGTTTACATTTGTATTCTTTGTTTAAATTTAGAGACTTTTTTGACATTTAGAGTCCGTTTATATTTGTAGTCTTTGTTTACATTTAGAGAGATTGTTTACATGTAGAGTTTTTGTTTACATTTGTAGTCCTTGTTTACACTTGTAGTCTTTGTTTACATTTAGTCTTTGTTTATATTTAGAGACTTTGTTTACATTTGTAGTCCTTTTTTACACCTAGAGTCCCATTTTGTGTCTGTTTACATTTGTAGTCTTTGTTTACATTTTTATTCTTTGTTTACATTTAGAGTTTCATTTAGAGTCTTTGTTTACATATAGCGCGTTTGTTTACATTTAGAGCCTTTGTTTACATTTTTAGTCTTTGTTTACATTTTTAGCCTTTGTTTACATTTAGAGTCTGTTTTTGTTTTTAGGCTTTGTTTACATTTAGAGTCTGTTTACATTTGTAGTCCTTGTTTACACCTAGAGTCCTTGTTTATACCCAGAGTTTTTTATTACATTTAGAGTCTTTGTTTACATTTTTATTATTTGTTTACATTTGTAGTCCTTTTTTACACTTAGAGTCCTTGTTTACACCAAGAGTTTTTGGTTACATTTAGAGTCTTTGTTTATATTTCTATTATTTGTTTACATTTAGTTTTGTTTACATTTGTAATCGTTGTCTATATTTGTAGTATTTGTAACTTTTAGTTTTGTTTACATTTGTAGTCTTCGTTTACAATTTTATTCTTTGTTTACATTTAGAGTTCCATTTAGTGTCTTTGTTTACATTTGTAGTCTTTGTTTACATATAGCGCGTTTGTTTACATTTAGAGCCTTTGTTTACATTTTTAGTCTTTGTTTACATTTTTAGCCTTTGTTTACATTTAGAGTCTTTGGTTTTATTTTTAGGCTTTGTTTACATTTAGAGTATGTTTACATTTGTAGTCCTTGTTTACACCTAGAGTCCTTGTTTATACCCAGAGTTTTTTATTACATTTAGAGTCTTTGTTTACATTTTTATTATTTGTTTACATTTTTATTATTTGTTTACATTTAGAGACTTTGTTTACGTTTGCAATCTTTGCTTACATTTAGAGTCTTTGTTTATATTTCTAGTATTTGTTTACATTTAGTTTTGTTTACATTTGTAGTCGTTGTTTATATTTGTAGTATTTGTTTACTTTTAGTTTTTTTTACATTTGTAGTCTTTGTTTACATTTAGAGTGTTAGTTTACGTTTGTAGTTTTTGTTTACATTTGTAGTCTGTTTCCATTTAGAGTCTTTGTTTACATTTGTATCCTTTGTTTACATTTGTAGTCTTTGTTTACATATGTAGGCTTTGTTTACATTTAGAGTGTTTACATTTAGTCCCTTTGTTTACATTTGTAGTCTTTGTTTACATTTTTATTCTTTGTTTACATTTAGAGTTTCATTTAGAGTCTTTGTTTACATATAGCGCGTTTGTTTACATTTAGAGCCTTTGTTTACATTTTTAGTCTTTGTTTACATTTTTAGCCTTTGTTTACATTTAGAGTCTTTGTTTTTGTTTTTAGGCTTTGTTTTCATTTAGAGTCTGTTTACATTTGTAGTCCTTGTTCACACCTAGAGTCCTTGTTTATACCCAGAGTTTTTTATTACATTTAGAGTCTTTGTTTACATTTTTATTATTTGTTTACATTTGTAGTCCTTTTTTACACTTAGAGTCCTTGTTTACACGAAGAGTTTTTGGTTACATTTAGAGTCTTTGTTTATATTTCTATTATTTGTTTACATTTAGTTTTGTTTACATTTGTAATCGTTGTCTATATTTGTAACTTTTAGTTTTGTTTACATTTGTAGTCTTTGTTTACAATTTTATTCTTTGTTTACATTTAGAGTTCCATTTAGTGTCTTTGTTTACATTTGTAGTCTTTGTTTACATTTGTAGTCTTTGTTTACATTTGTAATCTTTCTTTACATTTAGAGACCTTCTTTACATTTAGAGTCTTTGTTTACAGTTGTAGCCTTTGTTTACATTTTTAGACTTTGTTTACATATAAAGTCTGTTTACATTTGTAGTCTTTGTTTACATTTAGGCCTATGTTTACATTTGCAGTCTTTGTTTACATTTAGAGTCTGTTTACATATGTAGTCTTTGTTTACATTTTTAATCTGTTTGCATTTAGAGTCTGTTTTCATTTATAGTCTGTTTACATTTGTAGACTTTGTTTATATTTCGTGAGTTTGTTTACAGTTTGAGTCACTTAGCATTTGTGCTCTTTGTTTACATTTGTATTCTTTGTTTACATTTGTACTCTGCTTACATTTAGATACTTTGTTTATATTTAGAGGCTTTGTTTACATTTGTTGTCTGTTTACACTTAGAGTCTGTTTACGTTTGTAGTTTTTGTTTACGTTTAGTGTCTTTGTTTACATTTGTACTCTTTGTTTACAGTTGTAGACTTTCTTAACATTTATAGTCTTTGTTTACATTTGTACTCTTTGTTTAAATTTAGAGACTTTGTTGACATTTAGAGTCCGTTTATATTTGTAGTCTTTGTTTACATTTAGAGAGATTGTTTACATGCAGAGTTTTTGTTTACATTTGTAGTCCTTGTTTACACTTGTAGTCTTTGTTTACATTTAGACTTTGTTTATATTTAGAGACTTTGTTTACATTTGTAGTCCTTTTTTACACCTAGAGTCCTTGTTTACACCAAGAGTTTTTGGTTACATTTAGAGTCTTTGTTTATATTTCTATTATTTGTTTACATTTAGTTTTGTTTACATTTGTAATCGTTGTTTATATTTGTAGTATTTGTTACTTTTAGTTTTGTTTACATTTGTAGTCTTTGTTTACATTTTTATTCTTTGTTTACATTTAGAGTTCCATTTAGTGTCTTTGTTTACATTTGTAGTCTTTGTTTACATATAGCGCGTTTGTTTACATTTAGAGCCTTTGTTTACATTTTTAGTCTTTGTTTACATTTTTAGCCTTTGTTTACATTTAGAGTCTTTGGTTTTATTTTTAGGCTTTGTTTACATTTAGAGTCTGTTTACATTTGTAGTCCTTGTTTACACCTAGAGTCCTTGTTTATACCCAGAGTTTTTTATTACATTTAGAGTCTTTGTTTACAATTTTATTATTTGTTTACATTTTTATTATTTGTTTACATTTAGAGACTTTGTTTACGTTTGCAATCTTTGGTTACATTTAGAGTCTTTGTTTATATTTCTAGTATTTGTTTACATTTAGTTTTGTTTACATTTGTAGTCGTTGTTTATATTTGTAGTATTTGTTTACTTTTAGTTTTGTTTACATTTGTAGTCTTTGTTTACATTTAGAGTGTTAGTTTACGTTTGTAGTTTTTGTTTACATTTGTAGTCTGTTTCCATTTAGAGTCTTTGTTTACATTTGTAGTCTTTGTTTACATTTGTAGGCTTTGTTTACATATGTAGGCTTTGTTTACATTTAGAGTGTTTACATTTAGTCCCTTTGTTTACATTTGTAGTCTTTGTTTACATTTTTAGCCTTTGTTTACATTTAGAGGCTTTGTTTTTATTTTTAGACTTTGTTTATATTTAGATTCTGTTTACATTTGTAGTCCTTGTTTATACCCAGAGTTTTTTATTACATTTAGAGTCTTTGTTTACATTTAGAGTTTTTGTTTACGTTTGCAGTCTTTGTTTACATTTGTAGTCTTTGTTTACATTTAGAGTGTTAGTTTACGTTTGTAGTTTTTGTTTACATTTGTAGTCTGTTTCTATTTAGAGTCTTTGTTTATATTTGTAGTCTTTGTTTACATTTGTAGTCTTTGTTTACATTTGTAATCTTTGTTTGCATTTAGAGAACTTCTTTATATTTAGAGTCTTTGTTTACGTTTGTAGTCTTTGTTTACATTTTTAGTCATTGTTTTAATTTAGAGTCTGTTTACATTTTAAGTCTTTGTTTACATTTGTAGTCTTTATTTACATTTAAATTCTTTGTTTACATATGTAGACTTTGTATACATTTATAGTGTTTACATTTAGAGTCTTTGTTTACGTTTGCAGTCTTTGTTTACATTTGTAGTCTTTGTCTACATTTAGAGTGTTAGTTTACGTTTGTAGTTTTTGTTTACATTTGTAGTCTGTTTTATTTAGAGTCTTTGCTTATATTTGTAGTCTTTGTTTACATTTGTGCTCTTTGTTTACATTTGTATTCTTTGTTTACATTTGTAGTCTGCTTACATTTAGATACTTTGTTTATATTTAGAGGCTTTGTTTACATTTGTTGTCTGTTTACACTTAGAGTCTGTTTACGTTTGTAGTTTTTGTTTACGTTTAGTGTCTTTGTTTACATTTGCAGTCTTTGTTTACAGTTGTAGACTTTCTTAACATTTATAGTCTTTGTTTACATTTGTATTCTTTGTTTAAATTTAGAGACTTTTTTGACATTTAGAGTCCGTTTATATTTGTAGTCTTTGTTTACATTTAGAGAGATTGTTTACATCTAGAGTTTTTGTTTACATTTGTAGTCCTTGTTTACACTTGTAGTCTTTGTTTACATTTAGTCTTTGTTTATATTTAGAGACTTTGTTTACATTTGTAGTCCTTTTTTACACCTAGAGTCCCATTTTGTGTCTGTTTACATTTGTAGTCTTTGTTTACATTTTTATTCTTTGTTTACATTTAGAGTTTCATTTAGAGTCTTTGTTTACATATAGCGCGTTTGTTTACATTTAGAGCCTTTGTTTACATTTTTAGTCTTTGTTTACATTTTTAGCCTTTGTTTACATTTAGAGTCTGTTTTTGTTTTTAGGCTTTGTTTACATTTAGAGTCTGTTTACATTTGTAGTCCTTGTTTACACCTAGAGTCCTTGTTTATACCCAGAGTTTTTTATTACATTTAGAGTCTTTGTTTACATTTTTATTATTTGTTTACATTTGTAGTCCTTTTTTACACTTAGAGTCCTTGTTTACACCAAGAGTTTTTGGTTACATTTAGAGTCTTTGTTTATATTTCTATTATTTGTTTACATTTAGTTTTGTTTACATTTGTAATCGTTGTCTATATTTGTAGTATTTGTAACTTTTAGTTTTGTTTACATTTGTAGTCTTCGTTTACAATTTTATTCTTTGTTTACATTTAGAGTTCCATTTAGTGTCTTTGTTTACATTTGTAGTCTTTGTTTACATATAGCGCGTTTGTTTACATTTAGAGCCTTTGTTTACATTTTTAGTCTTTGTTTACATTTTCAGCCTTTGTTTACATTTAGAGTCTTTGGTTTTATTTTTAGGCTTTGTTTACATTTAGAGTATGTTTACATTTGTAGTCCTTGTTTACACCTAGAGTCCTTGTTTATACCCAGAGTTTTTTATTACATTTAGAGTCTTTGTTTACATTTTTATTATTTGTTTACATTTTTATTATTTGTTTACATTTAGAGACTTTGTTTACGTTTGCAATCTTTGCTTACATTTAGAGTCTTTGTTTATATTTCTGGTATTTGTTTACATTTAGTTTTGTTTACATTTGTAGTCGTTGTTTATATTTGTAGTATTTGTTTACTTTTAGTTTTGTTTACATTTGTAGTCTTTGTTTACATTTAGAGTGTTAGTTTACGTTTGTAGTTTTTGTTTACATTTGTAGTCTGTTTCCATTTAGAGTCTTTGTTTACATTTGTATCCTTTGTTTACATTTGTAGTCTTTGTTTACATATGTAGGCTTTGTTTACATTTAGAGTGTTTACATTTAGTCCCTTTGTTTACATTTGTAGTCTTTGTTTACATTTTTATTCTTTGTTTACATTTAGAGTTTCATTTAGAGTCTTTGTTTACATATAGCGCGTTTGTTTACATTTAGAGCCTTTGTTTACATTTTTAGTCTTTGTTTACATTTTTAGCCTTTGTTTACATTTAGAGTCTTTGTTTTTGTTTTTAGGCTTTGTTTTCATTTAGAGTCTGTTTACATTTGTAGTCCTTGTTTACACCTAGAGTCCTTGTTTATACCCAGAGTTTTTTATTACATTTAGAGTCTTTGTTTACATTTTTATTATTTGTTTACATTTGTAGTCCTTTTTTACACTTAGAGTCCTTGTTTACACGAAGAGTTTTTGGTTACATTTAGAGTCTTTGTTTATATTTCTATTATTTGTTTACATTTAGTTTTGTTTACATTTGTAATCGTTGTCTATATTTGTAACTTTTAGTTTTGTTTACATTTGTAGTCTTTGTTTACAATTTTATTCTTTGTTTACATTTAGAGTTCCATTTAGTGTCTTTGTTTACATTTGTAGTCTTTGTTTACATTTGTAGTCTTTGTTTACATTTGTAATCTTTCTTTACATTTAGAGACCTTCTTTACATTTAGAGTCTTTGTTTACAGTTGTAGCCTTTGTTTACATTTTTAGACTTTGTTTACATATAGAGTCTGTTTACATTTGTAGTCTTTGTTTACATTTAGGCCTATGTTTACATTTGCAGTCTTTGTTTACATTTAGAGTCTGTTTACATATGTAGTCTTTGTTTACATTTTTAATCTGTTTGCATTTAGAGTCTGTTTTCATTTATAGTCTGTTTACATTTGTAGACTTTGTTTATATTTCGTGAGTTTGTTTACAGTTTGAGTCACTTAGCATTTGTGCTCTTTGTTTACATTTGTATTCTTTGTTTACATTTGTACTCTGCTTACATTTAGATACTTTGTTTATATTTAGAGGCTTTGTTTACATTTGTTGTCTGTTTACACTTAGAGTCTGTTTACGTTTGTAGTTTTTGTTTACGTTTAGTGTCTTTGTTTACATTTGTACTCTTTGTTTACAGTTGTAGACTTTCTTAACATTTATAGTCTTTGTTTACATTTGTATTCTTTGTTTAAATTTAGAGACTTTGTTGACATTTAGAGTCCGTTTATATTTGTAGTCTTTGTTTACATTTAGAGAGATTGTTTACATGCAGAGTTTTTGTTTACATTTGTAGTCCTTGTTTACACTTGTAGTCTTTGTTTACATTTAGACTTTGTTTATATTTAGAGACTTTGTTTACATTTGTAGTCCTTTTTTACACCTAGAGTCCTTGTTTACACCAAGAGTTTTTGGTTACATTTAGAGTCTTTGTTTATATTTCTATTATTTGTTTACATTTAGTTTTGTTTACATTTGTAATCGTTGTTTATATTTGTAGTATTTGTTACTTTTAGTTTTGTTTACATTTGTAGTCTTTGTTTACATTTTTATTCTTTGTTTACATTTAGAGTTCCATTTAGTGTCTTTGTTTACATTTGTAGTCTTTGTTTACATATAGCGCGTTTGTTTACATTTAGAGCCTTTGTTTACATTTTTAGTCTTTGTTTACATTTTTAGCCTTTGTTTACATTTAGAGTCTTTGGTTTTATTTTTAGGCTTTGTTTACATTTAGAGTCTGTTTACATTTGTAGTCCTTGTTTACACCTAGAGTCCTTGTTTATACCCAGAGTTTTTTATTACATTTAGAGTCTTTGTTTACAATTTTATTATTTGTTTACATTTTTATTATTTGTTTACATTTAGAGACTTTGTTTACGTTTGCAATCTTTGGTTACATTTAGAGTCTTTGTTTATATTTCTAGTATTTGTTTACATTTAGTTTTGTTTACATTTGTAGTCGTTGTTTATATTTGTAGTATTTGTTTACTTTTAGTTTTGTTTACATTTGTAGTCTTTGTTTACATTTAGAGTGTTAGTTTACGTTTGTAGTTTTTGTTTACATTTGTAGTCTGTTTCCATTTAGAGTCTTTGTTTACATTTGTAGTCTTTGTTTACATTTGTAGGCTTTGTTTACATATGTAGGCTTTGTTTACATTTAGAGTGTTTACATTTAGTCCCTTTGTTTACATTTGTAGTCTTTGTTTACATTTTTAGCCTTTGTTTACATTTAGAGGCTTTGTTTTTATTTTTAGACTTTGTTTATATTTAGATTCTGTTTACATTTGTAGTCCTTGTTTATACCCAGAGTTTTTTATTACATTTAGAGTCTTTGTTTACATTTAGAGTTTTTGTTTACGTTTGCAGTCTTTGTTTACATTTGTAGTCTTTGTTTACATTTAGAGTGTTAGTTTACGTTTGTAGTTTTTGTTTACATTTGTAGTCTGTTTCTATTTAGAGTCTTTGTTTATATTTGTAGTCTTTGTTTACATTTGTAGTCTTTGTTTACATTTGTAATCTTTGTTTGCATTTAGAGAACTTCTTTATATTTAGAGTCTTTGTTTACGTTTGTAGTCTTTGTTTACATTTTTAGTCATTGTTTTAATTTAGAGTCTGTTTACATTTTAAGTCTTTGTTTACATTTGTAGTCTTTATTTACATTTAAATTCTTTGTTTACATATGTAGGCTTTGTTTACATTTAGAGTGTTTACATTTAGTCCCTTTGTTTACATTTGTAGTCTTTGTTTACATTTTTATTCTTTGTTTACATTTAGAGTTTCATTTAGAGTCTTTGTTTACATATAGCGCGTTTGTTTACATTTAGAGCCTTTGTTTACATTTTTAGTCTTTGTTTACATTTTTAGCCTTTGTTTACATTTAGAGTCTGTTTTTGTTTTTAGGCTTTGTTTTCATTTAGAGTCTGTTTACATTTGTAGTCCTTGTTTACACCTAGAGTCCTTGTTTATACCCAGAGTTTTTTATTACATTTAGAGTCTTTGTTTACATTTTTATTATTTGTTTACATTTGTAGTCCTTTTTTACACTTAGAGTCCTTGTTTACACGAAGAGTTTTTGGTTACATTTAGAGTCTTTGTTTACAATTTTATTTTTTGTTTACATTTAGAGTTCCATTTAGTGTCTTTGTTTACATTTGTAGTCTTTGTTTACATTTGTAGTCTTTGTTTACATTTGTAATCTTTCTTTACATTTAGAGACCTTCTTTACATTTAGAGTCTTTGTTTACAGTTGTAGCCTTTGTTTACATTTTTAGACTTTGTTTACATATAGAGTCTGTTTACATTTGTAGTCTTTGTTTACATTTAGGCCTATGTTTACATTTGCAGTCTTTGTTTACATTTAGAGTCTGTTTACATATGTAGTCTTTGTTTACATTTTTAGTCTGTTTGCATTTAGAGTCTGTTTTCATTTATAGTCTGTTTACATTTGTAGACTTTGTTTATATTTCGTGAGTTTGTTTACAGTTTGAGTCACTTAGCATTTGTGCTCTTTGTTTACATTTGTATTCTTTGTTTACATTTGTAGTCTGCTTACATTTAGATACTTTGTTTATATTTAGAGGTTTTGTTTACATTTGTTGTCTGTTTACACTTAGAGTCTGTTTACGTTTGTAGTTTTTGTTTACGTTTAGTGTCTTTGTTTACATTTGTACTCTTTGTTTACAGTTGTAGACTTTCTTAACATTCATACTCTTTGTTTACATTTGTATTCTTTGTTTAAATTTAGAGACTTTGTTGACATTTAGAGTCCGTTTATATTTGTAGTCTTTGTTTACATTTAGAGAGATTGTTTACATGCAGAGTTTTTGTTTACATTTGTAGTCCTTGTTTACACTTGTAGTCTTTGTTTACATTTAGACTTTGTTTATATTTAGAGACTTTGTTTACATTTGTAGTCCTTTTTTACACCTAGAGTCCTTGTTTACACCAAGAGTTTTTGGTTACATTTAGAGTCTTTGTTTATATTTCTATTATTTGTTTACATTTAGTTTTGTTTACATTTGTAATCGTTGTTTATATTTGTAGTATTTGTTACTTTTAGTTTTGTTTACATTTGTAGTCTTCGTTTACATTTTTATTCTTTGTTTACATTTAGAGTTCCATTTAGTGTCTTTGTTTACATTTGTAGTCTTTGTTTACATATAGCGCGTTTGTTTACATTTAGAGCCTTTGTTTACATTTGTAGTCTTTGTTTACATTTTTAGCCTTTGTTTACATTTAGAGTCTTTGGTTTTATTTTTAGGCTTTGTTTATATTTAGAGTCTGTTTACATTTGTAGTCCTTGTTTACACCTAGAGTCCTTTTTTATACCCAGAGTTTTTTATTACATTTAGAGTCTTTGTTTACAATTTTATTATTTGTTTACATTTTTATTATTTGTTTACATTTAGAGACTTTGTTTACGTTTGCAATCTTTGGTTACATTTAGAGTCTTTGTTTAATTTTCTAGTATTTGTTTACATTTAGTTTTGTTTACATTTGTAGTCGTTGTTTATATTTGTAGTATTTGTTTACTTTTAGTTTTGTTTACATTTGTAGTCTTTGTTTACATTTAGAGTGTTAGTTTACGTTTGTAGTTTTTGTTTACATTTGTAGTCTGTTTCCATTTAGAGTCTTTGTTTACATTTGTATCCTTTGTTTACATTTGTAGTCTTTGTTTACATATGTAGGCTTTGTTTACATTTAGAGTGTTTACATTTAGTCCCTTTGTTTACATTTGTAGTCTTTGTTTACATTTTTATTCTTTGTTTACATTTAGAGTTTCATTTAGAGTCTTTGTTTACATATAGCGCGTTTGTTTACATTTAGAGCCTTTGTTTACATTTTTAGTCTTTGTTTACATTTTTAGCCTTTGTTTACATTTAGAGTCTTTGTTTTTGTTTTTAGGCTTTGTTTTCATTTAGAGTCTGTTTACATTTGTAGTCCTTGTTTACACCTAGAGTCCTTGTTTATACCCAGAGTTTTTTATTACATTTAGAGTCTTTGTTTACATTTTTATTATTTGTTTACATTTGTAGTCCTTTTTTACACTTAGAGTCCTTGTTTACACGAAGAGTTTTTGGTTACATTTAGAGTCTTTGTTTATATTTCTATTATTTGTTTACATTTAGTTTTGTTTACATTTGTAATCGTTGTCTATATTTGTAACTTTTAGTTTTGTTTACATTTGTAGTCTTTGTTTACAATTTTATTCTTTGTTTACATTTAGAGTTCCATTTAGTGTCTTTGTTTACATTTGTAGTCTTTGTTTACATTTGTAGTCTTTGTTTACATTTGTAATCTTTCTTTACATTTAGAGACCTTCTTTACATTTAGAGTCTTTGTTTACAGTTGTAGCCTTTGTTTACATTTTTAGACTTTGTTTACATATAGAGTCTGTTTACATTTGTAGTCTTTGTTTACATTTAGGCCTATGTTTACATTTGCAGTCTTTGTTTACATTTAGAGTCTGTTTACATATGTAGTCTTTGTTTACATTTTTAGTCTGTTTGCATTTAGAGTCTGTTTTCATTTATAGTCTGTTTACATTTGTAGACTTTGTTTATATTTCTTGAGTTTGTTTACAGTTTGAGTCACTTAGCATTTGTGCTCTTTGTTTACATTTGTATTCTTTGTTTACATTTGTAGTCTGCTTACATTTAGATACTTTGTTTATATTTAGAGGCTTTGTTTACATTTGTTGTCTGTTTACACTTAGAGTCTGTTTACGTTTGTAGTTTTTGTTTACGTTTAGTGTCTTTGTTTACATTTGTACTCTTTGTTTACAGTTGTAGACTTTCTTAACATTTATAGTCTTTGTTTACATTTGTATTCTTTGTTTAAATTTAGAGACTTTGTTGACATTTAGAGTCCGTTTATATTTGTAGTCTTTGTTTACATTTAGAGAGATTGTTTACATGCAGAGTTTTTGTTTACATTTGTAGTCCTCGTTTACACTTGTAGTCTTTGTTTACATTTAGACTTTGTTTATATTTAGAGACTTTGTTTACATTTGTAGTCCTTTTTTACACCTAGATTCCTTGTTTACACCAAGAGTTTTTGGTTACATTTAGAGTCTTTGTTTATATTTCTATTATTTGTTTAAATTTAGTTTTGTTTACATTTGTAATCGTTGTTTATATTTGTAGTATTTGTTACATTTAGTTTTGTTTACATTTGTAGTCTTTGTTTACATTTTTATTCTTTGTTTACATTTAGAGTTCCATTTCCCTAACAGCACAAAATATTCCAGAAACGTAACAATCATATAACATTGAAACATTATGAAACCTTCCGAAACGTTTAAAACCGTTCAGATTACTTTCCGATTAGTTTCAAAAACGTAGAAATGTCCGCGATCGTAACAAAAAATCAGATACGTAACAGAAACGTTACAATCACTTAACAGATAGAAAATCAAAAAGGGCGAATGTTTCAGAAAGGTATCAGAGAGCATACTAAAACGTGTTACGTTTTTGAAAGATTGTAAGCTTTTTGCAACATAACTGAAACATTCTGTGCTGTATGGGTTAGTGTCTTTGTTTACATTTGTAGTCTTTGTTTACATATAGCGCGTTTGTTTACATTTAGAGCCTTTGTTTACATTTTTAGTCTTTGTTTACATTTTTAGCCTTTGTTTACATTTAGAGTCTTTGGTTTTATTTTTAGGCTTTGTTTACATTTAGAGTCTGTTTACATTTGTAGTCCTTGTTTACACCTAGAGTCCTTGTTTATACCCAGAGTTTTTTATTACATTTAGAGTCTTTGTTTACAATTTTATTATTTGTTTACATTTTTATTATTTGTTTACATTTAGAGACTTTGTTTACGTTTGCAATCTTTGGTTACATTTAGAGTCTTTGTTTATATTTCTAGTATTTGTTTACATTTAGTTTTGTTTACATTTGTAGTCGTTGTTTATATTTGTAGTATTTGTTTACTTTTAGTTTTGTTTACATTTGTAGTCTTTGTTTACATTTAGAGTGTTAGTTTACGTTTGTAGTTTTTGTTTACATTTGTAGTCTGTTTCCATTTAGAGTCTTTGTTTACATTTGTAGTCTTTGTTTACATTTGTAGGCTTTGTTTACATATGTAGGCTTTGTTTACATTTAGAGTGTTTACATTTAGTCCCTTTGTTTACATTTGTAGTCTTTGTTTACATTTTTAGCCTTTGTTTACATTTAGAGGCTTTGTTTTTATTTTTAGACTTTGTTTATATTTAGATTCTGTTTACATTTGTAGTCCTTGTTTATACCCAGAGTTTTTTATTACATTTAGAGTCTTTGTTTACATTTAGAGTTTTTGTTTACGTTTGCAGTCTTTGTTTACATTTGTAGTCTTTGTTTACATTTAGAGTGTTAGTTTACGTTTGTAGTTTTTGTTTACATTTGTAGTCTGTTTCTATTTAGAGTCTTTGTTTATATTTGTAGTCTTTGTTTACATTTGTAGTCTTTGTTTACATTTGTAATCTTTGTTTGCATTTAGAGAACTTCTTTATATTTAGAGTCTTTGTTTACGTTTGTAGTCTTTGTTTACATTTTTAGTCTTTGTTTTAATTTAGAGTCTGTTTACATTTTAAGTCTTTGTTTACATTTGTAGTCTTTATTTACATTTAAATTCTTTGTTTACATATGTAGACTTTGTATACATTTATAGTGTTTACATTTAGAGTCTTTGTTTACGTTTGCAGTCTTTGTTTACATTTGTAGTCTTTGTTTACATTTGTAGTCTGCTTACATTTAGATACTTTGTTTATATTTAGAGGCTTTGTTTACATTTGTTGTCTGTTTACACTTAGAGTCTGTTTACGTTTGTAGTTTTTGTTTACGTTTAGTGTCTTTGTTTACATTTGTAGTCTTTATTTACAGTTGTAGACTTTCTTAACATTTATAGTCTTTGTTTACATTTGTATTCTTTGTTTAAATTTAGAGACTTTGTTGACATTTAGAGTCCGTTTATATTTGTAGTCTTTGTTTACATTTAGAGAGATTGATTACATGTAGAGTTTTTGTTTACATTTGTAGTCCTTGTTTAAACTTGTAGTTTTTTTTTTTGACATTTAGTCTTTGTTTATATTTAGAGACTTTGTTTACATTTGTAGTCCTTTTTTACACCTAGAGTCCCATTTTGTGTCTTTGTTTACATTTTTATTCTTTGTTTACATTTAGAGTTTCATTTAGAGTCTTTGTTTACATATAGCGCGTTTGTTTACATTTAGAGCCTTTGTTTACATTTTTAGTCTTTGTTTACATTTTTAGCCTTTGTTTACATTTAGAGTCTTTGTTTTTGTTTTTAGGCTTTGTTTACATTTAGAGTCTGTTTACATTTGTAGTCCTTGTTTACACCTAGAGTCCTTGTTTACACCAAGAGATTTTGGTTACATTTAGAGTCTTTGTTTATATTTCTAGTATTTGTTTACATTTAGTTTTGTTTACATTTAGTTTTGCTTACATTTGTAGTCGTGGTTTATATTTGTAGTATTTGTTTACTTTTAGTTTTGTTTACATTTTTATTTTTTGTTTACATTTAGACTCCCATTTTGTATCTTTGTTTACATTTGTAGTCTTTGTTTACATTTTTATTCTTTGTTTACATTTAGAGTTTCATTTAGAGTCTTTGTTTACATATAGCGCGTTTGTTTACATATAGAGCCTTTGTTTACATTTTTAGTCTTTGTTTACATTTTTAGCCTTTGTTTACATTTAGAGTCTTTGTTTTTATTTTTAGGCTTTGTTTACATTTAGAGTCTGTTTACATTTGTAGTCCTTGTTTACACCTAGAGTCCTTGTTTATACCCAGAGTTTTTTATTACATTTAGAGTCTTTGTTTACATTTTTATTATTTGTTTACATTTGTAGTCCTTTTTTACACCTAGAGTCCTTGTTTACACCAAGAGTTTTTGGTTACATTTATAGTCTTTGTTTATATTTCTATTATTTGTTTACATTTAGTTTTGTTTACATTTGTAATCGTTGTTTATATTTGTAGTATTTGTTACTTTTAGTTTTGTTTACATTTTTATTTTTTGTTTACATTTAGACTCCCATTTTGTATCTTTGCTTACATTTGTAGTCTTTGTTTACATTTTTATTCTTTGTTTACATTTAGAGTTCCATTTAGTGTCTTTGTTTACATTTGTAGTATTTGTTTATATATAGCGCGTTTGTTTACATTTAGAGCCTTTGTTTACATTTTTAGTCTTTGTTTACATTTTTAGCCTTTGTTTACATTTAGAGTCTTTGGTTTTATTTTTAGGCTTTGTTTACATTTAGAGTCTGTTTACATTTGTAGTCCTTGTTTACACCTAGAGTCCTTGTTTATACCCAAATTTTTTATTACATTTAGAGTCTTTGTTTACAATTTTATTATTTGTTTACATTTTTATTATTTGTTTACATTTAGAGACTTTGTTTACGTTTGTAATCTTTGGTTACATTTAGAGTCTTTGTTTATATTTCTAGTATTTGTTTACATTTAGTTTTGTTTACATTTGTAGTCTTTGTTTACATTTGTAGTCTTTGTTTACATATGTAGGCTTTGTTTACATTTAGAGTGTTTACATTTAGTCCCTTTGTTTACATTTGTAGTCTTTGCTTACATTTTTAGCCTCTGTTTACATTTAGAGTCTTTGTTTTTATTTTTAGACTTTGTTTATATTTAGAGTCTGTTTACATTTGTAGTCCTTGTTTATACCCAGAGTTTTCTATTACATTTAGAGTCTTTGTTTACATTTAGAGTTTTTGTTTACGTTTGCAGTCTTTGTTTACATTTGTAGTCTTTGTTTACATTTAGAGTGTTAGTTTACGTTTGTAGATTTTGTTTACATTTGTAGTCTGTTTCTATTTAGAGTCTTTGTTTATATTTGTAGTCTTTGTTTACATTTGTAGTCTTTGTTTACATTTGTAATCTTTGTTTGCATTTAGAGACCTTCTTTATATTTAGAGTCTTTGTTTACGTTTGTAGTCTTTGTTTACATTTTTAGTCTTGGTTTTAATTTAGAGTCTGTTTACTTTTAAGGTCTTTGTTTACATTTGTAGTCTTTATTTACATTTAAATTCTTTGTTTACATATGTAGTCTTTGTATACATTTATAGTGTTTACATTTAGAGTCTTTGTTTACGTTTGCAGTCTTTGTTTACATTTGTAGTCTTTGTCTACATTTAGAGTGTTAGTTTACGTTTGTAGTTTTTGTTTACATTTGTAGTCTGTTTTATTTAGAGTCTTTGCTTATATTTGTAGTCTTTGTTTACATTTGTAGTCTTTGTTTACATTTGTAATCTTTCTTTGAATTTAGAGACCTTCTTTACATTTAGAGTCTTTGTTTACATTTGTAGCCTTTGTTTACATTTTTAGACTTTGTTTACATTTTTAGACTTTGTTTACATATAGAGTCTTTGTTTACATTTGTAGTCTTTGTTTACATTTAGGTCTATGTTTACATTTGCAGTCTTTGTTTACATTTAGAGTCTGTTTACATATCTAGTCTTTGTTTTCATTTATAGTCTGTTTACATTTGTAGACTTTGTTTACATTTAGAGAGTTTGTTTACAGTTTGAGTCACTTATCATTTGTGCTCTTTGTTTACATTTGTATTCTTTGTTTACATTTGTAGTCTGCTTACATTTAGATACTTTGTTTATATTTAGAGGCTTTGTTTACATTTGTTGTCTGTTTACACTTAGAGTCTGTTTACGTTTGTAGTTTTTGTTTACGTTTAGTGTCTTTGTTTACATTTGCAGTCTTTGTTTACAGTTGTAGACTTTCTTAACATTTATAGTCTTTGTTTACATTTGTATTCTTTGTTTAAATTTAGAGACTTTGTTGACATTTAGAGTCCGTTTTTATTTGTAGTCTTTGTTTACATTTAGAGAGATTGTTTACATGTAGAGTTTTTGTTTACATTTGTAGTCCTTGTTTACACTTGTAGTCTTTGTTTACATTTAGTCTTTGTTTATATTTAGAGACTTTGTTTACATTTGTAGTCCTTTTTTACACCTAGAGTCCCATTTTGTGTCTTTGTTTACATTTGTAGTCTTTGTTTACATTTTTATTCTTTGTTTACATTTAGAGTTTCATTTAGAGTGTTTGTTTACATATAGCGCGTTTGTTTACATTTAGAGCCTTTGTTTACATTTTTAGTCTTTGTTTTTGTTTTTAGGCTTTGTTTACATTTAGAGTCTGTTTACATTTTTAGTCTTTGTTTTTGTTTTTAGGCTTTGTTTACATTTAGAGTCTGTTTACATTTGTAGTCCTTGTTTACACCTAGAGTCCTTGTTTATACCCAGAGTTTTTTATTACATTTAGAGTCTTTGTTTACATTTTTATTATTTGTTTACATTTGTAATCCTTTTTTACACTTAGAGTCCTTGTTTACACCAAGAGTTTTTGGTTACATTTAGAGTCTTTGTTTATATTTCAATTATTTGTTTACATTTAGTTTTGTTTACATTTGTAATCGTTGTTTATATTTGTAGTATTTGTAACTTTTAGTTTTGTTTACATTTGTAGTCTTTGTTTACAATTTTATTCTTTGTTTACATTTAGAGTTCCATTTAGTGTCTTTGTTTACATTTGTAGTCTTTGTTTACATATAGCGCGTTTGTTTACATTTAGAGCCTTTGTTTACATTTTTAGTCTTTGTTTACATTTTTAGCCTTTGTTTACATTTAGAGTCTTTGGTTTTATTTTTAGGCTTTGTTTACATTTAGAGTCTGTTTACATTTGTAGTCCTTGTTTACACCTAGAGTCCTTGTTTATACCCAGAGTTTTTTATTACATTTAGAGTCTTTGTTTACATTTTTATTATTTGTTTACATTTAGAGATTGTTTACGTTTGAAATCTTTGGTTACATTTAGAGTCTTTGTTTATATTTCTAGTATTTGTTTACATTTAGTTTTGTTTACATTTGTAGTCGTTGTTTATATTTGTAGTATTTGTTTACTTTTAGTTTTGTTTACATTTGTAGTCTTTGTTTACATTAAGAGTGTTAGTTTACGTTTACATTTGTAGTCTGTTTCCATTTAGAGTCTTTGTTTACATTTGTAGTCTTTGTTTACATATGTAGGCTTTGTTTACATTTAGAGTGTTTACATTTAGTCCCTTTGTTTACATTTGTAGTCTATGTTTACATCTTTAGCCTTTGTTTACATTTAGAGTCTTTGTTTTTATTTTTAGACTTTGTTTATATTTAGAGTCTGTTTACATTTGTAGTCCTTGTTTATACCCAGAGTTTTTTATTACATTTAGAGTCTTTGTTTACATTTTTATTATTTGTTTACATTTAGAGTTTTTGTTTACGTTTGCAGTCTTTGTTTACATTTGTAGTCTTTGTTTACATTTAGAGTGTTAGTTAACGTTTGTAGTTTTTGTTTACATTTGTAGTCTGTTTCTATTTAGAGTCTTTGTTTATATTTGTAGTCTTTGTTTACATTTGTAGTCTTTGTTTACATTTGTAATCTTTGTTTGCATTTAGAGACCTTCTTTATATTTAGAGTCTTTGTTTACGTTTGTAGTCTTTGTTTACATTTTTAGTCTTTGTTTTAATTTAGAGTCTGTTTACATTTAAGGTCTTTGTTTACATTTGTAGTCTTTATTTACATTTAAATTCTTTGTTTACATATGTAGTCTTTGTATACATTTATAGTGTTTACATTTAGAGTCTTTGTTTACGTTTGCAGTCTTTGTTTACATTTGTAGTCTTTGTCTACATTTAGAGTGTTAGTTTACGTTTGTAGTTTTTGTTTACATTTGTAGTCTGTTTTATTTAGAGTCTTTGCTTATATTTGTAGTCTTTGTTTACATTTGTGCTCTTTGTTTACATTTGTATTCTTTGTTTACATTTGTAGTCTGCTTACATTTAGATACTTTGTTTATATTTAGAGGCTTTGTTTACATTTGTTGTCTGTTTACACTTAGAGTCTGTTTACGTTTGTAGTTTTTGTTTACGTTTAGTGTCTTTGTTTACATTTGCAGTCTTTGTTTACAGTTGTAGACTTTCTTAACATTTATAGTCTTTGTTTACATTTGTATTCTTTGTTTAAATTTAGAGACTTTTTTGACATTTAGAGTCCGTTTATATTTGTAGTCTTTGTTTACATTTAGAGAGATTGTTTACATGTAGAGTTTTTGTTTACATTTGTAGTCCTTGTTTACACTTGTAGTCTTTGTTTACATTTAGTCTTTGTTTATATTTAGAGACTTTGTTTACATTTGTAGTCCTTTTTTACACCTAGAGTCCCATTTTGTGTCTTTGTTTACATTTGTAGTCTTTGTTTACATTTTTATTCTTTGTTTACATTTAGAGTTTCATTTAGAGTCTTTGTTTACATATAGCGCGTTTGTTTACATTTAGAGCCTTTGTTTACATTTTTAGTCTATGTTTACATTTTTAGCCTTTGTTTACATTTAGAGTCTGTTTTTGTTTTTAGGCTTTGTTTACATTTAGAGTCTGTTTACATTTGTAGTCCTTGTTTACACCTAGAGTCCTTGTTTATACCCAAATTTTTTATTACATTTAGAGTCTTTGTTTACAATTTTATTATTTGTTTACATTTTTATTATTTGTTTACATTTAGAGACTTTGTTTACGTTTGTAATCTTTGGTTACATTTAGAGTCTTTGTTTATATTTCTAGTATTTGTTTACATTTAGTTTTGTTTACATTTGTAGTCTTTGTTTACATTTGTAGTCTTTGTTTACATATGTAGGCTTTGTTTACATTTAGAGTGTTTACATTTAGTCCCTTTGTTTACATTTGTAGTCTTTGCTTACATTTTTAGCCTCTGTTTACATTTAGAGTCTTTGTTTTTATTTTTAGACTTTGTTTATATTTAGAGTCTGTTTACATTTGTAGTCCTTGTTTATACCCAGAGTTTTCTATTACATTTAGAGTCTTTGTTTACATTTAGAGTTTTTGTTTACGTTTGCAGTCTTTGTTTACATTTGTAGTCTTTGTTTACATTTAGAGTGTTAGTTTACGTTTGTAGATTTTGTTTACATTTGTAGTCTGTTTCTATTTAGAGTCTTTGTTTATATTTGTAGTCTTTGTTTACATTTGTAGTCTTTGTTTACATTTGTAATCTTTGTTTGCATTTAGAGACCTTCTTTATATTTAGAGTCTTTGTTTACGTTTGTAGTCTTTGTTTACATTTTTAGTCTTGGTTTTAATTTAGAGTCTGTTTACTTTTAAGGTCTTTGTTTACATTTGTAGTCTTTATTTACATTTAAATTCTTTGTTTACATATGTAGTCTTTGTATACATTTATAGTGTTTACATTTATAGTCTTTGTTTACGTTTGCAGTCTTTGTTTACATTTGTAGTCTTTGTCTACATTTAGAGTGTTAGTTTACGTTTGTAGTTTTTGTTTACATTTGTAGTCTGTTTTATTTAGAGTCTTTGCTTATATTTGTAGTCTTTGTTTACATTTGTAGTCTTTGTTTACATTTGTAATCTTTCTTTGAATTTAGAGACCTTCTTTACATTTAGAGTCTTTGTTTACATTTGTAGCCTTTGTTTACATTTTTAGACTTTGTTTACATTTTTAGACTTTGTTTACATATAGAGTCTTTGTTTACATTTGTAGTCTTTGTTTACATTTAGGTCTATGTTTACATTTGCAGTCTTTGTTTACATTTAGAGTCTGTTTACATATCTAGTCTTTGTTTTCATTTATAGTCTGTTTACATTTGTAGACTTTGTTTACATTTAGAGAGTTTGTTTACAGTTTGAGTCACTTATCATTTGTGCTCTTTGTTTACATTTGTATTCTTTGTTTACATTTGTAGTCTGCTTACATTTAGATACTTTGTTTATATTTAGAGGCTTTGTTTACATTTGTTGTCTGTTTACACTTAGAGTCTGTTTACGTTTGTAGTTTTTGTTTACGTTTAGTGTCTTTGTTTACATTTGCAGTCTTTGTTTACAGTTGTAGACTTTCTTAACATTTATAGTCTTTGTTTACATTTGTATTCTTTGTTTAAATTTAGAGACTTTGTTGACATTTAGAGTCCGTTTTTATTTGTAGTCTTTGTTTACATTTAGAGAGATTGTTTACATGTAGAGTTTTTGTTTACATTTGTAGTCCTTGTTTACACTTGTAGTCTTTGTTTACATTTAGTCTTTGTTTATATTTAGAGACTTTGTTTACATTTGTAGTCCTTTTTTACACCTAGAGTCCCATTTTGTGTCTTTGTTTACATTTGTAGTCTTTGTTTACATTTTTATTCTTTGTTTACATTTAGAGTTTCATTTAGAGTGTTTGTTTACATATAGCGCGTTTGTTTACATTTAGAGCCTTTGTTTACATTTTTAGTCTTTGTTTTTGTTTTTAGGCTTTGTTTACATTTAGAGTCTGTTTACATTTTTAGTCTTTGTTTTTGTTTTTAGGCTTTGTTTACATTTAGAGTCTGTTTACATTTGTAGTCCTTGTTTACACCTAGAGTCCTTGTTTATACCCAGAGTTTTTTATTACATTTAGAGTCTTTGTTTACATTTTTATTATTTGTTTACATTTGTAATCCTTTTTTACACTTAGAGTCCTTGTTTACACCAAGAGTTTTTGGTTACATTTAGAGTCTTTGTTTATATTTCAATTATTTGTTTACATTTAGTTTTGTTTACATTTGTAATCGTTGTTTATATTTGTAGTATTTGTAACTTTTAGTTTTGTTTACATTTGTAGTCTTTGTTTACAATTTTATTCTTTGTTTACATTTAGAGTTCCATTTAGTGTCTTTGTTTACATTTGTAGTCTTTGTTTACATATAGCGCGTTTGTTTACATTTAGAGCCTTTGTTTACATTTTTAGTCTTTGTTTACATTTTTAGCCTTTGTTTACATTTAGAGTCTTTGGTTTTATTTTTAGGCTTTGTTTACATTTAGAGTCTGTTTACATTTGTAGTCCTTGTTTACACCTAGAGTCCTTGTTTATACCCAGAGTTTTTTATTACATTTAGAGTCTTTGTTTACATTTTTATTATTTGTTTACATTTAGAGATTGTTTACGTTTGAAATCTTTGGTTACATTTAGAGTCTTTGTTTATATTTCTAGTATTTGTTTACATTTAGTTTTGTTTACATTTGTAGTCGTTGTTTATATTTGTAGTATTTGTTTACTTTTAGTTTTGTTTACATTTGTAGTCTTTGTTTACATTAAGAGTGTTAGTTTACGTTTACATTTGTAGTCTGTTTCCATTTAGAGTCTTTGTTTACATTTGTAGTCTTTGTTTACATATGTAGGCTTTGTTTACATTTAGAGTGTTTACATTTAGTCCCTTTGTTTACATTTGTAGTCTATGTTTACATCTTTAGCCTTTGTTTACATTTAGAGTCTTTGTTTTTATTTTTAGACTTTGTTTATATTTAGAGTCTGTTTACATTTGTAGTCCTTTGTTTATACCCAGAGTTTTTTATTACATTTAGAGTCTTTGTTTACATTTTTATTATTTGTTTACATTTAGAGTTTTTGTTTACGTTTGCAGTCTTTGTTTACATTTGTAGTCTTTGTTTACATTTAGAGTGTTAGTTAACGTTTGTAGTTTTTGTTTACATTTGTAGTCTGTTTCTATTTAGAGTCTTTGTTTATATTTGTAGTCTTTGTTTACATTTGTAGTCTTTGTTTACATTTGTAATCTTTGTTTGCATTTAGAGACCTTCTTTATATTTAGAGTCTTTGTTTACGTTTGTAGTCTTTGTTTACATTTTTAGTCTTTGTTTTAATTTAGAGTCTGTTTACATTTAAGGTCTTTGTTTACATTTGTAGTCTTTATTTACATTTAAATTCTTTGTTTACATATGTAGTCTTTGTATACATTTATAGTGTTTACATTTAGAGTCTTTGTTTACGTTTGCAGTCTTTGTTTACATTTGTAGTCTTTGTCTACATTTAGAGTGTTAGTTTACGTTTGTAGTTTTTGTTTACATTTGTAGTCTGTTTTATTTAGAGTCTTTGCTTATATTTGTAGTCTTTGTTTACATTTGTGCTCTTTGTTTACATTTGTATTCTTTGTTTACATTTGTAGTCTGCTTACATTTAGATACTTTGTTTATATTTAGAGGCTTTGTTTACATTTGTTGTCTGTTTACACTTAGAGTCTGTTTACGTTTGTAGTTTTTGTTTACGTTTAGTGTCTTTGTTTACATTTGCAGTCTTTGTTTACAGTTGTAGATTTTCTTAACATTTATAGTCTTTGTTTACATTTGTATTCTTTGTTTAAATTTAGAGACTTTTTTGACATTTAGAGTCCGTTTATATTTGTAGTCTTTGTTTACATTTAGAGAGATTGTTTACATGTAGAGTTTTTGTTTACATTTGTAGTCCTTGTTTACACTTGTAGTCTTTGTTTACATTTAGTCTTTGTTTATATTTAGAGACTTTGTTTACATTTGTAGTCCTTTTTTACACCTAGAGTCCCATTTTGTGTCTTTGTTTACATTTGTAGTCTTTGTTTACATTTTTATTCTTTGTTTACATTTAGAGTTTCATTTAGAGTCTTTGTTTACATATAGCGCGTTTGTTTACATTTAGAGCCTTTGTTTACATTTTTAGTCTATGTTTACATTTTTAGCCTTTGTTTACATTTAGAGTCTGTTTTTGTTTTTAGGCTTTGTTTACATTTAGAGTCTGTTTACATTTGTAGTCCTTGTTTACACCTAGAGTCCTTGTTTATACCCAGAGTTTTTTATTACATTTAGAGTCTTTGTTTACATTTTTATTATTTGTTTACATTTGTAGTCCTTTTTTACACTTAGAGTCCTTGTTTACACCAAGAGTTTTTGGTTACATTTAGAGTCTTTGTTTATATTTCTATTATTTTTTTACATTTAGTTTTGTTTACATTTGTAATCGTTGTCTATATTTGTAGTATTTGTAACTTTTAGTTTTGTTTACATTTGTAGTCTTCGTTTACAATTTTATTCTTTGTTTACATTTAGAGTTCCATTTAGTGTCTTTGTTTACATTTGTAGTCTTTGTTTACATATAGCGCGTTTGTTTACATTTAGAGCCTTTGTTTACATTTTTAGTCTTTGTTTACATTTTTAGCCTTTGTTTACATTTAGAGTCTTTGGTTTTATTTTTAGGCTTTGTTTACATTTAGAGTATGTTTACATTTGTAGTCCTTGTTTACACCTAGAGTCCTTGTTTATACCCAGAGTTTTTTATTACATTTAGAGTCTTTGTTTACATTTTTATTATTTGTTTACATTTTTATTATTTGTTTACATTTAGAGACATTGTTTACGTTTGCAATCTTTGCTTACATTTAGAGTCATTGTTTATATTTCTAGTATTTGTTTACATTTAGTTTTGTTTACATTTGTAGTCGTTGTTTATATTTGTAGTATTTGTTTACTTTTAGTTTTGTTTACATTTGTAGTCTTTGTTTACATTTAGAGTGTTAGTTAACGTTTGTAGTTTTTGTTTACATTTGTAGTCTGTTTCCATTTAGAGTCTTTGTTTACATTTGTATCCTTTGTTTACATTTGTAGTCTTTGTTTACATATGTAGGCTTTGTTTACATTTAGAGTGTTTACATTTAGTCCCTTTGTTTACATTTGTAGTCTTTGTTTACATTTTTATTCTTTGTTTACATTTAGAGTTTCATTTAGAGTCTTTGTTTACATATAGCGCGTTTGTTTACATTTAGAGCCTTTGTTTACATTTTTAGTCTTTGTTTACATTTTTAGCCTTTGTTTACATTTAGAGTCTTTGTTTTTGTTTTTAGGCTTTGTTTTCATTTAGAGTCTGTTTACATTTGTAGTCCTTGTTTACACCTAGAGTCCTTGTTTATACCCAGAGTTTTTTATTACATTTAGAGTCTTTGTTTACATTTTTATTATTTGTTTACATTTGTAGTCCTTTTTTACACTTAGAGTCCTTGTTTACACGAAGAGTTTTTGGTTACATTTAGAGTCTTTGTTTATATTTCTATTATTTGTTTACATTTAGTTTTGTTTACATTTGTAATCGTTGTCTATATTTGTAACTTTTAGTTTTGTTTACATTTGTAGTCTTTGTTTACAATTATATTCTTTGTTTACATTTAGAGTTCCATTTAGTGTCTTTGTTTACATTTGTAGTCTTTGTTTACATTTGTAGTCTTTGTTTACATTTGTAATCTTTCTTTACATTTAGAGACCTTCTTTACATTTAGAGTCTTTGTTTACAGTTGTAGCCTTTGTTTACATTTTTAGACTTTGTTTACATATAGAGTCTGTTTACATTTGTAGTCTTTGTTTACATTTAGGCCTATGTTTACATTTGCAGTCTTTGTTTACATTTAGAGTCTGTTTACATATGTAATCTTTGTTTACATTTTTAGTCTGTTTGCATTTAGAGTCTGTTTTCATTTATAGTCTGTTTACATTTGTAGACTTTGTTTATATTTCGTGAGTTTGTTTACAGTTTGAGTCACTTAGCATTTGTGCTCTTTGTTTACATTTGTATTCTTTGTTTACATTTGTAGTCTGCTTACATTTAGATACTTTGTTTATATTTAGAGGCTTTGTTTACATTTGTTGTCTGTTTACACTTAGAGTCTGTTTACGTTTGTAGTTTTTGTTTACGTTTAGTGTCTTTGTTTACATTTGTACTCTTTGTTTACAGTTGTAGACTTTCTTAACATTTATAGTCTTTGTTTACATTTGTATTCTTTGTTTAAATTTAGAGACTTTGTTGACATTTAGAGTCCGTTTATATTTGTAGTCTTTGTTTACATTTAGAGAGATTGTTTACATGCAGAGTTTTTGTTTACATTTGTAGTCCTTGTTTACACTTGTAGTCTTTGTTTACATTTAGACTTTGTTTATATTTAGAGACTTTGTTTACATTTGTAGTCCTTTTTTACACCTAGAGTCCTTGTTTACACCAAGAGTTTTTGGTTACATTTAGAGTCTTTGTTTATATTTCTATTATTTGTTTACATTTAGTTTTGTTTACATTTGTAATCGTTGTTTATATTTGTAGTATTTGTTACTTTTAGTTTTGTTTACATTTGTAGTCTTTGTTTACATTTTTATTCTTTGTTTACATTTAGAGTTCCATTTAGTGTCTTTGTTTACATTTGTAGTCTTTGTTTACATATAGCGCGTTTGTTTACATTTAGAGCCTTTGTTTACATTTTTAGTCTTTGTTTACATTTTTAGCCTTTGTTTACATTTAGAGTCTTTGGTTTTATTTTTAGGCTTTGTTTACATTTAGAGTCTGTTTACATTTGTAGTCCTTGTTTACACCTAGAGTCCTTGTTTATACCCAGAGTTTTTTATTACATTTAGAGTCTTTGTTTACAATTTTATTATTTGTTTACATTTTTATTATTTGTTTACATTTAGAGACTTTGTTTACGTTTGCAATCTTTGGTTACATTTAGAGTCTTTGTTTATATTTCTAGTATTTGTTTACATTTAGTTTTGTTTACATTTGTAGTCGTTGTTTATATTTGTAGTATTTGTTTACTTTTAGTTTTGTTTACATTTGTAGTCTTTGTTTACATTTAGAGTGTTAGTTTACATTTGTAGTCTTTGTTTACATTTGTAGGCTTTGTTTACATATGTAGGCTTTGTTTACATTTAGAGTGTTTACATTTAGTCCCTTTGTTTACATTTGTAGTCTTTGTTTACATTTTTAGCCTTTGTTTACATTTAGATTCTTTGTTTTTATTTTTAGACTTTGTTTATATTTAGATTCTGTTTACATTTGTAGTCCTTGTTTATACCCAGAGTTTTTTATTACATTTAGAGTCTTTGTTTACATTTAGAGTTTTTGTTTACGTTTGCAGTCTTTGTTTACATTTGTCGTCTTTGTTTACATTTAGAGTGTTAGTTTACGTTTGTAGTTTTTGTTTACATTTGTAGTCTGTTTCTATTTAGAGTCTTTGTTTATATTTGTAGTCTTTGTTTACATTTGTAGTCTTTGTCTACATTTGTAATCTTTGTTTGCATTTAGAGAACTTCTTTATATTTAGAGTCTTTGTTTACGTTTGTAGTCTTTGTTTACATTTTTAGTCTTTGTTTTAATTTAGAGTCTGTTTACATTTTAAGTCTTTGTTTACATTTGTAGTCTTTATTTACATTTAAATTCTTTGTTTACATATGTAGACTTTGTATACATTTATAGTGTTTACATTTAGAGTCTTTGTTTACGTTTGCAGTCTTTGTTTACATTTGTAGTCTTTGTTTACATTTGTAGTCTGCTTACATTTAGATACTTTGTTTATATTTAGAGGCTTTGTTTACATTTGTTGTCTGTTTACATTTAGAGTCTGTTTACATTTGTAGTCCTTGTTTGCACCTAGAGTCCTTGTTTATACCCAGAGTTTTTTATTACATTTAGAGTCTTTGTTTACATTTTTATTATTTGTTTACATTTGTTGCTTTTTTTACACTTAGAGTCCTTGTTGACACCAAGAGTTTTTGGTTACATTTAGATTCTTTGTTTATATTTCTATTATTTGTTTACATTTAGTTTTGTTTACATTTGTAATCGTTGTTTATATTTGTAGTATTTGTAGCTTTTAGTTTTGTTTACATTTGTAGTCTTTGTTTACAATTTTATTCTTTGTTTACATTTAGAGTTCCATTTAGTGTCTTTGTTTACATTTGTAGTCTTTGTTTACATATAGCGCGTTTGTTTACATTTAGAGCCTTTGTTTACATTTTTAGTCTTTGTTTACATTTTTAGCCTTTGTTTACATTTAGAGTCTTTGGTTTTATTTTTAGGCTTTGTTTACATTTAGAGTATGTTTACATTTGTAGTCCTTGTTTACACCTAGAGTCCTTGTTTATACCCAGAGTTTTTTATTACATTTAGAGTCTTTGTTTACATTTTTATTATTTGTTTACATTTTTATTATTTGTTTACATTTAGAGACTTTGTTTACGTTTGCAATCTTTGCTTACATTTAGAGTCTTTGTTTATATTTCTAGTATTTGTTTACATTTAGTTTTGTTTACATTTGTAGTCGTTGTTTATATTTGTAGTATTTGTTTACTTTTAGTTTTGTTTACATTTGTAGTCTTTGTTTACATTTAGAGTGTTAGTTTACGTTTGTAGTTTTTGTTTACATTTGTAGTCTGTTTCCATTTAGAGTCTTTGTTTACATTTGTATCCTTTGTTTACATTTGTAGTCTTTGTTTACATATGTAGGCTTTGTTTACATTTAGAGTGTTTACATTTAGTCCCTTTGTTTACATTTGTAGTCTTTGTTTACATTTTTATTCTTTGTTTACATTTAGAGTTTCATTTAGAGTCTTTGTTTACATATAGCGCGTTTGTTTACATTTAGAGCCTTTGTTTACATTTTTAGTCTTTGTTTACATTTTTAGCCTTTGTTTACATTTAGAGTCTTTGTTTTTGTTTTTAGGCTTTGTTTTCATTTAGAGTCTGTTTACATTTGTAGTCCTTGTTTACATCTAGAGTCCTTGTTTATACCCAGAGTTTTTTATTACATTTAGAGTCTTTGTTTACATTTTTATTATTTGTTTACATTTGTAGTCCTTTTTTACACTTAGAGTCCTTGTTTACACGAAGAGTTTTTGGTTACATTTAGAGTCTTTGTTTATATTTCTATTATTTGTTTACATTTAGTTTTGTTTACATTTGTAATCGTTGTCTATAATTGTAACTTTTAGTTTTGTTTACATTTGTAGTCTTTGTTTACAATTTTATTCTTTGTTTACATTTAGAGTTCCATTTAGTGTCTTTGTTTACATTTGTAGTCTTTGTTTACATTTGTAGTCTTTGTTTACATTTGTAATCTTTCTTTACATTTAGAGACCTTCTTTACATTTAGAGTCTTTGTTTACAGTTGTAGCCTTTGTTTACATTTTTAGACTTTGTTTACATATAGAGTCTGTTTACATTTGTAGTCTTTGTTTACATTTAGGCCTATGTTTACATTTGAAGTCTTTGTTTACATTTAGAGTCTGTTTACATATGTAGTCTTTGTTTACATTTTTAGTCTGTTTGCATTTAGAGTCTGTTTTCATTTATTATCTGTTTACATTTGTAGACTTTGTTTATATTTCGTGAGTTTGTTTACAGTTTGAGTCACTTAGCATTTGTGCTCTTTGTTTACATTTGTATTCTTTGTTTACATTTGTAGTCTGCTTACATTTAGATACTTTGTTTATATTTAGAGGCTTTGTTTACATTTGTTGTCTGTTTACACTTAGAGTCTGTTTACGTTTGTAGTTTTTGTTTACGTTTAGTGTCTTTGTTTACATTTGTACTCTTTGTTTACAGTTGTAGACTTTCTTAACATTCATACTCTTTGTTTACATTTGTATTCTTTGTTTAAATTTAGAGACTTTGTTGACATTTAGAGTCCGTTTATATTTGTAGTCTTTGTTTACATTTAGAGAGATTGTTTACATGCAGAGTTTTTGTTTACATTTGTAGTCCTTGTTTACACTTGTAGTCTTTGTTTACATTTAGACTTTGTTTATATTTAGAGACTTTGTTTACATTTGTAGTCCTTTTTTACACCTAGAGTCCTTGTTTACACCAAGAGTTTTTGGTTACATTTAGAGTCTTTGTTTATATTTCTATTATTTGTTTACATTTAGTTTTGTTTACATTTGTAATCGTTGTTTATATTTGTAGTATTTGTTACTTTTAGTTTTGTTTACATTTGTAGTCTTCGTTTACATTTTTATTCTTTGTTTACATTTAGAGTTCCATTTAGTGTCTTTGTTTACATTTGTAGTCTTTGTTTACATATAGCGCGTTTGTTTACATTTAGAGCCTTTGTTTACATTTTTAGTCTTTGTTTACATTTTTAGCCTTTGTTTACATTTAGAGTCTTTGGTTTTATTTTTAGGCTTTGTTTACATTTAGAGTCTGTTTACATTTGTAGTCCTTGTTTACACCTAGAGTCCTTGTTTATACCCAGAGTTTTTTATTACATTTAGAGTCTTTGTTTACAATTTTATTATTTGTTTACATTTTTATTATTTGTTTACATTTAGAGACTTTGTTTACGTTTGCAATCTTTGGTTACATTTAGAGTCTTTGTTTATATTTCTAGTTTTTTTTACATTTAGTTTTGTTTACATTTGTAGTCGTTGTTTATATTTGTAGTATTTGTTTACTTTTAGTTTTGTTTACATTTGTAGTCTTTGTTTACATTTAGAGTGTTAGTTTACGTTTGTAGTTTTTGTTTACATTTGTAGTCTGTTTCCATTTAGAGTCTTTGTTTACATTTGTATCCTTTGTTTACATTTGTAGTCTTTGTTTACATATGTAGGCTTTGTTTACATTTAGAGTGTTTACATTTAGTCCCTTTGTTTACATTTGTAGTCTTTGTTTACATTTTTATTCTTTGTTTACATTTAGAGTTTCATTTAGAGTCTTTGTTTACATATAGCGCGTTTGTTTACATTTAGAGCCTTTGTTTACATTTTTAGTCTTTGTTTACATTTTTAGCCTTTGTTTACATTTAGAGTCTTTGTTTTTGTTTTTAGGCTTTGTTTTCATTTAGAGTCTGTTTACATTTGTAGTCCTTGTTTACACCTAGAGTCCTTGTTTATACCCAGAGTTTTTTATTACATTTAGAGTCTTTGTTTACATTTTTATTATTTGTTTACATTTGTAGTCCTTTTTTACACTTAGAGTCCTTGTTTACACGAAGAGTTTTTGGTTACATTTAGAGTCTTTGTTTATATTTCTATTATTTGTTTACATTTAGTTTTGTTTACATTTGTAATCGTTGTCTATATTTGTAACTTTTAGTTTTGTTTACATTTGTAGTCTTTGTTTACAATTTTATTCTTTGTTTACATTTAGAGTTCCATTTAGTGTCTTTGTTTACATTTGTAGTCTTTGTTTACATTTGTAGTCTTTGTTTACATTTGTAATCTTTCTTTACATTTAGAGACCTTCTTTACATTTAGAGTCTTTGTTTACAGTTGTAGCCTTTGTTTACATTTTTAGACTTTGTTTACATATAGAGTCTGTTTACATTTGTAGTCTTTGTTTACATTTAGGCCTATGTTTACATTTGCAGTCTTTGTTTACATTTAGAGTCTGTTTACATATGTAGTCTTTGTTTACATTTTTAGTCTGTTTGCATTTAGAGTCTGTTTTCATTTATAGTCTGTTTACATTTGTAGACTTTGTTTATATTTCGTGAGTTTGTTTACAGTTTGAGTCACTTAGCATTTGTGCTCTTTGTTTACATTTGTATTCTTTGTTTACATTTGTAGTCTGCTTACATTTAGATACTTTGTTTATATTTAGAGGCTTTGTTTACATTTGTTGTCTGTTTACACTTAGAGTCTGTTTACGTTTGTAGTTTTTGTTTACGTTTAGTGTCTTTGTTTACATTTGTACTCTTTGTTTACAGTTGTAGACTTTCTTAACATTTATAGTCTTTGTTTACATTTGTATTCTTTGTTTAAATTTAGAGACTTTGTTGACATTTAGAGTCCGTTTATATTTGTAGTCTTTGTTTACATTTAGAGAGATTGTTTACATGCAGAGTTTTTGTTTACATTTGTAGTCCTTGTTTACACTTGTAGTCTTTGTTTACATTTAGACTTTGTTTATATTTAGAGACTTTGTTTACATTTGTAGTCCTTTTTTACACCTAGAGTCCTTGTTTACACCAAGAGTTTTTGGTTACATTTAGAGTCTTTGTTTATATTTCTATTATTTGTTTACATTTAGTTTTGTTTACATTTGTAATCGTTGTTTATATTTGTAGTATTTGTTACTTTTAGTTTTGTTTACATTTGTAGTCTTTGTTTACATTTTTATTCTTTGTTTACATTTAGAGTTCCATTTAGTGTCTTTGTTTACATTTGTAGTCTTTGTTTACATATAGCGCGTTTGTTTACATTTAGAGCCTTTGTTTACATTTTTAGTCTTTGTTTACATTTTTAGCCTTTGTTTACATTTAGAGTCTTTGGTTTTATTTTTAGGCTTTGTTTACATTTAGAGTCTGTTTACATTTGTAGTCCTTGTTTACACCTAGAGTCCTTGTTTATACCCAGAGTTTTTTATTACATTTAGAGTCTTTGTTTACAATTTTATTATTTGTTTACATTTTTATTATTTGTTTACATTTAGAGACTTTGTTTACGTTTGCAATCTTTGGTTACATTTAGAGTCTTTGTTTATATTTCTAGTATTTGTTTACATTTAGTTTTGTTTACATTTGTAGTCGTTGTTTATATTTGTAGTATTTGTTTACTTTTAGTTTTGTTTACATTTGTAGTCTTTGTTTACATTTAGAGTGTTAGTTTACGTTTGTAGTTTTTGTTTACATTTGTAGTCTGTTTCCATTTAGAGTCTTTATTTACATTTGTAGTCTTTGTTTACATTTGTAGGCTTTGTTTACATATGTAGGCTTTGTTTACATTTAGAGTGTTTACATTTAGTCCCTTTGTTTACATTTGTAGTCTTTGTTTACATTTTTAGCCTTTGTTTACATTTAGAGGCTTTGTTTTTATTTTTAGACTTTGTTTATATTTAGATTCTGTTTACATTTGTAGTCCTTGTTTATACCCAGAGTTTTTTATTACATTTAGAGTCTTTGTTTACATTTAGAGTTTTTGTTTACGTTTGCAGTCTTTGTTTACATTTGTAGTCTTTGTTTACATTTAGAGTGTTAGTTTACGTTTGTAGTTTTTGTTTACATTTGTAGTCTGTTTCTATTTAGAGTCTTTGTTTATATTTGTAGTCTTTGTTTACATTTGTAGTCTTTGTTTACATTTGTAATCTTTGTTTGCATTTAGAGAACTTCTTTATATTTAGAGTCTTTGTTTACGTTTGTAGTCTTTGTTTACATTTTTAGTCATTGTTTTAATTTAGAGTCTGTTTACATTTTAAGTCTTTGTTTACATTTGTAGTCTTTATTTACATTTAAATTCTTTGTTTACATATGTAGACTTTGTATACATTTATAGTGTTTACATTTAGAGTCTTTGTTTACGTTTGCAGTCTTTGTTTACATTTGTAGTCTTTGTTTACATTTGTAGTCTGCTTACATTTAGATACTTTGTTTATATTTAGAGGCTTTGTTTACATTTGTTGTCTGTTTACACTTAGAGTCTGTTTACGTTTGTAGTTTTTGTTTACGTTTAGTGTCTTTGTTTACATTTGTACTCTTTGTTTACAGTTGTAGACTTTCTTAACATTCATACTCTTTGTTTACATTTGTATTCTTTGTTTAAATTTAGAGACTTTGTTGACATTTAGAGTCCGTTTATATTTGTAGTCTTTGTTTACATTTAGAGAGATTGTTTACATGCAGAGTTTTTGTTTACATTTGTAGTCCTTGTTTACACTTGTAGTCTTTGTTTACATTTAGACTTTGTTTATATTTAGAGACTTTGTTTACATTTGTAGTCCTTTTTTACACCTAGAGTCCTTGTTTACACCAAGAGTTTTTGGTTACATTTAGAGTCTTTGTTTATATTTCTATTATTTGTTTACATTTAGTTTTGTTTACATTTGTAATCGTTGTTTATATTTGTAGTATTTGTTACTTTTAGTTTTGTTTACATTTGTAGTCTTCGTTTACATTTTTATTCTTTGTTTACATTTAGAGTTCCATTTAGTGTCTTTGTTTACATTTGTAGTCTTTGTTTACATATAGCGCGTTTGTTTACATTTAGAGCCTTTGTTTACATTTTTAGTCTTTGTTTACATTTTTAGCCTTTGTTTACATTTAGAGTCTTTGGTTTTATTTTTAGGCTTTGTTTACATTTAGAGTCTGTTTACATTTGTAGTCCTTGTTTACACCTAGAGTCCTTGTTTATACCCAGAGTTTTTTATTACATTTAGAGTCTTTGTTTACAATTTTATTATTTGTTTACATTTTTATTATTTGTTTACATTTAGAGACTTTGTTTACGTTTGCAATCTTTGGTTACATTTAGAGTCTTTGTTTATATTTCTAGTTTTTTTTACATTTAGTTTTGTTTACATTTGTAGTCGTTGTTTATATTTGTAGTATTTGTTTACTTTTAGTTTTGTTTACATTTGTAGTCTTTGTTTACATTTAGAGTGTTAGTTTACGTTTGTAGTTTTTGTTTACATTTGTAGTCTGTTTCCATTTAGAGTCTTTGTTTACATTTGTATCCTTTGTTTACATTTGTAGTCTTTGTTTACATATGTAGGCTTTGTTTACATTTAGAGTGTTTACATTTAGTCCCTTTGTTTACATTTGTAGTCTTTGTTTACATTTTTATTCTTTGTTTACATTTAGAGTTTCATTTAGAGTCTTTGTTTACATATAGCGCGTTTGTTTACATTTAGAGCCTTTGTTTACATTTTTAGTCTTTGTTTACATTTTTAGCCTTTGTTTACATTTAGAGTCTTTGTTTTTGTTTTTAGGCTTTGTTTTCATTTAGAGTCTGTTTACATTTGTAGTCCTTGTTTACACCTAGAGTCCTTGTTTATACCCAGAGTTTTTTATTACATTTAGAGTCTTTGTTTACATTTTTATTATTTGTTTACATTTGTAGTCCTTTTTTACACTTAGAGTCCTTGTTTACACGAAGAGTTTTTGGTTACATTTAGAGTCTTTGTTTATATTTCTATTATTTGTTTACATTTAGTTTTGTTTACATTTGTAATCGTTGTCTATATTTGTAACTTTTAGTTTTGTTTACATTTGTAGTCTTTGTTTACAATTTTATTCTTTGTTTACATTTAGAGTTCCATTTAGTGTCTTTGTTTACATTTGTAGTCTTTGTTTACATTTGTAGTCTTTGTTTACATTTGTAATCTTTCTTTACATTTAGAGACCTTCTTTACATTTAGAGTCTTTGTTTACAGTTGTAGCCTTTGTTTACATTTTTAGACTTTGTTTACATATAGAGTCTGTTTACATTTGTAGTCTTTGTTTACATTTAGGCCTATGTTTACATTTGCAGTCTTTGTTTACATTTAGAGTCTGTTTACATATGTAGTCTTTGTTTACATTTTTAGTCTGTTTGCATTTAGAGTCTGTTTTCATTTATAGTCTGTTTACATTTGTAGACTTTGTTTATATTTCGTGAGTTTGTTTACAGTTTGAGTCACTTAGCATTTGTGCTCTTTGTTTACATTTGTATTCTTTGTTTACATTTGTAGTCTGCTTACATTTAGATACTTTGTTTATATTTAGAGGCTTTGTTTACATTTGTTGTCTGTTTACACTTAGAGTCTGTTTACGTTTGTAGTTTTTGTTTACGTTTAGTGTCTTTGTTTACATTTGTACTCTTTGTTTACAGTTGTAGACTTTCTTAACATTTATAGTCTTTGTTTACATTTGTATTCTTTGTTTAAATTTAGAGACTTTGTTGACATTTAGAGTCCGTTTATATTTGTAGTCTTTGTTTACATTTAGAGAGATTGTTTACATGCAGAGTTTTTGTTTACATTTGTAGTCCTTGTTTACACTTGTAGTCTTTGTTTACATTTAGACTTTGTTTATATTTAGAGACTTTGTTTACATTTGTAGTCTTTGTTTACATTTGTAATCTTTCTTTACATTTAGAGACCTTCTTTACATTTAGAGTCTTTGTTTACAGTTGTAGCCTTTGTTTACATTTTTAGACTTTGTTTACATATAGAGTCTGTTTACATTTGTAGTCTTTGTTTACATTTAGGCCTATGTTTACATTTGAAGTCTTTGTTTACATTTAGAGTCTGTTTACATATGTAGTCTTTGTTTACATTTTTAGTCTGTTTGCATTTAGAGTCTGTTTTCATTTATTATCTGTTTACATTTGTAGACTTTGTTTATATTTCGTGAGTTTGTTTACAGTTTGAGTCACTTAGCATTTGTGCTCTTTGTTTACATTTGTATTCTTTGTTTACATTTGTAGTCTGCTTACATTTAGATACTTTGTTTATATTTAGAGGCTTTGTTTACATTTGTTGTCTGTTTACACTTAGAGTCTGTTTACGTTTGTAGTTTTTGTTTACGTTTAGTGTCTTTGTTTACATTTGTACTCTTTGTTTACAGTTGTAGACTTTCTTAACATTCATACTCTTTGTTTACATTTGTATTCTTTGTTTAAATTTAGAGACTTTGTTGACATTTAGAGTCCGTTTATATTTGTAGTCTTTGTTTACATTTAGAGAGATTGTTTACATGCAGAGTTTTTGTTTACATTTGTAGTCCTTGTTTACACTTGTAGTCTTTGTTTACATTTAGACTTTGTTTATATTTAGAGACTTTGTTTACATTTGTAGTCCTTTTTTACACCTAGAGTCCTTGTTTACACCAAGAGTTTTTGGTTACATTTAGAGTCTTTGTTTATATTTCTATTATTTGTTTACATTTAGTTTTGTTTACATTTGTAATCGTTGTTTATATTTGTAGTATTTGTTACTTTTAGTTTTGTTTACATTTGTAGTCTTCGTTTACATTTTTATTCTTTGTTTACATTTAGAGTTCCATTTAGTGTCTTTGTTTACATTTGTAGTCTTTGTTTACATATAGCGCGTTTGTTTACATTTAGAGCCTTTGTTTACATTTTTAGTCTTTGTTTACATTTTTAGCCTTTGTTTACATTTAGAGTCTTTGGTTTTATTTTTAGGCTTTGTTTACATTTAGAGTCTGTTTACATTTGTAGTCCTTGTTTACACCTAGAGTCCTTGTTTATACCCAGAGTTTTTTATTACATTTAGAGTCTTTGTTTACAATTTTATTATTTGTTTACATTTTTATTATTTGTTTACATTTAGAGACTTTGTTTACGTTTGCAATCTTTGGTTACATTTAGAGTCTTTGTTTATATTTCTAGTTTTTTTTACATTTAGTTTTGTTTACATTTGTAGTCGTTGTTTATATTTGTAGTATTTGTTTACTTTTAGTTTTGTTTACATTTGTAGTCTTTGTTTACATTTAGAGTGTTAGTTTACGTTTGTAGTTTTTGTTTACATTTGTAGTCTGTTTCCATTTAGAGTCTTTGTTTACATTTGTATCCTTTGTTTACATTTGTAGTCTTTGTTTACATATGTAGGCTTTGTTTACATTTAGAGTGTTTACATTTAGTCCCTTTGTTTACATTTGTAGTCTTTGTTTACATTTTTATTCTTTGTTTACATTTAGAGTTTCATTTAGAGTCTTTGTTTACATATAGCGCGTTTGTTTACATTTAGAGCCTTTGTTTACATTTTTAGTCTTTGTTTACATTTTTAGCCTTTGTTTACATTTAGAGTCTTTGTTTTTGTTTTTAGGCTTTGTTTTCATTTAGAGTCTGTTTACATTTGTAGTCCTTGTTTACACCTAGAGTCCTTGTTTATACCCAGAGTTTTTTATTACATTTAGAGTCTTTGTTTACATTTTTATTATTTGTTTACATTTGTAGTCCTTTTTTACACTTAGAGTCCTTGTTTACACGAAGAGTTTTTGGTTACATTTAGAGTCTTTGTTTATATTTCTATTATTTGTTTACATTTAGTTTTGTTTACATTTGTAATCGTTGTCTATATTTGTAACTTTTAGTTTTGTTTACATTTGTAGTCTTTGTTTACAATTTTATTCTTTGTTTACATTTAGAGTTCCATTTAGTGTCTTTGTTTACATTTGTAGTCTTTGTTTACATTTGTAGTCTTTGTTTACATTTGTAATCTTTCTTTACATTTAGAGACCTTCTTTACATTTAGAGTCTTTGTTTACAGTTGTAGCCTTTGTTTACATTTTTAGACTTTGTTTACATATAGAGTCTGTTTACATTTGTAGTCTTTGTTTACATTTAGGCCTATGTTTACATTTGCAGTCTTTGTTTACATTTAGAGTCTGTTTACATATGTAGTCTTTGTTTACATTTTTAGTCTGTTTGCATTTAGAGTCTGTTTTCATTTATAGTCTGTTTACATTTGTAGACTTTGTTTATATTTCGTGAGTTTGTTTACAGTTTGAGTCACTTAGCATTTGTGCTCTTTGTTTACATTTGTATTCTTTGTTTACATTTGTAGTCTGCTTACATTTAGATACTTTGTTTATATTTAGAGGCTTTGTTTACATTTGTTGTCTGTTTACACTTAGAGTCTGTTTACGTTTGTAGTTTTTGTTTACGTTTAGTGTCTTTGTTTACATTTGTACTCTTTGTTTACAGTTGTAGACTTTCTTAACATTTATAGTCTTTGTTTACATTTGTATTCTTTGTTTAAATTTAGAGACTTTGTTGACATTTAGAGTCCGTTTATATTTGTAGTCTTTGTTTACATTTAGAGAGATTGTTTACATGCAGAGTTTTTGTTTACATTTGTAGTCCTTGTTTACACTTGTAGTCTTTGTTTACATTTAGACTTTGTTTATATTTAGAGACTTTGTTTACATTTGTAGTCCTTTTTTACACCTAGAGTCCTTGTTTACACCAAGAGTTTTTGGTTACATTTAGAGTCTTTGTTTATATTTCTATTATTTGTTTACATTTAGTTTTGTTTACATTTGTAATCGTTGTTTATATTTGTAGTATTTGTTACTTTTAGTTTTGTTTACATTTGTAGTCTTTGTTTACATTTTTATTCTTTGTTTACATTTAGAGTTCCATTTAGTGTCTTTGTTTACATTTGTAGTCTTTGTTTACATATAGCGCGTTTGTTTACATTTAGAGCCTTTGTTTACATTTTTAGTCTTTGTTTACATTTTTAGCCTTTGTTTACATTTAGAGTCTTTGGTTTTATTTTTAGGCTTTGTTTACATTTAGAGTCTGTTTACATTTGTAGTCCTTGTTTACACCTAGAGTCCTTGTTTATACCCAGAGTTTTTTATTACATTTAGAGTCTTTGTTTACAATTTTATTATTTGTTTACATTTTTATTATTTGTTTACATTTAGAGACTTTGTTTACGTTTGCAATCTTTGGTTACATTTAGAGTCTTTGTTTATATTTCTAGTATTTGTTTACATTTAGTTTTGTTTACATTTGTAGTCGTTGTTTATATTTGTAGTATTTGTTTACTTTTAGTTTTGTTTACATTTGTAGTCTTTGTTTACATTTAGAGTGTTAGTTTACGTTTGTAGTTTTTGTTTACATTTGTAGTCTGTTTCCATTTAGAGTCTTTATTTACATTTGTAGTCTTTGTTTACATTTGTAGGCTTTGTTTACATATGTAGGCTTTGTTTACATTTAGAGTGTTTACATTTAGTCCCTTTGTTTACATTTGTAGTCTTTGTTTACATTTTTAGCCTTTGTTTACATTTAGAGGCTTTGTTTTTATTTTTAGACTTTGTTTATATTTAGATTCTGTTTACATTTGTAGTCCTTGTTTATACCCAGAGTTTTTTATTACATTTAGAGTCTTTGTTTACATTTAGAGTTTTTGTTTACGTTTGCAGTCTTTGTTTACATTTGTAGTCTTTGTTTACATTTAGAGTGTTAGTTTACGTTTGTAGTTTTTGTTTACATTTGTAGTCTGTTTCTATTTAGAGTCTTTGTTTATATTTGTAGTCTTTGTTTACATTTGTAGTCTTTGTTTACATTTGTAATCTTTGTTTGCATTTAGAGAACTTCTTTATATTTAGAGTCTTTGTTTACGTTTGTAGTCTTTGTTTACATTTTTAGTCATTGTTTTAATTTAGAGTCTGTTTACATTTTAAGTCTTTGTTTACATTTGTAGTCTTTATTTACATTTAAATTCTTTGTTTACATATGTAGACTTTGTATACATTTATAGTGTTTACATTTAGAGTCTTTGTTTACGTTTGCAGTCTTTGTTTACATTTGTAGTCTTTGTTTACATTTGTAGTCTGCTTACATTTAGATACTTTGTTTATATTTAGAGGCTTTGTTTACATTTGTTGTCTGTTTACACTTAGATTCTGTTTACGTTTGTAGTTTTTGTTTACGTTTAGTGTCTTTGTTTACATTTGTAGTCTTTGTTTACAGTTGTAGACTTTCTTAACATTTATAGTCTTTGTTTACATTTGTATTCTTTGTTTAAATTTAGAGACTTTGTTGACATTTAGAGTCCGTTTATATTTGTAGTCTTTGTTTACATTTAGAGAGATTGATTACATGTAGAGTTTTTGTTTACATTTGTAGTCCTTGTTTAAACTTGTAGTCTTTGTTTACATTTAGTCTTTGTTTATATTTAGAGACTTTGTTTACATTTGTAGTCCTTTTATACACCTAGAGTCCCATTTTGTGTCTTTGTTTACATTTTTATTCTTTGTTTACATTTAGAGTTTCATTTAGAGTCTTTGTTTACATATAGCGCGTTTGTTTACATTTAGAGCCTTTGTTTACATTTTTAGTCTTTGTTTACATTTTTAGCCTTTGTTTACATTTAGAGTCTTTGTTTTTGTTTTTAGGCTTTGTTTACATTTAGAGTCTGTTTACATTTGTAGTCCTTGTTTACACCTAGAGTCCTTGTTTACACCAAGAGATTTTGGTTACATTTAGAGTCTTTGTTTATATTTCTAGTATTTGTTTACATTTAGTTTTGTTTACATTTAGTTTTGCTTACATTTGTAGTCGTGGTTTATATTTGTAGTATTTGTTTACTTTTAGTTTTGTTTACATTTTTATTTTTTGTTTACATTTAGACTCCCATTTTGTATCTTTGTTTACATTTGTAGTCTTTGTTTACATTTTTATTCTTTGTTTACATTTAGAGTTTCATTTAGAGTCTTTGTTTACATATAGCGCGTTTGTTTACATATATAGCCTTTGTTTACATTTTTAGTCTTTGTTTACATTTTTAGCCTTTGTTTACATTTAGAGTCTTTGTTTTTATTTTTAGCTTTGTTTACATTTAGAGTCTGTTTACATTTGTAGCCCTTGTTTACACCTAGAGTTTTTTATTACATTTAGAGACTTTGTTTACGTTTGCAATCTTTGGTTACATTTAGAGTCTTTGTTTATATTTCTAGTATTTGTTTACGTTTAGTTTTGTTTACATTTGTAGTCGTTGTTTATATTTGTAGTATTTGTTTACTTTTAGTTTTGTTTACATTTGTAGTCTTTGTTTACATTTAGAGTGTTAGTTTACGTTTGTAGTTTTTGTTTACATTTGTAGTCTGTTTCCATTTAGAGTGTTTGTTTACATTTGTAGTCTTTGTTTACATTTGTAGTCTTTGTTTACATATGTAGGATTTGTTTACATTTAGAGTGTTTACATTTAGTCCCTTTGTTTACATTTGTAGTCTTTGTTTACATTTTTAGCCTTTGTTTACATTTAGAGTCTTTGTTTTTATTTTTAGACTTTGTTTATATTTAGCGTCTGTTTACATTTGTAGTCCTTGTTTATACCCAGAGTTTTTTATTACATTTAGAGTCTTTGTTTATATTTTTATTATTTGTTAACATTTAAAGTTTTTGTTTACGTTTGCAGTCTTTGTTTACATTTGTAGTCTTTGTTTACATTTAGAGTATTAGTTTACGTTTGTAGTTTTTGTTTACATTTGTAGTCTGTTTCTATTTAGAGTCTTTGTTTATATTTGTAGTCTTTGTTTACATTTGTAGTCTTTGTTTACATTTGTAATCTTTGTTTGCATTTAGAGACCTTTATATTTAGAGTCTTTGTTTACGTTTGTAGTCTTTGTTTACATTTTTAGTCTTTGTTTTAATTTAGAGTCTGTTTACATTTAAGGTCTTTGTTTACATTTGTAGTCTTTATTTACATTTAAATTCTTTGTTTACATATGTAGTCTTTGTATACATTTAGAGTGTTTACATTTAGAGTCTTTGTTTACGTTTGCAGTCTTTGTTTACATTTGTAGTCTTTGTCTACATTTAGAGTGTTAGTTTACGTTTGTAGTTTTTGTTTACATTTGTAGTCTGTTTTATTCAGAGTCTTTGCTTATATTTGTAGTCTTTGTTTACATTTGTAGTCTTTGTTTACATTTGTAATCTTTCTTTGAATTTAGAGACTTTCTTTACATTTAGAGTCTTTGTTTACATTTGTAGCCTTTGTTTACATTTTTAGACTTTGTTTACATTTTTAGACTTTGTTTACATATAGAGTCTTTGTTTACATTTGTAGTCTTTGTTTACATTTAGGTCTATGTTTACATTTGCAGTCTTTGTTTACATTTAGAGTCTGTTTACATATCTAGTCTTTGTTTTCATTTATAGTCTGTTTACATTTGTAGACTTTGTTTACATTTAGAGAGTTTGTTTACAGTTTGAGTCACTTATCATTTGTGCTCTTTGTTTACATTTGTATTCTTTGTTTACATTTGTAGTCTGCTTACATTTAGATACTTTGTTTATATTTAGAGGCTTTGTTTACATTTGTTGTCTGTTTACACTTAGAGTCTGTTTACGTTTGTAGTTTTTGTTTACGTTTAGTGTCTTTGTTTACATTTGCAGTCTTTGTTTACAGTTGTAGACTTTCTTAACATTTATAGTCTTTGTTTACATTTGTATTCTTTGTTTAAATTTAGAGACTTTGTTGACATTTAGAGTCCGTTTTTATTTGTAGTCTTTGTTTACATTTAGAGAGATTGTTTACATGTAGAGTTTTTGTTTACATTTGTAGTCCTTGTTTACACTTGTAGTCTTTGTTTACATTTAGTCTTTGTTTATATTTAGAGACTTTGTTTACATTTGTAGTCCTTTTTTACACCTAGAGTCCCATTTTGTGTCTTTGTTTACATTTGTAGTCTTTGTTTACATTTTTATTCTTTGTTTACATTTAGAGTTTCATTTAGAGTGTTTGTTTACATATAGCGCGTTTGTTTACATTTAGAGCCTTTGTTTACATTTTTAGTCTTTGTTTTTGTTTTTAGGCTTTGTTTACATTTAGAGTCTGTTTACATTTTTAGTCTTTGTTTTTGTTTTTAGGCTTTGTTTACATTTAGAGTCTGTTTACATTTGTAGTCCTTGTTTACACCTAGAGTCCTTGTTTATACCCAGAGTTTTTTATTACATTTAGAGTCTTTGTTTACATTTTTATTATTTGTTTACATTTGTAATCCTTTTTTACACTTAGAGTCCTTGTTTACACCAAGAGTTTTTGGTTACATTTAGAGTCTTTGTTTATATTTCAATTATTTGTTTACATTTAGTTTTGTTTACATTTGTAATCGTTGTTTATATTTGTAGTATTTGTAACTTTTAGTTTTGTTTACATTTGTAGTCTTTGTTTACAATTTTATTCTTTGTTTACATTTAGAGTTCCATTTAGTGTCTTTGTTTACATTTGTAGTCTTTGTTTACATATAGCGCGTTTGTTTACATTTAGAGCCTTTGTTTACATTTTTAGTCTTTGTTTACATTTTTAGCCTTTGTTTACATTTAGAGTCTTTGGTTTTATTTTTAGGCTTTGTTTACATTTAGAGTCTGTTTACATTTGTAGTCCTTGTTTACACCTAGAGTCCTTGTTTATACCCAGAGTTTTTTATTACATTTAGAGTCTTTGTTTACATTTTTATTATTTGTTTACATTTAGAGATTGTTTACGTTTGAAATCTTTGGTTACATTTAGAGTCTTTGTTTATATTTCTAGTATTTGTTTACATTTAGTTTTGTTTACATTTGTAGTCGTTGTTTATATTTGTAGTATTTGTTTACTTTTAGTTTTGTTTACATTTGTAGTCTTTGTTTACATTTAGAGTGTTAGTTTACGTTTACATTTGTAGTCTGTTTCCATTTAGAGTCTTTGTTTACATTTGTAGTCTTTGTTTACATATGTAGGCTTTGTTTACATTTAGAGTGTTTACATTTAGTCCCTTTGTTTACATTTGTAGTCTATGTTTACATCTTTAGCCTTTGTTTACATTTAGAGTCTTTGTTTTTATTTTTAGACTTTGTTTATATTTAGAGTCTGTTTACATTTGTAGTCCTTGTTTATACCCAGAGTTTTTTATTACATTTAGAGTCTTTGTTTACATTTTTATTATTTGTTTACATTTAGAGTTTTTGTTTACGTTTGCAGTCTTTGTTTACATTTGTAGTCTTTGTTTACATTTAGAGTGTTAGTTAACGTTTGTAGTTTTTGTTTACATTTGTAGTCTGTTTCTATTTAGAGTCTTTGTTTATATTTGTAGTCTTTGTTTACATTTGTAGTCTTTGTTTACATTTGTAATCTTTGTTTGCATTTAGAGACCTTCTTTATATTTAGAGTCTTTGTTTACGTTTGTAGTCTTTGTTTACATTTTTAGTCTTTGTTTTAATTTAGAGTCTGTTTACATTTAAGGTCTTTGTTTACATTTGTAGTCTTTATTTACATTTAAATTCTTTGTTTACATATGTAGTCTTTGTATACATTTATAGTGTTTACATTTAGAGTCTTTGTTTACGTTTGCAGTCTTTGTTTACATTTGTAGTCTTTGTCTACATTTAGAGTGTTAGTTTACGTTTGTAGTTTTTGTTTACATTTGTAGTCTGTTTTATTTAGAGTCTTTGCTTATATTTGTAGTCTTTGTTTACATTTGTGCTCTTTGTTTACATTTGTATTCTTTGTTTACATTTGTAGTCTGCTTACATTTAGATACTTTGTTTATATTTAGAGGCTTTGTTTACATTTGTTGTCTGTTTACACTTAGAGTCTGTTTACGTTTGTAGTTTTTGTTTACGTTTAGTGTCTTTGTTTACATTTGCAGTCTTTGTTTACAGTTGTAGACTTTCTTAACATTTATAGTCTTTGTTTACATTTGTATTCTTTGTTTAAATTTAGAGACTTTTTTGACATTTAGAGTCCGTTTATATTTGTAGTCTTTGTTTACATTTAGAGAGATTGTTTACATGTAGAGTTTTTGTTTACATTTGTAGTCCTTGTTTACACTTGTAGTCTTTGTTTACATTTAGTCTTTGTTTATATTTAGAGACTTTGTTTACATTTGTAGTCCTTTTTTACACCTAGAGTCCCATTTTGTGTCTGTTTACATTTGTAGTCTTTGTTTACATTTTTATTCTTTGTTTACATTTAGAGTTTCATTTAGAGTCTTTGTTTACATATAGCGCGTTTGTTTACATTTAGAGCCTTTGTTTACATTTTTAGTCTTTGTTTACATTTTTAGCCTTTGTTTACATTTAGAGTCTGTTTTTGTTTTTAGGCTTTGTTTACATTTAGAGTCTGTTTACATTTGTAGTCCTTGTTTACACCTAGAGTCCTTGTTTATACCCAGAGTTTTTTATTACATTTAGAGTCTTTGTTTACATTTTTATTATTTGTTTACATTTGTAGTCCTTTTTTACACTTAGAGTCCTTGTTTACACCAAGAGTTTTTGGTTACATTTAGAGTCTTTGTTTATATTTCTATTATTTGTTTACATTTAGTTTTGTTTACATTTGTAATCGTTGTCTATATTTGTAGTATTTGTAACTTTTAGTTTTGTTTACATTTGTAGTCTTCGTTTACAATTTTATTCTTTGTTTACATTTAGAGTTCCATTTAGTGTCTTTGTTTACATTTGTAGTCTTTGTTTACATATAGCGCGTTTGTTTACATTTAGAGCCTTTGTTTACATTTTTAGTCTTTGTTTACATTTTTAGCCTTTGTTTACATTTAGAGTCTTTGGTTTTATTTTTAGGCTTTGTTTACATTTAGAGTATGTTTACATTTGTAGTCCTTGTTTACACCTAGAGTCCTTGTTTATACCCAGAGTTTTTTATTACATTTAGAGTCTTTGTTTACATTTTTATTATTTGTTTACATTTTTATTATTTGTTTACATTTAGAGACTTTGTTTACGTTTGCAATCTTTGCTTACATTTAGAGTCTTTGTTTATATTTCTAGTATTTGTTTACATTTAGTTTTGTTTACATTTGTAGTCGTTGTTTATATTTGTAGTATTTGTTTACTTTTAGTTTTTTTTACATTTGTAGTCTTTGTTTACATTTAGAGTGTTAGTTTACGTTTGTAGTTTTTGTTTACATTTGTAGTCTGTTTCCATTTAGAGTCTTTGTTTACATTTGTATCCTTTGTTTACATTTGTAGTCTTTGTTTACATATGTAGGCTTTGTTTACATTTAGAGTGTTTACATTTAGTCCCTTTGTTTACATTTGTAGTCTTTGTTTACATTTTTATTCTTTGTTTACATTTAGAGTTTCATTTAGAGTCTTTGTTTACATATAGCGCGTTTGTTTACATTTAGAGCCTTTGTTTACATTTTTAGTCTTTGTTTACATTTTTAGCCTTTGTTTACATTTAGAGTCTTTGTTTTTGTTTTTAGGCTTTGTTTTCATTTAGAGTCTGTTTACATTTGTAGTCCTTGTTTACACCTAGAGTCCTTGTTTATACCCAGAGTTTTTTATTACATTTAGAGTCTTTGTTTACATTTTTATTATTTGTTTACATTTGTAGTCCTTTTTTACACTTAGAGTCCTTGTTTACACGAAGAGTTTTTGGTTACATTTAGAGTCTTTGTTTATATTTCTATTATTTGTTTACATTTAGTTTTGTTTACATTTGTAATCGTTGTCTATATTTGTAACTTTTAGTTTTGTTTACATTTGTAGTCTTTGTTTACAATTTTATTCTTTGTTTACATTTAGAGTTCCATTTAGTGTCTTTGTTTACATTTGTAGTCTTTGTTTACATTTGTAGTCTTTGTTTACATTTGTAATCTTTCTTTACATTTAGAGACCTTCTTTACATTTAGAGTCTTTGTTTACAGTTGTAGCCTTTGTTTACATTTTTAGACTTTGTTTACATATAAAGTCTGTTTACATTTGTAGTCTTTGTTTACATTTAGGCCTATGTTTACATTTGCAGTCTTTGTTTACATTTAGAGTCTGTTTACATATGTAGTCTTTGTTTACATTTTTAATCTGTTTGCATTTAGAGTCTGTTTTCATTTATAGTCTGTTTACATTTGTAGACTTTGTTTATATTTCGTGAGTTTGTTTACAGTTTGAGTCACTTAGCATTTGTGCTCTTTGTTTACATTTGTATTCTTTGTTTACATTTGTACTCTGCTTACATTTAGATACTTTGTTTATATTTAGAGGCTTTGTTTACATTTGTTGTCTGTTTACACTTAGAGTCTGTTTACGTTTGTAGTTTTTGTTTACGTTTAGTGTCTTTGTTTACATTTGTACTCTTTGTTTACAGTTGTAGACTTTCTTAACATTTATAGTCTTTGTTTACATTTGTATTCTTTGTTTAAATTTAGAGACTTTGTTGACATTTAGAGTCCGTTTATATTTGTAGTCTTTGTTTACATTTAGAGAGATTGTTTACATGCAGAGTTTTTGTTTACATTTGTAGTCCTTGTTTACACTTGTAGTCTTTGTTTACATTTAGACTTTGTTTATATTTAGAGACTTTGTTTACATTTGTAGTCCTTTTTTACACCTAGAGTCCTTGTTTACACCAAGAGTTTTTGGTTACATTTAGAGTCTTTGTTTATATTTCTATTATTTGTTTACATTTAGTTTTGTTTACATTTGTAATCGTTGTTTATATTTGTAGTATTTGTTACTTTTAGTTTTGTTTACATTTGTAGTCTTTGTTTACATTTTTATTCTTTGTTTACATTTAGAGTTCCATTTAGTGTCTTTGTTTACATTTGTAGTCTTTGTTTACATATAGCGCGTTTGTTTACATTTAGAGCCTTTGTTTACATTTTTAGTCTTTGTTTACATTTTTAGCCTTTGTTTACATTTAGAGTCTTTGGTTTTATTTTTAGGCTTTGTTTACATTTAGAGTCTGTTTACATTTGTAGTCCTTGTTTACACCTAGAGTCCTTGTTTATACCCAGAGTTTTTTATTACATTTAGAGTCTTTGTTTACAATTTTATTATTTGTTTACATTTTTATTATTTGTTTACATTTAGAGACTTTGTTTACGTTTGCAATCTTTGGTTACATTTAGAGTCTTTGTTTATATTTCTAGTATTTGTTTACATTTAGTTTTGTTTACATTTGTAGTCGTTGTTTATATTTGTAGTATTTGTTTACTTTTAGTTTTGTTTACATTTGTAGTCTTTGTTTACATTTAGAGTGTTAGTTTACGTTTGTAGTTTTTGTTTACATTTGTAGTCTGTTTCCATTTAGAGTCTTTGTTTACATTTGTAGTCTTTGTTTACATTTGTAGGCTTTGTTTACATATGTAGGCTTTGTTTACATTTAGAGTGTTTACATTTAGTCCCTTTGTTTACATTTGTAGTCTTTGTTTACATTTTTAGCCTTTGTTTACATTTAGAGGCTTTGTTTTTATTTTTAGACTTTGTTTATATTTAGATTCTGTTTACATTTGTAGTCCTTGTTTATACCCAGAGTTTTTTATTACATTTAGAGTCTTTGTTTACATTTAGAGTTTTTGTTTACGTTTGCAGTCTTTGTTTACATTTGTAGTCTTTGTTTACATTTAGAGTGTTAGTTTACGTTTGTAGTTTTTGTTTACATTTGTAGTCTGTTTCTATTTAGAGTCTTTGTTTATATTTGTAGTCTTTGTTTACATTTGTAGTCTTTGTTTACATTTGTAATCTTTGTTTGCATTTAGAGAACTTCTTTATATTTAGAGTCTTTGTTTACGTTTGTAGTCTTTGTTTACATTTTTAGTCATTGTTTTAATTTAGAGTCTGTTTACATTTTAAGTCTTTGTTTACATTTGTAGTCTTTATTTACATTTAAATTCTTTGTTTACATATGTAGACTTTGTATACATTTATAGTGTTTACATTTAGAGTCTTTGTTTACGTTTGCAGTCTTTGTTTACATTTGTAGTCTTTGTCTACATTTAGAGTGTTAGTTTACGTTTGTAGTTTTTGTTTACATTTGTAGTCTGTTTTATTTAGAGTCTTTGCTTATATTTGTAGTCTTTGTTTACATTTGTGCTCTTTGTTTACATTTGTATTCTTTGTTTACATTTGTAGTCTGCTTACATTTAGATACTTTGTTTATATTTAGAGGCTTTGTTTACATTTGTTGTCTGTTTACACTTAGAGTCTGTTTACGTTTGTAGTTTTTGTTTACGTTTAGTGTCTTTGTTTACATTTGCAGTCTTTGTTTACAGTTGTAGACTTTCTTAACATTTATAGTCTTTGTTTACATTTGTATTCTTTGTTTAAATTTAGAGACTTTTTTGACATTTAGAGTCCGTTTATATTTGTAGTCTTTGTTTACATTTAGAGAGATTGTTTACATCTAGAGTTTTTGTTTACATTTGTAGTCCTTGTTTACACTTGTAGTCTTTGTTTACATTTAGTCTTTGTTTATATTTAGAGACTTTGTTTACATTTGTAGTCCTTTTTTACACCTAGAGTCCCATTTTGTGTCTGTTTACATTTGTAGTCTTTGTTTACATTTTTATTCTTTGTTTACATTTAGAGTTTCATTTAGAGTCTTTGTTTACATATAGCGCGTTTGTTTACATTTAGAGCCTTTGTTTACATTTTTAGTCTTTGTTTACATTTTTAGCCTTTGTTTACATTTAGAGTCTGTTTTTGTTTTTAGGCTTTGTTTACATTTAGAGTCTGTTTACATTTGTAGTCCTTGTTTACACCTAGAGTCCTTGTTTATACCCAGAGTTTTTTATTACATTTAGAGTCTTTGTTTACATTTTTATTATTTGTTTACATTTGTAGTCCTTTTTTACACTTAGAGTCCTTGTTTACACCAAGAGTTTTTGGTTACATTTAGAGTCTTTGTTTATATTTCTATTATTTGTTTACATTTAGTTTTGTTTACATTTGTAATCGTTGTCTATATTTGTAGTATTTGTAACTTTTAGTTTTGTTTACATTTGTAGTCTTCGTTTACAATTTTATTCTTTGTTTACATTTAGAGTTCCATTTAGTGTCTTTGTTTACATTTGTAGTCTTTGTTTACATATAGCGCGTTTGTTTACATTTAGAGCCTTTGTTTACATTTTTAGTCTTTGTTTACATTTTTAGCCTTTGTTTACATTTAGAGTCTTTGGTTTTATTTTTAGGCTTTGTTTACATTTAGAGTATGTTTACATTTGTAGTCCTTGTTTACACCTAGAGTCCTTGTTTATACCCAGAGTTTTTTATTACATTTAGAGTCTTTGTTTACATTTTTATTATTTGTTTACATTTTTATTATTTGTTTACATTTAGAGACTTTGTTTACGTTTGCAATCTTTGCTTACATTTAGAGTCTTTGTTTATATTTCTGGTATTTGTTTACATTTAGTTTTGTTTACATTTGTAGTCGTTGTTTATATTTGTAGTATTTGTTTACTTTTAGTTTTGTTTACATTTGTAGTCTTTGTTTACATTTAGAGTGTTAGTTTACGTTTGTAGTTTTTGTTTACATTTGTAGTCTGTTTCCATTTAGAGTCTTTGTTTACATTTGTATCCTTTGTTTACATTTGTAGTCTTTGTTTACATATGTAGGCTTTGTTTACATTTAGAGTGTTTACATTTAGTCCCTTTGTTTACATTTGTAGTCTTTGTTTACATTTTTATTCTTTGTTTACATTTAGAGTTTCATTTAGAGTCTTTGTTTACATATAGCGCGTTTGTTTACATTTAGAGCCTTTGTTTACATTTTTAGTCTTTGTTTACATTTTTAGCCTTTGTTTACATTTAGAGTCTTTGTTTTTGTTTTTAGGCTTTGTTTTCATTTAGAGTCTGTTTACATTTGTAGTCCTTGTTTACACCTAGAGTCCTTGTTTATACCCAGAGTTTTTTATTACATTTAGAGTCTTTGTTTACATTTTTATTATTTGTTTACATTTGTAGTCCTTTTTTACACTTAGAGTCCTTGTTTACACGAAGAGTTTTTGGTTACATTTAGAGTCTTTGTTTATATTTCTATTATTTGTTTACATTTAGTTTTGTTTACATTTGTAATCGTTGTCTATATTTGTAACTTTTAGTTTTGTTTACATTTGTAGTCTTTGTTTACAATTTTATTCTTTGTTTACATTTAGAGTTCCATTTGTAGTCTTTGTTTACATTTGTAGTCTTTGTTTACATTTGTAATCTTTCTTTACATTTAGAGACCTTCTTTACATTTAGAGTCTTTGTTTACAGTTGTAGCCTTTGTTTACATTTTTAGACTTTGTTTACATATAGAGTCTGTTTACATTTGTAGTCTTTGTTTACATTTAGGCCTATGTTTACATTTGCAGTCTTTGTTTACATTTAGAGTCTGTTTACATATGTAGTCTTTGTTTACATTTTTAATCTGTTTGCATTTAGAGTCTGTTTTCATTTATAGTCTGTTTACATTTGTAGACTTTGTTTATATTTCGTGAGTTTGTTTACAGTTTGAGTCACTTAGCATTTGTGCTCTTTGTTTACATTTGTATTCTTTGTTTACATTTGTACTCTGCTTACATTTAGATACTTTGTTTATATTTAGAGGCTTTGTTTACATTTGTTGTCTGTTTACACTTAGAGTCTGTTTACGTTTGTAGTTTTTGTTTACGTTTAGTGTCTTTGTTTACATTTGTACTCTTTGTTTACAGTTGTAGACTTTCTTAACATTTATAGTCTTTGTTTACATTTGTATTCTTTGTTTAAATTTAGAGACTTTGTTGACATTTAGAGTCCGTTTATATTTGTAGTCTTTGTTTACATTTAGAGAGATTGTTTACATGCAGAGTTTTTGTTTACATTTGTAGTCCTTGTTTACACTTGTAGTCTTTGTTTACATTTAGACTTTGTTTATATTTAGAGACTTTGTTTACATTTGTAGTCCTTTTTTACACCTAGAGTCCTTGTTTACACCAAGAGTTTTTGGTTACATTTAGAGTCTTTGTTTATATTTCTATTATTTGTTTACATTTAGTTTTGTTTACATTTGTAATCGTTGTTTATATTTGTAGTATTTGTTACTTTTAGTTTTGTTTACATTTGTAGTCTTTGTTTACATTTTTATTCTTTGTTTACATTTAGAGTTCCATTTAGTGTCTTTGTTTACATTTGTAGTCTTTGTTTACATATAGCGCGTTTGTTTACATTTAGAGCCTTTGTTTACATTTTTAGTCTTTGTTTACATTTTTAGCCTTTGTTTACATTTAGAGTCTTTGGTTTTATTTTTAGGCTTTGTTTACATTTAGAGTCTGTTTACATTTGTAGTCCTTGTTTACACCTAGAGTCCTTGTTTATACCCAGAGTTTTTTATTACATTTAGAGTCTTTGTTTACAATTTTATTATTTGTTTACATTTTTATTATTTGTTTACATTTAGAGACTTTGTTTACGTTTGCAATCTTTGGTTACATTTAGAGTCTTTGTTTATATTTCTAGTATTTGTTTACATTTAGTTTTGTTTACATTTGTAGTCGTTGTTTATATTTGTAGTATTTGTTTACTTTTAGTTTTGTTTACATTTGTAGTCTTTGTTTACATTTAGAGTGTTAGTTTACGTTTGTAGTTTTTGTTTACATTTGTAGTCTGTTTCCATTTAGAGTCTTTGTTTACATTTGTAGTCTTTGTTTACATTTGTAGGCTTTGTTTACATATGTAGGCTTTGTTTACATTTAGAGTGTTTACATTTAGTCCCTTTGTTTACATTTGTAGTCTTTGTTTACATTTTTAGCCTTTGTTTACATTTAGAGGCTTTGTTTTTATTTTTAGACTTTGTTTATATTTAGATTCTGTTTACATTTGTAGTCCTTGTTTATACCCAGAGTTTTTTATTACATTTAGAGTCTTTGTTTACATTTAGAGTTTTTGTTTACGTTTGCAGTCTTTGTTTACATTTGTAGTCTTTGTTTACATTTAGAGTGTTAGTTTACGTTTGTAGTTTTTGTTTACATTTGTAGTCTGTTTCTATTTAGAGTCTTTGTTTATATTTGTAGTCTTTGTTTACATTTGTAGTCTTTGTTTACATTTGTAATCTTTGTTTGCATTTAGAGAACTTCTTTATATTTAGAGTCTTTGTTTACGTTTGTAGTCTTTGTTTACATTTTTAGTCATTGTTTTAATTTAGAGTCTGTTTACATTTTAAGTCTTTGTTTACATTTGTAGTCTTTATTTACATTTAAATTCTTTGTTTACATATGTAGACTTTGTATACATTTATAGTGTTTACATTTAGAGTCTTTGTTTACGTTTGCAGTCTTTGTTTACATTTGTAGTCTTTGTTTACATTTGTAGTCTGCTTACATTTAGATACTTTGTTTATATTTAGAGGCTTTGTTTACATTTGTTGTCTGTTTACACTTAGAGTCTGTTTACGTTTGTAGTTTTTGTTTACGTTTAGTGTCTTTGTTTACATTTGTAGTCTTTGTTTACAGTTGTAGACTTTCTTAACATTTATAGTCTTTGTTTACATTTGTATTCTTTGTTTAAATTTAGAGACTTTGTTGACATTTAGAGTCCGTTTATATTTGTAGTCTTTGTTTACATTTAGAGAGATTGATTACATGTAGAGTTTTTGTTTACATTTGTAGTCCTTGTTTAAACTTGTAGTCTTTGTTTACATTTAGATACTTTGTTTATATTTAGAGGCTTTGTTTACATTTGTTGTCTGTTTACACTTAGAGTCTGTTTACGTTTGTAGTTTTTGTTTACGTTTAGTGTCTTTGTTTACATTTGTAGTCTTTGTTTACAGTTGTAGACTTTCTTAACATTTATAGTCTTTGTTTACATTTGTATTCTTTGTTTAAATTTAGAGACTTTGTTGACATTTAGAGTCCGTTTATATTTGTAGTCTTTGTTTACATTTAGAGAGATTGATTACATGTAGAGTTTTTGTTTACATTTGTAGTCCTTGTTTAAACTTGTAGTCTTTGTTTACATTTAGTCTTTGTTTATATTTAGAGACTTTGTTTACATTTGTAGTCCTTTTTTACACCTAGAGTCCCATTTTGTGTCTTTGTTTACATTTTTATTCTTTGTTTACATTTAGAGTTTCATTTAGAGTCTTTGTTTACATATAGCGCGTTTGTTTACATTTAGAGCCTTTGTTTACATTTTTAGTCTTTGTTTACATTTTTAGCCTTTGTTTACATTTAGAGTCTTTGTTTTTGTTTTTAGGCTTTGTTTACATTTAGAGTCTGTTTACATTTGTAGTCCTTGTTTACACCTAGAGTCCTTGTTTACACCAAGAGATTTTGGTTACATTTAGAGTCTTTGTTTATATTTCTAGTATTTGTTTACATTTAGTTTTGTTTACATTTAGTTTTGCTTACATTTGTAGTCGTGGTTTATATTTGTAGTATTTGTTTACTTTTAGTTTTGTTTACATTTTTATTTTTTGTTTACATTTAGACTCCCATTTTGTATCTTTGTTTACATTTGTAGTCTTTGTTTACATTTTTATTCTTTGTTTACATTTAGAGTTTCATTTAGAGTCTTTGTTTACATATAGCGCGTTTGTTTACATATATAGCCTTTGTTTACATTTTTAGTCTTTGTTTACATTTTTAGCCTTTGTTTATATTAAGAGTCTTTGTTTTTATTTTTAGCTTTGTTTACATTTAGAGTCTGTTTACATTTGTAGTCCTTGTTTACACCTAGAGTTTTTTATTACATTTAGAGACTTTGTTTACGTTTGCAATCTTTGGTTACATTTAGAGTCTTTGTTTATATTTCTAGTATTTGTTTACGTTTAGTTTTGTTTACATTTGTAGTCGTTGTTTATATTTGTAGTATTTGTTTACTTTTAGTTTTGTTTACATTTGTAGTCTTTGTTTACATTTAGAGTGTTAGTTTACGTTTGTAGTTTTTGTTTACATTTGTAGTCTGTTTCCATTTAGAGTGTTTGTTTACATTTGTAGTCTTTGTTTACATTTGTAGTCTTTGTTTACATATGTAGGATATGTTTACATTTAGAGTGTTTACATTTAGTCCCTTTGTTTACATTTGTAGTCTTTGTTTACATTTTTAGCCTTTGTTTACATTTAGAGTCTTTGTTTTTATTTTTAGACTTTGTTTATATTTAGCGTCTGTTTACATTTGTAGTCCTTGTTTATACCCAGAGTTTTTTATTACATTTAGAGTCTTTGTTTATATTTTTATTATTTGTTAACATTTAAAGTTTTTGTTTACGTTTGCAGTCTTTGTTTACATTTGTAGTCTTTGTTTACATTTAGAGTATTAGTTTACGTTTGTAGTTTTTGTTTACATTTGTAGTCTGTTTCTATTTAGAGTCTTTGTTTATATTTGTAGTCTTTGTTTACATTTGTAGTCTTTGTTTACATTTGTAATCTTTGTTTGCATTTAGAGACCTTTATATTTAGAGTCTTTGTTTACGTTTGTAGTCTTTGTTTACATTTTTAGTCTTTGTTTTAATTTAGAGTCTGTTTACATTTAAGGTCTTTGTTTACATTTGTAGTCTTTATATACATTTAAATTCTTTGTTTACATATGTAGACTTTGTATACATTTATAGTGTTTACATTTAGAGTCTTTGTTTACGTTTGCAGTCTTTGTTTACATTTGTAATCTTTGTCTACATTTAGAGTGTTAGTTTACGTTTGTAGTTTTTGTTTACATTTGTAGTCTGTTTTATTTAGTCTTTGCTTATATTTGTAGTCTTTGTTTACATTTGTAGTCTTTGTTAACATTTGTAATCTTTCTTTGAATTTAGAGACCTTCTTTACATTTAGAGTCTTTGTTTACATTTGTAGCCTTTGTTTACATTTTTAGACTTTGTTTATATTTTTAGACTTGGTTTACATACAGAGTCTTTGTTTACATTTGTAGTCTTTGTTTACATTTAGGTCTATGTTTACATTTGCAGTCTTTGTTTACATTTAATGTCTGTTTACATATCTAGTCTTTGTTTTCATTTATAGTCTGTTTACATTTGTAGACTTTGTTTACATTTAGAGAGTTTGTTTACAGTTTGAGTCACTTAACATTTGTGCTCTTTGTTTACATTTGTATTCTTTGTTTACATTTGTAGTCTGCTTACATTTAGATACTTTGTTTATATTTATAGGCATTGTTTACATTTGTTGTCTGTTTACACTTAGAGTCTGTTTACGTTTGTAGTTTTTGTTTACGTTTAGTGTCTTTGTTTACATTTGCAGTCTTTGTTTACAGTTGTAGACTTTCTTAACATTTATAGTCTTTGTTTACATTTGTATTCTTTGTTTAAATTTAGAGACTTTGTTGACATTTAGAGTCCGTTTATATTTGTAGTCTTTGTTTACATTTAGAGAGATTGTTTAAATGTAGAGTTTTTGTTTACATTTGTAGTCCTTGTTTACACTTGTAGTCTTTGTTTACATTTAGTCTTTGTTTATATTTAGAGACTTTGTTTACATTTGTAGTCCTTTTTTACACCTAGAGTCCCATTTTGTGTCTTTGTTTGTATTTGTAGTCTTTGTTTACATTTTTATTCTTTATTTACATTTAGAAATTCATTTAGAGTCTTTGTTTACATATAGCGCGTTTGTTTACATTTAGAGCCTTTGTTTACATTTTTAGTCTTTGTTTACATTTTTAGCCTTTGCTTACATTTAGAGTCTCTGTTTTTGTTTTTAGGCTTTGTTTACATTTACAGTCTGTTTACATTTGTAGTCCTTGTTTGCACCTAGAGTCCTTGTTTATACCCAGAGTTTTTTATTACATTTAGAGTCTTTGTTTACATTTTTATTATTTGTTTACATTTGTAGTCCTTTTTTACACTTAGAGTCCTTGTTTACACCAAGAGTTTTTGGTTACATTTAGAGTCTTTGTTTATATTTCTATTATTTGTTTACATTTAGTTTTGTTTACATTTGTAATCGTTGTCTATATTTGTAGTATTTGTAGCTTTTAGTTTTGTTTACATTTGTAGTCTTTGTTTACAATTTTATTCTTTGTTTACATTTAGAGTTCCATTTAGTGTCTTTGTTTACATTTGTAGTCTTTGTTTACATATAGCGCGTTTGTTTACATTTAGAGCCTTTGTTTACATTTTTAGTCTTTGTTTACATTTTTAGCCTTTGTTTACATTTAGAGTCTTTTGTTTTATTTTTAGGCTTTGTTTACATTTAGAGTATGTTTACATTTGTAGTCCTTGTTTACACCTAGAGTCCTTGTTTATACCCAGAGTTTTTTATTACATTTAGAGTCTTTGTTTACATTTTTATTATTTGTTTACATTTTTATTATTTGTTTACATTTAGAGACTTTGTTTACGTTTGCAATCTTTGCTTACATTTAGAGTCTTTGTTTATATTTCTGGTATTTGTTTACATTTAGTTTTGTTTACATTTGTAGTCGTTGTTTATATTTGTAGTATTTGTTTACTTTTAGTTTTGTTTACATTTGTAGTCTTTGTTTACATTTAGAGTGTTAGTTTACGTTTGTAGTTTTTGTTTACATTTGTAGTCTGTTTCCATTTAGAGTCTTTGTTTACATTTGTATCCTTTGTTTACATTTGTAGTCTTTGTTTACATATGTAGGCTTTGTTTACATTTAGAGTGTTTACATTTAGTCCCTTTGTTTACATTTGTAGTCTTTGTTTACATTTTTATTCTTTGTTTACATTTAGAGTTTCATTTAGAGTCTTTGTTTACATATAGCGCGTTTGTTTACATTTAGAGCCTTTGTTTACATTTTTAGTCTTTGTTTACATTTTTAGCCTTTGTTTACATTTAGAGTCTTTGTTTTTGTTTTTAGGCTTTGTTTTCATTTAGAGTCTGTTTACATTTGTAGTCCTTGTTTACACCTAGAGTCCTTGTTTATACCCAGAGTTTTTTATTACATTTAGAGTCTTTGTTTACATTTTTATTATTTGTTTACATTTGTAGTCCTTTTTTACACTTAGAGTCCTTGTTTACACGAAGAGTTTTTGGTTACATTTAGAGTCTTTGTTTATATTTCTATTATTTGTTTACATTTAGTTTTGTTTACATTTGTAATCGTTGTCTATATTTGTAACTTTTAGTTTTGTTTACATTTGTAGTCTTTGTTTACAATTTTATTCTTTGTTTACATTTAGAGTTCCATTTAGTGTCTTTGTTTACATTTGTAGTCTTTGTTTACATTTGTAGTCTTTGTTTACATTTGTAATCTTTCTTTACATTTAGAGACCTTCTTTACATTTAGAGTCTTTGTTTACAGTTGTAGCCTTTGTTTACATTTTTAGACTTTGTTTACATATAGAGTCTGTTTACATTTGTAGTCTTTGTTTACATTTAGGCCTATGTTTACATTTGCAGTCTTTGTTTACATTTAGAGTCTGTTTACATATGTAGTCTTTGTTTACATTTTTAATCTGTTTGCATTTAGAGTCTGTTTTCATTTATAGTCTGTTTACATTTGTAGACTTTGTTTATATTTCGTGAGTTTGTTTACAGTTTGAGTCACTTAGCATTTGTGCTCTTTGTTTACATTTGTATTCTTTGTTTACATTTGTACTCTGCTTACATTTAGATACTTTGTTTATATTTAGAGGCTTTGTTTACATTTGTTGTCTGTTTACACTTAGAGTCTGTTTACGTTTGTAGTTTTTGTTTACGTTTAGTGTCTTTGTTTACATTTGTACTCTTTGTTTACAGTTGTAGACTTTCTTAACATTTATAGTCTTTGTTTACATTTGTATTCTTTGTTTAAATTTAGAGACTTTGTTGACATTTAGAGTCCGTTTATATTTGTAGTCTTTGTTTACATTTAGAGAGATTGTTTACATGCAGAGTTTTTGTTTACATTTGTAGTCCTTGTTTACACTTGTAGTCTTTGTTTACATTTAGACTTTGTTTATATTTAGAGACTTTGTTTACATTTGTAGTCCTTTTTTACACCTAGAGTCCTTGTTTACACCAAGAGTTTTTGGTTACATTTAGAGTCTTTGTTTATATTTCTATTATTTGTTTACATTTAGTTTTGTTTACATTTGTAATCGTTGTTTATATTTGTAGTATTTGTTACTTTTAGTTTTGTTTACATTTGTAGTCTTTGTTTACATTTTTATTCTTTGTTTACATTTAGAGTTCCATTTAGTGTCTTTGTTTACATTTGTAGTCTTTGTTTACATATAGCGCGTTTGTTTACATTTAGAGCCTTTGTTTACATTTTTAGTCTTTGTTTACATTTTTAGCCTTTGTTTACATTTAGAGTCTTTGGTTTTATTTTTAGGCTTTGTTTACATTTAGAGTCTGTTTACATTTGTAGTCCTTGTTTACACCTAGAGTCCTTGTTTATACCCAGAGTTTTTTATTACATTTAGAGTCTTTGTTTACAATTTTATTATTTGTTTACATTTTTATTATTTGTTTACATTTAGAGACTTTGTTTACGTTTGCAATCTTTGGTTACATTTAGAGTCTTTGTTTATATTTCTAGTATTTGTTTACATTTAGTTTTGTTTACATTTGTAGTCGTTGTTTATATTTGTAGTATTTGTTTACTTTTAGTTTTGTTTACATTTGTAGTCTTTGTTTACATTTAGAGTGTTAGTTTACGTTTGTAGTTTTTGTTTACATTTGTAGTCTGTTTCCATTTAGAGTCTTTGTTTACATTTGTAGTCTTTGTTTACATTTGTAGGCTTTGTTTACATATGTAGGCTTTGTTTACATTTAGAGTGTTTACATTTAGTCCCTTTGTTTACATTTGTAGTCTTTGTTTACATTTTTAGCCTTTGTTTACATTTAGAGGCTTTGTTTTTATTTTTAGACTTTGTTTATATTTAGATTCTGTTTACATTTGTAGTCCTTGTTTATACCCAGAGTTTTTTATTACATTTAGAGTCTTTGTTTACATTTAGAGTTTTTGTTTACGTTTGCAGTCTTTGTTTACATTTGTAGTCTTTGTTTACATTTAGAGTGTTAGTTTACGTTTGTAGTTTTTGTTTACATTTGTAGTCTGTTTCTATTTAGAGTCTTTGTTTATATTTGTAGTCTTTGTTTACATTTGTAGTCTTTGTTTACATTTGTAATCTTTGTTTGCATTTAGAGAACTTCTTTATATTTAGAGTCTTTGTTTACGTTTGTAGTCTTTGTTTACATTTTTAGTCATTGTTTTAATTTAGAGTCTGTTTACATTTTAAGTCTTTGTTTACATTTGTAGTCTTTATTTACATTTAAATTCTTTGTTTACATATGTAGACTTTGTATACATTTATAGTGTTTACATTTAGAGTCTTTGTTTACGTTTGCAGTCTTTGTTTACATTTGTAGTCTTTGTTTACATTTGTAGTCTGCTTACATTTAGATACTTTGTTTATATTTAGAGGCTTTGTTTACATTTGTTGTCTGTTTACACTTAGAGTCTGTTTACGTTTGTAGTTTTTGTTTACGTTTAGTGTCTTTGTTTACATTTGTAGTCTTTGTTTACAGTTGTAGACTTTCTTAACATTTATAGTCTTTGTTTACATTTGTATTCTTTGTTTAAATTTAGAGACTTTGTTGACATTTAGAGTCCGTTTATATTTGTAGTCTTTGTTTACATTTAGAGAGATTGATTACATGTAGAGTTTTTGTTTACATTTGTAGTCCTTGTTTAAACTTGTAGTCTTTGTTTACATTTAGTCTTTGTTTATATTTAGAGACTTTGTTTACATTTGTAGTCCTTTTTTACACCTAGAGTCCCATTTTGTGTCTTTGTTTACATTTTTATTCTTTGTTTACATTTAGAGTTTCATTTAGAGTCTTTGTTTACATATAGCGCGTTTGTTTACATTTAGAGCCTTTGTTTACATTTTTAGTCTTTGTTTACATTTTTAGCCTTTGTTTACATTTAGAGTCTTTGTTTTTGTTTTTAGGCTTTGTTTACATTTAGAGTCTGTTTACATTTGTAGTCCTTGTTTACACCTAGAGTCCTTGTTTACACCAAGAGATTTTGGTTACATTTAGAGTCTTTGTTTATATTTCTAGTATTTGTTTACATTTAGTTTTGTTTACATTTAGTTTTGCTTACATTTGTAGTCGTGGTTTATATTTGTAGTATTTGTTTACTTTTAGTTTTGTTTACATTTTTATTTTTTGTTTACATTTAGACTCCCATTTTGTATCTTTGTTTACATTTGTAGTCTTTGTTTACATTTTTATTCTTTGTTTACATTTAGAGTTTCATTTAGAGTCTTTGTTTACATATAGCGCGTTTGTTTACATATATAGCCTTTGTTTACATTTTTAGTCTTTGTTTACATTTTTAGCCTTTGTTTATATTAAGAGTCTTTGTTTTTATTTTTAGCTTTGTTTACATTTAGAGTCTGTTTACATTTGTAGTCCTTGTTTACACCTAGAGTTTTTTATTACATTTAGAGACTTTGTTTACGTTTGCAATCTTTGGTTACATTTAGAGTCTTTGTTTATATTTCTAGTATTTGTTTACGTTTAGTTTTGTTTACATTTGTAGTCGTTGTTTATATTTGTAGTATTTGTTTACTTTTAGTTTTGTTTACATTTGTAGTCTTTGTTTACATTTAGAGTGTTAGTTTACGTTTGTAGTTTTTGTTTACATTTGTAGTCTGTTTCCATTTAGAGTGTTTGTTTACATTTGTAGTCTTTGTTTACATTTGTAGTCTTTGTTTACATATGTAGGATATGTTTACATTTAGAGTGTTTACATTTAGTCCCTTTGTTTACATTTGTAGTCTTTGTTTACATTTTTAGCCTTTGTTTACATTTAGAGTCTTTGTTTTTATTTTTAGACTTTGTTTATATTTAGCGTCTGTTTACATTTGTAGTCCTTGTTTATACCCAGAGTTTTTTATTACATTTAGAGTCTTTGTTTATATTTTTATTATTTGTTAACATTTAAAGTTTTTGTTTACGTTTGCAGTCTTTGTTTACATTTGTAGTCTTTGTTTACATTTAGAGTATTAGTTTACGTTTGTAGTTTTTGTTTACATTTGTAGTCTGTTTCTATTTAGAGTCTTTGTTTATATTTGTAGTCTTTGTTTACATTTGTAGTCTTTGTTTACATTTGTAATCTTTGTTTGCATTTAGAGACCTTTATATTTAGAGTCTTTGTTTACGTTTGTAGTCTTTGTTTACATTTTTAGTCTTTGTTTTAATTTAGAGTCTGTTTACATTTAAGGTCTTTGTTTACATTTGTAGTCTTTATATACATTTAAATTCTTTGTTTACATATGTAGACTTTGTATACATTTATAGTGTTTACATTTAGAGTCTTTGTTTACGTTTGTAATCTTTGTCTACATTTAGAGTGTTAGTTTACGTTTGTAGTTTTTGTTTACATTTGTAGTCTGTTTTATTTAGTCTTTGCTTATATTTGTAGTCTTTGTTTACATTTGTAGTCTTTGTTAACATTTGTAATCTTTCTTTGAATTTAGAGACCTTCTTTACATTTAGAGTCTTTGTTTACATTTGTAGCCTTTGTTTACATTTTTAGACTTTGTTTATATTTTTAGACTTGGTTTACATATAGAGTCTTTGTTTACATTTGTAGTCTTTGTTTACATTTAGGTCTATGTTTACATTTGCAGTCTTTGTTTACATTTAATGTCTGTTTACATATCTAGTCTTTGTTTTCATTTATAGTCTGTTTACATTTGTAGACTTTGTTTACATTTAGAGAGTTTGTTTACAGTTTGAGTCACTTAACATTTGTGCTCTTTGTTTACATTTGTATTCTTTGTTTACATTTGTAGTCTGCTTACATTTAGATACTTTGTTTATATTTATAGGCATTGTTTACATTTGTTGTCTGTTTACACTTAGTCTGTTTACGTTTGTAGTTTTTGTTTACGTTTAGTGTCTTTGTTTACATTTGCAGTCTTTGTTTACAGTTGTAGACTTTCTTAACATTTATAGTCTTTGTTTACATTTGTATTCTTTGTTTAAATTTAGAGACTTTGTTGACATTTAGAGTCCGTTTATATTTGTAGTCTTTGTTTACATTTAGAGAGATTGTTTAAATGTAGAGTTTTTGTTTACATTTGTAGTCCTTGTTTACACTTGTAGTCTTTGTTTACATTTAGTCTTTGTTTATATTTAGAGACTTTGTTTACATTTGTAGTCCTTTTTTACACCTAGAGTCCCATTTTGTGTCTTTGTTTGTATTTGTAGTCTTTGTTTACATTTTTATTCTTTATTTACATTTAGAAATTCATTTAGAGTCTTTGTTTACATATAGCGCGTTTGTTTACATTTAGAGCCTTTGTTTACATTTTTAGTCTTTGTTTACATTTTTAGCCTTTGCTTACATTTAGAGTCTCTGTTTTTGTTTTTAGGCTTTGTTTACATTTACAGTCTGTTTACATTTGTAGTCCTTGTTTGCACCTAGAGTCCTTGTTTATACCCAGAGTTTTTTATTACATTTAGAGTCTTTGTTTACATTTTTATTATTTGTTTACATTTGTAGTCCTTTTTTACACTTAGAGTCCTTGTTTACACCAAGAGTTTTTGGTTACATTTAGAGTCTTTGTTTATATTTCTATTATTTGTTTACATTTAGTTTTGTTTACATTTGTAATCGTTGTCTATATTTGTAGTATTTGTAGCTTTTAGTTTTGTTTACATTTGTAGTCTTTGTTTACAATTTTATTCTTTGTTTACATTTAGAGTTCCATTTAGTGTCTTTGTTTACATTTGTAGTCTTTGTTTACATATAGCGCGTTTGTTTACATTTAGAGCCTTTGTTTACATTTTTAGTCTTTGTTTACATTTTTAGCCTTTGTTTACATTTAGAGTCTTTTGTTTTATTTTTAGGCTTTGTTTACATTTAGAGTATGTTTACATTTGTAGTCCTTGTTTACACCTAGAGTCCTTGTTTATACCCAGAGTTTTTTATTACATTTAGAGTCTTTGTTTACATTTTTATTATTTGTTTACATTTTTATTATTTGTTTACATTTAGAGACTTTGTTTACGTTTGCAATCTTTGCTTACATTTAGAGTCTTTGTTTATATTTCTAGTATTTGTTTACATTTAGTTTTGTTTACATTTGTAGTCGTTGTTTATATTTGTAGTATTTGTTTACTTTTAGTTTTGTTTACATTTGTAGTCTTTGTTTACATTTAGAGTGTTAGTTTACGTTTGTAGTTTTTGTTTACATTTGTAGTCTGTTTCCATTTAGAGTCTTTGTTTACATTTGTATCCTTTGTTTACATTTGTAGTCTTTGTTTACATATGTAGGCTTTGTTTACATTTAGAGTGTTTACATTTAGTCCCTTTGTTTACATTTGTAGTCTTTGTTTACATTTTTATTCTTTGTTTACATTTAGAGTTTCATTTAGAGTCTTTGTTTACATATAGCGCGTTTGTTTACATTTAGAGCCTTTGTTTACATTTTTAGTCTTTGTTTACATTTTTAGCCTTTGTTTACATTTAGAGTTTTTGTTTTTGTTTTTAGGCTTTGTTTTCATTTAGAGTCTGTTTACATTTGTAGTCCTTGTTTACACCTAGAGTCCTTGTTTATACCCAGAGTTTTTTATTACATTTAGAGTCTTTGTTTACATTTTTATTATTTGTTTACATTTGTAGTCCTTTTTTACACTTAGAGTCCTTGTTTACACGAAGAGTTTTTGGTTACATTTAGAGTCTTTGTTTATATTTCTATTATTTGTTTACATTTAGTTTTGTTTACATTTGTAATCGTTGTCTATATTTGTAACTTTTAGTTTTGTTTACATTTGTAGTCTTTGTTTACAATTTTATTCTTTGTTTACATTTAGAGTTCCATTTAGTGTCTTTGTTTACATTTGTAGTCTTTGTTTACATTTGTAGTCTTTGTTTACATTTGTAATCTTTCTTTACATTTAGAGACCTTCTTTACATTTAGAGTCTTTGTTTACAGTTGTAGCCTTTGTTTACATTTTTAGACTTTGTTTACATATAGAGTCTGTTTACATTTGTAGTCTTTGTTTACATTTAGGCCTATGTTTACATTTGCAGTCTTTGTTTACATTTAGAGTCTGTTTACATATGTAGTCTTTGTTTACATTTTTAGTCTGTTTGCATTTAGAGTCTGTTTTCATTTATAGTCTGTTTACATTTGTAGACTTTGTTTATATTTCTTGAGTTTGTTTACAGTTTGAGTCACTTAGCATTTGTGCTCTTTGTTTACATTTGTATTCTTTGTTTACATTTGTAGTCTGCTTACATTTAGATACTTTGTTTATATTTAGAGGCTTTGTTTACATTTGTTGTCTGTTTACACTTAGAGTCTGTTTACGTTTGTAGTTTTTGTTTACGTTTAGTGTCTTTGTTTACATTTGTACTCTTTGTTTACAGTTGTAGACTTTCTTAACATTTATAGTCTTTGTTTACATTTGTATTCTTTGTTTAAATTTAGAGACTTTGTTGACATTTAGAGTCCGTTTATATTTGTAGTCTTTGTTTACATTTAGAGAGATTGTTTACATGCAGAGTTTTTGTTTACATTTGTAGTCCTTGTTTACACTTGTAGTCTTTGTTTACATTTAGACTTTGTTTATATTTAGAGACTTTGTTTACATTTGTAGTCCTTTTTTACACCTAGATTCCTTGTTTACACCAAGAGTTTTTGGTTACATTTAGAGTCTTTGTTTATATTTCTATTATTTGTTTAAATTTAGTTTTGTTTACATTTGTAATCGTTGTTTATATTTGTAGTATTTGTTACTTTTAGTTTTGTTTACATTTGTAGTCTTTGTTTACATTTTTATTCTTTGTTTACATTTAGAGTTCCATTTAGTGTCTTTGTTTACATTTGTAGTCTTTGTTTACATATAGCGCGTTTGTTTACATTTAGAGCCTTTGTTTACATTTTTAGTCTTTGTTTACATTTTTAGCCTTTGTTTACATTTAGAGTCTTTGGTTTTATTTTTAGGCTTTGTTTACATTTAGAGTCTGTTTACATTTGTAGTCCTTGTTTACACCTAGAGTCCTTGTTTATACCCAGAGTTTTTTATTACATTTAGAGTCTTTGTTTACAATTTTATTATTTGTTTACATTTTTATTATTTGTTTACATTTAGAGACTTTGTTTACGTTTGCAATCTTTGGTTACATTTAGAGTCTTTGTTTATATTTCTAGTATTTGTTTACATTTAGTTTTGTTTACATTTGTAGTCGTTGTTTATATTTGTAGTATTTGTTTACTTTTAGTTTTGTTTACATTTGTAGTCTTTGTTTACATTTAGAGTGTTAGTTTACGTTTGTAGTTTTTGTTTACATTTGTAGTCTGTTTCCATTTAGAGTCTTTGTTTACATTTGTAGTCTTTGTTTACATTTGTAGGCTTTGTTTACATATGTAGGCTTTGTTTACATTTAGAGTGTTTACGTTTAGTCCCTTTGTTTACATTTGTAGTCTTTGTTTACATTTTTAGCCTTTGTTTACATTTAGAGGCTTTGTTTTTATTTTTAGACTTTGTTTATATTTAGATTCTGTTTACATTTGTAGTCCTTGTTTATACCCAGAGTTTTTTATTACATTTAGAGTCTTTGTTTACATTTAGAGTTTTTGTTTACGTTTGCAGTCTTTGTTTACATTTGTAGTCTTTGTTTACATTTAGAGTGTTAGTTTACGTTTGTAGTTTTTGTTTACATTTGTAGTCTGTTTCTATTTAGAGTCTTTGTTTATATTTGTAGTCTTTGTTTACATTTGTAGTCTTTGTTTACATTTGTAATCTTTGTTTGCATTTAGAGAACTTCTTTATATTTAGAGTCTTTGTTTACGTTTGTAGTCTTTGTTTACATTTTTAGTCTTTGTTTTAATTTAGAGTCTGTTTACATTTTAAGTCTTTGTTTACATTTGTAGTCTTTATTTACATTTAAATTCTTTGTTTACATATGTAGACTTTGTATACATTTATAGTGTTTACATTTAGAGTCTTTGTTTACGTTTGCAGTCTTTGTTTACATTTGTAGTCTTTGTTTACATTTGTAGTCTGCTTACATTTAGATACTTTGTTTATATTTAGAGGCTTTGTTTACATTTGTTGTCTGTTTACACTTAGAGTCTGTTTACGTTTGTAGTTTTTGTTTACGTTTAGTGTCTTTGTTTACATTTGTAGTCTTTGTTTACAGTTGTAGACTTTCTTAACATTTATAGTCTTTGTTTACATTTGTATTCTTTGTTTAAATTTAGAGACTTTGTTGACATTTAGAGTCCGTTTATATTTGTAGTCTTTGTTTACATTTAGAGAGATTGATTACATGTAGAGTTTTTGTTTACATTTGTAGTCCTTGTTTAAACTTGTAGTCTTTTTTACATTTAGTCTTTGTTTATATTTAGAGACTTTGTTTACATTTGTAGTCCTTTTTTACACCTAGAGTCCCATTTTGTGTCTTTGTTTACATTTTTATTCTTTGTTTACATTTAGAGATTCATTTAGAGTCTTTGTTTACATATAGCGCGTTTGTTTACATTTAGAGCCTTTGTTTACATTTTTAGTCTTTGTTTACATTTTTAGCCTTTGTTTACATTTAGAGTCTTTGTTTTTGTTTTTAGGCTTTGTTTACATTTAGAGTCTGTTTACATTTGTAGTCCTTGTTTACACCTAGAGTCCTTGTTTACACCAAGAGATTTTGGTTACATTTAGAGTCTTTGTTTATATTTCTAGTATTTGTTTACATTTAGTTTTGTTTACATTTAGTTTTGCTTACATTTGTAGTCGTGGTTTATATTTGTAGTATTTGTTTACTTTTAGTTTTGTTTACATTTTTATTTTTTGTTTACATTTAGACTCCCATTTTGTATCTTTGTTTACATTTGTAGTCTTTGTTTACATTTTTATTCTTTGTTTACATTTAGAGTTTCATTTAGAGTCTTTGTTTACATATAGCGCGTTTGTTTACATATAGAGCCTTTGTTTACATTTTTAGTCTTTGTTTACATTTTTAGCCTTTGTTTACATTTAGAGTCTTTGTTTTTATTTTTAGGCTTTGTTTACATTTAGAGTCTGTTTACATTTGTAGTCCTTGTTTACACCTAGAGTCCTTGTTTATACCCAGAGTTTTTTATTACATTTAGAGTCTTTGTTTACATTTTTATTATTTGTTTACATTTTTAGTCCTTTTTTACACCTAGAGTCCTTGTTTACACCAAGAGTTTTTGGTTACATTTATAGTCTTTGTTTATATTTCTATTATTTGTTTACATTTAGTTTTGTTTACATTTGTAATCGTTGTTTATATTTGTAGTATTTGTTACTTTTAGTTTTGTTTACATTTTTATTTTTTGTTTACATTTAGACTCCCATTTTGTATCTTTGTTTACATTTGTAGTCTTTGTTTACATTTTTATTCTTTGTTTACATTTAGAGTTCCATTTAGTGTCTTTGTTTACATTTGTAGTATTTGTTTATATATAGCGCGTTTGTTTACATTTAGAGCCTTTGTTTACATTTTTAGTCTTTGTTTACATTTGTAGTCCTTGTTTACACCTAGAGTCCTTGTTTATACCCAAATTTTTTATTACATTTAGAGTCTTTGTTTACAATTTTATTATTTGTTTACATTTTTATTATTTGTTTACATTTAGAGACTTTGTTTACGTTTGTAATCTTTGGTTACATTTAGAGTCTTTGTTTATATTTCTAGTATTTGTTTACATTTAGTTTTGTTTACATTTGTAGTCTTTGTTTACATTTGTAGTCTTTGTTTACATATGTAGGCTTTGTTTACATTTAGAGTGTTTACATTTAGTCCCTTTGTTTACATTTGTAGTCTTTGTTTACATTTTTAGCCTCTGTTTACATTTAGAGTCTTTGTTTTTATTTTTAGACTTTGTTTATATTTAGAGTCTGTTTACATTTGTAGTCCTTGTTTATACCCAGAGTTTTCTATTACATTTAGAGTCTTTGTTTACATTTAGAGTTTTTGTTTACGTTTGCAGTCTTTGTTTACATTTGTAGTCTTTGTTTACATTTAGAGTGTTAGTTTACGTTTGTAGTTTTTGTTTACATTTGTAGTCTGTTTCTATTTAGAGTCTTTGTTTATATTTGTAGTCTTTGTTTACATTTGTAGTCTTTGTTTACATTTGTAATCTTTGTTTGCATTTAGAGACCTTCTTTATATTTAGAGTCTTTGTTTACGTTTGTAGTCTTTGTTTACATTTTTAGTCTTGGTTTTAATTTAGAGTCTGTTTACTTTTAAGGTCTTTGTTTACATTTGTAGTCTTTATTTACATTTAAATATTTTGTTTACATATGTAGTCTTTGTATACATTTATAGTGTTTACATTTAGAGTCTTTGTTTACGTTTGCAGTCTTTGTTTACATTTGTAGTCTTTGTCTACATTTAGAGTGTTAGTTTACGTTTGTAGTTTTTGTTTACATTTGTAGTCTGTTTTATTTAGAGTCTTTGCTTATATTTGTAGTCTTTGTTTACATTTGTAGTCTTTGTTTACATTTGTAATCTTTCTTTGAATTTAGAGACCTTCTTTACATTTAGAGTCTTTGTTTACATTTGTAGCCTTTGTTTACATTTTTAGACTTTGTTTACATTTTTAGACTTTGTTTACATATAGAGTCTTTGTTTACATTTGTAGTCTTTGTTTACATTTAGGTCTATGTTTACATTTGCAGTCTTTGTTTACATTTAGAGTCTGTTTACATATCTAGTCTTTGTTTTCATTTATAGTCTGTTTACATTTGTAGACTTTGTTTACATTTAGAGAGTTTGTTTACAGTTTGAGTCACTTATCATTTGTGCTCTTTGTTTACATTTGTATTCTTTGTTTACATTTGTAGTCTGCTTACATTTAGATACTTTGTTTATATTTAGAGGCTTTGTTTACATTTGTTGTCTGTTTACACTTAGAGTCTGTTTACGTTTGTAGTTTTTGTTTACGTTTAGTGTCTTTGTTTACATTTGCAGTCTTTGTTTACAGTTGTAGACTTTCTTAACATTTATAGTCTTTGTTTACATTTGTATTCTTTGTTTAAATTTAGAGACTTTGTTGACATTTAGAGTCCGTTTTTATTTGTAGTCTTTGTTTACATTTAGAGAGATTGTTTACATGTAGAGTTTTTGTTTACATTTGTAGTCCTTGTTTACACTTGTAGTCTTTGTTTACATTTAGTCTTTGTTTATATTTAGAGACTTTGTTTACATTTGTAGTCCTTTTTTACACATAGAGTCCCATTTTGTGTCTTTGTTTACATTTGTAGTCTTTGTTTACATTTTTATTCTTTGTTTACATTTAGAGTTTCATTTAGAGTGTTTGTTTACATATAGCGCGTTTGTTTACATTTAGAGCCTTTGTTTACATTTTTAGTCTTTGTTTTTGTTTTTAGGCTTTGTTTACATTTAGAGTCTGTTTACATTTTTAGTCTTTGTTTTTGTTTTTAGGCTTTGTTTACATTTAGAGTCTGTTTACATTTGTAGTCCTTGTTTACACCTAGAGTCCTTGTTTATACCCAGAGTTTTTTATTACATTTAGAGTCTTTGTTTACATTTTTATTATTTGTTTACATTTTTATTATTTGTTTACATTTAGAGACATTGTTTACGTTTGCAATCTTTGCTTACATTTAGAGTCATTGTTTATATTTCTAGTATTTGTTTACATTTAGTTTTGTTTACATTTGTAGTCGTTGTTTATATTTGTAGTATTTGTTTACTTTTAGTTTTGTTTACATTTGTAGTCTTTGTTTACATTTAGAGTGTTAGTTAACGTTTGTAGTTTTTGTTTACATTTGTAGTCTGTTTCCATTTAGAGTCTTTGTTTACATTTGTATCCTTTGTTTACATTTGTAGTCTTTGTTTACATATGTAGGCTTTGTTTACATTTAGAGTGTTTACATTTAGTCCCTTTGTTTACATTTGTAGTCTTTGTTTACATTTTTATTCTTTGTTTACATTTAGAGTTTCATTTAGAGTCTTTGTTTACATATAGCGCGTTTGTTTACATTTAGAGCCTTTGTTTACATTTTTAGTCTTTGTTTACATTTTTAGCCTTTGTTTACATTTAGAGTCTTTGTTTTTGTTTTTAGGCTTTGTTTTCATTTAGAGTCTGTTTACATTTGTAGTCCTTGTTTACACCTAGAGTCCTTGTTTATACCCAGAGTTTTTTATTACATTTAGAGTCTTTGTTTACATTTTTATTATTTGTTTACATTTGTAGTCCTTTTTTATACTTAGAGTCCTTGTTTACACGAAGAGTTTTTGGTTACATTTAGAGTCTTTGTTTATATTTCTATTATTTGTTTACATTTAGTTTTGTTTACATTTGTAATCGTTGTCTATATTTGTAACTTTTAGTTTTGTTTACATTTGTAGTCTTTGTTTACAATTATATTCTTTGTTTACATTTAGAGTTCCATTTAGTGTCTTTGTTTACATTTGTAGTCTTTGTTTACATTTGTAGTCTTTGTTTACATTTGTAATCTTTCTTTACATTTAGAGACCTTCTTTACATTTAGAGTCTTTGTTTACAGTTGTAGCCTTTGTTTACATTTTTAGACTTTGTTTACATATAGAGTCTGTTTACATTTGTAGTCTTTGTTTACATTTAGGCCTATGTTTACATTTGCAGTCTTTGTTTACATTTAGAGTCTGTTTACATATGTAGTCTTTGTTTACATTTTTAGTCTGTTTGCATTTAGAGTCTGTTTTCATTTATAGTCTGTTTACATTTGTAGACTTTGTTTATATTTCGTGAGTTTGTTTACAGTTTGAGTCACTTAGCATTTGTGCTCTTTGTTTACATTTGTATTCTTTGTTTACATTTGTAGTCTGCTTACATTTAGATACTTTGTTTATATTTAGAGGCTTTGTTTACATTTGTTGTCTGTTTACACTTAGAGTCTGTTTACGTTTGTAGTTTTTGTTTACGTTTAGTGTCTTTGTTTACATTTTTACTCTTTGTTTACAGTTGTAGACTTTCTTAACATTTATAGTCTTTGTTTACATTTGTATTCTTTGTTTAAATTTAGAGACTTTGTTGACATTTAGAGTCCGTTTATATTTGTAGTCTTTGTTTACATTTAGAGAGATTGTTTACATGCAGAGTTTTTGTTTACATTTGTAGTCCTTGTTTACACTTGTAGTCTTTGTTTACATTTAGACTTTGTTTATATTTAGAGACTTTGTTTACATTTGTAGTCCTTTTTTACACCTAGAGTCCTTGTTTACACCAAGAGTTTTTGGTTACATTTAGAGTCTTTGTTTATATTTCTATTATTTGTTTACATTTAGTTTTGTTTACATTTGTAATCGTTGTTTATATTTGTAGTATTTGTTACTTTTAGTTTTGTTTACATTTGTAGTCTTTGTTTACATTTTTATTCTTTGTTTACATTTAGAGTTCCATTTAGTGTCTTTGTTTACATTTGTAGTCTTTGTTTACATATAGCGCGTTTGTTTACATTTAGAGCCTTTGTTTACATTTTTAGTCTTTGTTTACATTTTTAGCCTTTGTTTACATTTAGAGTCTTTGGTTTTATTTTTAGGCTTTGTTTACATTTAGAGTCTGTTTACATTTGTAGTCCTTGTTTACACCTAGAGTCCTTGTTTATACCCAGAGTTTTTTATTACATTTAGAGTCTTTGTTTACAATTTTATTATTTGTTTACATTTTTATTATTTGTTTACATTTAGAGACTTTGTTTACGTTTGCAATCTTTGGTTACATTTAGAGTCTTTGTTTATATTTCTAGTATTTGTTTACATTTAGTTTTGTTTACATTTGTAGTCGTTGTTTATATTTGTAGTATTTGTTTACTTTTAGTTTCGTTTACATTTGTAGTCTTTGTTTACATTTAGAGTGTTAGTTTACATTTGTAGTCTTTGTTTACATTTGTAGGCTTTGTTTACATATGTAGGCTTTGTTTACATTTAGAGTGTTTACATTTAGTCCCTTTGTTTACATTTGTAGTCTTTGTTTACATTTTTAGCCTTTGTTTACATTTAGATTCTTTGTTTTTATTTTTAGACTTTGTTTATATTTAGATTCTGTTTACATTTGTAGTCCTTGTTTATACCCAGAGTTTTTTATTACATTTAGAGTCTTTGTTTACATTTAGAGTTTTTGTTTACGTTTGCAGTCTTTGTTTACATTTGTAGTCTTTGTTTACATTTAGAGTGTTAGTTTACGTTTGTAGTTTTTGTTTACATTTGTAGTCTGTTTCTATTTAGAGTCTTTGTTTATATTTGTAGTCTTTGTTTACATTTGTAGTCTTTGTCTACATTTGTAATCTTTGTTTGCATTTAGAGAACTTCTTTATATTTAGAGTCTTTGTTTACGTTTGTAGTCTTTGTTTACATTTTTAGTCTTTGTTTTAATTTAGAGTCTGTTTACATTTTAAGTCTTTGTTTACATTTGTAGTCTTTATTTACATTTAAATTCTTTGTTTACATATGTAGACTTTGTATACATTTATAGTGTTTACATTTAGAGTCTTTGTTTACGTTTGCAGTCTTTGTTTACATTTGTAGTCTTTGTTTACATTTGTAGTCTGCTTACATTTAGATACTTTGTTTATATTTAGAGGCTTTGTTTACATTTGTTGTCTGTTTACATTTAGAGTCTGTTTACATTTGTAGTCCTTGTTTGCACCTAGAGTCCTTGTTTATACCCAGAGTTTTTTATTACATTTAGAGTCTTTGTTTACATTTTTATTATTTGTTTACATTTGTTGCTTTTTTTACACTTAGAGTCCTTGTGGACACCAAGAGTTTTTGGTTACATTTAGAGTCTTTGTTTATATTTCTATTATTTGTTTACATTTAGTTTTGTTTACATTTGTAAACGTTGTTTATATTTGTAGTATTTGTAGCTTTTAGTTTTGTTTACATTTGTAGTCTTTGTTTACAATTTTATTCTTTGTTTACATTTAGAGTTCCATTTAGTGTCTTTGTTTACATTTGTAGTCTTTGTTTACATATAGCGCGTTTGTTTACATTTAGAGCCTTTGTTTACATTTTTAGTCTTTGTTTACATTTTTAGCCTTTGTTTACATTTAGAGTCTTTGGTTTTATTTTTAGGCTTTGTTTACATTTAGAGTATGTTTACATTTGTAGTCCTTGTTTACACCTAGAGTCCTTGTTTATACCCAGAGTTTTTTATTACATTTAGAGTCTTTGTTTACATTTTTATTATTTGTTTACATTTTTATTATTTGTTTACATTTAGAGACTTTGTTTACGTTTGCAATCTTTGCTTACATTTAGAGTCTTTGTTTATATTTCTAGTATTTGTTTACATTTAGTTTTGTTTACATTTGTAGTCGTTGTTTATATTTGTAGTATTTGTTTACTTTTAGTTTTGTTTACATTTGTAGTCTTTGTTTACATTTAGAGTGTTAGTTTACGTTTGTAGTTTTTGTTTACATTTGTAGTCTGTTTCCATTTAGAGTCTTTGTTTACATTTGTATCCTTTGTTTACATTTGTAGTCTTTGTTTACATATGTAGGCTTTGTTTACATTTAGAGTGTTTACATTTAGTCCCTTTGTTTACATTTGTAGTCTTTGTTTACATTTTTATTCTTTGTTTACATTTAGAGTTTCATTTAGAGTCTTTGTTTACATATAGCGCGTTTGTTTACATTTAGAGCCTTTGTTTACATTTTTAGTCTTTGTTTACATTTTTAGCCTTTGTTTACATTTAGAGTCTTTGTTTTTGTTTTTAGGCTTTGTTTTCATTTAGAGTCTGTTTACATTTGTAGTCCTTGTTTACACCTAGAGTCCTTGTTTATACCCAGAGTTTTTTATTACATTTAGAGTCTTTGTTTACATTTTTATTATTTGTTTACATTTGTAGTCCTTTTTTACACTTAGAGTCCTTGTTTACACGAAGAGTTTTTGGTTACATTTAGAGTCTTTGTTTATATTTCTATTATTTGTTTACATTTAGTTTTGTTTACATTTGTAATCGTTGTCTATATTTGTAACTTTTAGTTTTGTTTACATTTGTAGTCTTTGTTTACAATTTTATTCTTTGTTTACATTTAGAGTTCCATTTAGTGTCTTTGTTTACATTTGTAGTCTTTGTTTACATTTGTAGTCTTTGTTTACATTTGTAATCTTTCTTTACATTTAGAGACCTTCTTTACATTTAGAGTCTTTGTTTACAGTTGTAGCCTTTGTTTACATTTTTAGACTTTGTTTACATATAGAGTCTGTTTACATTTGTAGTCTTTGTTTACATTTAGGCCTATGTTTACATTTGCAGTCTTTGTTTACATTTAGAGTCTGTTTACATATGTAGTCTTTGTTTACATTTTTAGTCTGTTTGCATTTAGAGTCTGTTTTCATTTATAGTCTGTTTACATTTGTAGACTTTGTTTATATTTCGTGAGTTTGTTTACAGTTTGAGTCACTTAGCATTTGTGCTCTTTGTTTACATTTGTATTCTTTGTTTACATTTGTAGTCTGCTTACATTTAGATACTTTGTTTATATTTAGAGGCTTTGTTTACATTTGTTGTCTGTTTACACTTAGAGTCTGTTTACGTTTGTAGTTTTTGTTTACGTTTAGTGTCTTTGTTTACATTTGTACTCTTTGTTTACAGTTGTAGACTTTCTTAACATTCATACTCTTTGTTTACATTTGTATTCTTTGTTTAAATTTAGAGACTTTGTTGACATTTAGAGTCCGTTTATATTTGTAGTCTTTGTTTACATTTAGAGAGATTGTTTACATGCAGAGTTTTTGTTTACATTTGTAGTCCTTGTTTACACTTGTAGTCTTTGTTTACATTTAGACTTTGTTTATATTTAGAGACTTTGTTTACATTTGTAGTCCTTTTTTACACCTAGATTCCTTGTTTACACCAAGAGTTTTTGGTTACATTTAGAGTCTTTGTTTATATTTCTATTATTTGTTTAAATTTAGTTTTGTTTACATTTGTAATCGTTGTTTATATTTGTAGTATTTGTTACTTTTAGTTTTGTTTACATTTGTAGTCTTTGTTTACATTTTTATTCTTTGTTTACATTTAGAGTTCCATTTAGTGTCTTTGTTTACATTTGTAGTCTTTGTTTACATATAGCGCGTTTGTTTACATTTAGAGCCTTTGTTTACATTTTTAGTCTTTGTTTACATTTTTAGCCTTTGTTTACATTTAGAGTCTTTGGTTTTATTTTTAGGCTTTGTTTACATTTAGAGTCTGTTTACATTTGTAGTCCTTGTTTACACCTAGAGTCCTTGTTTATACCCAGAGTTTTTTATTACATTTAGAGTCTTTGTTTACAATTTTATTATTTGTTTACATTTTTATTATTTGTTTACATTTAGAGACTTTGTTTACGTTTGCAATCTTTGGTTACATTTAGAGTCTTTGTTTATATTTCTAGTATTTGTTTACATTTAGTTTTGTTTACATTTGTAGTCGTTGTTTATATTTGTAGTATTTGTTTACTTTTAGTTTTGTTTACATTTGTAGTCTTTGTTTACATTTAGAGTGTTAGTTTACGTTTGTAGTTTTTGTTTACATTTGTAGTCTGTTTCCATTTAGAGTCTTTGTTTACATTTGTAGTCTTTGTTTACATTTGTAGGCTTTGTTTACATATGTAGGCTTTGTTTACATTTAGAGTGTTTACATTTAGTCCCTTTGTTTACATTTGTAGTCTTTGTTTACATTTTTAGCCTTTGTTTACATTTAGAGGCTTTGTTTTTATTTTTAGACTTTGTTTATATTTAGATTCTGTTTACATTTGTAGTCCTTGTTTATACCCAGAGTTTTTTATTACATTTAGAGTCTTTGTTTACATTTAGAGTTTTTGTTTACGTTTGCAGTCTTTGTTTACATTTGTAGTCTTTGTTTACATTTAGAGTGTTAGTTTACGTTTGTAGTTTTTGTTTACATTTGTAGTCTTTGTTTACATTTGTAATCTTTGTTTGCATTTAGAGAACTTCTTTATATTTAGAGTCTTTGTTTACGTTTGTAGTCTTTGTTTACATTTTTGGTCTTTGTTTTAATTTAGAGTCTGTTTACATTTTAAGTCTTTGTTTACATTTGTAGTCTTTATTTACATTTAAATTCTTTGTTTACATATGTAGACTTTGTATACATTTATAGTGTTTACATTTAGAGTCTTTGTTTACGTTTGCAGTCTTTGTTTACATTTGTAGTCTTTGTTTACATTTGTAGTCTGCTTACATTTAGATACTTTGTTTATATTTAGAGGCTTTGTTTACATTTGTTGTCTGTTTACACTTAGAGTCTGTTTACGTTTGTAGTTTTTGTTTACGTTTAGTGTCTTTGTTTACATTTGTAGTCTTTGTTTACAGTTGTAGACTTTCTTAACATTTATAGTCTTTGTTTACATTTGTATTCTTTGTTTAAATTTAGAGACTTTGTTGACATTTAGAGTCCGTTTATATTTGTAGTCTTTGTTTACATTTAGAGAGATTGATTACATGTAGAGTTTTTGTTTACATTTGTAGTCCTTGTTTAAACTTGTAGTCTTTGTTTACATTTAGTCTTTGTTTATATTTAGAGACTTTGTTTACATTTGTAGTCCTTTTTTACACCTAGAGTCCCATTTTGTGTCTTTGTTTACATTTTTATTCTTTGTTTACATTTAGAGTTTCATTTAGAGTCTTTGTTTACATATAGCGCGTTTGTTTACATTTAGAGCCTTTGTTTACATTTTTAGCCTTTGTTTACATTTAGAGTCTTTGTTTTTCTTTTTAGGCTTTGTTTACATTTAGAGTCTGTTTACATTTGTAGTCCTTGTTTACACCTAGAGTCCTTGTTTACACCAAGAGATTTTGGTTACATTTAGAGTCTTTGTTTATATTTCTAGTATTTGTTTACATTTAGTTTTGTTTACATTTAGTTTTGCTTACATTTGTAGTCGTGGTTTATATTTGTAGTATTTGTTTACTTTTAGTTTTGTTTACATTTTTATTTTTTGTTTACATGTAGACTCCCATTTTGTATGTTTGTTTACATTTGTAGTCTTTGTTTACATTTTTATTCTTTGTTTACATTTAGAGTTTCATTTAGAGTCTTTGTTTACATATAGCGCGTTTGTTTACATATAGAGCCTTTGTTTACATTTTTAGTCTTTGTTTACATTTTTAGCCTTTGTTTACATTTAGAGTCTTTGTTTTTATTTTTAGCTTTGTTTACATTTAGAGTCTGTTTACATTTGTAGTCCTTGTTTACACCTAGAGTTTTTTATTACATTTAGAGACTTTGTTTACGTTTGCAATCTTTGGTTACATTTAGAGTCTTTGTTTATATTTCTAGTATTTGTTTACGTTTAGTTTTGTTTACATTTGTAGTCGTTGTTTATATTTGTAGTATTTGTTTACTTTTAGTTTTGTTTACATTTGTAGTCTTTGTTTACATTTAGAGTGTTAGTTTACGTTTGTAGTTTTTGTTTACATTTGTAGTCTGTTTCCATTTAGAGTGTTTGTTTACATTTGTAGTCTTTGTTTACATTTGTAGTCTTTGTTTACATATGTAGGATTTGTTTACATTTAGAGTGTTTACATTTAGTCCCTTTGTTTACATTTGTAGTCTTTGTTTACATTTTTAGCCTTTGTTTACATTTAGAGTCTTTGTTTTTATTTTTAGACTTTGTTTATATTTAGCGTCTGTTTACATTTGTAGTCCTTGTTTATACCCAGAGTTTTTTATTACATTTAGAGTCTTTGTTTATATTTTTATTATTTGTTAACATTTAAAGTTTTTGTTTACGTTTGCAGTCTTTGTTTACATTTGTAGTCTTTGTTTACATTTAGAGTATTAGTTTACGTTTGTAGTTTTTGTTTACATTTGTAGTCTGTTTCTATTTAGAGTCTTTGTTTATATTTGTAGTCTTTGTTTACATTTGTAGTCTTTGTTTACATTTGTAATCTTTGTTTGCATTTAGAGACCTTTATATTTAGAGTCTTTGTTTACGTTTGTAGTCTTTGTTTACATTTTTAGTCTTTGTTTTAATTTAGAGTCTGTTTACATTTAAGGTCTTTGTTTACATTTGTAGTCTTTATTTACATTTAAATTCTTTGTTTACATATGTAGACTTTGTATACATTTATAGTGTTTACATTTAGAGTCTTTGTTTACGTTTGCAGTCTTTGTTTACATTTGTAGTCTTTGTCTACATTTAGAGTGTTAGTTTACGTTTGTAGTTTTTGTTTACATTTGTAGTCTGTTTTATTTAGAGTCTTTGCTTATATTTGTAGTCTTTGTTTACATTTGTAGTCTTTGTTTACATTTGTAATCTTTCTTTGAATTTAGAGACCTTCTTTACATTTAGAGTCTTTGTTTACATTTGTAGCCTTTGTTTACATTTTTAGACTTTGTTTATATTTTTAGACTTGGTTTACATATAGAGTCTTTGTTTACATTTGTAGTCTTTGTTTACATTTAGGTCTATGTTTACATTTGCAGTCTTTGTTTACATTTAATGTCTGTTTACATATCTAGTCTTTGTTTTCATTTATAGTCTGTTTACATTTGTAGACTTTGTTTACATTTAGAGAGTTTGTTTACAGTTTGAGTCACTTAACATTTGTGCTCTTTGTTTACATTTGTATTCTTTGTTTACATTTGTAGTCTGCTTACATTTAGATACTTTGTTTATATTTAGAGGCATTGTTTACATTTGTTGTCTGTTTACACTTAGAGTCTGTTTACGTTTGTAGTTTTTGTTTACGTTTAGTGTCTTTGTTTACATTTGCAGTCTTTGTTTACAGTTGTAGACTTTCTTAACATTTATAGTCTTTGTTTACATTTGTATTCTTTGTTTAAATTTAGAGACTTTGTTGACATTTAGAGTCCGTTTATATTTGTAGTCTTTGTTTACATTTAGAGAGATTGTTTACATGTAGAAGTTTTTGTTTACATTTGTAGTCCTTGTTTACACTTGTAGTCTTTGTTTACATTTAGTCTTTGTTTATATTTAGAGACTTTGTTTACATTTGTAGTCCTTTTTTACACCTAGAGTCCCATTTTGTGTCTTTGTTTACATTTGTAGTCTTCGTTTACATTTTTATTCTTTATTTACATTTAGAGTTTCATTTAGAGTCTTTGTTTACATATAGCGCGTTTGTTTACATTTAGAGCCTTTGTTTACATTTTTAGTCTTTGTTTACATTTTTAGCCTTTGTTTACATTTAGAGTCTCTGTTTTTGTTTTTAGGCTTTGTTTACATTTAGAGTCTGTTTACATTTGTAGTCCTTGTTTGCACCTAGAGTCCTTGTTTATACCCAGAGTTTTTTATTACATTTAGAGTCTTTGTTTACATTTTTATTATTTGTTTACATTTTTATTATTTGTTTACATTTAGAGACTGTTTACGTTTGCAATCTTTGCTTACATTTAGAGTCTTTGTTTATATTTCTAGTATTTGTTTACATTTAGTTTTGTTTACATTTGTAGTCGTTGTTTATATTTGTAGTATTTGTTTACTTTTAGTTTTGTTTACATTTGTAATCTTTGTTTGCATTTAGAGACCTTCTTTATATTTAGAGTCTTTGTTTACGTTTGTAGTCTTTGTTTACATTTTCAGTCTTTGTTTTAATTTAGAGTCTGTTTACATTTAAGGTCTTTGTTTACATTTGTAGTCTGTATTTACATTTAAATTCTTTGTTTACATATGTAGTCTTTCTATACATTTAGGTTGTTTACATATAGAGTCTTTGTTTACGTATGCAGTCTTTGTTTACATTTGTAGTCTTTGTCTACATTTAGAGTGTTAGTTTACCTTTGTAGTTTTTGTTTACATTTGTAGTCTGTTTTATTTAGAGTCTCTGTTTATATTCGTAGTCTTTGTTTACATTTGTAGTCTTTGTTTACATTTGTAATCTTTCTTTGAATTTAGAGACCTTCTTTACATTTAGAGTCTTTGTTTACATTTGTAGCCTTTGTTTACATTTTTAGACTTTGTTTACATATAGAGTCTTTTTTTACATTTGTAGTCTTTGTTTGCATTTAGGTCTATGTTTACATTTGCAGTCTTTGTTTACATTTAGAGTCTGTTTACATATGTAGTCTTTGTTTTCATTTATAGTCTGTTTACATTTGTAGACTTTGTTTATATTTAGAGAGTTTGTTTACAGTTTGAGTCACTTAACATTTGTGCTCTTTGTTTACATTTGTATTCTTTGTTTACATTTGTAGTCTGCATACATTTAGATACTTTGTTTATATTTAGAGGCTTTGTTTACATTTGTTGTCTGTTTACACTTAGAGTCTGTTTACGTTTGTAGTTTTTGTTTACGTTTAGTGTCTTTGTTTACATTTGTATTCTTTGTTTAAATTTAGAGACTTTGTTGACATTTAGAGTCCGTTTATATTTGTAGTCTTTGTTTACATTTAGAGAGATTGTTTACATGTAGAGTTTTTGTTTATTGTTTGTTTTCGTTAGCTGTGACCCTGCTCACCTATGCGCATGCGTGAGGTCTGCATTGATTTTGTTAAAATAGGGTAGAAGCGTAGAAGATGAGAGAATGTTTACATTTTACGAGTGAGAGATAAGTTGCGGTTTCTTTTTTCTTTTTTTTTTCTTTTCAGGACATTATTGAATTTTGAGGCGATACTTCTTCGTTATATTCGTATAAAGGCAAAATGCTGATTTTTTCCCCCTTGTAATTTTTAAATAAGTGTAGAAGATCAGTTTTATTCTTCGATGCAAAATAAAATCCGTAAACTTAAAAGTAAATGCCTGTTTTCTTTCTTCTTCTTCTTTTTTTTTTTTCAGTTAAAATTATTTTTATTTGCTTACTTGATCTCTAAATTCGTACTATATCTGTCATACCTGAACACTTGTTTCATGCACTGATTATAGTAGTAAATTAATTAAAAATGACTTAAATTAGGTAAAATGTACATAATTCATTAATAAAAGAAGAGAAAAAGAACAACGTTTACAGTAGACTTTACCTGTAGTAAAAGTAATATATTTTTTTCCTTTAAATTATACTGCTAAAATAAAAATACCATATTTTTGGATCTCTATTTTACAGAAATTTACAGAAAATCGTATTTAAATCAAATCATTAGATTTTTTTATCATGATTATTTTACACCTTTTATTTTTCGCGCATATTGTCATATAAATTACATTAAATAAAATATTGTTAATTAAAATTTACCGTAAAAAGGTAAAATAAATATTGAAGACTCATAAAAAGAAAACGAACACGTGTAGAACGAAAAGCGCATTTGGCTAAGTGCCCATCTCATTCAACGCATCACCCCTTTTCCGAGTAGGATCGTTCCGATAGAGGTAGACATGGTTTACGAAAACGGACAGTACATTTGTAGTCCTTGTTTACACTTGTAGTCTTTGTTTACATTTAGACTTTGTTTATATTTAGAGTCTTTGGTTTTATTTTTAGGCTTTGTTTACATTTAGAGTCTGTTTACATTTGTAGTCCTTGTTTACACCTAGAGTCCTTGTTTATACCCAGAGTGTTTTATTACATTTAGAGTCTTTGTTTACATTTTTATTATTTGTTTACATTTTTAGACTTTGTTTACATTTAGAGTGTTAGTTTACGTTTGTAGTTTTTGTTTACATTTGTAGTCTGTTTCCATTTAGAGTCTTTGTTTACATTTGTAGTCTTTGTTTACATATGTAGGCTTTGTTTACATTTAGAGTGTTTACATTTAGTCCCTTTGTTTACATTTGTAGTCTTTGTTTACATTTTTAGCCTTTCTTTACGTTTAGAGTCTTTTTTTTTGTTTTTAGACTTTGTTTATATTTAGAGTCTGTTTACATTTGTAGTCCTTGTTTATACCCAGAGTTTTTTATTACATTTAGAGTCTTTGTTTACATTTTTATTATTTGTTTACATTTAGAGTCTTTGTTTACGTTTGCAGTCTTTGTTTACATTTGTAGTCTTTGTTTACATTTGTAGTCTGCTTACATTTAGATACTTTGTTTATATTTAGAGGCTTTGTTTACATTTGTTGTCTGTTTACACTTAGAGTCTGTTTACGTTTGTAGTTTTTGTTTACGTTTAGTGTCTTTGTTTACATTTGTAGTCTTTGTTTACAGTTGTAGACTTTCTTAACATTTATAGTCTTTGTTTACATTTGTATTCTTTGTTTAAATTTAGAGACTTTGTTGACATTTAGAGTCCGTTTATATTTGTAGTCTTTGTTTACATTTAGAGAGATTGATTACATGTAGAGTTTTTGTTTACATTTGTAGTCCTTGTTTAAACTTGTAGTCTTTGTTTACATTTAGTCTTTGTTTATATTTAGAGACTTTGTTTACATTTGTAGTCCTTTTTTACACCTAGAGTCCCATTTTGTGTCTTTGTTTACATTTTTATTCTTTGTTTACATTTAGAGTTTCATTTAGAGTCTTTGTTTACATATAGCGCGTTTGTTTACATTTAGAGCCTTTGTTTACATTTTTAGTCTTTGTTTACATTTTTAGCCTTTGTTTACATTTAGAGTCTTTGTTTTTCTTTTTAGGCTTTGTTTACATTTAGAGTCTGTTTACATTTGTAGTCCTTGTTTACACCTAGAGTCCTTGTTTACACCAAGAGATTTTGGTTACATTTAGAGTCTTTGTTTATATTTCTAGTATTTGTTTACATTTAGTTTTGTTTACATTTAGTTTTGCTTACATTTGTAGTCGTGGTTTATATTTGTAGTATTTGTTTACTTTTAGTTTTGTTTACATTTTTATTTTTTGTTTACATTTAGACTCCCATTTTGTATGTTTGTTTACATTTGTAGTCTTTGTTTACATTTTTATTCTTTGTTTACATTTAGAGTTTCATTTAGAGTCTTTGTTTACATATAGCGCGTTTGTTTACATATAGAGCCTTTGTTTACATTTTTAGTCTTTGTTTACATTTTTAGCCTTTGTTTACATTTAGAGTCTTTGTTTTTATTTTTAGCTTTGTTTACATTTAGAGTCTGTTTACATTTGTAGTCCTTGTTTACACCTAGAGTTTTTTATTACATTTAGAGACTTTGTTTACGTTTGCAATCTTTGGTTACATTTAGAGTCTTTGTTTATATTTCTAGTATTTGTTTACGTTTAGTTTTTTTACATTTGTAGTCGTTGTTTATATTTGTAGTATTTGTTTACTTTTAGTTTTGTTTACATTTGTAGTCTTTGTTTACATTTAGAGTGTTAGTTTACGTTTGTAGTTTTTGTTTACATTTGTAGTCTGTTTCCATTTAGAGTGTTTGTTTACATTTGTAGTCTTTGTTTACATTTGTAGTCTTTGTTTACATATGTAGGATTTGTTTACATTTAGAGTGTTTACATTTAGTCCCTTTGTTTATATTTGTAGTCTTTGTTTACATTTTTAGCCTTTGTTTACATTTAGAGTCTTTGTTTTTATTTTTAGACTTTGTTTATATTTAGCGTCTGTTTACATTTGTAGTCCTTGTTTATACCCAGAGTTTTTTATTACATTTAGAGTCTTTGTTTATATTTTTATTATTTGTTAACATTTAAAGTTTTTGTTTACGTTTGCAGTCTTTGTTTACATTTGTAGTCTTTGTTTACATTTAGAGTATTAGTTTACGTTTGTAGTTTTTGTTTACATTTGTAGTCTGTTTCTATTTAGAGTCTTTGTTTATATTTGTAGTCTTTGTTTACATTTGTAGTCTTTGTTTACATTTGTAATCTTTGTTTGCATTTAGAGACCTTTATATTTAGAGTCTTTGTTTACGTTTGTAGTCTTTGTTTACATTTTTAGTCTTTGTTTTAATTTAGAGTCTGTTTACATTTAAGGTCTTTGTTTACATTTGTAGTCTTTATTTACATTTAAATTCTTTGTTTACATATGTAGACTTTGTATACATTTATAGTGTTTACATTTAGAGTCTTTGTTTACGTTTGCAGTCTTTGTTTACATTTGTAGTCTTTGTCTACATTTAAAGTGTTAGTTTACGTTTGTAGTTTTTGTTTACATTTGTAGTCTGTTTTATTTAGAGTCTTTGCTTATATTTGTAGTCTTTGTTTACATTTGTAATCTTTCTTTGAATTTAGAGACCTTCTTTACATTTAGAGTCTTTGTTTACATTTGTAGCCTTTGTTTACATTTTTAGACTTTGTTTATATTTTTAGACTTGGTTTACATATAGAGTCTTTGTTTACATTTGTAGTCTTTGTTTACATTTAGGTCTATGTTTACATTTGCAGTCTTTGTTTACATTTAATGTCTGTTTACATATCTAGTCTTTGTTTTCATTTATAGTCTGTTTACATTTGTAGACTTTGTTTACATTTAGAGAGTTTGTTTACAGTTTGAGTCACTTAACATTTGTGCTCTTTGTTTACATTTGTATTCTTTGTTTACATTTGTAGTCTGCTTACATTTAGATACTTTGTTTATATTTAGAGGCATTGTTTACATTTGTTGTCTGTTTACACTTAGAGTCTGTTTACGTTTGTAGTTTTTGTTTACGTTTAGTGTCTTTGTTTACATTTGCAGTCTTTGTTTACAGTTGTAGACTTTCTTAACATTTATAGTCTTTGTTTACATTTGTATTCTTTGTTTAAATTTAGAGACTTTGTTGACATTTAGAGTCCGTTTATATTTGTAGTCTTTGTTTACATTTAGAGAGATTGTTTACATGTAGAGTTTTTGTTTACATTTGTAGTCCTTGTTTACACTTGTAGTCTTTGTTTACATTTAGTCTTTGTTTATATTTAGAGACTTTGTTTACATTTGTAGTCCTTTTTTACACCTAGAGTCCCATTTTGTGTCTTTGTTTACATTTGTAGTCTTTGTTTACATTTTTATTCTTTATTTACATTTAGAGTTTCATTTAGAGTCTTTGTTTACATATAGCGCGTTTGTTTACATTTAGAGCCTTTGTTTACATTTTTAGTCTTTGTTTACATTTTTAGCCTTTGTTTACATTTAGAGTCTCTGTTTTTGTTTTTAGGCTTTGTTTACATTTAGAGTCTGTTTACATTTGTAGTCCTTGTTTGCACCTAGAGTCCTTGTTTATACCCAGAGTTTTTTATTACATTTAGAGTCTTTGTTTACATTTTTATTGTTTGTTTACATTTTTATTATTTGTTTACATTTAGAGACTGTTTACGTTTGCAATCTTTGCTTACATTTAGAGTCTTTGTTTATATTTCTAGTATTTGTTTACATTTAGTTTTGTTTACATTTGTAGTCGTTGTTTATATTTGTAGTATTTGTTTACTTTTAGTTTTGTTTACATTTGTAATCTTTGTTTGCATTTAGAGACCTTCTTTATATTTAGAGTCTTTGTTTACGTTTGTAGTCTTTGTTTACATTTTTAGTCTTTGTTTTAATTTAGAGTCTGTTTACATTTAAGGTCTTTGTTTACATTTGTAGTCTGTATTTACATTTAAATTCTTTGTTTACATATGTAGTCTTTCTATACATTTAGGTTGTTTACATATAGAGTCTTTGTTTACGTATGCAGTCTTTGTTTACATTTGTAGTCTTTGTCTACATTTAGAGTGTTAGTTTACCTTTGTAGTTTTTGTTTACATTTGTAGTCTGTTTTATTTAGAGTCTCTGTTTATATTCGTAGTCTTTGTTTACATTTGTAGTCTTTGTTTACATTTGTAATCTTTCTTTGAATTTAGAGACCTTCTTTACATTTAGAGTCTTTGTTTACATTTGTAGCCTTTGTTTACATTTTTAGACTTTGTTTACATATAGAGTCTTTTTTTACATTTGTAGTCTTTGTTTGCATTTAGGTCTATGTTTACATTTGCAGTCTTTGTTTACATTTAGAGTCTGTTTACATATGTAGTCTTTGTTTTCATTTATAGTCTGTTTACATTTGTAGACTTTGTTTATATTTAGAGAGTTTGTTTACAGTTTGAGTCACTTAACATTTGTGCTCTTTGTTTACATTTGTATTCTTTGTTTACATTTGTAGTCTGCATACATTTAGATACTTTGTTTATATTTAGAGGCTTTGTTTACATTTGTTGTCTGTTTACACTTAGAGTCTGTTTACGTTTGTAGTTTTTGTTTACGTTTAGTGTCTTTGTTTACATTTGTATTCTTTGTTTAAATTTAGAGACTTTGTTGACATTTAGAGTCCGTTTATATTTGTAGTCTTTGTTTACATTTAGAGAGATTGTTTACATGTAGAGTTTTTGTTTATTGTTTGTTTTCGTTAGCTGTGACCCTGCTCACCTATGCGCATGCGTGAGGTCTGCATTGATTTTGTTAAAATAGGGTAGAAGCGTAGAAGATGAGAGAATGTTTACATTTTACGAGTGAGAGATAAGTTGCGGTTTCTTTTTTCTTTTTTTTTCTTTTCAGGACATTATTGAATTTTGAGGCGATACTTCTTCGTTATATTCGTATAAAGGCAAAATGCTGATTTTTTCCCCCTTGTAATTTTTAAATAAGTGTAGAAGATCAGTTTTATTCTTCGATGCAAAATAAAATCCGTAAACTTAAAAGTAAATGCCTGTTTTCTTTCTTCTTCTTCTTTTTTTTTTTCAGTTAAAATTATTTTTATTTGCTTACTTGATCTCTAAATTCGTACTATATCTGTCATACCTGAACACTTGTTTCATGCACTGATTATAGTAGTAAATTAATTAAAAATGACTTAAATTAGGTAAAATGTACATAATTCATTAATAAAAGAAGAGAAAAAGAACAACGTTTACAGTAGACTTTACCTGTAGTAAAAGTAATATATTTTTTTCCTTTAAATTATACTGCTAAAATAAAAATACCATATTTTTGGATCTCTATTTTACAGAAATTTACAGAAAATCGTATTTAAATCAAATCATTAGATTTTTTTAACATGATTATTTTACACCTTTTATTTTTCGCGCATATTGTCATATAAATTACATTAAATAAAATATTGTTAATTAAAATTTACCGTAAAAAGGTAAAATAAATATTGAAGACTCATAAAAAGAAAACGAACACGTGTAGAACGAAAAGCGCATTTGGCTAAGTGCCCATCTCATTCAACGCATCACCCCTTTTCCGAGTAGGATCGTTCCGCGAGAGGTAGACATGGTTTACGAAAACGGACAGTACATTTGTAGTCCTTGTTTACACTTGTAGTCTTTGTTTACATTTAGACTTTGTTTATATTTAGAGTCTTTGGTTTTATTTTTAGGCTTTGTTTACATTTAGAGTCTGTTTACATTTGTAGTCCTTGTTTACACCTAGAGTCCTTGTTTATACCCAGAGTTTTTTATTACATTTAGAGTCTTTGTTTACATTTTTATTATTTGTTTACATTTTTAGTCTTTGTTTACATTTAGAGTGTTAGTTTACGTTTGTAGTTTTTGTTTACATTTGTAGTCTGTTTCCATTTAGAGTCTTTGTTTACATTTGTAGTCTTTGTTTACATATGTAGGCTTTGTTTACATTTAGAGTGTTTACATTTAGTCCCTTTGTTTACATTTGTAGTCTTTGTTTACATTTTTAGCCTTTCTTTACGTTTAGAGTCTTTGTTTTTGTTTTTAGACTTTGTTTATATTTAGAGTCTGTTTACATTTGTAGTCCTTGTTTATACCCAGAGTTTTTTATTACATTTAGAGTCTTTGTTTACATTTTTATTATTTGTTTACATTTAGAGTTTTTGTTTACGTTTGCATTCTTTGTTTACATTTGTAGTCTTTGTTTACATTTACAGTGTTATTTTAGGTTTGTAGTTTTTGTTTACATTTGTAGTCTGTTTCTATTTAGAGTCTTTGTTTATATTTGTAGTCTTTGTTTACATTTGTAGTCTTTGTTTACATTTGTAATCTTTGTTTGCATTTAGAGACCTTCTTTATATTTAGAGTCTTTGTTTACGTTTGTAATCTTTGTTTACATTTTTAGTCTTTGTTTTATTTTAGAGTCTGTTTACATATAAGGTCTTTGTTTACATTTGTAGTCTTTATTTACATTTAAATTCTTTGTTTACATATGTAGTCTTTGTATACATTTAGATTGTTTACATTTGTAGTCTTTGTATACATTTAGAGTGTTAGTTTACGTTTGTAGTTTTTGTTTACATTTTTAGTCTGTTTTATTTAGACTCTTTGTTTATATTTGTAGTCTTTGTTTACATTTGTAGTCTTTGTTTACATTTGTAATCTTTCTTTGCATTTAGAGACCTTCTTTACATTTAGAGTCTTTGTTTACATTTGTAGTCTTTGTTTACATTTAGGTCTATGTTTATATTTGCATTATTTGTTTACATTTAGAGTCTGTTTACATATGTAGTCTTTGTTTACATTTTTAATCTGTTTTCTTTTAGAGTCTGTTTTCATTTATAGTCTGTTTATATTTGTAGACTTTGTTTACATTTAGAGAGTTTGTTTGCAGTTTGAGTCACTTAACATTTGTGCTCTTTGTTTACATTTGTAGACTGCTTACATTTAGATACTTTGTTTATATTTAGAGGCTATGTTTACATTTGTTGTCTGTTTACACTTAGAGTCTGTTTACGTTTGTAGTTTTTGTTTACGTTTAGTGTCTTTGTTTACAGTTGTAGTCTTTGTTTACAGTTGTAGACTTTCTTAACATTTATAGTCTTTGTTTACATTTTTATTCTTTGTTTACATTAAGAGAGATTGTTTACATGTAGAGTTTTTTTACATTTGTAGTCCTTGTTTACACTTGTAGTCTTTGTTTACATTTAGACTTTGTTTATATTTAGAGACTTTGTTTACATTTGTAGTCCTTTTTTACACCTAGAGTCCTTGTTTACACCAAGAGATTTTGGTTACATTTAGAGTCTTTGTTTATATTTCTAGTATTTGTTTACGTTTAGTTTTGTTTACATTTAGTTTTGCTTACATTTGTAGTCGTTGTTTATATTTGTAGTATTTGTTTACTTTTAGTTTTGTTTACATTTAGAGTCCCATTTTGTGTCTTTGTTTACATTTGTAGTCTTTGTTTACATTTTTATTCTTTGTTTACATTTAGAGTTTCATTTAGAGTCTTTGTTTACATATAGCGCGTTTGTTTACATTTAGATCCCTTGTTTACATTTTTAGTCTTTGTTTACATTTTTAGTCTTTGTTTACATTTAGAGTCTTTGTTTTTATTTTTAGGCTTTGTTTACATTTAGAGTCTGTTTACATTTGAAGTCCTTGTTTACACCTAGAGTCTTTGTTTATACCCAGAGTTTTTTATTACATTTAGAGTCTTTGTTTACATTTTTATTATTTGTTTACATTTGTAGTCCTTTTTTACACTTAGAGTCCTTGTTTACACCAAGAGTTTTTGGTTACATTTAGAGTCTTTGTTTATATTTCTATTATTTGTTTACATTTAGTTTTGTTTACATTTGTAATCGTTGTTTATATTTGTAGTATTTGTTACTTTTAGTTTTGTTTACATTTGTAGTCTTTGTTTACATTTTTATTCTTTGTTTACATTTAGAGTTCCATTTAGTGTCTTTGTTTACATTTGTAGTCTTTGTTTACATTTAGAGTCTTTGGTTTTATTTTTAGGCTTTGTTTACATTTAGAGTCTGTTTACATTTGTAGTCCTAGTTTACACCTAGAAACCTTGTTTATACCCTGAGTTTTTTATTACATTTAGAGTCTTTGTTTACATTTTTATTATTTGTTTACATTTTTATTATTTGTTTACATTTAGAGACTTTGTTTACGTTTGCAATATTTGGTTACAATTAGAGTCTTTGTTTATATTTCTAGTATTTGTTTACATTTAGTTTTGTTTACATTTGCAGTCGTTGTTTATAATTGTAGTATTTGTTTACTTTTAGTTTTGTTTACATTTGTAGTCTTTGTTTACATTTAGAGTGTTAGTTTACGTTTGTAGTTTTTGTTTACATTTGTAGTCTGTTTCCATTTAGAGTCTTTGTTTACATTTGTAGTCTTTGTTTACATTTGTAGTCTTTGTTTACATTTGTAGTTTTTGTTTGCATATGTAGGCTTTGTTTACATTTAGAATGTTTACATTTAGTCCCTTTGTTTACATTTGTAGTCTTTGTTTACATTTTTAGCCTTTGTTTACATTTAGATTCCTTGTTTTTATTTTTAGACTTTGTTTATATTTAGAGTCTGTAGTCCTTGTTTATACCCAGAGTTTTTTATTACATTTAGAGTCTTTGTTTACATTTTTATTATTTGTTTACATTTAGAGTTTTTGTTTACGTTTGCAGTCTTTGTTTACATTTGTAGTCTGTTTCTATTTAGAGACTTTGTTTATATTTGTAGTCTTTGTTTACATTTGTAGTCTTTGTTTACATTTGTAATCTTTGTTTCATTTAGAGATCTTCTTTATATTTAGAGTCTTTGTTTACGTTTGTAGTCTTTGTTTACACTTTTAGTCTTTGTTTTAATTTAGTGTCTGTTTACATTTAAGGTCTTTGTTTACATTTGTAGTCTTTATTTACATTTAAATTCTTTCTTTACATATGTAGTCTTTGTATACATTTAGATTGTTTACATTTAGAGTCTTTGTTTACGTTTGCAGTCTTTGTTTACATTTGTAGTCTTTTCTACATTTAGAGTGTTAGTTTACGTTTCTAGTTTTTGTTTACATTTGTAGTCTGTTTTATTTAGAGTCTTTGTTTATATTTGTAGTCTTTGTTTACATTTGTAGTCTTTGTTTACATTTGTAATCTTTCTTTGCATTTAGAGACCTTTACATTTAGAGTCTTTGTTTACATTTGTAGTCTTTGTTTACATTTAGGTCTATGTTTACATTTGCAGTCTTTGTTTAACTTTAGAGTCTGTTTACATATGTAGTCTTTGTTTACATTTTTAATCTGTTTTCTTTTAGAGTCTGTTTTCATTTATAGTCTGTTTACATTTGTAGACTTTGTTTACATTTAGAGAGTTTGTTTACAGTTTGAGTCACTTAACATTTGTGCTCTTTGTTTACATTTGTAGTCTGCTTACATTTAGACTTTGTTTATATTTAGAGACTTTGTTTACATTTGTAGTCCTTTTTTACACCTAGAGTCCTTGTTTACACCAAGAGATTATGGTTACATTTAGAGTCTTTGTTTATATTTCTAGTATTTGTTTACATTTAGTTTTGTTTACATTTGTTGTCATTGTTTATATTTGTAGTGTTTGTTTACTTTTAGTTTTGTTTACATTTTTATTTTTTGTTTACATTTAGAGTCCCATTTTGTGTCTTTGTTTACATTTGTAGTCTTTGTTTACATTTAGAGTTCCATTTAGAGTCTTTGTTTACATATAGCGCGTTTGTTTTCATTTAGAGCCTTTGTTTACATTTTAGTCTTTGTTTTTATTTTTAGGCTTTGTTTACATTTAGATTCTGTTTACATTTGTAGTCCTTGTTTACACCTAGAGTCCTTGTTTATACCCAGAGTTTTTTATTACATTTAGAGTCTTTGTTTACATTTTTATTATTTGTTTACATTTAGAGACTGTTTACGTTTGCAATCGTTGGTTACATTTAGAGTCTTTGTTTTTTTTTCTAGTATTTGTTTACATTTAGTTTTGTTAACATTTGTAGTCGTTGTTTATATTTGTAGTATTTATTTATTTTTAGTTTTGTTTACATTTGTAGTCTTTGTTTACATTTAGAGTGTTAGTTTACGTTTGCAGTTTTTGTTTACATTTGTAGTCTGTTTCCATTTATAATCTTTGTTTACATTTGTAGTCTTTGTTTACATTTTTACCCTTTGTTTTAATTTAGAGTCTGTTTACATTTAAGGTCTTTGTTTACATTTGTAGTCTTTATTTACATTTAAATTCTTTGTTTAAATATGTAGTCTTTCTATACATTTAGATTCTTTACATATAGAGTCTTTGTTTACGTTTGTAGTTTTTGTTTACATTTGTAGTCTGTTTTATTTAGAGTCTTTGTTTATATTTGTAGTCTTTGTTTACATTTGTAGTCTTTGTTTACATTTGTAATCTTTCTTTGAATTTAGAGACCTTCTTTACATTTAGAGTCTTTGTTTACATTTGTAGCCTTTGTTTACATTTTTAGACTTTGTTTACATATTTAGACTTTGTTTACATATAGAGTCTGTTTACATTTGTAGTCTTTGTTTACATTTAGGTCTATGTTTACATTTGCAGTCTTTGTTTACATTTAGAGTCTGTTTACATATGTAGTCTTTGTTTACATTTTTAGTCTGTTTGCATTTAGAGCCTGTTTTCATTTATAGTCTGTTTACATTTGTAGACTTTGTTTACATTTAGAGAGTTTGTTTACAGTTTGAGTCACTTAACATTTGTGCTCTTTGTTTACATTTGTATTCTTTGTTTACATTTGTAGTCTGCTTACATTTAGATACTTTGTTTATATTTAGAGGCTTTGTTTACATTTGTTGTCTGTTTACACTTAGTCTGTTTACGTTTGTAGTTTTTGTTTACGTTTAGTGTCTTTGTTTACATTTGTAGTCTTTGTTTGCAGTTGTAGACTTTCTTAACATTTATAGTCTTTGTTTGCATTTGTATTCTTTGTTTAAATTTAGAGACTTTGTTGACATTTAGAGTCCGTTTATATTTGTAGTCTTTGTTTATATTTAGAGAGATTGTTTACATGTAGAGTTTTTGTTTACATTTGTAGTCCTTGTTTACACTTGTAGTCTTTGTTTACATTTAGACTTTGTTTATATTTAGAGACTTTGTTTACATTTGTAGTCCTTTTTTACACCTAGAGTCCTTGTTTACACCAAGAGATTTTGGTTACATTTAGAGTCTTTGTTTATATTTCTAGTATTTGTTTACATTTAGTTTTGTTTACATTTGTAGTCGTTGTTTATATTTGTAGTATTTGTTTACTTTTAGTTTTGTTTACATTTTTATTTTTTGTTTACATTTAGAGTTCCATTTAGAGTCTTTGTTTACATATAGCGCGTTTGTTTACATTTAGAGCCTTTGTTTACATTTTTAGTCTTTGTTTACATTTTTAGCCTTTGTTTACATTTAGAGTCTTTGTTTTTATTTTTAGGCTTTGTTTACATTTAGAGTCTGTTTACATTTGTAGTCCTTGTTTACACCTAGAGTCCTTGTTTATACCCAGAGTTTTTTATTACATTTAGAGTCTTTGTTTACATTTTTATTATTTGTTTACATTTAGAGACTTTGTTTATATTTGTAGTCTCTATTTACATTTGTAGTCTTTGTTTACATTTAGAGTGTTAGTTTACGTTTGTAGTTTTTGTTTACATTTTTAGTCTGTTTCTATTTAGAGTCTTTGTTTATATTTGTAGTCTCTATTTACATTTGTAGTCCTTGTTTATACCCAGAGTTTTTTATTACATTTAGAGTCTTTGTTTGCATTTTTATTATTTGTTTACATTTAGAGTTTTTGTTTACGTTTGCAGTCTTTGTTTACATTTGTAGTCTTTGTTTACATTTAGAGTGTTAGTTTACGTTTGTAGTTTTTGTTTACATTTGTAGTCTGTTTATATTTGTAGTCTTTGTTTACATTTGTAGTCTTTGTTTACATTTGTAATCTTTGTTTGCATTTAGAGACCTTCTTTATATTTAGAGTCTTTGTTTACGTTTGTAGTCTTTGTTTACATTTTTAGTCTTTGTTTTAATTTAGATTCTGTTTACATTTAAGGTCTTTGTTTACATTTGTAGTCTTTATTTACATTTAAATTCTTTCTTTACATATGTAGTCTTTGTATACATTTAGAGTGTTTACATTTAGAGTCTTTGTTTACGTTTGCAGTCTTTGTTTACATTTGTAGTCTTTGTCTACATTTAGAGTGTTAGTTTACGTTTGTAGTTTTTGTTTACATTTGTAGTCTGTTTTATTTAGAGTCTTTGTTTATATTTGTAGTCTTTGTTTACATTTGTAGTCTTTGTTTACATTTGTAATCTTTCTTTGCATTTAGAGACCTTCTTTACATTTAGAGACTTTGTTTACATTTGTAATCTTTGTTTACATTTATGTCTATGTTTATATTTGCAGTCTTTGTTTACATTTAGAGTCTGTTTACATATGTAGTCTTTGTTTACATTTTTAATCTGTTTTCTTTTAGAGTCTGTTTTCATTTATAGTCTGTTTACATTTGTAGACTTTGTTTACATTTAGAGAGTTTGTTTACAGTTTGAGTCACTTAACATTTGTGCTCTTTGTTTACATTTGTAGTCTGCTTACATTTAGATACTTTGTTTATATTTAGAGGCTTTGTTTACATTTGTTGTCTGTTTACACTTAGAGTCAGTTTACGTTTGTAGTTTTTGTTTACGTTTAGTGTCTTTGTTTACATTTGTAGTCTTTGTTTACAGTTGTAGACTTTCTTAACATTTATAGTCTTTGTTTACATTTTTATTCTTTGTTTACATTTAGAGAGATTGTTTACATGTAGAGTTATTTTTACATTTGTAGTCCTTGTTTACACTTGTAGTCTTTGTTTACATTTAGACTTTATATTTAGAGACTTTGTTTACATTTGTAGTCCTTTTTTACACCTAGAGTCCTTGTTTACACCAAGAGATTTTGGTTACATTTAGAGTCTTTGTTTATATTTCTAGTATTTGTTTACATTTAGTTTTGTTTACATTTGTAGTCGTTGTTTATATTTGTAGTATTTGTTTACTTTTAGTTTTGTTTACATTTTTATTTTTTGTTTACATTTAGAGTCCCATTTTGTGTCTGTTTACATTTGTAGTCTTTGTTTACATTTTTATTCTTTGTTTACATTTAGAGTTCCATTTAGAGTCTTTGTTTACATATAGCGCGTTTGTTTACATTTAGAGCCTTTGTTTACATTTTTAGCCTTTGTTTACATTTTTAGGCCTTGTTTACATTTAGAGTCTGTTTACATTTGTAGTCCTTGTTTACACCTAGAGTCCTTGTTTATACCCAGAGTTTTTTATTACATTTAGAGTCTTTGTTTACATTTTTATTATTTGTTTACATTTAGAGACTTTGTTTACGTTTGCAATCTTTGCTTACATTTAGAGTCTTTGTTTATATTTCTAGTATTTGTTTACATTTAGTTTTGTTTACATTTGTAGTCGTTGTTTATATTTGTAGTATTTGTTTACTTTTAGTTTTGTTTACATTTGTAGTCTTTGTTTACATTTAGAGTGTTAGTTTACGTTTGTAGTTTTTGTTTACATTTGTAGTCTGTTTCTATTTAGAGTCTTTGTTTATATTTGTAGTCTTTGTTTACATTTGTAGTCTTTGTTTACATTCGTAATCTTTGTTTGCATTTAGAGACCTTCTTTATATTTAGAGTCTTTGAAAGTCTTTGTAATCTTTGTTTACATTTTTAGTCTTTGTTTTATTTTAGAGTCTGTTTACATATAAGGTCTTTGTTTACATTTGTAGTCTTTATTTACATTTAAATTCTTTGTTTACATATGTAGTCTTTGTATACATTTAGATAGTTTACATTTGTAGTCTTTGTCTACATTTAGAGTGTTAGTTTACGTATGTAGTTTTTGTTTACATTTGTAGTCTGTTTTATTTAGAGTCTTTGTTTATATTTGTAGTCTTTGTTTACATTTGTAGTCTTTGTTTACATTTGTAATCATTCTTTACATTTAGAGACCTTCTTTACATTTTTAGCCTTTGTTTACATTTTTAGACTTTGTTTACATATTTAGACTTTGTTTACATATAGAGTCTGTTTACATTTGTAGTCTTTGTTTACATTTAGGTCTATGTTTACATTTGTAGTCTTTGTTTAAATTTTTATTTTTGTTTACATTTTTATTCTTTATTTACATTTAGAGTTCCATTTAGTGTCTTTGTTTACATTTTTAGTCTTTGTTTACATTTAGAGACTTTGTTTACGTTTGCAATCTTTGGTTACATTTAGAGTCTTTGTTTATATTTCTAGTATTTGTTTACATTTAGTTTTGTTTACATTTGTAGTCGTTGTTTATATTTGTAGTATTTGTTTACATTTGTAGTCTTTGTTTGCATTTAGAGACCTTCTTTATATTTAGAGTCTTTGTTTACGTTTGTAGTCTTTGTTTACATTTTTAGTCTTTGTTTTAATTTAGAGTCTGTTTACATTTAAGGCCTTTGTTTACATTTGTAGTCTTTATTTACATTTAAATTCTTTGTTTACATATGTAGTCTTTGTATACATTTATAGTGTTTACATTTAGAGTCTTTGTTTACGTTTGCAGTCTTTGTTTACATTTGTAGTCTTTGTCTACATTTAGAGTGTTAGTTTACGTTTGTAGTCTTTGTTTACATTTGTAGTCTTTGTTTACATTTGTAATCTTCCTTTGAAATTAGAGACCTTCTTTACATTTAGAGTCTTTGTTTACATTTGTAGCCTTTGTTTACATTTTTAGACTTTGTTTACATATAGAGTCTTTGTTTACATTTGTAGTCTTTGTTTGCATTTAGGTCTATGTTTACATTTGCAGTCTTTGTTTACATTTAGAGTCTGTTTACATATCTAGTCTTTGTTTTCATTTATAGTCTGTTTACATTTGTATACTTTGTTTACATTTAGAGAGTTTGTTTACAGTTTGAGTCACTTAACATTTGTGCTCTTTGTTTACATTTGTATTCTTTGTTTACATTTGTAGTCTGCTTACATTTAGATACTTTGTTTATATTTAGAGGCTTTGTTTACATTTGTTGTCTGTTTACACTTAGAGTCTGTTTACGTTTGTAGTTTTTGTTTACGTTTAGTGTCTTTGTTTACATTTGCAGTCTTTGTTTACAGTTGTAGACTTTCTTAACATTTATAGTCTTTGTTTACATTTGTATTCTTTGTTTAAATTTAGAGACTTTGTTGACATTTAGAGTCCGTTTATATTTGTAGTCTTTGTTTACATTTAGAGAGATTGTTTACATGTAGAGTTTTTGTTTACATTTGTAGTCCTTGTTTACACTTGTAGTCTTTGTTTACATCTAGTCTTTGTTTATATTTAGAGACTTTGTTTACATTTGTATTCCTTTTTTACACCTAGAGTCCCATTTTGTGTCTTTGTTTACATTTGTAGTCTTTGTTTACATTTTTATTCTTTGTTTACATTTAGAGTTTCATTTAGAGTCTTTGTTTACATATAGCGCGCTTGTTTACATTTAGAGCCTTTGTTTACATTTTTAGTCTTTGTTTACATTTTTAGCCTTTGTTTACATTTAGAGTCTTTGTTTTTGTTTTTAGGCTTTGTTTACATTTAGAGTCTGTTTACATTTGTAGTCCTTGTTTACACCTAGAGTCCTTGTTTATACCCAGATTTTTTTATTACATTTAGAGTCTTTGTTTACATTTTTATTATTTGTTTACATTTGTAGTCCTTTTTTACACTTAGAGTCCTTGTTTACACCAAGAGTTTTTGGTTACATTTAGAGTCTTTGTTTATATTTCTATTATTTGTTTACATTTAGTTTTGTTTACATTTGTAATCGTTGTCTATATTTGTAGTATTTGTAACTTTTAGTTTTGTTTACATTTGTAGTCTTTGTTTACAATTTTTTCTTTGTTTACATTTAGAGTTCCATTTAGTGTCTTTGTTTACATTTGTAGTCTTTGTTTACATATAGCGCGTTTGTTTACATTTAGAGCCTTTGTTTACATTTTTAGTCTTTGTTTACATTTTTAGCCTTTGTTTACATTTAGAGTCTTTGGTTTTATTTTTAGGCTTTGTTTACATTTAGAGTCTGTTTACATTTGTAGTCCTTGTTTACACCTAGAGTCCTTGTTTATACCCAGAGTTTTTTATTACATTTAGAGTCTTTGTTTACATTTTTATTATTTGTTTACATTTTTATTATTTGTTTACATTTAGAGACTTTGTTTACGTTTGCAATCTTTGCTTACATTTAGAGTCTTTGTTTATATTTCTAGTATTTGTTTACATTTAGTTTTGTTTTTGTGTTTAGACTTTGTTTATATTTAGAGTCTGTTTACATTTGTAGTCCTTGTTTATACCCAGAGTTTTTTATTACATTTAGAGTCTTTGTTTACATTTTTATTATTTGTTTACATTTAGAGTTTTTGTTTACGTTTACAGTCTTTGTTTACATTTGTAGTCTTTGTTTACATTAAGAGTGATAGTTTACGTTTGTAGTTTTTGTTTACATTTGTAGTCTGTTTCTATTTAGAGTCTTTGTTTATATTTGTAGTCTTTGTTTACATTTGTAGTCTTTGTTTACATTTGTAATCTTTGTTTGCATTTTGAGACCTTCTTTATATTTAGAGTCTTTGTTTACGTTTGTAATCTTTGTTTACATTTTTAGTCTTTGTTTTATTTTAGAGTCTGTTTACATATAAGGTCTTTGTTTACATTTGTAGTCTTTATTTACATTTAAATTCTTTGTTTACATATGTAGTCTTTGTATACATTTAGATAGTTTACATTTGTAGTCTTTGTCTATATTTAGAGTGTTAGTTTACGTATGTAGTTTTTGTTTACATTTGTAGTCTGTTTTATTTAGAGTCTTTGTTTATATTTGTAGTCTTTGTTTACATTTGTAGTCTTTGTTTACATTTGTAATCTTTCTTTACATTTAGAGACCTTCTTTACATTGAAAGTCTTTGTTTACATTTGTAGCCTTTGTTTACATTTTTAGACTTTGTTTACATATTTAGACTTTGTTTACATATAGAGTCTGTTTACATTTGTAGTCTTTGTTTACATTTAGGTCTATGTTTACATTTGCAGTCTTTGTTTACATTTAGAGTCTGTTTACATTTGTAGACTTTGTTTACATTTAGAGAGTTTGTTTACAGTTTGAGTCACTTAACATTTGTGCTCTTTGTTTACATTTGTATTCTTTGTTTACATTTGTAGTCTGCTTACATTTAGATACTTTGTTTATATTTAGAGCTTTGTTTACATTTGTTGTCTGTTTACACTTAGTCTGTTTACGTTTGTAGTTTTTGTTTACGTTTAGTGTCTTTGTTTACATTTGTAGTCTTTGTTTACAGTTGTAGACTTCCTTAACATTTATAGCCTTTGTTTGCATTTGTATTCTTTGTTTAAATTTAGAGACTTTGTTGACATTTAGAGTCCGTGTTTATTTCTAGTCTTTGTTTACATTTAGAGAGATTGTTTACATGTAGAGTTTTTGTTTACATTTGTAGTCCTTGTTTACACTTGTAGTCTTTGTTTACATTTAGACTTTGTTTATATTTAGAGACTTTGTTTACATTTGTAGTCCTTTTTTACACCTAGAGTCCTTGTTTACACCAAGAGTTTTTGGTTATATTTAGAGACTTTGTTTATATTTCTATTATTTGTTTACATTTAGTTTTATTTACATTTGTAGTCGTTTATATTTGTAGTATTTGTTTACTTTTAGTTTTGTTTACATTTTTATTTTTTGTTTACATTTAGAGTCCCATTTTGTGTCTTTGTTTACATTTGTAGTCTTTGTTTACATTTTATTCTTTGTTTACATTTAGAGTTCCATTTAGTGTCTTTGTTTACATTTATAGTCTTTGTTTACATATAGCGCGTTTGTTTACATTTAGAGCCTTTGTTTACATTTTTAGTCTTTGTTTACATTTTTAGCCTTTGTTTACATTTAGAGTCTTTGGTTTTATTTTTAGGCTTTGTTTACATTTAGAGTCTGTTTACATTTGTAGTCCTTGTTTACACCTAGAGCCCTTGTTTATACCCAGAGTTTTTTATTACATTTAGAGTCTTTGTTTACATTTTTATTATTTGTTTACATATTTATTATTTGTTTACATTTAGAGACTTTGTTTACGTTTGCAATATTTGGTTACATTTAGAGTCTAGTATTTCTAGTATTTGTTTACATTTAGTTTTGTTTACATTTGTAGTCGTTGTTTATATTTGTAGTATTTTTTTACTTTTAGTTTTGTTTACATTTTTAGTCTTTGTTTACATTTAGAGTGTTAGTTTACGTTTGTAGTTTTTGTTTACATTTGTAGTCTGTTTCCATTTAGAGTCTTTGTTTACATTTGTAGTCTTTGTTTACATTTGTAGTCTTTGTTTACATATGTAGGCTTTGTTTACATTTAGAGTGTTTACATTTGTAGTTTTTGTTTACATTTTTAGCTTTTGTTTACATTTAGAGTCTTTGTTTTTATTTTTAGACTTTGTTTATATTTAGAGTCTGTTTACATTTGTAGTCCTTGTTTATACCCAGAGTTTTTTATTACATTTAGAGTCTTTGTTTACATTTTTATTATTTGTTTACATTTAGAGTTTTTGTTTACGTTTGCAGTCTTTGTTTACATTTGTAGTCTTTGTTTACATTTAGAGTGTTAGTTTACGTTTGTAGTTTTTGTTTACATTTGTAGTCTGTTTCTATTTAGAGTCTTTCTTTATATTTGTAGTCTTTGTTTATATTTGTAGTCTTTGTTTACATTTGTAATCTTTGTTTGCATTTACAGACCTTCTTTATATTTAGAGTCTTTGTTTACGTTTGTAATCTTTGTTTACATTTTTAGTCTTTGTTTTAATTTAGAGTCTGTTTACATTTAAGGTCTTTGTTTACATGTGTAGTTTTTATTTACATTTAAATTCTTTATTTACATATGTAGTCTTTGTATACATTTAGATTGTTTACATTTGTAGTCTTTGTCTACATTTAGAGTGTTAGTTTACGTTTGTAGTTTTTGTTTACATTTGTAGTCTGTTTTAATTAGAGTCTTTGTTTATAATTTTAGTCTTTGTTTACATTTAGAGTCTTTGTTTACATTTGTAGTCTTTGTTTACATTTAGGTCTATGTTTATATTTGCAGTCTTTGTTTACATTTAGATAGTTTACATTTGTAGTCTTTGTCTATATTTAGAGTGTTAGTTTACGTATGTAGTTTTTGTTTACATTTGTAGTCTGTTTTATTTAGAGTCTTTGTTTATATTTGTAGTCTTTGTTTACATTTGTAGTCTTTGTTTACATTTGTAATCTTTCTTTACATTTAGAGACCTTTTTAGAGTCTTTGTTTACATTTGTAGTCTTTGTTTACATATGTAGGCTTTGTTTACATTCAGAGTGTTTACATTTAGTCCCTTTGTTTACATTTGTAGTCTTTGTTTACATTTTTAGCCTTTGTTTACATTTAGAGGCTTTGTTTTTATTTTTAGACTTTGTTTATATTTAGATTCTGTTTACATTTGTAGTCCTTGTTTATACCCAGAGTTTTTTATTACATTTAGAGTCTTTGTTTACATTTAGAGTTTTTGTTTACGTTTGCAGTCTTTGTTTACATTTGTAGTCTTTGTTTACATTTAGAGTGTTAGTTTACGTTTGTAGTTTTTGTTTACATTTGTAGTCTGTTTCTATTTAGAGTCTTTGTTTATATTTGTAGTCTTTGTTTACACTTGTAGTCTTTGTTTACATTTGTAATATTTGTTTGCATTTAGAGACCTTCTTTATATTTACAGTCTTTGTTTACGTTTGTAGTCTTTGTTTACATTTTTAGTCTTTGTTTTAATTTAGAGTCTGTTTACATTTAAGGTCTTTGTTTACATTTGTAGTCTTTATTTACATTTAAATTCTTTGTTAACATATGTAGACTTTGTATACATTTGTCGTGTTTACATTTAGAGTCTTTGTTTACGTTTGCAGTCTTTGTTTACATTTTTAGTCTTTGTTTACATTTGTAGTCTGCTTACATTTAGATACTTTGTTTATATTTAGAGGCTTTGTTTACATTTGTTGTCTGTTTACACTTAGAGTCTGTTTACGTTTGTAGTTTTTGTTTACGTTTAGTGTCTTTGTTTACATTTGTAGTCTTTGTTTACAGTTGTAGACTTTCTTAACATTTATAGTCTTTGTTTACATTTGTATTCTTTGTTTAAATTTAGAGACTTTCTTGACATTTAGAGTCCGTTTATATTTGTAGTCTTTGTTTACATTTAGAGAGATTGTTTACATGTAGAGTTTTTGTTTACATTTGTAGTCCTTGTTTAAACTTGTAGTCTTTGTTTACATTTAGTCTTTGTTTATATTTAGAGACTTTGTTTTTATTTGTAGTCCTTTTTTACACCTAGAGTCCCATTTTGTGTCTTTGTTTACATTTTTATTCTTTGTTTACATTTAGAGTTTCATTTAGAGTCTTTGTTTACATATAGCGCGTTTGTTTACATTTAGAGCCTTTGTTTACATTTTTAGTCTTTGTTTACATTTTTAGCCTTTGTTTACATTTAGAGTCTTTGATTTTGTTTTTAGGCTTTGTTTACATTTAGAGTCTGTTTACATTTGTAGTCTTTGTTTACACCTAGAGTCCTTGTTTACACCAAGAGATTTTGGTTACATTTAGAGTCTTTGTTTATATTTCTAGTATTTGTTTACATTTAGTTTTGTTTACATTTAGTTTTGCTTACATTTGTAGTCGTGGTTTATATTTGTAGTATTTGTTTACTTTTAGTTTTGTTTACATTTTTATTTTTTGTTTACATTTAGACTCCCATTTTGTATCTTTGTTTACATTTGTAGTCTTTGTTTACATTTTTATTCTTTGTTTACATTTAGAGTTTCATTTAGAGTCTTTGTTTACATATAGCGCGTTTGTTTACATATAGAGCCTTTGTTTACATTTTTAGTCTTTGTTTACATTTTTAGCCTTTGTTTACATTTAGAGTCTTTGTTTTTATTTTTAGGCTTTGTTTACATTTAGAGTCTGTTTACATTTGTAGTCCTTGTTTACACCTAGAGTCCTTGTTTATACCCAGAGTTTTTTATTACATTTAGAGTCTTTGTTTACATTTTTATTATTTGTTTACATTTTTATTATTTGTTTACATTTAGAGACTTTGTTTACGTTTGCAATCTTTGGTTACATTTAGAGTCTTTGTTTATATTTCTAGTATTTGTTTACATTTAGTTTTTCTTACATTTGTAGTCGTTGTTTATATTTGTAGTATTTGTTTACTTTTAGTTTTGTTTACATTTGTAGTCTTTGTTTACATTTAGAGTGTTAGTTTACGTTTGTAGTTTTTGTTTACATTTGTAGTCTGTTTCCATTTAGAGTCTTTGTTTACATTTGTAGTCTTTGTTTACATATGTAGGCTTTGTTTACATTTAGAGTGTTTACATTTAGTCCCTTTGTTTACATTTGTAGTCTTTGTTTACATTTTTAGCCTTTGTTTACATTTAGAGTCTTTGTTTTTATTTTTAGACTTTGTTTATATTTAGAGTCTGTTTACATTTGTAGTCCTTGTTTATACCCAGAGTTTTTTATTACATTTAGAGTCTTTGTTTACATTTTTATTATTTGTTAACATTTAGAGTTTTTGTTTACGTTTGCAGTCTTTGTTTACATTTGTAGTCTTTGTTTACATTTAGAGTGTTAGTTTACGTTTGTAGTTTTTGTTTACATTTGTAGTCTGTTTCTATTTAGAGTCTTTGTTTATATTTGTAGTCTTTGTTTACATTTGTAGTCTTTGTTTACATTTGTAATCTTTGTTTGCATTTAGAGACCTTCTTTATATTTAGAGTCTTTGTTTACGTTTGTAGTCTTTGTTTACATTTTTAGTCTTTGTTTTAATTTAGAGTCTGTTTACATTTAAGGTCTTTGTTTACATTTGTAGTCTTTATTTACATTTAAATTCTTTGTTTACATATGTAGACTTTGTATACATTTATAGTGTTTACATTTAGAGTCTTTGTTTACGTTTGCAGTCTTTGTTTACATTTGTAGTCTTTGTCTACATTTAGAGTGTTAGTTTACGTTTGTAGTTTTTGTTTACATTTGTAGTCTGTTTTATTTAGAGTCTTTGCTTATATTTGTAGTCTTTGTTTACATTTGTAGTCTTTGTTTACATTTGTAATCTTTCTTTGAATTTAGAGACCTTCTTTACATTTAGAGTCTTTGTTTACATTTGTAGCCTTTGTTTACATTTTTAGACTTTGTTTATATTTTTAGACTTGGTTTACATATAGAGTCTTTGTTTACATTTGTAGTCTTTGTTTACATTTAGGTCTATGTTTACATTTGCAGTCTTTGTTTACATTTAGAGTCTGTTTACATATCTAGTCTTTGTTTTCATTTATAGTCTGTTTACATTTGTAGACTTTGTTTACATTTAGAGAGTTTGTTTACAGTTTGAGTCACTTAACATTTGTGCTCTTTGTTTACATTTGTATTCTTTGTTTACATTTGTAGTCTGCTTACATTTAGATACTTTGTTTATATTTAGAGGCTTTGTTTACATTTGTTGTCTGTTTACACTTAGAGTCTGTTTACGTTTGTAGTTTTTGTTTACGTTTAGTGTCTTTGTTTACATTTGCAGTCTTTGTTTACAGTTGTAGACTTTCTTAACATTTATAGTCTTTGTTTACATTTGTATTCTTTGTTTAAATTTAGAGACTTTCTTGACATTTAGAGTCCGTTTATATTTGTAGTCTTTGTTTACATTTAGAGAGATTGTTTACATGTAGAGTTTTTGTTTACATTTGTAGTCCTTGTTTACACTTGTAGTCTTTGTTTACATTTAGTCTTTGTTTATATTTAGAGACTTTGTTTACATTTGTAGTCCTTTTTTACACCTAGAGTCCCATTTTGTGTCTTTGTTTACATTTGTAGTCTTTGTTTACATTTTTATTCTTTGTTTACATTTAGAGTTTCATTTAGAGTCTTTGTTTACATATAGCGCGTTTGTTTACATTTAGAGCCTCTGTTTACATTTTTAGTCTTTGTTTACATTTTTAGCCTTTGTTTACATTTAGAGTCTCTGTTTTTGTTTTTAGGCTTTGTTTACATTTAGAGTCTGTTTACATTTGTAGTCCTTGTTTACACCTAGAGTCCTTGTTTATACCAAGAGTTTTTTATTACATTTAGAGTCTTTGTTTACATTTTTATTATTTGTTTACATTTTTATTATTTGTTTACATTTAGAGACTTTGTTTACGTTTGCAATCTTTGCTTACATTTAGAGTCTTTGTTTATATTTCTAGTATTTGTTTACATTTAGTTTTGTTTACATTTGTAGTCGTTGTTTATATTTGTAGTATTTGTTTACTTTTAGTTTTGTTTACATTTGTAGTCGTTGTTTATATTTGTAGTATTTGTTTACTTTTAGTTTTGTTTACATTTAGAGTCTTTGTTTACATTTTTAGCCTTTGTTTACGTTTAGAGTCTTTGTTTTTGTGTTTAGACTTTTTTATATTTAGAGTCTGTTTACATTTGTAGTCCTTGTTTATACCCAGAGTTTTTTATTACATTTAGAGTCTTTGTTTACATTTTTATTATTTGTTTACATTTAGAGTTTTGTTTACGTTTGCAGTCTTTGTTTACATTTGTAGTCTTTGTTTACATTTAGAGTGTTAGTTTACGTTTGTAGTTTTTGTTGACATTTGTAGTCTGTTTCTATTTAGAGTCTTTGTTTATATTTGTAGTCTTTGTTTACATTTGTAGTCTTTGTTTACATTTGTAATCTTTGTTTGCATTTAGAGACCTTCTTTATATTTAGAGTCTTTGTTTACGTTTGTAATCTTTGTTTACATTTTTAGTCTTTGTTTTATTTTAGAGTCTGTTTACATATAAGGTCTTTGTTTACAATTGTAGTCTTTATTTACATTTAAATTCTTTGTTTACATATGTAGTCTTTGTATACATTAAGATAGTTTACATTTGTAGTCTTTGTCTACATTTAGAGTGTTAGTTTACGTATGTAGTTTTTGTTTACATTTGTAGTCTGTTTTATTTAGAGTCTTTGTTTATATTTGTAGTCTTTGTTTACATTTGTAATCTTTCTTTACATTTAGAGACCTTCTTTACATTTAGAATCTTTGTTTACATTTGTAGCCTTTGTTTACATTTTTAGACTTTGTTTACATATTTAGACTTTGTTTACATATAGAGTCTGTTTACATTTGTAGTCTTTGTTTACATTTAGGTCTATGTTTACATTTGCAGTCTTTGTTTACATTTAGAGTCTGTTTAAATATGTAGTCTTTGTTTACATTTTTAGTCTGTTTGCATTTAGAGTCTGATTTCATTTATAGTCTGTTTACATTTGTAGACTTTGTTTACATTTAGAGAGTTTGTTTACAGTTTGAGTCACTTAACATTTGTGCTCTTTGTTTACACTTGTATTCTTTGTTTACATTTGTAGTCTTCTTACATTTAGATACTTTGTTTATATTTAGAGGCTTTGTTTACATTTGTTGTCTGTTTACACTTAGAGTCTGTTTACGTTTGTAGTTTTTGTTTACGTTTAGTGTCTTTGTTTACATTTGCAGTCTTTGTTTACAGTTGTAGATTTTTTTAACATTTATAGTCATTGTTTACATTTGTATTCTTTGTTTAAATTTAGAGACTTTGTTGACATTTAGAGTCCGTTTATATTTGTAGTCTTTGTTTACATTTAGAGAGATTGTTTACATTTAGAGTTTTTGTTTACATTTGTAGTCCTTGTTTACACTTGTAGTCTTTGTTTACATTTAGTCTTTGTTTATATTTAGAGACTTTGTTTACATTTGTAGTCCTTTTTTACACCTAGAGTCCCATTTTGTGTCTTTGTTTACATTTGCAGTCTTTGTTTACATTTTTATTCTTTGTTTACATTTAGAGTTTCATTTAGAGTCTTTGTTTACATATAGCGCGTTTGTTTACATTTAGAGCCTTTGTTTACATTTTTAGTCTTTGTTTACATTTTTAGCCTTTGTTTACATTTAGAGTCTTTGTTTTTGTTTTTAGGCTTTGTTTACATTTAGAGTCTGTTTACATTTGTAGTCCTTGTTTACACCTAGAGTCCTTGTTTATACCCAGAGTTTTTTATTACATTTAGAGTCTTTGTTTACATTTTTATTATTTGTTTACATTTGTAGTCCTTTTTTACACTTAGAGTCCTTGTTTACACCAAGAGTTTTTGGTTACATTTAGAGTCTTTGTTTATATTTCTATTATTTGTTTACATTTAGTTTTGTTTACATTTGTAATCGTTGTCTATATTTGTAGTATTTGTAACTTTTAGTTTTGTTTACAATTGTAGTCTTTGTTTACAATTTTATTCTTTGTTTACATTTAGAGTTCCATTTAGAGCCTTTGTTTACATTTTTAGTCTTTGTTTACATTTTTAGCCTTTGTTTACATTTAGAGTCTTTGGTTTTATTTTTAGGCTTTGTTTACATTTAGAGTCTGTTTACATTTGTAGTCCTTGTTTACACCTAGAGTCCTTGTTTATACCCAGAGTTTTTTATTACATTTAGAGTCTTTGTTTACATTTTTATTATTTGTTTACATTTTTATTATTTGTTTACATTTAGAGACTTTGTTTACGTTTGCAATCTTTGGTTACATTTAGAGTCTTTGTTTATATTTCTAGTATTTGTTTACATTTGTAGTCGTTGTTTATATTTGTAGTATTTGTTTACTTTTAATTTTGTTTACATTTGTAGTCTTTGTTTACATTTAGAGTGTTAGTTTACGTTTGTAGTTTTTGTTTACATTTGTAGTCTGTTTCCATTTAGAGTCTTTGTTTACATTTGTAGTCTTTGTTTACATTTGTAGTCTTTGTTTACATATGTAGGCTTTGTTTACATTTAGAGTGTTTACATTTAGTCCCTTTGTTTACATTTGTAGTCTTTGTTTACATTTTTAGCCATTGTTTACATTTAGAGTCTTTGTTTTTATTTTTAGACTTTGTTTATATTTAGAGTCTGTTTACATTTGTAGTCCTTGTTTATACCCAGAGTTTTTTATTACATTTAGAGTCTTTGTTTACATTTTTATTATTTGTTTACATTTAGAGTTTTTGTTTACGTTTGCAGTCTTTGTTTACATTTGTAGTCTTTGTTTACATTTAGAGTGTTAGTTTACGTTTGTAGTTTTTGTTTACATTTGTAGTCTGTTTCTATTTAGAGTCTTTGTTTATATTTGTAGTCTTTGTTTACATTTGTAGTCTTTGTTTACATTTGTAATCTTTGTTTGCATTTAGAGACCTTCTTTATATTTAGAGTCTTTGTTTACGTTTGTAGTCTTTGTTTACATTTTTAGTCTTTGATTTAATTTTGAGTCTGTTTACATTTAATGTCTTTGTTTACATTTGTAGTCTTTATTTACATTTAAATTCTTTGTTTACATATGTAGTCTTTGTATACATTTATAGTGTTTACATTTAGAGTCTTTGTTTACGTTTGCAGTCTTTGTTTACATTTGTAGTCTTTGTCTACATTTAGAGTGTTAGTTTACGTTTGTAGTCTTTGTTTACATTTGTAGTCTTTGTTTACATTTGTAATCTTTCTTTGAATTTAGAGACCTTCTTTACATTTAGAGTCTTTGTTTACATTTGTAGCCTTTGTTTACATTTTTAGACTTTGTTTACATTTTTAGACTTTGTTTACATATAGAGTCTTTGTTTACATTTGTAGTCTTTGTTTACATTTAGGTCTATGTTTACATTTGCAGTCTTTGTTTACATTTAGAGTCTGTTTACATATCTAGTCTTTGTTTTCATTTATAGTCTGTTTACATTTGTAGACTTTGTTTACATTTAGAGAGTTTGTTTACAGTTTGAGTCACTTAACATTTGTGCTCTTTGTTTACATTTGTATTCTTTGTTTACATTTGTAGTCTGCTTACATTTAGATACTTTGTTTATATTTAGAGGCTTTGTTTACATTTGTTGTCTGTTTACACTTAGAGTCTGTTTACGTTTGTAGTTTTTGTTTACGTTTAGTGTCTTTGTTTACATTTGCAGTCTTTGTTTACAGTTGTAGACTTTCTTAACATTTATAGTCTTTGTTTACATTTGTATTCTTTGTTTAAATTTAGAGACTTTGTTGACATTTAGAGTCCGTTTATATTTGTAGTCTTTGTTTACATTTAGAGAGATTGTTTACATGTAGAGTTTTTGTTTACATTTGTAGTCCTTGTTTACATGTAGAGTTTTTGTTTACATTTGTAGTCCTTGTTTACACTTGTAGTCTTTGTTTACATTTAGTCTTTGTTTATATTTAGAGTCTTTGTTTACATTTGTAGTCCTTTTTTACACCTAGAGTCCCATTTTGTGTCTTTGTTTACATTTGCAGTCTTTGTTTACATTTTTAGTCTTTGTTTACATTTTTAGCCTTTGTTTACATTTAGAGTCTTTGTTTTTGTTTTTAGGCTTTGTTTACATTTAGAGTCTGTTTACATTTGTAGTCCTTGTTTACACCTAGAGACCTTGTTTATACCCAGAGTTTTTTATTACAGTTAGAGTCTTTGTTTACATTTTTATTATTTGTTTACATTTGTAGTCCTTTTTTACACTTAGAGTCCTTGTTTACACCAAGAGTTTTTGGTTACATTTAGAGTCTTTGTTTATATTTCTATTATTTGTTTACATTTAGTTTTGTTTACATTTGTAATCGTTGTCTATATTTGTAGTATTTGTAACTTTTAGTTTTGTTTACATTTGTAGTCTTTGTTTACAATTTTATTCTTTGTTTACATTTAGAGTTCCATTTAGTGTCTTTGTTTACATTTGTAGTCTTTGTTTACATATCGCGCGTTTGTTTACATTTAGAGCCTTTGTTTACATTTTTAGTCTTTGTTTACATTTAGAGTCTTTGGTTTTATTTTTAGGCTTTGTTTACATTTAGAGTCTGTTTACATTTGCAGTACTTGTTTACACCTAGAGTCCTTGTTTATACCCAGAGTTTTTTATTGCATTTAGAGTCTTTGTTTACATTTTTATTATTTGTTTACATTTAGAGACTTTGTTTACGTTTGCAATCTTTGCTTACATTTAGAGTCTTTGTTTATATTTCTAGTATTTGCTTACATTTAGTTTTGTTTACATTTGTAGTCTTTGTTTACATTTAGAGTGTTAGTTTACGTTTGTAGTTTTTGTTTACATTTGTAGTCTGTTTCCATTTAGAGTCTTCGTTTACATTTGTAGTCTTTGTTTACATTTGTAGTCTTTGTTTACATATGTAGGCTTTGTCTACATTTAGAGTGTTTATATTTAGTCCCTTTGTTTATATTTGTAGTCTTTGTTTACATTTTTAGCCTTTGTTTACGTTTAGAGTCTTTGTTTTTGTGTTTAGACTTTGTTTATATTTAGAGTCTGTTTACATTTGTAGTCCTTGTTTATACCCAGAGTTTTTTATTACATTTAGAGTCTTTGTTTACATTTTTATTATTTGTTTACATTTAGAGTTTTTGTTTACGTTTGCAGTCTTTGTTTACATTTGTAGTCTTTGTTTACATTTAGAGTGTTAGTTTACGTTTGTAGTTTTTGTTGACATTTGTAGTCTGTTTCTATTTAGAGTCTTTGTTTATATTTGTAGTCTTTGTTTACATTTGTAGTCTTTGTTTACATTTGTAATCTTTTTTTGCATTTAGAGACCTTCTTTATGTTTAGAGTCTTTGTTTACGTTTGTAATCTTTGTTTACATTTTTAGTCTTTGTTTTATTTTAGAGTCTGTTTACATACAAGGTCTTTGTTTACATTTAGAGTCTGTTAACATATCTAGTCTTTGTTTTTATTTATAGTCTGTTTACATTTGTAGACTTTGTTTACATTTAGAGAGTTTGTTTACAGTTTGAGTCACTTAACATTTGTGCTCTTTGTTTACATTTGTATTCTTTGTTTACATTTGTAGTCTGCTTACATTTAGATACTTTGTTTATATTTAGAGGCTTTGTTTACATTTGTTGTCTGTTTACACTTAGAGTCTGTTTACGTTTGTAGTTTTTGTTTACGTTTAGTGTCTTTGTTTACATTTGCAGTCTTTGTTTACAGTTGTAGACTTTCTTAACATTTATAGTCTTTGTTTACATTTGTATTCTTTGTTTAAATTTAGAGACTTTGTTGACATTAAGAGTCCGTTTATATTTGTAGTCTTTGTTTACATTTAGAGAGATTGTTTTACATTTAGAGTCTTTGTTTATATTTCTATTATTTGTTTACATTTAGTTTTGTTTACATTTGTAATCGTTGTCTATATTTGTAGTATTTGTAACTTTTAGTTTTGTTTACATTTGTAGTCTTTGTTTACAATTTTATTCTTTGTTTACATTTAGAGTTCCATTTAGTGTCTTTGTTTACATTTGTAGTCTTTGTTTACATATCGCGCGTTTGTTTACATTTAGAGCCTTTGTTTACATTTTTAGTCTTTGTTTACATTTTTAGCCTTTGTTTACATTTAGAGTCTTTGGTTTTATTTTTAGGCTTTGTTTACATTTAGAGTCTGTTTACATTTGTAGTACTTGTTTACACCTAGAGTCCTTGTTTATACCCAGAGTTTTTTATTACATTTAGAGTCTTTGTTTACATTTTTATTATTTGTTTACATTTAGAGACTTTGTTTACGTTTGCAATCTTTGCTTACACTTAGAGTCTTTGTTTATATTTCTAGTATTTGCTTACATTTAGTTTTGTTTACATTTGTAGTCTTTGTTTACATTTAGAGTCTCTGTTTTTGTTTTTAGGCTTTGTTTACATTTAGAGTCTGTTTACATTTGTAGTCCTTGTTTACACCTAGAGTCCTTGTTTATACCCAGAGTTTTTTATTACATTTAGAGTCTTTGTTTACATTTTTATTATTTGTTTACATTTTTATTATTTGTTTACATTTAGAGACTTTGTTTACGTTTGCAATCTTTGCTTACATTTAGAGTCTTTGTTTATATTTCTAGTATTTGTTTACATTTAGTTTTGTTTACATTTGTAGTCGTTGTTTATATTTGTAGTATTTGTTTACTTTTAGTTTTGTTTACATTTGTAGTCTTTGTTTACATTTAGAGTGTTAGTTTACGTTTGTAGTTTTTGTTTACATTTGTAGTCTGTTTCCATTTAGAGTCTTTGTTTACATTTTTAGTCTTTGTTTACATTTGTAGTCTTTGTTTACATTTTTAGCCTTTGTTTACGTTTAGAGTCTTTGTTTTTGTGTTTAGACTTTTTTATATTTAGAGTCTGTTTACATTTGTAGTCCTTGTTTATACCCAGAGTTTTTTATTACATTTAGAGTCTTTGTTTACATTTTTATTATTTGTTTACATTTAGAGTTTTGTTTACGTTTGCAGTCTTTGTTTACATTTGTAGTCTTTGTTTACATTTAGAGTGTTAGTTTACGTTTGTAGTTTTTGTTGACATTTGTAGTCTGTTTATATTTGTAGTCTTTGTTTACATTTGTAGTATTTGTTTATATTTGTAATCTTTGTTTGCATTTAGAGACCTTCTTTATATTTAGAGTCTTTGTTTACGTTTGTAATCTTTGTTTACATTTTTAGTCTTTGTTTTATTTTAGAGTCTGTTTACATATAAGGTCTTTGTTTACAATTGTAGTCTTTATTTACATTTAAATTCTTTGTTTACATATGTAGTCTTTGTATACATTAAGATAGTTTACATTTGTAGTCTTTGTCTACATTTAGAGTGTTAGTTTACGTATGTAGTTTTTGTTTACATTTGTAGTCTGTTTTATTTAGAGTCTTTGTTTATATTTGTAGTCTTTGTTTACATTTGTAGTCTTTGTTTACATTTGTAATCTTTCTTTACATTTAGAGACCTTCTTTACATTTAGAATCTTTGTTTACATTTGTAGCCTTTGTTTACATTTTTAGACTTTGTTTACATATTTAGACTTTGTTTACATATAGAGTCTGTTTACATTTGTAGTCTTTGTTTACATTTAGGTCTATGTTTACATTTGCAGTCTTTGTTTACATTTAGAGTCTGTTTAAATATGTAGTCTTTGTTTACATTTTTAGTCTGTTTGCATTTAGAGTCTGATTTCATTTATAGTCTGTTTACATTTGTAGACTTTGTTTACATTTAGAGAGTTTGTTTACAGTTTGAGTCACTTAACATTTGTGCTCTTTGTTTACACTTGTATTCTTTGTTTACATTTGTAGTCTTCTTACATTTAGATACTTTGTTTATATTTAGAGGCTTTGTTTACATTTGTTGTCTGTTTACACTTAGAGTCTGTTTACGTTTGTAGTTTTTGTTTACGTTTAGTGTCTTTGTTTACATTTGCAGTCTTTGTTTACAGTTGTAGATTTTTTTAACATTTATAGTCTTTGTTTACATTTGTATTCTTTGTTTAAATTTAGAGACTTTGTTGACATTTAGAGTCCGTTTATATTTGTAGTCTTTGTTTACATTTAGAGAGATTGTTTACATTTAGAGTTTTTGTTTACATTTGTAGTCCTTGTTTACACTTGTAGTCTTTGTTTACATTTAGTCTTTGTTTATATTTAGAGACTTTGTTTACATTTGTAGTCCTTTTTTACACCTAGAGTCCCATTTTGTGTCTTTGTTTACATTTGCAGTCTTTGTTTACATTTTTATTCTTTGTTTACATTTAGAGTTTCATTTAGAGTCTTTGTTTACATATAGCGCGTTTGTTTACATTTAGAGCCTTTGTTTACATTTTTAGTCTTTGTTTACATTTTTAGCCTTTGTTTACAGTTAGAGTCTTTGTTTTTGTTTTTAGGCTTTGTTTACATTTAGAGTCTGTTTACATTTGTAGTCCTTGTTTACACCTAGAGTCCTTGTTTATACCCAGAGTTTTTTATTACATTTAGAGTCTTTGTTTACATTTTTATTATTTGTTTACATTTGTAGTCCTTTTTTACACTTAGAGTCCTTGTTTACACCAAGAGTTTTTGGTTACATTTAGAGTCTTTGTTTATATTTCTATTATTTGTTTACATTTAGTTTTGTTTACATTTGTAATCGTTGTCTATATTTGTAGTATTTGTAACTTTTAGTTTTGTTTACAATTGTAGTCTTTGTTTACAATTTTATTCTTTGTTTACATTTAGAGTTCCATTTAGAGCCTTTGTTTACATTTTTAGTCTTTGTTTACATTTTTAGCCTTTGTTTACATTTAGAGTCTTTGGTTTTATTTTTAGGCTTTGTTTACATTTAGAGTCTGTTTACATTTGTAGTCCTTGTTTACACCTAGAGTCCTTGTTTATACCCAGAGTTTTTTATTACATTTAGAGTCTTTGTTTACATTTTTATTATTTGTTTACATTTTTATTATTTGTTTACATTTAGAGACTTTGTTTACGTTTGCAATCTTTGGTTACATTTAGAGTCTTTGTTTATATTTCTAGTATTTGTTTACATTTGTAGTCGTTGTTTATATTTGTAGTATTTGTTTACTTTTAATTTTGTTTACATTTGTAGTCTTTGTTTACATTTAGAGTGTTAGTTTACGTTTGTAGTTTTTGTTTACATTTGTAGTCTGTTTCCATTTAGAGTCTTTGTTTACATTTGTAGTCTTTGTTTACATTTGTAGTCTTTGTTTACATATGTAGGCTTTGTTTACATTTAGAGTGTTTACATTTAGTCCCTTTGTTTACATTTGTAGTCTTTGTTTACATTTTTAGCCATTGTTTACATTTAGAGTCTTTGTTTTTATTTTTAGACTTTGTTTATATTTAGAGTCTGTTTACATTTGTAGTCCTTGTTTATACCCAGAGTTTTTTATTACATTTAGAGTCTTTGTTTACATTTTTATTATTTGTTTACATTTAGAGTTTTTGTTTACGTTTGCAGTCTTTGTTTACATTTGTAGTCTTTGTTTACATTTAGAGTGTTAGTTTACGTTTGTAGTTTTTGTTTACATTTGTAGTCTGTTTCTATTTAGAGTCTTTGTTTATATTTGTAGTCTTTGTTTACATTTGTAGTCTTTGTTTACATTTGTAATCTTTGTTTGCATTTAGAGACCTTCTTTATATTTAGAGTCTTTGTTTACGTTTGTAGTCTTTGTTTACATTTTTAGTCTTTGATTTAATTTTGAGTCTGTTTACATTTAATGTCTTTGTTTACATTTGTAGTCTTTATTTACATTTAAATTCTTTGTTTACATATGTAGTCTTTGTATACATTTATAGTGTTTACATTTAGAGTCTTTGTTTACGTTTGCAGTCTTTGTTTACATTTGTAGTCTTTGTCTACATTTAGAGTGTTAGTTTACGTTTGTAGTTTTTGTTTACATTTGTAGTCTGTTTTATTTAGAGTCTTTGCTTATATTTGAAGTCTTTGTTTACATTTGTAGTCTTTGTTTACATTTGTAATCTTTCTTTGAATTTAGAGACCTTCTTTACATTTAGAGTCTTTGTTTACATTTGTAGCCTTTGTTTACATTTTTAGACTTTGTTTACATTTTTAGACTTTGTTTACATATAGAGTCTTTGTTTACATTTGTAGTCTTTGTTTACATTTAGGTCTATGTTTACATTTGCAGTCTTTGTTTACATTTAGAGTCTGTTTACATATCTAGTCTTTGTTTTCATTTATAGTCTGTTTACATTTGTAGACTTTGTTTACATTTAGAGAGTTTGTTTACAGTTTGAGTCACTTAACATTTGTGCTCTTTGTTTACATTTGTATTCTTTGTTTACATTTGTAGTCTGTTTACATTTAGATACTTTGTTTATATTTAGAGGCTTTGTTTACATTTGTTGTCTGTTTACACTTAGAGTCTGTTTACGTTTGTAGTTTTTGTTTACGTTTAGTGTCTTTGTTTACATTTGCAGTCTTTGTTTACAGTTGTAGACTTTCTTAACATTTATAGTCTTTGTTTACATTTGTATTCTTTGTTTAAATTTAGAGACTTTGTTGACATTTAGAGTCCGTTTATATTTGTAGTCTTTGTTTACATTTAGAGAGATTGTTTACATGTAGAGTTTTTGTTTACATTTGTAGTCCTTGTTTACACTTGTAGTCTTTGTTTACATTTAGTCTTTGTTTATATTTAGAGACTTTGTTTACATTTGTAGTCCTTTTTTACACCTAGAGTCCCATTTTGTGTCTTTGTTTACATTTGCAGTCTTTGTTTACATTTTTATTCTTTGTTTACATTTAGAGTTTCATTTAGAGTGTTTGTTTACATATAGCGCGTTTGTTTACATTTAGAGCCTTTGTTTACATTTTTAGCCTTTGTTTACATTTAGAGTCTTTGTTTTTGTTTTTAGGCTTTGTTTACATTTAGAGTCTGTTTACATTTGTAGTCCTTGTTTACACCTAGAGACCTTGTTTATACCCAGAGTTTTTTATTACAGTTAGAGTCTTTGTTTACATTTTTATTATTTGTTTACATTTGTAGTCCTTTTTTACACTTAGAGTCCTTGTTTACACCAAGAGTTTTTGGTTACATTTAGAGTCTTTGTTTATATTTCTATTATTTGTTTACATTTAGTTTTGTTTACATTTGTAATCGTTGTCTATATTTGTAGTATTTGTAACTTTTAGTTTTGTTTACATTTGTAGTCTTTGTTTACAATTTTATTCTTTGTTTACATTTAGAGTTCCATTTAGTGTCTTTGTTTACATTTGTAGTCTTTGTTTTCATATCGCGCGTTTGTTTACATTTAGAGCCTTTGTTTACATTTTTAGTCTTTGTTTACATTTTTAGCCTTTGTTTACATTTAGAGTCTTTGGTTTTATTTTTAGGCTTTGTTTACATTTAGAGTCTGTTTACATTTGTAGTACTTGTTTACACCTAGAGTCCTTGTTTATACCCAGAATTTTTTATTACATTTAGAGTCTTTGTTTACATTTTTATTATTTGTTTACATTTAGAGACTTTGTTTACGTTTGCAATCTTTGCTTACATTTAGAGTCTTTGTTTATATTTCTAGTATTTGCTTACATTTAGTTTTGTTTACATTTGTAGTCTTTGTTTACATTTAGAGTGTTAGTTTACGTTTGTAGTTTTTGTTTACATTTGTAGTCTGTTTCCATTTAGAGTCTTTGTTTACATTTGTAGTCTTTGTTTACATTTGTAGTCTTTGTTTACATATGTAGGCTTTGTCTACATTTAGAGTGTTTATATTTAGTCCCTTTGTTTATATTTGTAGTCTTTGTTTACATTTTTAGCCTTTGTTTACGTTTAGAGTCTTTGTTTTTGTGTTTAGACTTTGTTTATATTTAGAGTCTGTTTACATTTGTAGTCCTTGTTTATACCCAGAGTTTTTTATTACATTTAGAGTCTTTGTTTACATTTTTATTATTTGTTTACATTTAGAGTTTTTGTTTACGTTTGCAGTCTTTGTTTACATTTGTAGTCTTTGTTTACATTTAGAGTGTTAGTTTACGTTTGTAGTTTTTGTTGACATTTGTAGTCTGTTTCTATTTAGAGTCTTTGTTTATATTTGTAGTCTTTGTTTACATTTGTAGTCTTTGTTTACATTTGTAATCTTTTTTTGCATTTAGAGACCTTCTTTATGTTTAGAGTCTTTGTTTACGTTTGTAATCTTTGTTTACATTTTTAGTCTTTGTTTTATTTTAGAGTCTGTTTACATACAAGGTCTTTGTTTACATTTAGAGTCTGTTAACATATCTAGTCTTTGTTTTTATTTATAGTCTGTTTACATTTGTAGACTTTGTTTACATTTAGAGAGTTTGTTTACAGTTTGAGTCACTTAACATTTGTGCTCTTTGTTTACATTTGTATTCTTTGTTTACATTTGTAGTCTGCTTACATTTAGATACTTTGTTTATATTTAGAGGCTTTGTTTACATTTGTTGTCTGTTTACACTTAGAGTCTGTTTACGTTTGTAGTTTTTGTTTACGTTTAGTGTCTTTGTTTACATTTGCAGTCTTTGTTTACAGTTGTAGACTTTCTTAACATTTATAGTCTTTGTTTACATTTGTATTCTTTGTTTAAATTTAGAGACTTTGTTGACATTAAGAGTCCGTTTATATTTGTAGTCTTTGTTTACATTTAGAGAGATTGTTTACATGTAGAGTTTTTGTTTACATTTCTAGTCCTTGTTTACACTTGTAGTCTTTGTTTACATTTAGTCTTTGTTTATATTTAGAGACTTTGTTTACATTTGTAGTCCTTTTTTACACCTAGAGTCCCATTTTGTGTCTTTGTTTACATTTGTAGTCTTTGTTTACATTTTTAATCTTTGTTTACATTTAGAGTTTCATTTAGAGTGTTTGTTTACATATAGCGCGTTTGTTTACATTTAGAGCCTTTGTTTACATTTTTAGTCTTTGTTTACATTTTTAGCCTTTGTTTACATTTAGAGTCTTTGTTTTTGTTTTTAGGCTTTGTTTACATTTAGAGTCTGTTTACATTTGTAGTCCTTGTTTACACCTAGAGACCTTGTTTATACCCACAGTTTTTTATTACAGTTAGAGTCTTTGTTTACATTTTTATTATTTGTTTACATTTGTAGTCCTTTTTTACACTTAGAGTCCTTGTTTACACCAAGAGTTTTTGGTTACATTTAGAGTCTTTGTTTATATTTCTATTATTTGTTTACATTTAGTTTTGTTTACATTTGTAATCGTTGTCTATATTTGTAGTATTTGTAACTTTTAGTTTTGTTTACATTTGTAGTCTTTGTTTACAATTTTATTCTTTGTTTACATTTAGAGTTCCATTTAGTGTCTTTGTTTACATTTGTAGTCTTTGTTTACATATCGCGCGTTTGTTTACATTTAGAGCCTTTGTTTACATTTTTAGTCTTTGTTTACATTTTTAGCCTTTGTTTACATTTAGAGTCTTTGGTTTTATTTTTAGGCTTTGTTTACATTTAGAGTCTGTTTACATTTGTAGTACTTGTTTACACCTAGAGTCCTTGTTTATACCCAGAGTTTTTTATTACATTTAGAGTCTTTGTTTACATTTTTATTATTTGTTTATATTTAGAGACTTTGTTTACGTTTGCAATCTTTGCTTACACTTAGAGTCTTTGTTTATATTTCTAGTATTTGCTTACATTTTGTTTTGTTTACATTTGTAGTCTTTGTTTACATTTAGAGTCTCTGTTTTTGTTTTTAGGCTTTGTTTACATTTAGAGTCTGTTTATATTTGTAGTCCTTGTTTACACCTAGAGTCCTTGTTTATACCCAGAGTTTTTTATTACATTTAGAGTCTTTGTTTACATTTTTATTATTTGTTTACATTTTTATTATTTGTTTACATTTAGAGACTTTGTTTACGTTTGCAATCTTTGCTTACATTTAGAGTCTTTGTTTATATTTCTAGTATTTGTTTACATTTAGTTTTGTTTACATTTGTAGTCGTTGTTTATATTTGTAGTATTTGTTTACTTTTAGTTTTGTTTACATTTGTAGTCTTTGTTTACATTTAGAGTGTTAGTTTACGTTTGTAGTTTTTGTTTACATTTGTAGTCTGTTTCCATTTAGAGTCTTTGTTTACATTTTTAGTCTTTGTTTACATTTGTAGTCTTTGTTTACATTTTTAGCCTTTGTTTACGTTTAGAGTCTTTGTTTTTGTGTTTAGACTTTTTTATATTTAGAGTCTGTTTACATTTGTAGTCCTTGTTTATACCCAGAGTTTTTTATTACATTTAGAGTCTTTGTTTACATTTTTATTATTTGTTTACATTTAGAGTTTTGTTTACGTTTGCAGTCTTTGTTTACATTTGTAGTCTTTGTTTACATTTAGAGTGTTAGTTTACGTTTGTAGTTTTTGTTGACATTTGTAGTCTGTTTATATTTGTAGTCTTTGTTTACATTTGTAGTATTTGTTTATATTTGTAATCTTTGTTTGCATTTAGAGACCTTCTTTATATTTAGAGTCTTTGTTTACGTTTGTAATCTTTGTTTACATTTTTAGTCTTTGTTTTATTTTAGAGTCTGTTTACATATAAGGTCTTTGTTTACATTTGTAGTCTTTATTTACATTTAAATTCTTTGTTTACATATGTAGTCTTTGTATACATTAAGATAGTTTACATTTGTAGTCTTAGTCTACATTTAAAGTGCTAGTTTACGTATGTAGTTTTTGTTTACATTTGTAGTCTGTTTTATTTAGAGTCTTTGTTTATATTTGTAGTCTTTGTTTACATTTGTAGTCTTTGTTTACATTTGTAATCTTTCTTTACATTTAGAGACCTTCTTTACATTTAGAATCTTTGTTTACATTTGTAGCCTTTGTTTACATTTTTAGACTTTGTTTACATATAGAGTCTGTTTACATTTGTAGTCTTTGTTTACATTTAGGTCTATGTTTACATTTGCAGTCTTTGTTTACATTTAGAGTCTGTTTACATATGTAGTCTTTTTTTACATTTTTAGTCTGTTTGCATTTAGAGTCTGATTTCATTTATAGTCTGTTTACATTTGTAGACTTTGTTTACATTTAGAGAGTTTGTTTACAGTTTGAGTCACTTAACATTTGTGCTCTTTGTTTACACTTGTATTCTTTGTTTACATTTGTAGTCTGCTTACATTTAGATACTTTGTTTATATTTAGAGGCTTTGTTTACATTTGTTGTCTGTTTACACTTAGAGTCTGTTTACGTTTGTAGTTTTTGTTTACGTTTAGTGTCTTTGTTTACATTTGCAGTCTTTGTTTACAGTTGTAGATTTTTTTAACATTTATAGTCTTTGTTCACATTTGTATTCTTTGTTTAAATTTAGAGACTTTGTTGACATTTAGTGTCCGTTTATATTTGTAGTCTTTGTTTACATTTAGAGAGATTGTTTACATTTAGAGTTTTTGTTTACATTTGTAGTTCTTGTTTACACTTGTAGTCTTTGTTTACATTTAGTCTTTGTTTATATTTAGAGACTTTGTTTACATTTGTAGTCCTTTTTTACACCTAGAGTCCCATTTTGTGTCTTTGTTTACATTTGCAGTCTTTGTTTACATTTTTATTCTTTGTTTACATTTAGAGTTTCATTTAGAGTCTTTGTTTACATATAGCGCGTTTGTTTACATTTAGAGCCTTTGTTTACATTTTTAGTCTTTGTTTACATTTTTAGCCTTTGTTTACATTTAGAGTCTTTGTTTTTGTTTTTAGGCTTTGTTTACATTTAGAGTCTGTTTACATTTGTAGTCCTTGTTTACACCTAGAGTCCTTGTTTATACCCAGAGTTTTTTATTACATTTAGAGTCTTTGTTTACATTTTTATTATTTGTTTACATTTGTAGTCCTTTTTTACACTTAGAGTCCTTGTTTACACCAAGAGTTTTTGGTTACATTTAGAGTCTTTGTTTATATTTCTATTATTTGTTTACATTTAGTTTTGTTTACATTTGTAATCGTTGTCTATATTTGTAGTATTTGTAACTTTTAGTTTTGTTTACAATTGTAGTCTTTGTTTACAATTTTATTCTTTGTTTACATTTAGAGTTCCATTTAGAGCCTTTGTTTACATTTTTAGTCTTTGTTTACATTTTTAGCCTTTGTTTACATTTAGAGTCTTTGGTTTTATTTTTAGGCTTTGTTTACATTTAGAGTCTGTTTACATTTGTAGTCCTTGTTTACACCTAGAGTCCTTGTTTATACCCAGAGTTTTTTATTACATTTAGAGTCTTTGTTTACATTTTTATTATTTGTTTACATTTTTATTATTTGTTTACATTTAGAGACTTTGTTTACGTTTGCAATCTTTGGTTACATTTAGAGTCTTTGTTTATATTTCTAGTATTTGTTTACATTTGTAGTCGTTGTTTATATTTGTAGTATTTGTTTACTTTTAATTTTGTTTACATTTGTATTCTTTGTTTACATTTAGAGTGTTAGTTTACGTTTGTAGTTTTTGTTTACATTTGTAGTCTGTTTCCATTTAGAGTCTTTGTTTACATTTGTAGTCTTTGTTTACATTTGTAGTCTTTGTTTACATATGTAGGCTTTGTTTACATTTAGAGTGTTTACATTTAGTCCCTTTGTTTACATTTGTAGTCTTTGTTTACATTTTTAGCCATTGTTTACATTTAGAGTCTTTGTTTTTATTTTTAGACTTTGTTTATATTTAGAGTCTGTTTACATTTGTAGTCCTTGTTTATACCCAGAGTTTTTTATTACATTTAGAGTCTTTGTTTACATTTTTATTATTTGTTTACATTTAGAGTTTTTGTTTACGTTTGCAGTCTTTGTTTACATTTGTAGTCTTTGTTTACATTTAGAGTGTTAGTTTACGTTTGTAGTTTTTGTTTACATTTGTAGTCTGTTTCTATTTAGAGTCTTTGTTTATATTTGTAGTCTTTGTTTACATTTGTAGTCTTTGTTTACATTTGTAATCTTTGTTTGCATTTAGAGACCTTCTTTATATTTAGAGTCTTTGTTTACGTTTGTAGTCTTTGTTTACATTTTTAGTCTTTGATTTAATTTTGAGTCTGTTTACATTTAATGTCTTTGTTTACATTTGTAGTCTTTATTTACATTTAAATTCTTTGTTTACATATGTAGTCTTTGTATACATTTATAGTGTTTACATTTAGAGTCTTTGTTTACGTTTGCAGTCTTTGTTTACATTTGTAGTCTTTGTCTACATTTAGAGTGTTAGTTTACGTTTGTAGTTTTTGTTTACATTTGTAGTCTGTTTTATTTAGAGTCTTTGCTTATATTTGAAGTCTTTGTTTACATTTGTAGTCTTTGTTTACATTTGTAATCTTTCTTTGAATTTAGAGACCTTCTTTACATTTAGAGTCTTTGTTTACATTTGTAGCCTTTGTTTACATTTTTAGACTTTGTTTACATTTTTAGACTTTGTTTACATATAGAGTCTTTGTTTACATTTGTAGTCTTTGTTTACATTTAGGTCTATGTTTACATTTGCAGTCTGTTTACATATCTAGTCTTTGTTTTCATTTATAGTCTGTTTACATTTGTAGACTTTGTTTACATTTAGAGAGTTTGTTTACAGTTTGAGTCACTTAACATTTGTGCTCTTTGTTTACATTTGTATTCTTTGTTTACATTTGTAGTCTGCTTACATTTAGATACTTTGTTTATATTTAGAGGCTTTGTTTACATTTGTTGTCTGTTTACACTTAGAGTCTGTTTACGTTTGTAGTTTTTGTTTACGTTTAGTGTCTTTGTTTACATTTGCAGTCTTTGTTTACAGTTGTAGATTTTTTTAACATTTATAGTCTTTGTTCACATTTGTATTCTTTGTTTAAATTTAGAGACTTTGTTGACATTTAGTGTCCGTTTATATTTGTAGTCTTTGTTTACATTTAGAGAGATTGTTTACATTTAGAGTTTTTGTTTACATTTGTAGTCCTTGTTTACACTTGTAGTCTTTGTTTACATTTAGTCTTTGTTTATATTTAGAGACTTTGTTTACATTTGTAGTCCTTTTTTACACCTAGAGTCCCATTTTGTGTCTTTGTTTACATTTGCAGTCTTTGTTTACATTTTTATTCTTTGTTTACATTTAGAGTTTCATTTAGAGTCTTTGTTTACATATAGCGCGTTTGTTTACATTTAGAGCCTTTGTTTACATTTTTAGTCTTTGTTTACATTTTTAGCCTTTGTTTACATTTAGAGTCTTTGTTTTTGTTTTTAGGCTTTGTTTACATTTAGAGTCTGTTTACATTTGTAGTCCTTGTTTACACCTAGAGTCCTTGTTTATACCCAGAGTTTTTTATTACATTTAGAGTCTTTGTTTACATTTTTATTATTTGTTTACATTTTTATTATTTGTTTACATTTAGAGACTTTGTTTACGTTTGCAATCTTTGGTTACATTTAGAGTCTTTGTTTATATTTCTAGTATTTGTTTACATTTGTAGTCGTTGTTTATATTTGTAGTATTTGTTTACTTTTAATTTTGTTTACATTTGTATTCTTTGTTTACATTTAGAGTGTTAGTTTACGTTTGTAGTTTTTGTTTACATTTGTAGTCTGTTTCCATTTAGAGTCTTTGTTTACATTTGTAGTCTTTGTTTACATTTGTAGTCTTTGTTTACATATGTAGGCTTTGTTTACATTTAGAGTGTTTACATTTAGTCCCTTTGTTTACATTTGTAGTCTTTGTTTACATTTTTAGCCATTGTTTACATTTAGAGTCTTTGTTTTTATTTTTAGACTTTGTTTATATTTAGAGTCTGTTTACATTTGTAGTCCTTGTTTATACCCAGAGTTTTTTATTACATTTAGAGTCTTTGTTTACATTTTTATTATTTGTTTACATTTAGAGTTTTTGTTTACGTTTGCAGTCTTTGTTTACATTTGTAGTCTTTGTTTACATTTAGAGTGTTAGTTTACGTTTGTAGTTTTTGTTTACATTTGTAGTCTGTTTCTATTTAGAGTCTTTGTTTATATTTGTAGTCTTTGTTTACATTTGTAGTCTTTGTTTACATTTGTAATCTTTGTTTGCATTTAGAGACCTTCTTTATATTTAGAGTCTTTGTTTACGTTTGTAGTCTTTGTTTACATTTTTAGTCTTTGATTTAATTTTGAGTCTGTTTACATTTAATGTCTTTGTTTACATTTGTAGTCTTTATTTACATTTAAATTCTTTGTTTACATATGTAGTCTTTGTATACATTTATAGTGTTTACATTTAGAGTCTTTGTTTACGTTTGCAGTCTTTGTTTACATTTGTAGTCTTTGTCTACATTTAGAGTGTTAGTTTACGTTTGTAGTTTTTGTTAACATTTGTAGTCTGTTTTATTTAGAGTCTTTGCTTATATTTGAAGTCTTTGTTTACATTTGTAGTCTTTGTTTACATTTGTAATCTTTCTTTGAATTTAGAGACCTTCTTTACATTTAGAGTCTTTGTTTACATTTGTAGCCTTTGTTTACATTTTTAGACTTTGTTTACATTTTTAGACTTTGTTTACATATAGAGTCTTTGTTTACATTTGTAGTCTTTGTTTACATTTAGGTCTATGTTTACATTTGCAGTCTGTTTACATATCTAGTCTTTGTTTTCATTTATAGTCTGTTTACATTTGTAGACTTTGTTTACATTTAGAGAGTTTGTTTACAGTTTGAGTCACTTAACATTTGTGCTCTTTGTTTACATTTGTATTCTTTGTTTACATTTGTAGTCTGCTTACATTTAGATACTTTGTTTATATTTAGAGGCTTTGTTTACATTTGTTGTCTGTTTACACTTAGAGTCTGTTTACGTTTGTAGTTTTTGTTTACGTTTAGTGTCTTTGTTTACATTTGCAGTCTTTGTTTACAGTTGTAGATTTTTTTAACATTTATAGTCTTTGTTCACATTTGTATTCTTTGTTTAAATTTAGAGACTTTGTTGACATTTAGTGTCCGTTTATATTTGTAGTCTTTGTTTACATTTAGAGAGATTGTTTACATTTAGAGTTTTTGTTTACATTTGTAGTCCTTGTTTACACTTGTAGTCTTTGTTTACATTTAGTCTTTGTTTATATTTAGAGACTTTGTTTACATTTGTAGTCCTTTTTTACACCTAGAGTCCCATTTTGTGTCTTTGTTTACATTTGCAGTCTTTGTTTACATTTTTATTCTTTGTTTACATTTAGAGTTTCATTTAGAGTCTTTGTTTACATATAGCGCGTTTGTTTACATTTAGAGCCTTTGTTTACATTTTTAGTCTTTGTTTACATTTTTAGCCTTTGTTTACATTTAGAGTCTTTGTTTTTGTTTTTAGGCTTTGTTTACATTTAGAGTCTGTTTACATTTGTAGTCCTTGTTTACACCTAGAGTCCTTGTTTATACCCAGAGTTTTTTATTACATTTAGAGTCTTTGTTTACATTTTTATTATTTGTTTACATTTTTATTATTTGTTTACATTTAGAGACTTTGTTTACGTTTGCAATCTTTGGTTACATTTAGAGTCTTTGTTTATATTTCTAGTATTTGTTTACATTTGTAGTCGTTGTTTATATTTGTAGTATTTGTTTACTTTTAATTTTGTTTACATTTGTATTCTTTGTTTACATTTAGAGTGTTAGTTTACGTTTGTAGTTTTTGTTTACATTTGTAGTCTGTTTCCATTTAGAGTCTTTGTTTACATTTGTAGTCTTTGTTTACATTTGTAGTCTTTGTTTACATATGTAGGCTTTGTTTACATTTAGAGTGTTTACATTTAGTCCCTTTGTTTACATTTGTAGTCTTTGTTTACATTTTTAGCCATTGTTTACATTTAGAGTCTTTGTTTTTATTTTTAGACTTTGTTTATATTTAGAGTCTGTTTACATTTGTAGTCCTTGTTTATACCCAGAGTTTTTTATTACATTTAGAGTCTTTGTTTACATTTTTATTATTTGTTTACATTTAGAGTTTTTGTTTACGTTTGCAGTCTTTGTTTACATTTGTAGTCTTTGTTTACATTTAGAGTGTTAGTTTACGTTTGTAGTTTTTGTTTACATTTGTAGTCTGTTTCTATTTAGAGTCTTTGTTTATATTTGTAGTCTTTGTTTACATTTGTAGTCTTTGTTTACATTTGTAATCTTTGTTTGCATTTAGAGACCTTCTTTATATTTAGAGTCTTTGTTTACGTTTGTAGTCTTTGTTTACATTTTTAGTCTTTGATTTAATTTTGAGTCTGTTTACATTTAATGTCTTTGTTTACATTTGTAGTCTTTATTTACATTTAAATTCTTTGTTTACATATGTAGTCTTTGTATACATTTATAGTGTTTGAATTTAGAGTCTTTGTTTACGTTTGCAGTCTTTGTTTACATTTGTAGTCTTTGTCTACATTTAGAGTGTTAGTTTACGTTTGTAGTTTTTGTTTACATTTGTAGTCTGTTTTATTTAGAGACTTTGCTTATATTTGAAGTCTTTGTTTACATTTGTAGTCTTTGTTTACATTTGTAATCTTTCTTTGAATTTAGAGACCTTCTTTACATTTAGAGTCTTTGTTTACATTTGTAGCCTTTGTTTACATTTTTAGACTTTGTTTACATTTTTAGACTTTGTTTACATATAGAGTCTTTGTTTACATTTGTAGTCTTTGTTTACATTTAGGTCTATGTTTACATTTGCAGTCTGTTTACATATCTAGTCTTTGTTTTCATTTATAGTCTGTTTACATTTGTAGACTTTGTTTACATTTAGAGAGTTTGTTTACAGTTTGAGTCACTTAACATTTGTGCTCTTTGTTTACATTTGTATTCTTTGTTTACATTTGTAGTCTGCTTACATTTAGATACTTTGTTTATATTTAGAGGCTTTGTTTACATTTGTTGTCTGTTTACACTTAGAGTCTGTTTACGTTTGTAGTTTTTGTTTACGTTTAGTGTCTTTGTTTACATTTGCAGTCTTTGTTTACAGTTGTAGACTTTCTTAACATTTATAGTCTTTGTTTACATTTGTATTCTTTGTTTAAATTTAGAGACTTTGTTGACATTTAGAGTCCGTTTATATTTGTAGTCTTTGTTTACATTTAGAGAGATTGTTTACATGTAGAGTTTTTGTTTACATTTGTAGTCCTTGTTTACACTTGTAGTCTTTGTTTACATTTAGTCTTTGTTTATATTTAGAGACTTTGTTTACATTTGTAGTCCTTTTTTACACCTAGAGTCCCATTTTGTGTCTTTGTTTACATTTGCAGTCTTTGTTTACATTTTTATTCTTTGTTTACATTTAGAGTTTCATTTAGAGTGTTTGTTTACATATAGCGCGTTTGTTTACATTTAGAGCCTTTGTTTACATTTTTAGTCTTTGTTTACATTTTTAGCCTTTGTTTACATTTAGAGTCTTTGTTTTTGTTTTTAGGCTTTGTTTACATTTAGAGTCTGTTTACATTTGTAGTCCTTGTTTACACCTAGAGACCTTGTTTATACCCAGAGTTTTTTATTACAGTTAGAGTCTTTGTTTACATTTTTATTATTTGTTTACATTTGTAGTCCTTTTTTACACTTAGAGTCCTTGTTTACACCAAGAGTTTTTGGTTACATTTAGAGTCTTTGTTTATATTTCTATTATTTGTTTACATTTAGTTTTGTTTACATTTGTAATCGTTGTCTATATTTGTAGTATTTGTAACTTTTAGTTTTGTTTACATTTGTAGTCTTTGTTTACAATTTTATTCTTTGTTTACATTTAGAGTTCCATTTAGTGTCTTTGTTTACATTTGTAGTCTTTGTTTACATATCGCGCGTTTGTTTACATTTAGAGCCTTTGTTTACATTTTTAGTCTTTGTTTACATTTTTAGCCTTTGTTTACATTTAGAGTCTTTGGTTTTATTTTTAGGCTTTGTTTACATTTAGAGTCTGTTTACATTTGTAGTACTTGTTTACACCTAGAGTCCTTGTTTATACCCAGAGTTTTTTATTACATTTAGAGTCTTTGTTTACATTTTTATTATTTGTTTACATTTAGAGACTTTGTTTACGTTTGCAATCTTTGCTTACATTTAGAGTCTTTGTTTATATTTCTAGTATTTGCTTACATTTAGTTTTGTTTACATTTGTAGTCTTTGTTTACATTTAGAGTGGTAGTTTACGTTTGTAGTTTTTGTTTACATTTGTAGTCTGTTTCCATTTAGAGTCTTTGTTTACATTTGTAGTCTTTGTTTACATTTGTAGTCTTTGTTTACATATGTAGGCTTTGTCTACATTTAGAGTGTTTATATTTAGTCCCTTTGTTTACATTTGTAGTCTTTGTTTACATTTTTAGCCTTTGTTTACGTTTAGAGTCTTTGTTTTTGTGTTTAAACTTTGTTTATATTTAGAGTCTGTTTACATTTGTAGTCCTTGTTTATACCCAGAGTTTTTTATTACATTTAGAGTCTTTGTTTACATTTTTATTATTTGTTTACATTTAGAGTTTTTGTTTACGTTTGCAGTCTTTGTTTACATTTGTAGTCTTTGTTTACATTTAGAGTGTGAGTTTACGTTTGTAGTTTTTGTTGACATTTGTAGTCTGTTTCTATTTAGAGTCTTTGTTTATATTTGTAGTCTTTGTTTACATTTGTAGTCTTTGTTTACATTTGTAATCTTTTTTTGCATTTAGAGACCTTCTTTATGTTTAGAGTCTTTGTTTACGTTTGTAATCTTTGTTTACATTTTTAGTCTTTGTTTTATTTTAGAGTCTGTTTACATACAAGGTCTTTGTTTACATTTAGAGTCTGTTAACATATCTAGTCTTTGTTTTCATTTATAGTCTGTTTACATTTGTAGACTTTGTTTACATTTAGAGAGTTTGTTTACAGTTTGAGTCACTTAACATTTGTGCTCTTTGTTTACATTTGTATTCTTTGTTTACATTTGTAGTCTGCTTACATTTAGATACTTTGTTTATATTTAGAGGCTTTGTTTACATTTGTTGTCTGTTTACACTTAGAGTCTGTTTACGTTTGTAGTTTTTGTTTACGTTTAGTGTCTTTGTTTACATTTGCAGTCTTTGTTTACAGTTGTAGACTTTCTTAACATTTATAGTCTTTGTTTACATTTGTATTCTTTGTTTAAATTTAGAGACTTTGTTGACATTAAGAGTCCGTTTATATTTGTAGTCTTTGTTTACATTTAGAGAGATTGTTTACATGTAGAGTTTTTGTTTACATTTCTAGTCCTTGTTTACACTTGTAGTCTTTGTTTACATTTAGTCTTTGTTTATATTTAGAGACTTTGTTTACATTTGTAGTCCTTTTTTACACCTAGAGTCCCATTTTGTGTCTTTGTTTACATTTGTAGTCTTTGTTTACATTTTTAGTCTTTGTTTACATTTAGAGTTTCATTTAGAGTGTTTGTTTACATATAGCGCGTTTGTTTACATTTAGAGCCTTTGTTTACATTTTTAGTCTTTGTTTACATTTTTAGCCTTTGTTTACATTTAGAGTCTTTGTTTTTGTTTTTAGGCTTTGTTTACATTTAGAGTCTGTTTACATTTGTAGTCCTTGTTTACACCTAGAGACCTTGTTTATACCCACAGTTTTTTATTACAGTTAGAGTCTTTGTTTACATTTTTATTATTTGTTTACATTTGTAGTCCTTTTTTACACTTAGAGTCCTTGTTTACACCAAGAGTTTTTGGTTACATTTAGAGTCTTTGTTTATATTTCTATTATTTGTTTACATTTAGTTTTGTTTACATTTGTAATCGTTGTCTATATTTGTAGTATTTGTAACTTTTAGTTTTGTTTACATTTGTAGTCTTTGTTTACAATTTTATTCTTTGTTTACATTTAGAGTTCCATTTAGTGTCTTTGTTTACATTTGTAGTCTTTGTTTACATATCGCGCGTTTGTTTACATTTAGAGCCTTTGTTTACATTTTTAGTCTTTGGTTTTATTTTTAGGCTTTGTTTACATTTAGAGTCTGTTTACATTTGTAGTACTTGTTTACACCTAGAGTCCTTGTTTATACCCAGAGTTTTTTATTACATTTAGAGTCTTTGTTTACATTTTTATTATTTGTTTACATTTAGAGACTTTGTTTACGTTTGCAATCTTTGCTTACATTTAGAGTCTTTGTTTATATTTCTAGTATTTGCTTACATTTAGTTTTGTTTACATTTGTAGTCTTTGTTTACATTTAGAGTGTTAGTTTACGTTTGTAGTTTTTGTTTACATTTGTAGTCTGTTTCCATTTAGAGTCTTTGTTTACATTTATAGCCTTTGTTTACATTTGTAGTCTTTGTTTACATATGTAGGCTTTGTCTACATTTAGAGTGTTTATATTTAGTCCCTTTGTTTACATTTGTAGTCTTTGTTTACATTTTTAGCCTTTGTTTACGTTTAGAGTCTTTGTTTTTGTGTTTAGACTTTGTTTATATTTAGAGTCTGTTTACATTTGTAGTCCTTGTTTATACCCAGAGTTTTTTATTACATTTAGAGTCTTTGTTTACATTTTTATTATTTGTTTACATTTAGAGTTTTTGTTTACGTTTGCAGTCTTTGTTTACATTTGTAGTCTTTGTTTACATTTAGAGTGTTAGTTTACGTTTGTAGTTTTTGTTGACATTTGTAGTCTGTTTCTATTTAGAGTCTTTGTTTATATTTGTAGTCTTTGTTTACATTTGTAGTCTTTGTTTACATTTGTAATCTTTTTTTGCATTTAGAGACCTTCTTTATGTTTAGAGTCTTTGTTTACGTTTGTAATCTTTGTTTACATTTTTAGTCTTTGTTTTATTTTAGAGTCTGTTTACATACAAGGTCTTTGTTTACATTTAGAGTCTGTTAACATATCTAGTCTTTGTTTTCATTTATAGTCTGTTTACATTTGTAGACTTTGTTTACATTTTGAGAGTTTGTTTACAGTTTGAGTCACTTAACATTTGTGCTCTTTGTTTACATTTGTATTCTTTGTTTACATTTGTAGTCTGCTTACATTTAGATACTTTGTTTATATTTAGAGGCTTTGTTTACATTTGTTGTCTGTTTACACTTAGAGTCTGTTTACGTTTGTAGTTTTTGTTTACGTTTAGTGTCTTTGTTTACATTTGCAGTCTTTGTTTACAGTTGTAGACTTTCTTAACATTTATAGTCTTTGTTTACATTTGTATTCTTTGTTAAAATTTAGAGACTTTGTTGACATTAAGAGTCCGTTTATATTTGTAGTCTTTGTTTACATTTAGAGAGATTGTTTACATGTAGAGTTTTTGTTTACATTTCTAGTCCTTGTTTACACTTGTAGTCTTTGTTTACATTTAGTCTTTGTTTATATTTAGAGACTTTGTTTACATTTGTAGTCCTTTTTTACACCTAGAGTCCCATTTTGTGTCTTTGTTTACATTTGTAGTCTTTGTTTACATTTTTAATCTTTGTTTACATTTAGAGTTTCATTTAGAGTGTTTGTTTACATATAGCGCGTTTGTTTACATTTAGAGCCTTTGTTTACATTTTTAGTCTTTGTTTACATTTTTAGCCTTTGTTTACATTTAGAGTCTTTGTTTTTGTTTTTAGGCTTTGTTTACATTTAGAGTCTGTTTACATTTGTAGTCCTTGTTTACACCTAGAGACCTTGTTTATACCCACAGTTTTTTATTACAGTTAGAGTCTTTGTTTACATTTTTATTATTTGTTTACATTTGTAGTCCTTTTTTACACTTAGAGTCCTTGTTTACACCAAGAGTTTTTGGTTACATTTAGAGTCTTTGTTTATATTTCTATTATTTGTTTACATTTAGTTTTGTTTACATTTGTAATCGTTGTCTATATTTGTAGTATTTGTAACTTTTAGTTTTGTTTACATTTGTAGTCTTTGTTTACAATTTTATTCTTTGTTTACATTTAGAGTTCCATTTAGTGTCTTTGTTTACATTTGTAGTCTTTGTTTACATATCGCGCGTTTGTTTACATTTAGAGCCTTTGTTTACATTTTTAGTCTTTGTTTACATTTTTAGCCTTTGTTTACATTTAGAGTCTTTGGTTTTATTTTTAGGCTTTGTTTACATTTAGAGTCTGTTTACATTTGTAGTACTTGTTTACACCTAGAGTCCTTGTTTATACCCAGAGTTTTTTATTACATTTAGAGTCTTTGTTTACATTTTTATTATTTGTTTATATTTAGAGACTTTGTTTACGTTTGCAATCTTTGCTTACACTTAGAGTCTTTGTTTATATTTCTAGTATTTGCTTACATTTTGTTTTGTTTACATTTGTAGTCTTTGTTTACATTTAGAGTCTCTGTTTTTGTTTTTAGGCTTTGTTTACATTTAGAGTCTGTTTATATTTGTAGTCCTTGTTTACACCTAGAGTCCTTGTTTATACCCAGAGTTTTTTATTACATTTAGAGTCTTTGTTTACATTTTTATTATTTGTTTACATTTTTATTATTTGTTTACATTTAGAGACTTTGTTTACGTTTGCAATCTTTGCTTACATTTAGAGTCTTTGTTTATATTTCTAGTATTTGTTTACATTTAGTTTTGTTTACATTTGTAGTCGTTGTTTATATTTGTAGTATTTGTTTACTTTTAGTTTTGTTTACATTTGTAGTCTTTGTTTACATTTAGAGTGTTAGTTTACGTTTGTAGTTTTTGTTTACATTTGTAGTCTGTTTCCATTTAGAGTCTTTGTTTACATTTTTAGTCTTTGTTTACATTTGTAGTCTTTGTTTACATTTTTAGCCTTTGTTTACGTTTAGAGTCTTTGTTTTTGTGTTTAGACTTTTTTATATTTAGAGTCTGTTTACATTTGTAGTCCTTGTTTATACCCAGAGTTTTTTATTACATTTAGAGTCTTTGTTTACATTTTTATTATTTGTTTACATTTAGAGTTTTGTTTACGTTTGCAGTCTTTGTTTACATTTGTAGTCTTTGTTTACATTTAGAGTGTTAGTTTACGTTTGTAGTTTTTGTTGACATTTGTAGTCTGTTTATATTTGTAGTCTTTGTTTACATTTGTAGTATTTGTTTATATTTGTAATCTTTGTTTGCATTTAGAGACCTTCTTTATATTTAGAGTCTTTGTTTACGTTTGTAATCTTTGTTTACATTTTTAGTCTTTGTTTTATTTTAGAGTCTGTTTACATATAAGGTCTTTGTTTACATTTGTAGTCTTTATTTACATTTAAATTCTTTGTTTACATATGTAGTCTTTGTATACATTAAGATAGTTTACATTTGTAGTCTTAGTCTACATTTAAAGTGCTAGTTTACGTATGTAGTTTTTGTTTACATTTGTAGTCTGTTTTATTTAGAGTCTTTGTTTATATTTGTAGTCTTTGTTTACATTTGTAGTCTTTGTTTACATTTGTAATCTTTCTTTACATTTAGAGACCTTCTTTACATTTAGAATCTTTGTTTACATTTGTAGCCTTTGTTTACATTTTTAGACTTTGTTTACATATAGAGTCTGTTTACATTTGTAGTCTTTGTTTACATTTAGGTCTATGTTTACATTTGCAGTCTTTGTTTACATTTAGAGTCTGTTTACATATGTAGTCTTTTTTTACATTTTTAGTCTGTTTGCATTTAGAGTCTGATTTCATTTATAGTCTGTTTACATTTGTAGACTTTGTTTACATTTAGAGAGTTTGTTTACAGTTTGAGTCACTTAACATTTGTGCTCTTTGTTTACACTTGTATTCTTTGTTTACATTTGTAGTCTGCTTACATTTAGATACTTTGTTTATATTTAGAGGCTTTGTTTACATTTGTTGTCTGTTTACACTTAGAGTCTGTTTACGTTTGTAGTTTTTGTTTACGTTTAGTGTCTTTGTTTACATTTGCAGTCTTTGTTTACAGTTGTAGATTTTTTTAACATTTATAGTCTTTGTTCACATTTGTATTCTTTGTTTAAATTTAGAGACTTTGTTGACATTTAGTGTCCGTTTATATTTGTAGTCTTTGTTTACATTTAGAGAGATTGTTTACATTTAGAGTTTTTGTTTACATTTGTAGTCCTTGTTTACACTTGTAGTCTTTGTTTACATTTAGTCTTTGTTTATATTTAGAGACTTTGTTTACATTTGTAGTCCTTTTTTACACCTAGAGTCCCATTTTGTGTCTTTGTTTACATTTGCAGTCTTTGTTTACATTTTTATTCTTTGTTTACATTTAGAGTTTCATTTAGAGTCTTTGTTTACATATAGCGCGTTTGTTTACATTTAGAGCCTTTGTTTACATTTTTAGTCTTTGTTTACATTTTTAGCCTTTGTTTACATTTAGAGTCTTTGTTTTTGTTTTTAGGCTTTGTTTACATTTAGAGTCTGTTTACATTTGTAGTCCTTGTTTACACCTAGAGTCCTTGTTTATACCCAGAGTTTTTTATTACATTTAGAGTCTTTGTTTACATTTTTATTATTTGTTTACATTTGTAGTCCTTTTTTACACTTAGAGTCCTTGTTTACACCAAGAGTTTTTGGTTACATTTAGAGTCTTTGTTTATATTTCTATTATTTGTTTACATTTAGTTTTGTTTACATTTGTAATCGTTGTCTATATTTGTAGTATTTGTAACTTTTAGTTTTGTTTACAATTGTAGTCTTTGTTTACAATTTTATTCTTTGTTTACATTTAGAGTTCCATTTAGAGCCTTTGTTTACATTTTTAGTCTTTGTTTACATTTTTAGCCTTTGTTTACATTTAGAGTCTTTGGTTTTATTTTTAGGCTTTGTTTACATTTAGAGTCTGTTTACATTTGTAGTCCTTGTTTACACCTAGAGTCCTTGTTTATACCCAGAGTTTTTTATTACATTTAGAGTCTTTGTTTACATTTTTATTATTTGTTTACATTTTTATTATTTGTTTACATTTAGAGACTTTGTTTACGTTTGCAATCTTTGGTTACATTTAGAGTCTTTGTTTATATTTCTAGTATTTGTTTACACTTGTAGTCGTTGTTTATATTTGTAGTATTTGTTTACTTTTAATTTTGTTTACATTTGTATTCTTTGTTTACATTTAGAGTGTTAGTTTACGTTTGTAGTTTTTGTTTACATTTGTAGTCTGTTTCCATTTAGAGTCTTTGTTTACATTTGTAGCCTTTGTTTACATTTGTAGTCTTTGTTTACATATGTAGGCTTTGTTTACATTTAGAGTGTTTACATTTAGTCCCTTTGTTTACATTTGTAGTCTTTGTTTACATTTTTAGCCATTGTTTACATTTAGAGTCTTTGTTTTTATTTTTAGACTTTGTTTATATTTAGAGTCTGTTTACATTTGTAGTCCTTGTTTATACCCAGAGTTTTTTATTACATTTAGAGTCTTTGTTTACATTTTTATTATTTGTTTACATTTAGAGTTTTTGTTTACGTTTGCAGTCTTTGTTTACATTTGTAGTCTTTGTTTACATTTAGAGTGTTAGTTTACGTTTGTAGTTTTTGTTTACATTTGTAGTCTGTTTCTATTTAGAGTCTTTGTTTATATTTGTAGTCTTTGTTTACATTTGTAGTCTTTGTTTACATTTGTAATCTTTGTTTGCATTTAGAGACCTTCTTTATATTTAGAGTCTTTGTTTACGTTTGTAGTCTTTGTTTACATTTTTAGTCTTTGATTTAATTTTGAGTCTGTTTACATTTAATGTCTTTGTTTACATTTGTAGTCTTTATTTACATTTAAATTCTTTGTTTACATATGTAGTCTTTGTATACATTTATAGTGTTTACATTTAGAGTCTTTGTTTACGTTTGCAGTCTTTGTTTACATTTGTAGTCTTTGTCTACATTTAGAGTGTTAGTTTACGTTTGTAGTTTTTGTTTACATTTGTAGTCTGTTTTATTTAGAGTCTTTGCTTATATTTGAAGTCTTTGTTTACATTTGTAGTCTTTGTTTACATTTGTAATCTTTCTTTGAATTTAGAGACCTTCTTTACATTTAGAGTCTTTGTTTACATTTGTAGCCTTTGTTTACATTTTTAGACTTTGTTTACATTTTTAGACTTTGTTTACATATAGAGTCTTTGTTTACATTTGTAGTCTTTGTTTACATTTAGGTCTATGTTTACATTTGCAGTCTGTTTACATATCTAGTCTTTGTTTTCATTTATAGTCTGTTTACATTTGTAGACTTTGTTTACATTTAGAGAGTTTGTTTACAGTTTGAGTCACTTAACATTTGTGCTCTTTGTTTACATTTGTATTCTTTGTTTACATTTGTAGTCTGCTTACATTTAGATACTTTGTTTATATTTAGAGGCTTTGTTTACATTTGTTGTCTGTTTACACTTAGAGTCTGTTTACGTTTGTAGTTTTTGTTTACGTTTAGTGTCTTTGTTTACATTTGCAGTCTTTGTTTACAGTTGTAGATTTTTTTAACATTTATAGTCTTTGTTCACATTTGTATTCTTTGTTTAAATTTAGAGACTTTGTTGACATTTAGTGTCCGTTTATATTTGTAGTCTTTGTTTACATTTAGAGAGATTGTTTACATTTAGAGTTTTTGTTTACATTTGTAGTCCTTGTTTACACTTGTAGTCTTTGTTTACATTTAGTCTTTGTTTATATTTAGAGACTTTGTTTACATTTGTAGTCCTTTTTTACACCTAGAGTCCCATTTTGTGTCTTTGTTTACATTTGCAGTCTTTGTTTACATTTTTATTCTTTGTTTACATTTAGAGTTTCATTTAGAGTCTTTGTTTACATATAGCGCGTTTGTTTACATTTAGAGCCTTTGTTTACATTTTTAGTCTTTGTTTACATTTTTAGCCTTTGTTTACATTTAGAGTCTTTGTTTTTGTTTTTAGGCTTTGTTTACATTTAGAGTCTGTTTACATTTGTAGTCCTTGTTTACACCTAGAGTCCTTGTTTATACCCAGAGTTTTTTATTACATTTAGAGTCTTTGTTTACATTTTTATTATTTGTTTACATTTTTATTATTTGTTTACATTTAGAGACTTTGTTTACGTTTGCAATCTTTGGTTACATTTAGAGTCTTTGTTTATATTTCTAGTATTTGTTTACATTTGTAGTCGTTGTTTATATTTGTAGTATTTGTTTACTTTTAATTTTGTTTACATTTGTATTCTTTGTTTACATTTAGAGTGTTAGTTTACGTTTGTAGTTTTTGTTTACATTTGTAGTCTGTTTCCATTTAGAGTCTTTGTTTACATTTGTAGTCTTTGTTTACATTTGTAGTCTTTGTTTACATATGTAGGCTTTGTTTACATTTAGAGTGTTTACATTTAGTCCCTTTGTTTACATTTGTAGTCTTTGTTTACATTTTTAGCCATTGTTTACATTTAGAGTCTTTGTTTTTATTTTTAGACTTTGTTTATATTTAGAGTCTGTTTACATTTGTAGTCCTTGTTTATACCCAGAGTTTTTTATTACATTTAGAGTCTTTGTTTACATTTTTATTATTTGTTTACATTTAGAGTTTTTGTTTACGTTTGCAGTCTTTGTTTACATTTGTAGTCTTTGTTTACATTTAGAGTGTTAGTTTACGTTTGTAGTTTTTGTTTACATTTGTAGTCTGTTTCTATTTAGAGTCTTTGTTTATATTTGTAGTCTTTGTTTACATTTGTAGTCTTTGTTTACATTTGTAATCTTTGTTTGCATTTAGAGACCTTCTTTATATTTAGAGTCTTTGTTTACGTTTGTAGTCTTTGTTTACATTTTTAGTCTTTGATTTAATTTTGAGTCTGTTTACATTTAATGTCTTTGTTTACATTTGTAGTCTTTATTTACATTTAAATTCTTTGTTTACATATGTAGTCTTTGTATACATTTATAGTGTTTGAATTTAGAGTCTTTGTTTACGTTTGCAGTCTTTGTTTACATTTGTAGTCTTTGTCTACATTTAGAGTGTTAGTTTACGTTTGTAGTTTTTGTTTACATTTGTAGTCTGTTTTATTTAGAGACTTTGCTTATATTTGAAGTCTTTGTTTACATTTGTAGTCTTTGTTTACATTTGTAATCTTTCTTTGAATTTAGAGACCTTCTTTACATTTAGAGTCTTTGTTTACATTTGTAGCCTTTGTTTACATTTTTAGACTTTGTTTACATTTTTAGACTTTGTTTACATATAGAGTCTTTGTTTACATTTGTAGTCTTTGTTTACATTTAGGTCTATGTTTACATTTGCAGTCTGTTTACATATCTAGTCTTTGTTTTCATTTATAGTCTGTTTACATTTGTAGACTTTGTTTACATTTAGAGAGTTTGTTTACAGTTTGAGTCACTTAACATTTGTGCTCTTTGTTTACATTTGTATTCTTTGTTTACATTTGTAGTCTGCTTACATTTAGATACTTTGTTTATATTTAGAGGCTTTGTTTACATTTGTTGTCTGTTTACACTTAGAGTCTGTTTACGTTTGTAGTTTTTGTTTACGTTTAGTGTCTTTGTTTACATTTGCAGTCTTTGTTTACAGTTGTAGACTTTCTTAACATTTATAGTCTTTGTTTACATTTGTATTCTTTGTTTAAATTTAGAGACTTTGTTGACATTTAGAGTCCGTTTATATTTGTAGTCTTTGTTTACATTTAGAGAGATTGTTTACATGTAGAGTTTTTGTTTACATTTGTAGTCCTTGTTTACACTTGTAGTCTTTGTTTACATTTAGTCTTTGTTTATATTTAGAGACTTTGTTTACATTTGTAGTCCTTTTTTACACCTAGAGTCCCATTTTGTGTCTTTGTTTACATTTGCAGTCTTTGTTTACATTTTTATTCTTTGTTTACATTTAGAGTTTCATTTAGAGTGTTTGTTTACATATAGCGCGTTTGTTTACATTTAGAGCCTTTGTTTACATTTTTAGTCTTTGTTTACATTTTTAGCCTTTGTTTACATTTAGAGTCTTTGTTTTTGTTTTTAGGCTTTGTTTACATTTAGAGTCTGTTTACATTTGTAGTCCTTGTTTACACCTAGAGACCTTGTTTATACCCAGAGTTTTTTATTACAGTTAGAGTCTTTGTTTACATTTTTATTATTTGTTTACATTTGTAGTCCTTTTTTACACTTAGAGTCCTTGTTTACACCAAGAGTTTTTGGTTACATTTAGAGTCTTTGTTTATATTTCTATTATTTGTTTACATTTAGTTTTGTTTACATTTGTAATCGTTGTCTATATTTGTAGTATTTGTAACTTTTAGTTTTGTTTACATTTGTAGTCTTTGTTTACAATTTTATTCTTTGTTTACATTTAGAGTTCCATTTAGTGTCTTTGTTTACATTTGTAGTCTTTGTTTACATATCGCGCGTTTGTTTACATTTAGAGCCTTTGTTTACATTTTTAGTCTTTGTTTACATTTTTAGCCTTTGTTTACATTTAGAGTCTTTGGTTTTGTTTTTAGGCTTTGTTTACATTTAGAGTCTGTTTACATTTGTAGTCCTTGTTTACACCTAGAGTCCTTGTTTATACCCAGAGTTTTTTATTACATTTAGAGTCTTTGTTTACATTTTTATTATTTGTTTACATTTTTATTATTTGTTTACATTTAGAGACTTTGTTTACGTTTGCAATCTTTGGTTACATTTAGAGTCTTTGTTTATATTTCTAGTATTTGTTTACATTTGTAGTCGTTGTTTATATTTGTAGTATTTGTTTACTTTTAATTTTGTTTACATTTGTATTCTTTGTTTACATTTAGAGTGTTAGTTTACGTTTGTAGTTTTTGTTTACATTTGTAGTCTGTTTCCATTTAGAGTCTTTGTTTACATTTGTAGTCTTTGTTTACATTTGTAGTCTTTGTTTACATATGTAGGCTTTGTTTACATTTAGAGTGTTTACATTTAGTCCCTTTGTTTACATTTGTAGTCTTTGTTTACATTTTTAGCCATTGTTTACATTTAGAGTCTTTGTTTTTATTTTTAGACTTTGTTTATATTTAGAGTCTGTTTACATTTGTAGTCCTTGTTTATACCCAGAGTTTTTTATTACATTTAGAGTCTTTGTTTACATTTTTATTATTTGTTTACATTTAGAGTTTTTGTTTACGTTTGCAGTCTTTGTTTACATTTGTAGTCTTTGTTTACATTTAGAGTGTTAGTTTACGTTTGTAGTTTTTGTTTACATTTGTAGTCTGTTTCTATTTAGAGTCTTTGTTTATATTTGTAGTCTTTGTTTACATTTGTAGTCTTTGTTTACATTTGTAATCTTTGTTTGCATTTAGAGACCTTCTTTATATTTAGAGTCTTTGTTTACGTTTGTAGTCTTTGTTTACATTTTTAGTCTTTGATTTAATTTTGAGTCTGTTTACATTTAATGTCTTTGTTTACATTTGTAGTCTTTATTTACATTTAAATTCTTTGTTTACATATGTAGTCTTTGTATACATTTATAGTGTTTGAATTTAGAGTCTTTGTTTACGTTTGCAGTCTTTGTTTACATTTGTAGTCTTTGTCTACATTTAGAGTGTTAGTTTACGTTTGTAGTTTTTGTTTACATTTGTAGTCTGTTTTATTTAGAGACTTTGCTTATATTTGAAGTCTTTGTTTACATTTGTAGTCTTTGTTTACATTTGTAATCTTTCTTTGAATTTAGAGACCTTCTTTACATTTAGAGTCTTTGTTTACATTTGTAGCCTTTGTTTACATTTTTAGACTTTGTTTACATTTTTAGACTTTGTTTACATATAGAGTCTTTGTTTACATTTGTAGTCTTTGTTTACATTTAGGTCTATGTTTACATTTGCAGTCTGTTTACATATCTAGTCTTTGTTTTCATTTATAGTCTGTTTACATTTGTAGACTTTGTTTACATTTAGAGAGTTTGTTTACAGTTTGAGTCACTTAACATTTGTGCTCTTTGTTTACATTTGTATTCTTTGTTTACATTTGTAGTCTGCTTACATTTAGATACTTTGTTTATATTTAGAGGCTTTGTTTACATTTGTTGTCTGTTTACACTTAGAGTCTGTTTACGTTTGTAGTTTTTGTTTACGTTTAGTGTCTTTGTTTACATTTGCAGTCTTTGTTTACAGTTGTAGACTTTCTTAACATTTATAGTCTTTGTTTACATTTGTATTCTTTGTTTAAATTTAGAGACTTTGTTGACATTTAGAGTCCGTTTATATTTGTAGTCTTTGTTTACATTTAGAGAGATTGTTTACATGTAGAGTTTTTGTTTACATTTGTAGTCCTTGTTTACACTTGTAGTCTTTGTTTACATTTAGTCTTTGTTTATATTTAGAGACTTTGTTTACATTTGTAGTCCTTTTTTACACCTAGAGTCCCATTTTGTGTCTTTGTTTACATTTGCAGTCTTTGTTTACATTTTTATTCTTTGTTTACATTTAGAGTTTCATTTAGAGTGTTTGTTTACATATAGCGCGTTTGTTTACATTTAGAGCCTTTGTTTACATTTTTAGTCTTTGTTTACATTTTTAGCCTTTGTTTACATTTAGAGTCTTTGTTTTTGTTTTTAGGCTTTGTTTACATTTAGAGTCTGTTTACATTTGTAGTCCTTGTTTACACCTAGAGACCTTGTTTATACCCAGAGTTTTTTATTACAGTTAGAGTCTTTGTTTACATTTTTATTATTTGTTTACATTTGTAGTCCTTTTTTACACTTAGAGTCCTTGTTTACACCAAGAGTTTTTGGTTACATTTAGAGTCTTTGTTTATATTTCTATTATTTGTTTACATTTAGTTTTGTTTACATTTGTAATCGTTGTCTATATTTGTAGTATTTGTAACTTTTAGTTTTGTTTACATTTGTAGTCTTTGTTTACAATTTTATTCTTTGTTTACATTTAGAGTTCCATTTAGTGTCTTTGTTTACATTTGTAGTCTTTGTTTACATATCGCGCGTTTGTTTACATTTAGAGCCTTTGTTTACATTTTTAGTCTTTGTTTACATTTTTAGCCTTTGTTTACATTTAGAGTCTTTGGTTTTATTTTTAGGCTTTGTTTACATTTAGAGTCTGTTTACATTTGTAGTACTTGTTTACACCTAGAGTCCTTGTTTATACCCAGAGTTTTTTATTACATTTAGAGTCTTTGTTTACATTTTTATTATTTGTTTACATTTAGAGACTTTGTTTACGTTTGCAATCTTTGCTTACATTTAGAGTCTTTGTTTATATTTCTAGTATTTGCTTACATTTAGTTTTGTTTACATTTGTAGTCTTTGTTTACATTTAGAGTGGTAGTTTACGTTTGTAGTTTTTGTTTACATTTGTAGTCTGTTTCCATTTAGAGTCTTTGTTTACATTTGTAGTCTTTGTTTACATTTGTAGTCTTTGTTTACATATGTAGGCTTTGTCTACATTTAGAGTGTTTATATTTAGTCCCTTTGTTTACATTTGTAGTCTTTGTTTACATTTTTAGCCTTTGTTTACGTTTAGAGTCTTTGTTTTTGTGTTTAAACTTTGTTTATATTTAGAGTCTGTTTACATTTGTAGTCCTTGTTTATACCCAGAGTTTTTTATTACATTTAGAGTCTTTGTTTACATTTTTATTATTTGTTTACATTTAGAGTTTTTGTTTACGTTTGCAGTCTTTGTTTACATTTGTAGTCTTTGTTTACATTTAGAGTGTGAGTTTACGTTTGTAGTTTTTGTTGACATTTGTAGTCTGTTTCTATTTAGAGTCTTTGTTTATATTTGTAGTCTTTGTTTACATTTGTAGTCTTTGTTTACATTTGTAATCTTTTTTTGCATTTAGAGACCTTCTTTATGTTTAGAGTCTTTGTTTACGTTTGTAATCTTTGTTTACATTTTTAGTCTTTGTTTTATTTTAGAGTCTGTTTACATACAAGGTCTTTGTTTACATTTAGAGTCTGTTAACATATCTAGTCTTTGTTTTCATTTATAGTCTGTTTACATTTGTAGACTTTGTTTACATTTAGAGAGTTTGTTTACAGTTTGAGTCACTTAACATTTGTGCTCTTTGTTTACATTTGTATTCTTTGTTTACATTTGTAGTCTGCTTACATTTAGATACTTTGTTTATATTTAGAGGCTTTGTTTACATTTGTTGTCTGTTTACACTTAGAGTCTGTTTACGTTTGTAGTTTTTGTTTACGTTTAGTGTCTTTGTTTACATTTGCAGTCTTTGTTTACAGTTGTAGACTTTCTTAACATTTATAGTCTTTGTTTACATTTGTATTCTTTGTTTAAATTTAGAGACTTTGTTGACATTAAGAGTCCGTTTATATTTGTAGTCTTTGTTTACATTTAGAGAGATTGTTTACATGTAGAGTTTTTGTTTACATTTCTAGTCCTTGTTTACACTTGTAGTCTTTGTTTACATTTAGTCTTTGTTTATATTTAGAGACTTTGTTTACATTTGTAGTCCTTTTTTACACCTAGAGTCCCATTTTGTGTCTTTGTTTACATTTGTAGTCTTTGTTTACATTTTTAGTCTTTGTTTACATTTAGAGTTTCATTTAGAGTGTTTGTTTACATATAGCGCGTTTGTTTACATTTAGAGCCTTTGTTTACATTTTTAGTCTTTGTTTACATTTTTAGCCTTTGTTTACATTTAGAGTCTTTGTTTTTGTTTTTAGGCTTTGTTTACATTTAGAGTCTGTTTACATTTGTAGTCCTTGTTTACACCTAGAGACCTTGTTTATACCCACAGTTTTTTATTACAGTTAGAGTCTTTGTTTACATTTTTATTATTTGTTTACATTTGTAGTCCTTTTTTACACTTAGAGTCCTTGTTTACACCAAGAGTTTTTGGTTACATTTAGAGTCTTTGTTTATATTTCTATTATTTGTTTACATTTAGTTTTGTTTACATTTGTAATCGTTGTCTATATTTGTAGTATTTGTAACTTTTAGTTTTGTTTACATTTGTAGTCTTTGTTTACAATTTTATTCTTTGTTTACATTTAGAGTTCCATTTAGTGTCTTTGTTTACATTTGTAGTCTTTGTTTACATATCGCGCGTTTGTTTACATTTAGAGCCTTTGTTTACATTTTTAGTCTTTGGTTTTATTTTTAGGCTTTGTTTACATTTAGAGTCTGTTTACATTTGTAGTACTTGTTTACACCTAGAGTCCTTGTTTATACCCAGAGTTTTTTATTACATTTAGAGTCTTTGTTTACATTTTTATTATTTGTTTACATTTAGAGACTTTGTTTACGTTTGCAATCTTTGCTTACATTTAGAGTCTTTGTTTATATTTCTAGTATTTGCTTACATTTAGTTTTGTTTACATTTGTAGTCTTTGTTTACATTTAGAGTGTTAGTTTACGTTTGTAGTTTTTGTTTACATTTGTAGTCTGTTTCCATTTAGAGTCTTTGTTTACATTTATAGCCTTTGTTTACATTTGTAGTCTTTGTTTACATATGTAGGCTTTGTCTACATTTAGAGTGTTTATATTTAGTCCCTTTGTTTACATTTGTAGTCTTTGTTTACATTTTTAGCCTTTGTTTACGTTTAGAGTCTTTGTTTTTGTGTTTAGACTTTGTTTATATTTAGAGTCTGTTTACATTTGTAGTCCTTGTTTATACCCAGAGTTTTTTATTACATTTAGAGTCTTTGTTTACATTTTTATTATTTGTTTACATTTAGAGTTTTTGTTTACGTTTGCAGTCTTTGTTTACATTTGTAGTCTTTGTTTACATTTAGAGTGTTAGTTTACGTTTGTAGTTTTTGTTGACATTTGTAGTCTGTTTCTATTTAGAGTCTTTGTTTATATTTGTAGTCTTTGTTTACATTTGTAGTCTTTGTTTACATTTGTAATCTTTTTTTGCATTTAGAGACCTTCTTTATGTTTAGAGTCTTTGTTTACGTTTGTAATCTTTGTTTACATTTTTAGTCTTTGTTTTATTTTAGAGTCTGTTTACATACAAGGTCTTTGTTTACATTTAGAGTCTGTTAACATATCTAGTCTTTGTTTTCATTTATAGTCTGTTTACATTTGTAGACTTTGTTTACATTTTGAGAGTTTGTTTACAGTTTGAGTCACTTAACATTTGTGCTCTTTGTTTACATTTGTATTCTTTGTTTACATTTGTAGTCTGCTTACATTTAGATACTTTGTTTATATTTAGAGGCTTTGTTTACATTTGTTGTCTGTTTACACTTAGAGTCTGTTTACGTTTGTAGTTTTTGTTTACGTTTAGTGTCTTTGTTTACATTTGCAGTCTTTGTTTACAGTTGTAGACTTTCTTAACATTTATAGTCTTTGTTTACATTTGTATTCTTTGTTAAAATTTAGAGACTTTGTTGACATTAAGAGTCCGTTTATATTTGTAGTCTTTGTTTACATTTAGAGAGATTGTTTACATGTAGAGTTTTTGTTTACATTTCTAGTCCTTGTTTACACTTGTAGTCTTTGTTTACATTTAGTCTTTGTTTATATTTAGAGACTTTGTTTACATTTGTAGTCCTTTTTTACACCTAGAGTCCCATTTTGTGTCTTTGTTTACATTTGTAGTCTTTGTTTACATTTGTAATCTTTGTTTGCATTTAGAGACCTTCTTTATATTTAGAGTCTTTGTTTACGTTTGTAGTCTTTGTTTACATTTTTAGTCTTTGATTTAATTTTGAGTCTGTTTACATTTAATGTCTTTGTTTACATTTGTAGTCTTTATTTACATTTAAATTCTTTGTTTACATATGTAGTCTTTGTATACATTTATAGTGTTTACATTTAGAGTCTTTGTTTACGTTTGCAGTCTTTGTTTACATTTGTAGTCTTTGTCTAAATTTAGAGTGTTAGTTTACGTTTGTAGTTTTTGTTTACATTTGTAGTCTGTTTTATTTAGAGTCTTTGCTTATATTTGAAGTCTTTGTTTACATTTGTAGTCTTTGTTTACATTTGTAATCTTTCTTTGAATTTAGAGACCTTCTTTACATTTAGAGTCTTTGTTTACATTTGTAGCCTTTGTTTACATTTTTAGACTTTGTTTACATTTTTAGACTTTGTTTACATATAGAGTCTTTGTTTACATTTGTAGTCTTTGTTTACATTTAGGTCTATGTTTACATTTGCAGTCTTTGTTTACATTTAGAGTCTGTTTACATATCTAGTCTTTGTTTTCATTTATAGTCTGTTTACATTTGTAGACTTTGTTTACATTTAGAGAGTTTGTTTACAGTTTGAGTCACTTAACATTTGTGCTCTTTGTTTACATTTGTATTCTTTGTTTACATTTGTAGTCTGCTTACATTTAGATACTTTGTTTATATTTAGAGGCTTTGTTTACATTTGTTGTCTGTTTACACTTAGAGTCTGTTTACGTTTGTAGTTTTTGTTTACGTTTAGTGTCTTTGTTTACATTTGCAGTCTTTGTTTACAGTTGTAGACTTTCTTAACATTTATAGTCTTTGTTTACATTTGTATTCTTTGTTTAAATTTAGAGACTTTGTTGACATTTAGAGTCCGTTTATATTTGTAGTCTTTGTTTACATTTAGAGAGATTGTTTACATGTAGAGTTTTTGTTTACATTTGTAGTCCTTGTTTACACTTGTAGTCTTTGTTTACATTTAGTCTTTGTTTATATTTAGAGACTTTGTTTACATTTGTAGTCCTTTTTTACACCTAGAGTCCCATTTTGTGTCTTTGTTTACATTTGCAGTCTTTGTTTACATTTTTATTCTTTGTTTACATTTAGAGTTTCATTTAGAGTGTTTGTTTACATATAGCGCGTTTGTTTACATTTAGAGCCTTTGTTTACATTTTTAGTCTTTGTTTACATTTTTAGCCTTTGTTTACATTTAGAGACTTTGTTTTTGTTTTTAGGCTTTGTTTACATTTAGAGTCTGTTTACATTTGTAGTCCTTGTTTACACCTAGAGACCTTGTTTATACCCAGAGTTTTTTATTACAGTTAGAGTCTTTGTTTACATTTTTATTATTTGTTTACATTTGTAGTCCTTTTTTACACTTAGAGTCCTTGTTTACACCAAGAGTTTTTGGTTACATTTAGAGTCTTTGTTTATATTTCTATTATTTGTTTACATTTAGTTTTGTTTACATTTGTAATCGTTGTCTATATTTGTAGTATTTGTAACTTTTAGTTTTGTTTACATTTGTAGTCTTTGTTTACAATTTTATTCTTTGTTTACATTTAGAGTTCCATTTAGTGTCTTTGTTTACATTTGTAGTCTTTGTTTACATATCGCGCGTTTGTTTACATTTAGAGCCTTTGTTTACATTTTTAGTCTTTGTTTACATTTTTAGCCTTTGTTTACATTTAGAGTCTTTGGTTTTATTTTTAGGCTTTGTTTACATTTAGAGTCTGTTTACATTTGTAGTACTTGTTTACACCTAGAGTCCTTGTTTATACCCAGAGTTTTTTATTACATTTAGAGTCTTTGTTTACATTTTTATTATTTGTTTACATTTAGAGACTTTGTTTACGTTTGCAATCTTTGCTTACATTTAGAGTCTTTGTTTATATTTCTAGTATTTGCTTACATTTAGTTTTGTTTACATTTGTAGTCTTTGTTTACATTTAGAGTGTTAGTTTACGTTTGTAGTTTTTGTTTACATTTGTAGTCTGTTTCCATTTAGAGTCTTTGTTTACATTTGTAGTCTTTGTTTACATTTGTAGTCTTTGTTTACATATGTAGGCTTTGTCTACATTTAGAGTGTTTATATTTAGTCCCTTTGTTTACATTTGTAGTCTTTGTTTACATTTTTAGCCTTTGTTTACGTTTAGAGTCTTTGTTTTTGTGTTTAGACTTTGTTTATATTTAGAGTCTGTTTACATTTGTAGTCCTTGTTTATACCCAGAGTTTTTTATTACATTTAGAGTCTTTGTTTACATTTTTATTATTTGTTTACATTTAGAGTTTTTGTTTACGTTTGCAGTCTTTGTTTACATTTGTAGTCTTTGTTTACATTTAGAGTGTTAGTTTACGTTTGTAGTTTTTGTTGACATTTGTAGTCTGTTTCTATTTAGAGTCTTTGTTTATATTTGTAGTCTTTGTTTACATTTGTAGTCTTTGTTTACATTTGTAATCTTTTTTTGCATTTAGAGACCTTCTTTATATTTAGAGTCTTTGTTTACGTTTGTAATCTTTGTTTACATTTTTAGTCTTTGTTTTATTTTAGAGTCTGTTTACATACAAGGTCTTTGTTTACATTTAGAGTCTGTTAACATATCTAGTCTTTGTTTTCATTTATAGTCTGTTTACATTTGTAGACTTTGTTTACATTTAGAGAGTTTGTTTACAGTTTGAGTCACTTAACATTTGTGCTCTTTGTTTACATTTGTATTCTTTGTTTACATTTGTAGTCTGCTTACATTTAGATACTTTGTTTATATTTAGAGGCTTTGTTTACATTTGTTGTCTGTTTACACTTAGAGTCTGTTTACGTTTGTAGTTTTTGTTTACGTTTAGTGTCTTTGTTTACATTTGCAGTCTTTGTTTACAGTTGTAGACTTTCTTAACATTTATAGTCTTTGTTTACATTTGTATTCTTTGTTTAAATTTAGAGACTTTGTTGACATTGAGTCCGTTTATATTTGTAGTCTTTGTTTACATTTAGAGAGATTGTTTACATGTAGAGTTTTTGTTTACATTTCTAGTCCTTGTTTACACTTGTAGTCTTTGTTTACATTTAGTCTTTGTTTATATTTAGAGACTTTGTTTACATTTGTAGTCCTTTTTTACACCTAGAGTCCCATTTTGTGTCTTTGTTTACATTTGTAGTCTTTGTTTACATTTTTAATCTTTGTTTACATTTAGAGTTTCATTTAGAGTGTTTGTTTACATATAGCGCGTTTGTTTACATTTAGAGCCTTTGTTTACATTTTTAGTCTTTGTTTACATTTTTAGCCTTTGTTTACATTTAGAGTCTTTGTTTTTGTTTTTAGGCTTTGTTTACATTTAGAGTCTGTTTACATTTGTAGTCCTTGTTTACACCTAGAGACCTTGTTTATACCCACAGTTTTTTATTACAGTTAGAGTCTTTGTTTACATTTTTATTATTTGTTTACATTTGTAGTCCTTTTTTACACTTAGAGTCCTTGTTTACACCAAGAGTTTTTGGTTACATTTAGAGTCTTTGTTTATATTTCTATTATTTGTTTACATTTAGTTTTGTTTACATTTGTAATCGTTGTCTATATTTGTAGTATTTGTAACTTTTAGTTTTGTTTACATTTGTAGTCTTTGTTTACAATTTTATTCTTTGTTTACATTTAGAGTTCCATTTAGTGTCTTTGTTTACATTTGTAGTCTTTGTTTACATATCGCGCGTTTGTTTACATTTAGAGCCTTTGTTTACATTTTTAGTCTTTGTTTACATTTTTAGCCTTTGTTTACATTTAGAGTCTTTGGTTTTATTTTTAGGCTTTGTTTACATTTAGAGTCTGTTTACATTTGTAGTACTTGTTTACACCTAGAGTCCTTGTTTATACCCAGAGTTTTTTATTACATTTAGAGTCTTTGTTTACATTTTTATTATTTGTTTACATTTAGAGACTTTGTTTACGTTTGCAATCTTTGCTTACATTTAGAGTCTTTGTTTATATTTCTAGTATTTGCTTACATTTAGTTTTGTTTACATTTGTAGTCTTTGTTTACATTTAGAGTGTTAGTTTACGTTTGTAGTTTTTGTTTACATTTGTAGTCTGTTTCCATTTAGAGTCTTTGTTTACATTTGTAGTCTTTGTTTACATTTGTAGTCTTTGTTTACATATGTAGGCTTTGTCTACATTTAGAGTGTTTATATTTAGTCCCTTTGTTTACATTTGTAGTCTTTGTTTACATTTTTAGCCTTTGTTTACGTTTAGAGTCTTTGTTTTTGTGTTTAGACTTTGTTTATATTTAGAGTCTGTTTACATTTGTAGTCCTTGTTTATACCCAGAGTTTTTTATTACATTTAGAGTCTTTGTTTACATTTTTATTATTTGTTTACATTTAGAGTTTTTGTTTACGTTTGCAGTCTTTGTTTAAATTTGTAGTCTTTGTTTACATTTAGAGTGTTAGTTTACGTTTGTAGTTTTTGTTGACATTTGTAGTCTGTTTCTATTTAGAGTCTTTGTTTATATTTGTAGTCTTTGTTTACATTTGTAGTCTTTGTTTACATTTGTAATCTTTTTTTGCATTTAGAGACCTTCTTTATGTTTAGAGTCTTTGTTTACGTTTGTAATCTTTGTTTACATTTTTAGTCTTTGTTTTATTTTAGAGTCTGTTTACATACAAGGCTTTGTTTACATTTAGAGTCTGTTAACATATCTAGTCTTTGTTTTCATTTATAGTCTGTTTACATTTGTAGACTTTGTTTACATTTTGAGAGTTTGTTTACAGTTTGAGTCACTTAACATTTGTGCTCTTTGTTTACATTTGTATTCTTTGTTTACATTTGTAGTCTGCTTACATTTAGATACTTTGTTTATATTTAGAGGCTTTGTTTACATTTGTTGTCTGTTTACACTTAGAGTCTGTTTACGTTTGTAGTTTTTGTTTACGTTTAGTGTCTTTGTTTACATTTGCAGTCTTTGTTTACAGTTGTAGACTTTCTTAACATTTATAGTCTTTGTTTACATTTGTATTCTTTGTTAAAATTTGGAGACTTTGTTGACATTAAGAGTCCGTTTATATTTGTAGTCTTTGTTTACATTTAGAGAGATTGTTTACATGTAGAGTTTTTGTTTACATTTCTAGTCCTTGTTTACACTTGTAGTCTTTGTTTACATTTAGTCTTTGTTTATATTTAGAGACTTTGTTTACATTTGTAGTCCTTTTTTACACCTAGAGTCCCATTTTGTGTCTTTGTTTACATTTGTAGTCTTTGTTTACATTTTTAATCTTTGTTTACATTTAGAGTTTCATTTAGAGTCTTTGTTTACATATAGCGCGTTTGTTTACATTTAGAGCCTTTGTTTACATTTTTAGTCTTGTTTACATTTTTAGCCTTTGTTTACATTTAGAGTCTTTGTTTTTGTTTTTAGGCTTTGTTTACATTTAGAGTCTGTTTACATATGTAGTCCTTGTTTACACCTAGAGTCCTTGTTTATACCCAGAGTTTTTTATTACATTTAGAGTCTTTGTTTACATTTTTATTATTTGTTTACATTTGTAGTCCTTTTTTACACTTAGAGTCCTTGTTTACACCAAGAGATTTTGGTTACATTTAGAGTCTTTGTTTACATTTTTATTATTTGTTTACATTTTTATTATTTGTTTACATTTAGAGACTTTGTTTACGTTTGCAATCTTTGCTTACATTTAGAGTCTTTGTTTATATTTCTAGTATTTGTTTACATTTAGAGTGTTAGTTTACGTTTGTAGTTTTTGTTTACATTTGTAGTCTGTTTCCATTTAGAGTCTTTGTTTACAATTGTAGTCTTTGTTTACATATGTAGGCTTTGTTTACATTTAGAGTGTTTACATTTAGTCCCTTTGTTTACATTTGTAGTCTTTGTTTACATTTTTAGCCTTTGTTTACGTTTAGAGTCTTTGTTTTTGTGTTTAGACTTTGTTTATATTTAGAGTCTGTTTACATTTGTAGTCCTTGTTTATACCCAGAGTTTTTTATTACATTTAGAGTCTTTGTTTACATTTTTATTATTTGTTTACATTTAGAGACTTTGTTTACGTTTGCAATCTTTGCTTACATTTAGAGTCTTTGTTTATATTTCTAGTATTTGTTTACATTTAGTTTTGTTTATATTTGTAGTCGTTGTTTATATTTGTAGTATTTGTTTACTTTTAGTTTTGTTTACATTTGTAGTCTTTGTTTACATTTAGAGTGTTAGTTTACGTATGTAGTTTTTGTTTACATTTGTAGTCTGTTTTATTTAGAGTCTTTGTTTATATTTGTAGTCTTTGTTTACATTTGTAGTCTTTGTTTACATTTGTAATCTTTCTTTACATTTAGAGACCTTCTTTACATTTAGAGTCTTTGTTTACATTTGTAGCCTTTGTTTACATTTTTAGACTTTGTTTACATATTTAGACTTTGTTTACATATAGAGTCTGTTTACATTTGTAGTCTTTGTTTACATTTAGGTCTATGTTTACATTTGCAGTCTTTGTTTACATTTAGAGTCTGTTTACATATGTAGTCTTTGTTTACATTTTTAGTCTGTTTGCATTTAGAGTCTGTTTGCATTTATAGTCTGTTTACAATTGTAGACTCTGTTTATATTTAGAGAGTTTGTTTACAGTTTGAGTCACTTAACATTTGTGGTCTTTGTTTACATTTGTATTCTTTGTTTACATTTGTAGTCTGCTTACATTTAGATACTTTGTTTATATTTAGAGGCTTTGTTTACATTTGTTGTCTGTTTACACTTAGTCTGTTTACGTTTGTAGTTTTTGTTTACGTTTAGTGTATTTGTTTACATTTGTAGTCGTTGTTTACAGTTGTAGACTTTCTTAACATTTATAGTCTTTGTTTGCATTTGTATTCTTTGTTTAAATTTAGAGACTTTGTTGACATTTAGAGTCCGTTTATATTTGTAGTCTTTGTTTACATTTAGAGAGATTGTTTACATGTAGAGTTTTGTTTACATTTGTAGTCCTTGTTTACACTTGTAGTCTTTGTTTACATTTAGACTTTGTTTATATTTAGAGACTTTGTTTACATTTGTAGTCCTTTTTTACACCTAGAGTCCTTGTTTACACCAAGAGTTTTTGGTTACATTTAGAGTCTTTGTTTATATTTCTATTATTTGTTTACATTTAGTTTTGTTTACATTTGTAATCGTTGTTTATATTTGTAGTATTTGTTACTTTTAGTTTTGTTTACATTTGTAGTCTTTGTTTACATTTTTATTTTTTGTTTACATTTAGAGTCCAATTTTGTGTCTTTGTTTACATTTGTAGTCTTTGTTTACATTTTTATTCTTTATTTACATTTAGAGTTCCATTTAGTGTCTTTGTTTACATTTTTAGTCTTTGTTTACATTTAGAGACTTTGTTTACGTTTGCAATCTTTGGTTACATTTAGAGTCTTTGTTTATATTTCTAGTATTTGTTTACATTTAGTTTTGTTTATATTTGTAGTCGTTGTTTATATTTGTAGTATTTGTTTACATTTGTAGTCTTTGTTTACATTTGTAATCTTTGTTTGCATTTAGAGACCTTCTTTATATTTAGAGTCTTTGTTTACGTTTGTAGTCTTTGTTTACATTTTTAGTCTTTGTTTTAATTTAGAGTCTGTTTACATTTAAGGTCTTTGTTTACATTTGTAGTCTTTATTTACATTTAAATTCTTTGTTTACATATGTAGTCTTTGTATACATTTATAGTGTTTACATTTAGAGTCTTTGTTTACGTTTGCAGTCTTTGTTTACATTTGTAGTCTTTGTCTACATTTAGAGTGTTAGTTTACGTTTGTAGTTTTTGTTTACATTTGTAGTCGGTTTTATTTAGAGTCTTTGCTTATATTTGTAGTCTTTGTTTACATTTGTAGTCTTTGTTTACATTTGTAATCTTTCTTTGAATTTAGAGACCTTCTTTACATTTAGAGTCTTTGTTTACATTTGTAGCCTTTGTTTACATTTTTAGACTTTGTTTACATTTTTAGACTTTGTTTACATATAGAGTCTTTGCTTACATTTGTAGTCTTTGTTTACATTTAGGTCTATGTTTACATTTGCAGTCTTTGTTTACATTTAGAGTCTGTTTACATATCTAGTCTTTGTTTTCATTTATAGTCTGTTTACATTTGTAGACTTTGTTTACATTTAGAGAGTTTGTTTACAGTTTGAGTCACTTAACATTTGTGCTCTTTGTTTACATTTGTAGTCCTTGTTTACACTTGTAGTCTTTGCTTACATAAACAAAGACTGCAAACGTAAACAAAAACTCTAAATGTTAACAAATAATAAAAATGTAAACAAAGACTCTAAATGTAATAAAAAACTCTGGGTATAAACATGGACTACAAATGTAAACAGACTCTAAATATAAACAAAGTCTAAAAATAAAAACAAAGACTCTAAATGTAAACAAAGGCTAAAAATGTAAACAAAGACTACAAATGTAAACAATGGGACTAAATGTAAACACTCTAAATGTAAACAAAGCCTACATATGTAAACAAAGACTACAAATGTAAACAAAGACTACAAATGTAAACAAAGACTCTAAATGGAAACAGACTACAAATGTAAACAAAAACTACAAACGTAAACTAACACTCTAAATGTAAACAAAGACTACAAATGTAAACAAAACTAAAAGTAAACAAATACTACAAATATAAACAACGACTACAAATGTAAGAAAAACTAAATGTAAACAAAAAATAGAAATATAAACAAAGACTCTAAATGTAACCAAAGATTGCAAACGTAAACAAAGTCTCTAAATGTAAACAAATAATAAAAATGTAAACAAATAATAAAAATGTAAACAAAGACTCTAAATGTAATAAAAAACTCTGGGTATAAACAAGGACTCTAGGTGTAAACAAGGACTACAAATGTAAACAGACTCTAAATGTAAACAAAGCCTAAAAATAAAAACAAAGACTCTAGATGTAAACAAAGGCTAAAAATGTAAACAAAGACTAAAAATGTAAACAAAGGCTCTAAATGTAAACAAACGCGCTATATGTAAACAAAGACTCTAAATGAAACTCTAAATGTAAACAAAGATTAAAAATGTAAACAAAGACTACAAATGTAAACAAAGACACAAAATGGGACTCTAAGTGTAAAAAAGGACTACAAATGTAAACAAAGTCTCTAAATATAAACAAAGACTAAATGTAAACAAAGACTACAAGTGTAAACAAGGACTACAAATGTAAACAAAAACTCTACATGTAAACAATCTCTCTAAATATAAACAAAAACTACAAACGTAAACTAACACTCTAAATGTAAACAAAGACTACAAATCTAAACAAAGACTGCAAACGTAAACAAAAACTCTAAATGTTAACAAATAATAAAAATGTAAACAAAGACTCTAAATGTAATAAAAAACTCTGGGTATAAACAAGGACTACAAATGTAAACAGACTCTAAATATAAACAAAGTCTAAAAATAAAAACAAAGACTCTAAATGTAAACAAAGGCTAAAAATGTAAACAAAGACTACAAATGTAAACAAAGGGACTAAATGTAAACACTCTAAATGTAAACAAAGCCTACATATGTAAACAAAGACTACAAATGTAAACAAAGACTACAAATGTAAACAAAGACTCTAAATGGAAACAGACTACAAATGTAAACAAAAACTACAAACGTAAACTAACACTCTAAATGTAAACAAAGACTACAAATGTAAACAAAACTAAAAGTTACAAATACTACAAATATAGACAACGATTACAAATGTAAACAAAACTAAATGTAAACAAATAATAGAAATATAAACAAAGACTCTAAATGTAACCAAAAACTCTTGGTGTAAACAAGGACTCTAAGTGTAAAAAAGGACTACAAATGTAAACAAATAATAAAAATGTAAACAAAGACTCTAAATGTAATAAAAAACTCTGGGTATAAACAAGGACTCTAGGTGTAAACAAGGACTACAAATGTAAACAGACTCTAAATGTAAACAAAGCCTAAAAACAAAAACAAAGACTCTAAATGTAAACAAAGGCTAAAAATGTAAACAAAGACTAAAAATGTAAACAAAGGCTCTAAATGTAAACAAACGCGCTATATGTAAACTAAGACTCTAAATGAAACTCTAAATGTAAACAAAGAATAAAAATGTAAACAAAGACTACAAATGTAAACAAAGACACAAAATGGGACTCTAGGTGTAAAAAAGGACTACAAATGTAAACAAAGTCTCTAAATATAAACAAAGACTAAATGTAAGCAAAGACTACAAGTGTAAACAAGGACTACAAATGTAAACAAAGAGCACAAATGTTAAGTGACTCAAACTGTAAACAAACTCTCTAAATGTAAACAAAGTCTACAAATGTAAACAGACTATAAATGAAAACAAAGACTAGATATGTAAACAGACTCTAAATGTAAACAAAGACTGCAAATGTAAACATAGACCTAAATGTAAACAAAGACTACAAATGTAAGCAAAGACTCTATATGTAAACAAAGTCTAAAAATGTAAACAAAGTCTAAAAATGTAAACAAAGGCTACAAATGTAAACAAAGACTCTAAATGTAAAGAAGGTCTCTAAAGAGTAGAGTGTTAGTTTACGTTTGTAGTTTTTGTTTACATTTGTAGTCTGTTTCTATTTAGAGTCTTTGTTTATATTTGTAGTCTTTGTTTACATTTGTAGTCTTTGTTTACATTTGTAATCTTTGTTTGCATTTAGAGACCTTCTTTATATTTAGAGTCTTTGTTTACGTTTGTAGTCTTTGTTTACATTTTTAGTCTTTGTTTTAATTTAGAGTCTGTTTACATTTAAGGTCTTTGTTTACATTTGTAGTCTTTATTTACATTTAAATTCTTTGTTTACATATGTAGACTTTGTATACATTTATAGTGTTTACATTTAGAGTCTTTGTTTACGTTTGCAGTCTTTGTTTACATTTGTAGTCTTTGTCTACATTTAGAGTGTTAGTTTACGTTTGTAGTTTTTGTTTACATTTGTAGTCTGTTTTATTTAGAGTCTTTGCTTATATTTGTAGTCTTTGTTTACATTTGTAGTCTTTGTTTACATTTGTAATCTTTCTTTGAATTTAGAGACCTTCTTTACATTTAGAGTCTTTGTTTACATTTGTAGCCTTTGTTTACATTTTTAGACTTTGTTTATATTTTTAGACTTGGTTTACATATAGAGTCTTTGTTTACATTTGTAGTCTTTGTTTACATTTAGGTCTATGTTTACATTTGCAGTCTTTGTTTACATTTAGAGTCTGTTTACATATCTAGTCTTTGTTTTCATTTATAGTCTGTTTACATTTGTAGACTTTGTTTACATTTAGAGAGTTTGTTTACAGTTTGAGTCACTTAACATTTGTGCTCTTTGTTTACATTTGTATTCTTTGTTTACATTTGTAGTCTGCTTACATTTAGATACTTTGTTTATATTTAGAGGCTTTGTTTACAGTTGTTGTCTGTTTACACTTAGAGTCTGTTTACGTTTGTAGTTTTTGTTTACGTTTAGTGTCTTTGTTTACATTTGCAGTCTTTGTTTACAGTTGTAGACTTTCTTAACATTTATAGTCTTTGTTTACATTTGTATTCTTTGTTTAAATTTAGAGACTTTGTTGACATTGAGTCCGTTTATATTTGTAGTCTTTGTTTACATTTAGAGAGATTGTTTACATGTAGAGTTTTTGTTTACATTTCTAGTCCTTGTTTACACTTGTAGTCTTTGTTTACATTTAGTCTTTGTTTATATTTAGAGACTTTGTTTACATTTGTAGTCCTTTTTTACACCTAGAGTCCCATTTTGTGTCTTTGTTTACATTTGTAGTCTTTGTTTACATTTTTAATCTTTGTTTACATTTAGAGTTTCATTTAGAGTGTTTGTTTACATATAGCGCGTTTGTTTACATTTAGAGCCTTTGTTTACATTTTTAGTCTTTGTTTACATTTTTAGCCTTTGTTTACATTTAGAGTCTTTGTTTTTGTTTTTAGGCTTTGTTTACATTTAGAGTCTGTTTACATTTGTAGTCCTTGTTTACACCTAGAGACCTTGTTTATACCCACAGTTTTTTATTACAGTTAGAGTCTTTGTTTACATTTTTATTATTTGTTTACATTTGTAGTCCTTTTTTACACTTAGAGTCCTTGTTTACACCAAGAGTTTTTGGTTACATTTAGAGTCTTTGTTTATATTTCTATTATTTGTTTACATTTAGTTTTGTTTACATTTGTAATCGTTGTCTATATTTGTAGTATTTGTAACTTTTAGTTTTGTTTACATTTGTAGTCTTTGTTTACAATTTTATTCTTTGTTTACATTTAGAGTTCCATTTAGTGTCTTTGTTTACATTTGTAGTCTTTGTTTACATATCGCGCGTTTGTTTACATTTAGAGCCTTTGTTTACATTTTTAGTCTTTGTTTACATTTTTAGCCTTTGTTTACATTTAGAGTCTTTGGTTTTATTTTTAGGCTTTGTTTACATTTAGAGTCTGTTTACATTTGTAGTACTTGTTTACACCTAGAGTCCTTGTTTATACCCAGAGTTTTTTATTACATTTAGAGTCTTTGTTTACATTTTTATTATTTGTTTACATTTAGAGACTTTGTTTACGTTTGCAATCTTTGCTTACATTTAGAGTCTTTGTTTATATTTCTAGTATTTGCTTACATTTAGTTTTGTTTACATTTGTAGTCTTTGTTTACATTTAGAGTGTTAGTTTACGTTTGTAGTTTTTGTTTACATTTGTAGTCTGTTTCCATTTAGAGTCTTTGTTTACATTTGTAGTCTTTGTTTACATTTGTAGTCTTTGTTTACATATGTAGGCTTTGTCTACATTTAGAGTGTTTATATTTAGTCCCTTTGTTTACATTTGTAGTCTTTGTTTACATTTTTAGCCTTTGTTTACGTTTAGAGTCTTTGTTTTTGTGTTTAGACTTTGTTTATATTTAGAGTCTGTTTACATTTGTAGTCCTTGTTTATACCCAGAGTTTTTTATTACATTTAGAGTCTTTGTTTACATTTTTATTATTTGTTTACATTTAGAGTTTTTGTTTACGTTTGCAGTCTTTGTTTAAATTTGTAGTCTTTGTTTACATTTAGAGTGTTAGTTTACGTTTGTAGTTTTTGTTGACATTTGTAGTCTGTTTCTATTTAGAGTCTTTGTTTATATTTGTAGTCTTTGTTTACATTTGTAGTCTTTGTTTACATTTGTAATCTTTTTTTGCATTTAGAGACCTTCTTTATGTTTAGAGTCTTTGTTTACGTTTGTAATCTTTGTTTACATTTTTAGTCTTTGTTTTATTTTAGAGTCTGTTTACATACAAGGCTTTGTTTACATTTAGAGTCTGTTAACATATCTAGTCTTTGTTTTCATTTATAGTCTGTTTACATTTGTAGACTTTGTTTACATTTTGAGAGTTTGTTTACAGTTTGAGTCACTTAACATTTGTGCTCTTTGTTTACATTTGTATTCTTTGTTTACATTTGTAGTCTGCTTACATTTAGATACTTTGTTTATATTTAGAGGCTTTGTTTACATTTGTTGTCTGTTTACACTTAGAGTCTGTTTAAGTTTGTAGTTTTTGTTTACGTTTAGTGTCTTTGTTTACATTTGCAGTCTTTGTTTACAGTTGTAGACTTTCTTAACATTTATAGTCTTTGTTTACATTTGTATTCTTTGTTAAAATTTGGAGACTTTGTTGACATTAAGAGTCCGTTTATATTTGTAGTCTTTGTTTACATTTAGAGAGATTGTTTACATGTAGAGTTTTTGTTTACATTTCTAGTCCTTGTTTACACTTGTAGTCTTTGTTTACATTTAGTCTTTGTTTATATTTAGAGACTTTGTTTACATTTGTAGTCCTTTTTTACACCTAGAGTCCCATTTTGTGTCTTTGTTTACATTTGTAGTCTTTGTTTACATTTTTAATCTTTGTTTACATTTAGAGTTTCATTTAGAGTCTTTGTTTACATATAGCGCGTTTGTTTACATTTAGAGCCTTTGTTTACATTTTTAGTCTTGTTTACATTTTTAGCCTTTGTTTACATTTAGAGTCTTTGTTTTTGTTTTTAGGCTTTGTTTACATTTAGAGTCTGTTTACATATGTAGTCCTTGTTTACACCTAGAGTCCTTGTTTATACCCAGAGTTTTTTATTACATTTAGAGTCTTTGTTTACATTTTTATTATTTGTTTACATTTGTAGTCCTTTTTTACACTTAGAGTCCTTGTTTACACCAAGAGATTTTGGTTACATTTAGAGTCTTTGTTTACATTTTTATTATTTGTTTACATTTTTATTATTTGTTTACATTTAGAGACTTTGTTTACGTTTGCAATCTTTGCTTACATTTAGAGTCTTTGTTTATATTTCTAGTATTTGTTTACATTTAGAGTGTTAGTTTACGTTTGTAGTTTTTGTTTACATTTGTAGTCTGTTTCCATTTAGAGTCTTTGTTTACAATTGTAGTCTTTGTTTACATATGTAGGCTTTGTTTACATTTAGAGTGTTTACATTTAGTCCCTTTGTTTACATTTGTAGTCTTTGTTTACATTTTTAGCCTTTGTTTTCGTTTAGAGTCTTTGTTTTTGTGTTTAGACTTTGTTTATATTTAGAGTCTGTTTACATTTGTAGTCCTTGTTTATACCCAGAGTTTTTTATTACATTTAGAGTCTTTGTTTACATTTTTATTATTTGTTTACATTTAGAGACTTTGTTTACGTTTGCAATCTTTGCTTACATTTAGAGTCTTTGTTTATATTTCTAGTATTTGTTTACATTTAGTTTTGTTTATATTTGTAGTCGTTGTTTATATTTGTAGTATTTGTTTACTTTTAGTTTTGTTTACATTTGTAGTCTTTGTTTACATTTAGAGTGTTAGTTTACGTATGTAGTTTTTGTTTACATTTGTAGTCTGTTTTATTTAGAGTCTTTGTTTATATTTGTAGTCTTTGTTTACATTTGTAGTCTTTGTTTACATTTGTAATCTTTCTTTACATTTAGAGACCTTCTTTACATTTAGAGTCTTTGTTTACATTTGTAGCCTTTGTTTACATTTTTAGACTTTGTTTACATATTTAGACTTTGTTTACATATAGAGTCTGTTTACATTTGTAGTCTTTGTTTACATTTAGGTCTATGTTTACATTTGCAGTCTTTGTTTACATTTAGAGTCTGTTTACATATGTAGTCTTTGTTTACATTTTTAGTCTGTTTGCATTTAGAGTCTGTTTGCATTTATAGTCTGTTTACAATTGTAGACTCTGTTTATATTTAGAGAGTTTGTTTACAGTTTGAGTCACTTAACATTTGTGCTCTTTGTTTACATTTGTATTCTTTGTTTACATTTGTAGTCTGCTTACATTTAGATACTTTGTTTATATTTAGAGGCTTTGTTTACATTTGTTGTCTGTTTACACTTAGTCTGTTTACGTTTGTAGTTTTTGTTTACGTTTAGTGTATTTGTTTACATTTGTAGTCGTTGTTTACAGTTGTAGACTTTCTTAACATTTATAGTCTTTGTTTGCATTTGTATTCTTTGTTTAAATTTAGAGACTTTGTTGACATTTAGAGTCCGTTTATATTTGTAGTCTTTGTTTACATTTAGAGAGATTGTTTACATGTAGAGTTTTGTTTACATTTGTAGTCCTTGTTTACACTTGTAGTCTTTGTTTACATTTAGACTTTGTTTATATTTAGAGACTTTGTTTACATTTGTAGTCCTTTTTTACACCTAGAGTCCTTGTTTACACCAAGAGTTTTTGGTTACATTTAGAGTCTTTGTTTATATTTCTATTATTTGTTTACATTTAGTTTTGTTTACATTTGTAATCGTTGTTTATATTTGTAGTATTTGTTACTTTTAGTTTTGTTTACATTTGTAGTCTTTGTTTACATTTTTATTTTTTGTTTACATTTAGAGTCCAATTTTGTGTCTTTGTTTACATTTGTAGTCTTTGTTTACATTTTTATTCTTTATTTACATTTAGAGTTCCATTTAGTGTCTTTGTTTACATTTTTAGTCTTTGTTTACATTTAGAGACTTTGTTTACGTTTGCAATCTTTGGTTACATTTAGAGTCTTTGTTTATATTTCTAGTATTTGTTTACATTTAGTTTTGTTTATATTTGTAGTCGTTGTTTATATTTGTAGTATTTGTTTACATTTGTAGTCTTTGTTTACATTTGTAATCTTTGTTTGCATTTAGAGACCTTCTTTATATTTAGAGTCTTTGTTTACGTTTGTAGTCTTTGTTTACATTTTTAGTCTTTGTTTTAATTTAGAGTCTGTTTACATTTAAGGTCTTTGTTTACATTTGTAGTCTTTATTTACATTTAAATTCTTTGTTTACATATGTAGTCTTTGTATACATTTATAGTGTTTACATTTAGAGTCTTTGTTTACGTTTGCAGTCTTTGTTTACATTTGTAGTCTTTGTCTACATTTAGAGTGTTAGTTTACGTTTGTAGTTTTTGTTTACATTTGTAGTCGGTTTTATTTAGAGTCTTTGCTTATATTTGTAGTCTTTGTTTACATTTGTAGTCTTTGTTTACATTTGTAATCTTTCTTTGAATTTAGAGACCTTCTTTACATTTAGAGTCTTTGTTTACATTTGTAGCCTTTGTTTACATTTTTAGACTTTGTTTACATTTTTAGACTTTGTTTACATATAGAGTCTTTGCTTACATTTGTAGTCTTTGTTTACATTTAGGTCTATGTTTACATTTGCAGTCTTTGTTTACATTTAGAGTCTGTTTACATATCTAGTCTTTGTTTTCATTTATAGTCTGTTTACATTTGTAGACTTTGTTTACATTTAGAGAGTTTGTTTACAGTTTGAGTCACTTAACATTTGTGCTCTTTGTTTACATTTGTAGTCCTTGTTTACACTTGTAGTCTTTGCTTACATAAACAAAGACTGCAAACGTAAACAAAAACTCTAAATGTTAACAAATAATAAAAATGTAAACAAAGACTCTAAATGTAATAAAAAACTCTGGGTATAAACAAGGACTACAAATGTAAACAGACTCTAAATATAAACAAAGTCTAAAAATAAAAACAAAGACTCTAAATGTAAACAAAGGCTAAAAATGTAAACAAAGACTACAAATGTAAACAATGGGACTAAATGTAAACACTCTAAATGTAAACAAAGCCTACATATGTAAACAAAGACTACAAATGTAAACAAAGACTACAAATGTAAACAAAGACTCTAAATGGAAACAGACTACAAATGTAAACAAAAACTACAAACGTAAACTAACACTCTAAATGTAAACAAAGACTACAAATGTAAACAAAACTAAAAGTAAACAAATACTACAAATATAAACAACGACTACAAATGTAAGAAAAACTAAATGTAAACAAAAAATAGAAATATAAACAAAGACTCTAAATGTAACCAAAGATTGCAAACGTAAACAAAGTCTCTAAATGTAAACAAATAATAAAAATGTAAACAAATAATAAAAATGTAAACAAAGACTCTAAATGTAATAAAAAACTCTGGGTATAAACAAGGACTCTAGGTGTAAACAAGGACTACAAATGTAAACAGACTCTAAATGTAAACAAAGCCTAAAAATAAAAACAAAGACTCTAGATGTAAACAAAGGCTAAAAATGTAAACAAAGACTAAAAATGTAAACAAAGGCTCTAAATGTAAACAAACGCGCTATATGTAAACAAAGACTCTAAATGAAACTCTAAATGTAAACAAAGATTAAAAATGTAAACAAAGACTACAAATGTAAACAAAGACACAAAATGGGACTCTAAGTGTAAAAAAGGACTACAAATGTAAACAAAGTCTCTAAATATAAACAAAGACTAAATGTAAGCAAAGACTACAAGTGTAAACAAGGACTACAAATGTAAACAAAGAGCACAAATGTTAAGTGACTCAAACTGTAAACAAACTCTCTAAATGTAAACAAAGTCTACAAATGTAAACAAGGACTACAAATGTAAACAAAAACTCTACATGTAAACAATCTCTCTAAATATAAACAAAAACTACAAACGTAAACTAACACTCTAAATGTAAACAAAGACTACAAATCTAAACAAAGACTGCAAACGTAAACAAAAACTCTAAATGTTAACAAATAATAAAAATGTAAACAAAGACTCTAAATGTAATAAAAAACTCTGGGTATAAACAAGGACTACAAATGTAAACAGACTCTAAATATAAACAAAGTCTAAAAATAAAAACAAAGACTCTAAATGTAAACAAAGGCTAAAAATGTAAACAAAGACTACAAATGTAAACAAAGGGACTAAATGTAAACACTCTAAATGTAAACAAAGCCTACATATGTAAACAAAGACTACAAATGTAAACAAAGACTACAAATGTAAACAAAGACTCTAAATGGAAACAGACTACAAATGTAAACAAAAACTACAAACGTAAACTAACACTCTAAATGTAAACAAAGACTACAAATGTAAACAAAACTAAAAGTTACAAATACTACAAATATAGACAACGATTACAAATGTAAACAAAACTAAATGTAAACAAATAATAGAAATATAAACAAAGACTCTAAATGTAACCAAAAACTCTTGGTGTAAACAAGGACTCTAAGTGTAAAAAAGGACTACAAATGTAAACAAATAATAAAAATGTAAACAAAGACTCTAAATGTAATAAAAAACTCTGGGTATAAACAAGGACTCTAGGTGTAAACAAGGACTACAAATGTAAACAGACTCTAAATGTAAACAAAGCCTAAAAACAAAAACAAAGACTCTAAATGTAAACAAAGGCTAAAAATGTAAACAAAGACTAAAAATGTAAACAAAGGCTCTAAATGTAAACAAACGCGCTATATGTAAACTAAGACTCTAAATGAAACTCTAAATGTAAACAAAGAATAAAAATGTAAACAAAGACTACAAATGTAAACAAAGACACAAAATGGGACTCTAGGTGTAAAAAAGGACTACAAATGTAAACAAAGTCTCTAAATATAAACAAAGACTAAATGTAAGCAAAGACTACAAGTGTAAACAAGGACTACAAATGTAAACAAAGAGCACAAATGTTAAGTGACTCAAACTGTAAACAAACTCTCTAAATGTAAACAAAGTCTACAAATGTAAACAGACTATAAATGAAAACAAAGACTAGATATGTAAACAGACTCTAAATGTAAACAAAGACTGCAAATGTAAACATAGACCTAAATGTAAACAAAGACTACAAATGTAAGCAAAGACTCTATATGTAAACAAAGTCTAAAAATGTAAACAAAGTCTAAAAATGTAAACAAAGGCTACAAATGTAAACAAAGACTCTAAATGTAAAGAAGGTCTCTAAAGAGTAGAGTGTTAGTTTACGTTTGTAGTTTTTGTTTACATTTGTAGTCTGTTTCTATTTAGAGTCTTTGTTTATATTTGTAGTCTTTGTTTACATTTGTAGTCTTTGTTTACATTTGTAATCTTTGTTTGCATTTAGAGACCTTCTTTATATTTAGAGTCTTTGTTTACGTTTGTAGTCTTTGTTTACATTTTTAGTCTTTGTTTTAATTTAGAGTCTGTTTACATTTAAGGTCTTTGTTTACATTTGTAGTCTTTATTTACATTTAAATTCTTTGTTTACATATGTAGACTTTGTATACATTTATAGTGTTTACATTTAGAGTCTTTGTTTACGTTTGCAGTCTTTGTTTACATTTGTAGTCTTTGTCTACATTTAGAGTGTTAGTTTACGTTTGTAGTTTTTGTTTACATTTGTAGTCTGTTTTATTTAGAGTCTTTGCTTATATTTGTAGTCTTTGTTTACATTTGTAGTCTTTGTTTACATTTGTAATCTTTCTTTGAATTTAGAGACCTTCTTTACATTTAGAGTTAGTACACATTTTTAGACTTTGTTTATATTTTTAGACTTGGTTTACATATAGAGTCTTTGTTTACATTTGTAGTCTTTGTTTACATTTAGGTCTATGTTTACATTTGCAGTCTTTGTTTACATTTAGAGTCTGTTTACATATCTAGTTTTTGTTTTCATTTATAGTCTGTTTACATTTGTAGACTTTGTTTACATTTAGAGAGTTTGTTTACAGTTTGAGTCACTTAACATTTGTGCTCTTTGTTTACATTTGTATTCTTTGTTTACATTTGTAGTCTGCTTACATTTAGATACTTTGTTTATATTTAGAGGCTTTGTTTACATTTGTTGTCTGTTTACACTTAGAGTCTGTTTACGTTTGTAGTTTTTGTTTACGTTTAGTGTCTTTGTTTACATTTGCAGTCTTTGTTTACAGTTGTAGACTTTCTTAACATTTATAGTCTTTGTTTACATTTGTATTCTTTGTTTAAATTTAGAGACTTTGTTGACATTTAGAGTCCGTTTATATTTGTAGCCTTTGTTTACATTTAGAGAGATTGTTTACATGTAGAGTTTTTGTTTACATTTGTAGTCCTTGTTTACACTTGTAGTCTTTGTTTACATTTAGTCTTTGTTTATATTTAGAGACTTTGTTTACATTTGTAGTCCTTTTTTACACCTAGAGTCCCATTTTGTGTCTTTGTTTACATTTGTAGTCTTTGTTTACATTTTTATTCTTTGTTTACATTTAGAGTTTCATTTAGAGTCTTTCTTTACATATAGCGCGTTTGTTTACATTTAGAGCCTTTGTTTACATTTTTAGTCTTTGTTTACATTTTTAGCCTTTGTTTACATTTAGAGTCTCTGTTTTTGTTTTTAGGCTTTGTTTACATTTAGAGTCTGTTTACATTTGTAGTCCTTGTTTACACCTAGAGTCCTTGTTTATACCCAGAGTTTTTTATTACATTTAGAGTCTTTGTTTACATTTTTATTATTTGTTTACATTTTTATTATTTGTTTACATTTAGAGACTTTGTTTACGTTTGCAATCTTTGCTTACATTTAGAGTCTTTGTTTATATTTCTAGTATTTGTTTACATTTGTAGTCGTTGTTTATATTTGTAGTATTTGTTTACTTTTAGTTTTGTTTACATTTGTAGTCTTTGTTTACATTTAGAGTGTTAGTTTACGTTTGTAGTTTTTGTTTACATTTGTAGTCTGTTTCCATTTAGAGTCTTTGTTTACATTTTTAGTCTTTGTTTACATTTGTAGTCTTTGTTTACATTTTTAGCCTTTGTTTACGTTTAGAGTCTTTGTTTTTGTGTTTAGACTTTGTTTATATTTAGAGTCTGTTTACATTTGTAGTCCTTGTTTATACCCAGAGTTTTTTATTACATTTAGAGTCTTTGTTTACATTTTTATTATTTGTTTACATTTAGAGTTTTGTTTACGTTTGCAGTCTTTGTTTACGTTTGTAGTCTTTGTTTACATTTAGAGTGTTAGTTTACGTTTGTAGTTTTTGTTGACATTTGTAGTCTGTTTCTATTTAGAGTCTTTGTTTATATTTGTAGTCTTTGTTTACATTTGTAGTCTTTGTTTACATTTGTAATCTTTGTTTGCATTTAGAGACCTTCTTTATATTTAGAGTCTTTGTTTACGTTTGTAATCTTTGTTTACATTTTTAGTCTTTGTTTTATTTTAGAGTCTGTTTACATATAAGGTCTTTGTTTACATTTGTAGTCTTTATTTACATTTAAATTCTTTGTTTACATATGTAGTCTTTGTATACATTAAGATAGTTTACATTTGTAGTCTTTGTCTACATTTAGAGTGTTAGTTTACGTATGTAGTTTTTGTTTACATTTGTAGTCTGTTTTATTTAGAGTCTTTGTTTATATTTGTAGTCTTTGTTTACATTTGTAGTCTTTGTTTACATTTGTAATCTTTCTTTACATTTAGAGACCTTCTTTACATTTAGAATCTTTGTTTACATTTGTAGCCTTTGTTTACATTTTTAGACTTTGTTTACATATTTAGACTTTGTTTACATATAGAGTCTGTTTACATTTGTAGTCTTTGTTTACATTTAGGTCTATGTTTACATTTGCAGTCTTTGTTTACATTTAGAGTCTGTTTACATATGTAGTCTTTGTTTACATTTTTAGTCTGTTTGCATTTAGAGTCTGATTTCATTTATAGTCTGTTTACATTTGTAGACTTTGTTTACATTTTGAGAGAGTTTGTTTACAGTTTGAGTCACTTAACATTTGTGCTCTTTGTTTACACTTGTATTCTTTGTTTACATTTGTAGTCTGCTTACATTTAGATACTTTGTTTATATTTAGAGGCTTTGTTTACATTTATTGTCTGTTTACACTTAGTCTGTTTACGTTTGTAGTTTTTGTTTACGTTTAGTGTCTTTGTTTACATTTGTAGTCTTTGTTTACAGTTGTAGACTTTCTTAACATTTATAGTCTTTGTTTGCATTTGTATTCTTTGTTTAAATTTAGACTTTGTTGACATTTAGAGTCCGTTTATATTTGTAGTCTGTTTACATTTAGAGAGATTGTTTACATGTAGAGTTTTTGTTTACATTTGTAGTCCTAGTTTACACTTGTAGTCTTTGTTTACATTTAGACTTTGTTTATATTTAGAGACTTTGTTTACATTTGTAGTCCTTTTTTACACCTAGAGTCCTTGTTTACACCAAGAGTTTTTGGTTACATTTAGAGTCTTTGTTTATATTTCTATTATTTGTTTACATTTAGTTTTGTTTACATTTGTAATCGTTGTTTATATTTGTAGTATTTGTTACTTTTAGTTTTGTTTACATTTGTAGTCTTTGTTTACATTTTTATTTTTTGTTTACATTTAGAGTCCCATTTTGTGTCTTTGTTTACATTTGTAGTCTTTGTTTACATTTTTATTCTTTGTTTACATTTAGAGTTCCATTTAGTGTCTTTGTTTAGATTTTTAGTCTTTGTTTATACTTAGAGACTTTGTTTACGTTTGCAATCTTTGGTTACATTTAGAGTCTTTGTTTATATTTCTAGTATTTGTTTACATTTAGTTTTGTTTACATTTGTAGTCGTTGTTTATATTTGTAGTATTTGTTTACATTTGTAGTCTTTGTTTACATTTGTAATCTTTGTTTGCATTTAGAGACCTTCTTTATATTTAGAGTCTATGTTTACGTTTGTAGTCTTTGTTTACATTTTTAGTCTGTTTTAATTTAGAGTCTGTTTACATTTAAGGTCTTTGTTTACATTTGTAGTCTTTATTTACATTTAAATTCATTGTTTACATATGTAGTCTTTGTATACATTTATAGTGTTTACATTTAGAGTCTTTGTTTACGTTTGCAGTCTTTGTTTACATTTGTAGTCTTTGTATACATTTAGAGTGTTAGTTTACGTTTGTAGTTTTTGTTTACATTTGTAGTCTGTTTTATTTAGAGTCTTTGCTTATATTTGTAGTCTTTGTTTACATTTGTAGTCTTTGTTTACATTTGTAGTCTTTCTTTGAATTTAGAGACCTTCTTTACATTTAGAGTCTTTGTTTACATTTGTAGCCTTTGTTTACATTTTTAGACTTTGTTTACATTTTTAGACTTTGTTTACATATAGAGTCTTTGTTTACATTTGTAGTTATTGTTTACATTTAGGTCTATGTTTACATTTGCAGTCTTTGTTTACATTTAGAGTCTGTTTACATATCTAGTCTTTGTTTTCATTTATAGTCTGTTTACATTTGTAGACTTTGTTTACATTTGTAGTCTGCTTACATTTAGATACTTTGTTTATATTTAGAGGCTTTGTTTACATTTGTTGTCTGTTTACATTTAGAGTCTGTTTACGTTTGTAGTTTTTGTTTACGTTTAGTGTCTTTGTTTACATTTGCAGTCTTTGTTTACAGTTGTAGACTTTCTTAACATTTATAGTCTTTGTTTACATTTGTATTCTTTGTTTAAATTTAGAGACTTTGTTGACATTTAGAGTCCGTTTATATTTGTAGTCTTTGTTTATATTTAGAGAGATTGTTTACATGTAGAGTTTTTGTTTACATTTGTAGTCCTTGTTTACACTTGTAGTCTTTGTTTACATTTAGTCTTTGTTTATATTTAGAGACTTTGTTTACATTTGTAGTCCTTTTTTACACTTAGAGTCCCATTTTGTGTCTTTGTTTACATTTGTAGTCTTTGTTTACATTTTTAATCTTTGTTTACATTTAGAGTTTCATTTAGAGTCTTTGTTTACATATAGCGCGTTTGTTTACATTTAGAGCCTTTGTTTACATTTTTAGTCTTTGTTTACATTTTTAGCCTTTGTTTACATCTAGAGTCTTTGTTTTTATTTTTAGGCTTTGTTTACATTTAGAGTCTGTTTACATTTGTAGTCCTTGTTTACACCTAGAGTCCTTGTTTATACCCAGAGTTTTTATTACATTTAGAGTCTTTGTTTACATTTTTATTATTTGTTTACATTTTTATTATTTGTTTACATTTAGAGACTTTGTTTACGTTTGCAATCTTTGGTTACATTTAGAGTCTTTGTTTATATTTCTAGTATTTGTTTACATTTAGTTTTGTTTACATTTGTAGTCGTTGTTTAGATTTGTAGTATTTGTTTACTTTTAGTTTTGTTTACATTTGTAGTCTTTGTTTACATTTAGAGTGTTAGTTTACGTTTGTAGTTTTTGTTTACATTTGTAGTCTGTTTCCATTTAGAGTCTTTGTTTACATTTGTAGTCTTTGTTTACATTTGTAGTCTTTGTTTACATATGTAGGCTTTGTTTACATTTCGAGTGTTTACATTTAGTCCCTTTGTTTACATTTGTAGTCTTTGTTTACATTTTTAGCCTTTGTTTACATTTAGAGTCTTTGTTTTTATTTTTAGACTTTGTTTATATTTAGAGTCTGTTTACATTTGTAGTCCTTGTTTATACCCAGAGTTTTTTATTACATTTAGAGTCTTTGTTTACATTTTTATTATTTGTTTACATTTAGAGTTTTTGTTTACGTTTGCAGTCTTTGTTTACATTTGTAGTCTTTGTTTACATTTAGAGTGTTAGTGTACGTTTGTAGTTTTTGTTTACATTTGTAGTCTGTTTCTATTTAGAGTCTTTGTTTATATTTGTAGTCTATGTTTACATTTGTAGTCTTTGTTTACATTTGTAATCTTTGTTTGCATTTAGAGACCTTCTTTATATTTAGAGTCTTTGTTTACGTTTGTAGTCTTTGTTTACATTTTTAGTCTTTGTTTTAATTTAGAGTCTGTTTACATTTAAGGTCTTTGTTTACATTTGTAGTCTTTATTTACATTTAAATTCTTTGTTTACATATGTAGTCTTTGTATACATTTATAGTGTTTACATTTAGAGTCTTTGTTTACGTTTTCAGTCTTTGTTTACATTTGTAGTCTTTGTCTACATTTAGAGTGTTAGTTTACGTTTGTAGTTTTTCTTTACATTTGTAGTCTGTTTTATTTAGAGTCTTTACTTATATTTGAAGTCTTTGTTTACATTTGTAGTCTTTGTTTACATTTGTAATCTTTCTTTGAATTTAGAGACCTTCTTTACATTTAGAGTCCTTGTTTACATTTGTAGCCTTTGTTTACATTTTTAGACTTTGTTTACATTTTTAGACTTTGTTTATATATAGAGTCTTTGTTTACATTTGTAGTCTTTGTTTACATTTAGGTCTATGTTTACATTTGCAGTCTTTGTTTACATTTAGAGTCTATTTACATATCTAGTCTTTGTTTTCATTTATAGTCTGTTTACATTTGTAGACTTTGTTTACATTTAAAGAGTTTGTTTACAGTTTGAGTCACTTAACATTTGTGCTCTTTGTTTACATTTGTATTCTTTGTTTACATTTGTAGTCTGCTTACATTTAGATACTTTGTTTATATTTAGAGGCTTTGTTTACATTTGTTGTCTGTTTACACTTAGAGTCTGTTTACGTTTGTAGTTTTTGTTTCCGTTTAGTGTCTTTGTTTACATTTGCAGTCTTTGTTTACAGTTGTAGATTTTTTTAACATTTATAGTCTTTGTTTACATTTGTATTCTTTGTTTAAATTTAGAGACTTTGTTGACATTTAGAGTCCGTTTATATTTGTAGTCTTTGTTTACATTTAGAGAGATTGTTTACATGTAGAGTTTTTGTTTACATTTGTAGTCCTTGTTTACACTTGTAGTCTTTGTTTACATTTAGTCTTTGTTTATATTTAGAGACTTTGTTTACATTTGTAGTCCTTTTTTACACCTAGAGTCCCATTTTGTGTCTTTGTTTACATTTGCAGTCTTTGTTTACATTTTTATTCTTTGTTTACATTTAGAGTTTCATTTAGAGTCTTTGTTTACATATAGCGCGTTTGCTTACATTTAGAGCCTTTGTTTACATTTTTAGTCTTTGTTTACATTTTTAGCCTTTGTTTACATTTAGAGTCTTTGTTTTTGTTTTTAGGCTTTGTTTACATTTAGAGTCTGTTTACATTTGTAGTCCTTGTTTACACCTAGAGTCCTTGTTTATACCCAGAGTTTTTTATTACATTTAGAGTCTTTGTTTACATTTTTATTATTTGTTTACATTTGTAGTCCTTTTTTACACTTAGAGTCCTTGTTTACACCAAGAGTTTTTGGTTACATTTAGAGTCTTTGTTTATATTTCTATTATTTGTTTACATTTAGTTTTGTTTACATTTGTAATCGTTGTCTATATTTGTAGTATTTGTAACTTTTAGTTTTGTTTACAATTGTAGTCTTTGTTTACAATTTTATTCTTTGTTTACATTTAGAGTTCCATTTAGAGCCTTTGTTTACATTTTTAGTCTTTGTTTACATTTTTAGCCTTTGTTTACATTTAGAGTCTTTGGTTTTATTTTTAGGCTTTGTTTACATTTAGAGTCTGTTTACATTTGTAGTCCTTGTTTACACCTAGAGTCCTTGTTTATACCCAGAGTTTTTTATTACATTTAGAGTCTTTGTTTACATTTTTATTATTTGTTTACATTTTTATTATTTGTTTACATTTAGAGACTTTGTTTACGTTTGCAATCTTTGGTTACATTTAGAGTCTTTGTTTATATTTCTAGTATTTGTTTACATTTGTAGTCGTTGTTTATATTTGTAGTATTTGTTTACTTTTAATTTTGTTTACATTTGTAGTCTTTGTTTACATTTAGAGTGTTAGTTTACGTTTGTATTTTTTGTTTACATTTGTAGTCTGTTTCCATTTAGAGTCTTTGTTTACATTTGTAGTCTTTGTTTACATTTGTAGTCTTTGTTTACATATGTAGGCTTTGTTTACATTTAGAGTGTTTACATTTAGTCCCTTTGTTTACATTTGTAGTCTTTGTTTACATTTTTAGCCATTGTTTACATTTAGAGTCTTTGTTTTTATTTTTAGACTTTGTTTATATTTAGAGTCTGTTTACATTTGTAGTCCTTGTTTATACCCAGAGTTTTTTATTACATTTAGAGTCTTTGTTTACATTTTTATTATTTGTTTACATTTAGAGTTTTTGTTTACGTTTGCAGTCTTTGTTTACATTTGTAGTCTTTGTTTACATTTAGAGTGTTAGTTTACGTTTGTAGTTTTTGTTTTCATTTGTAGTCTGTTTCTATTTAGAGTCTTTGTTTATATTTGTAGTCTTTGTTTACATTTGTAGTCTTTGTTTACATTTGTAATCTTTGTTTGCATTTAGAGACCTTCTTTATATTTAGAGTATTTGTTTACGTTTGTAGTCTTTGTTTACATTTTTAGTCTTTGATTTAATTTTGAGTCTGTTTACATTTAATGTCTTTGTTTACATTTGTAGTCTTTATTTACATTTAAATTCTTTGTTTACATATGTAGTCTTTGTATACATTTATAGTGTTTACATTTAGAGTCTTTGCTTATATTTGAAGTGTTTGTTTACATTTGTAGTCTTTGTTTACATTTGTAATCTTTCTTTGAATTTAGAGACCTTCTTTACATTTAGAGTCTTTGTTTACATTTGTAGCCTTTGTTTACATTTTTAGACTTTGTTTACATTTTTAGACTTTCTTTACATTTAGGTCTATGATTTCATTTGCAGTCTTTCTTTACATTTAGAGTCTGTTTACATATCTAGTCTTTGTTTTCATTTATAGTCTGTTTACATTTGTAGACTTTGTTTACATTTAGAGAGTTTGTTTACAGTTTGAGTCACTTAACATTTGTGCTCTTTGTTTACATTTGTATTCTTTGTTTACATTTGTAGTCTGCTTACATTTAGATACTTTGTTTATATTTAGAGGCTTTGTTTACATTTGTTGTCTGTTTACACTTAGAGTCTGTTTACGTTTGTAGTTTTTGTTTACGTTTAGTGTCTTTGTTTACATTTGCAGTCTTTGTTTACAGTTGTAGACTTTCTTAACATTTATAGTCTTTGTTTACATTTGTATTCTTTGTTTAAATTTAGAGACTTTGCTGACATTTACAGTCCGTTTATATTTGTAGTCTTTGTTTACATTTAGAGAGATTGTTTACATGTAGAGTTTTTGTTTACATTTGTAGTCCTTGTTTACACTTGTAGTCTTTGTTTACATTTAGTCTTTGTTTATATTTAGAGACTTTGTTTACATTTGTAGTCCTTTTTTACACTTAGAGTCCTTGTTTACACCAAGAGATTTTGGTTACATTTAGAGTCTTTGTTTACATTTTTATTATTTGTTTACATTTTTATTATTTGTTTACATTTAGAGACTTTGTTTACGTTTGCAATCTTTGCTTACATTTAGAGTCTTTGTTTATAATTCTAGTATTTGTTTACCTTTAGTTTTGTTTACATTTGTAGTCGTTGTTTATATTTGTAGTATTTGTTTACTTTTAGTTTTGTTTACATTTGTAGTCTTTGTTTACATTTAGAGTGTTAGTTTACGTTTGTAGTTTTTGTTTACATTTGTAGTCTGTTTCCATTTAGAGTCTTTGTTTACAATTGTAGTCTTTGTTTACATATGTAGGCTTTGTTTACATTTAGAGTGTTTACATTTAGTCCCTTTGTTTACATTTGTAGTCTTTGTTTACATTTTTAGCCTTTGTTTACGTTTAGAGTCTTTGTTTTTGTGTTTAGACTTTGTTTATATTTAGAGACTGTTTACATTTGTAGTCCTTGTTTATACCCAGAGTTTTTTATTACATTTAGAGTCTTTGTTTACATTTTTATTATTTGTTTACATTTAGAGATTTTGTTTACGTTTGCAATCTTTGCTTACATTTAGAGTCTGTTTATATTTCTAGTATTTGTTTACATTTAGTTTTGTTTATATTTGTAGTCGTTGTTTATATTTGTAGTATTTGTTTACTTTTAGTTTTGTTTACATTTGTAGTCTTTGTTTACATTTAGAGTGTTAGTTTACGTATGTAGTTTTTGTTTACATTTGTAGTCTGTTTTATTTAGAGTCTTTGTTTATATTTGTAGTCTTTGTTTACATTTGTAGTCTTTGTTTACATTTGTAATCTTTCTTTACATTTAGAGACCTTCTTTACATTTAGAGTCTTTGTTTACATTTGTAGCCTTTGTTTACATTTTTAGACTTTGTTTACATATTTAGACTTTCTTTACATATAGAGTCTGTTTACATTTGTAGTCTTTGTTTACATTTAGGTCTATGTTTACATTTGCAGTCTTTGTTTACATTTAGAGTCTGTTTACATATGTAGTCTTTGTTTACATTTTTAGTCTGTTTGCATTTAGAGTCTGATTTCATTTATAGTCTGTTTACATTTGTAGACTTTGTTTACATTTTGAGAGAGTTTGTTTACAGTTTGAGTCACTTAACATTTGTGCTCTTTGTTTACATTTAGGTCTATGTTTACATTTGCAGTCTTTGTTTACATTTAGAGTCTGTTTACATATCTAGTCTTTGTTTTCATTTATAGTCTGTTTACATTTGTAGACTTTCTTTACATTTAGAGAGTTTGTTTACAGTTTGAGTCACTTAACATTTGTGCTCTTTGTTTACATTTGTATTCTTTGTTTACATTTGTAGTCTGCTTACATTTAGATACTTTGTTTATATTTAGAGGCTTTGTTTACATTTGTTGTCTGTTTACACTTAGAGTCTGTTTACGTTTGTAGTTTTTGTTTACGTTTAGTGTCTTTGTTGACATTTGCAGTCTTTGTTTACAGTTGTAGACTTTCTTAACATTTATAGTCTTTGTTTACATTTGTATTCTTTGTTTAAATTTAGAGACTTTGTTGACATTTAGAGTCCGTTTATATTTGTAGTCTTTGTTTATATTTAGAGAGATTGTTTACATGTAGAGTTTTTGTTTACATTTGTAGTCCTTGTTTACACTTGTAGTCTTTGTTTACATTTAGTCTTTGTTTATATTTAGAGACTTTGTTTACATTTGTAGTCCTTTTTTACACTTAGAGTCCCATTTTGTGTCTTTGTTTACATTTGTAGTCTTTGTTTACATTTTTAATCTTTGTTTACATTTAGAGTTTCATTTAGAGTCTTTGTTTACATATAGCGCGTTTGTTTACATTTAGAGACTTTGTTTACGTTTGCAATCTTTGGTTACATTTAGAGTCTTTGTTTATATTTCTAGTATTTGTTTACATTTAGTTTTGTTTACATTTGTAGTCGTTGTTTAGATTTGTAGTATTTGTTTACTTTTAGTTTTGTTTACATTTGTAGTCTTTGTTTACATTTAGAGTGTTAGTTTACGTTTGTAGTTTTTGTTTACATTTGTAGTCTGTTTCCATTTAGAGTCTTTGTTTACATTTGTAGTCTTTGTTTACATTTGTAGTCTTTGTTTACATATGTAGGCTTTGTTTACATTTAGAGTGTTTACATTTAGTCCCTTTGTTTACATTTGTAGTCTTTGTTTACATTTTTAGCCTTTGTTTACATTTAGAGTCTTTGTTTTTATTTTTAGACTTTGTTTATATTTAGAGTCTGTTTACATTTGTAGTCCTTGTTTATACCCAGAGTTTTTTATTACATTTAGAGTCTTTGTTTACATTTTTATTATTTGTTTACATTTAGAGTTTTTGTTTACGTTTGCAGTCTTTGTTTACATTTGTAGTCTTTGTTTACATTTAGAGTGTTAGTGTACGTTTGTAGTTTTTGTTTACATTTGTAGTCTGTTTCTATTTAGAGTCTTTGTTTATATTTGTAGTCTTTGTTTACATTTGTAGTCTTTGTTTACATTTGTAATCTTTGTTTGCATTTAGAGACCTTCTTTATATTTAGAGTCTTTGTTTACGTTTGTAGTCTTTGTTTACATTTTTAGTCTTTGTTTTAATTTAGAGTCTGTTTACATTTAAGGTCTTTGTTTACATTTGTAGTCTTATTTACATTTAAATTCTTTGTTTACATATGTAGTCTTTGTATACATTTATAGTGTTTACATTTAGAGTCTTTGTTTACGTTTGCAGTCTTTGTTTACATTTGTAGTCTTTGTCTACATTTAGAGTGTTAGTTTACGTTTGTAGTTTTTCTTTACATTTGTAGTCTGTTTTATTTAGAGTCTTTACTTATATTTGAAGTCTTTGTTTACATTTGAAGTCTTTGTTTACATTTGTAATCTTTCTTTGAGTTTAGAGACCTTCTTTACATTTAGAGTCCTTGTTTACATTTGTAGCCTTTGTTTACATTTTTAGACTTTGTTTACATTTTTAGACTTTGTTTATATATAGAGTCTTTGTTTACATTTGTAGTCTTTGTTTACATTTAGGTCTATGTTTACATTTGCAGTCTTTGTTTATATTTAGAGACTTTGTTTACATTTGTAGTCCTTTTTTACACTTAGAGTCCTTGTTTACACCAAGAGATTTTGGTTACATTTAGAGTCTTTGTTTACATTTTTATTATTTGTTTACATTTTTATTATTTGTTTACATTTAGAGACTTTGTTTACGTTTGCAATCTTTGCTTACATTTAGAGTCTTTGTTTATATTTCTAGTATTTGTTTACATTTAGTTTTGTTTACATTTGTAGTCGTTGTTTATATTTGTAGTATTTGTTTACTTTTAGTTTTGTTTACATTTGTAGTCTTTGTTTACATTTAGAGTGTTAGTTTACGTTTGTAGTTTTTGTTTACATTTGTAGTCTGTTTCCATTTAGAGTCTTTGTTTACAATTGTAGTCTTTGTTTACATATGTAGGCTTTGTTTACATTTAGAGTGTTTACATTTAGTCCCTTTGTTTACATTTGTAGTCTTTGTTTACATTTTTAGCCTTTGTTTACGTTTAGAGTCTTTGTTTTTGTGTTTAGACTTTGTTTATATTTTGAGTCTGTTTACATTTGTAGTCCTTGTTTATACCCAGAGTTTTTTATTACATTTAGAGTCTTTGTTTACATTTTTATTATTTGTTTACATTTAGAGACTTTGTTTACGTTTGCAATCTTTGCTTACGTTTAGAGTCTTTGTTTATATTTCTAGTATTTGTTTACATTTAGTTTTGTTTATATTTGTAGTCGTTGTTTATATTTGTAGTATTTGTTTACTTTTAGTTTTGTTTACATTTGTAGTCTTTGTTTACATTTAGAGTGTTAGTTTACGTATGTAGTTTTTGTTTACATTTGTAGTCTGTTTTATTTAGAGTCTTTGTTTATATTTGTAGTCTTTGTTTACATTTGTAGTCTTTGTTTACATTTGTAATCTTTCTTTACATTTAGAGACCTTCTTTACATTTAGAGTCTTTGTTTACATTTGTAGCCTTTGTTTACATTTGTAGTCCTTTTTTACACCTAGAGTCCTTGTTTACACCAAGAGTTTTTGGTTATATTTAGAGTCTTTGTTTATATTTCTATTATTTGTTTACATTTAGTTTTATTTACATTTATAGTCGTTTATATTTGTAGTATTTGTTTACTTTTAGTTTTGTTTACATTTTTATTTTTTGTTTACATTTAGAGTCCCATTTTGTGTCTTTGTTTACATTTGTAGTCTTTGTTTACATTTTATTCTTTGTTTACATTTAGAGTTCCATTTAGTGTCTTTGTTTACATTTATAGGCTTTGTTTACATTTAGAGTCTGTTTACATTTGTAGTCCTTGTTTACACCTAGAGTCCTTGTTTATACCCAGAGTTTTTTATTACATTTAGAGTCTTTGTTTACATTTTTATTATTTGTTTACATTTTTATTATTTGTTTACATTTTTATTATTTGTTTACATTTAGAGACTTTGTTTACGTTTGCAATCTTTGGTTACATTTAGAGTCTTTTTTTATATTTCTAGTATTTGTTTACATTTAGTTTTGTTTACATTTGTAGTCGTTGTTTATATTTGTAGTATTTGTTTACTTTTAGTTTTGTTTACATTTGTAGTCTTTGTTTACATTTAGAGTGTTAGTTTACGTTTGTAGTTTTTGTTTACATTTGTAGTCTGTTTCCATTTAGAGTCTTTGTTTACATTTGTAGTCTTTGTTTACATTTGTAGTCTTTGTTTACATATGTAGGCTTTGTTTACATTTAGAGTGTTTACATTTAGTCCCTTTGTTTACATTTGTAGTCTTTGTTTACATTTTTAGCCTTTGTTTACATTTAGAGTCTTTGTTTTTATTTTTAGACTTTGTTTATATTTAGAGTCTGTTTACATTTGTAGTCCTTGTTTATACCCAGAGCTTTTTATTACATTTAGAGTCTTTGTTTACATTTTTATTATTTGTTTACATTTGTATTCTTTGTTTAAATTTAGAGACTTTCTTGACATTTAGAGTCCGTTTATATTTGTAGTCTTTGTTTACATTTAGAGAGATTGTTTACATGTAGAGTTTTTGTTTACATTTGTAGTCCTTGTTTAAACTTGTAGTCTTTGTTTACATTTAGTCTTTGTTTATATTTAGAGACTTTGTTTTTATTTGTTGTCCTTTTTTACACCTAGAGTCCCATTTTGTGTCTTTGTTTACATTTTTATTCTTTGTTTACATTTAGAGTTTCATTTAGAGTCTTTGTTTACATATAGCGCGTTTGTTTACATTTAGAGCCTTTGTTTACATTTTTAGTCTTTGTTTACATTTTTAGCCTTTGTTTACATTTAGAGTCTTTGTTTTTGTTTTTAGGCTTTGTTTACATTTAGAGTCTGTTTACATTTGTAGTCCTTGTTTACACCTAGAGTCCTTGTTTACACCAAGAGATTTTGGTTACATTGTTTATATTTCTAGTATTTGTTTACATTTAGTTTTGTTTACATTTAGTTTTGCTTACATTTGTAGTCGTGGTTTATATTTGTAGTATTTGTTTACTTTTAGTTTTGTTTACATTTTTATTTTTTGTTTACATTTAGACTCCCATTTTGTATCTTTGTTTACATTTGTAGTCTTTGTTTACATTTTTATTCTTTGTTTACATTTAGAGTTTCATTTAGAGTCTTTGTTTACATATAGCGCGTTTGTTTACATATAGAGCCTTTGTTTACATTTTTAGTCTTTGTTTACATTTTTAGCCTTTGTTTACATTTAGAGTCTTTGTTTTTATTTTTAGGCTTTGTTTACATTTAGAGTCTGTTTACATTTGTAGTCCTTGTTTACACCTAGAGTCCTTGTTTATACCCAGAGTTTTTTATTACATTTAGAGTCTTTGTTTACATTTTTATTATTTGTTTACATTTTTATTATTTGTTTACATTTAGAGACTTTGTTTACGTTTGCAATCTTTGGTTACATTTAGAGTCTTTGTTTATATTTCTAGTATTTGTTTACATTTAGTTTTTCTTACATTTGTAGTCGTTGTTTATATTTGTAGTATTTGTTTACTTTTAGTTTTGTTTACATTTGTAGTCTTTGTTTACATTTAGAGTGTTAGTTTACGTTTGTAGTTTTTGTTTACATTTGTAGTCTGTTTCCATTTAGAGTCTTTGTTTACATTTGTAGTCTTTGTTTACATTTGTAGTCTTTGTTTACATTTAGAGTGTTTACATTTAGTCCCTTTGTTTACATTTGTAGTCTTTGTTTACATTTTTAGCCTTTGTTTACATTTAGAGTCTTTGTTTTTATTTTTAGACTTTGTTTATATTTAGAGTCTGTTTACATTTGTAGTCCTTGTTTATACCCAGAGTTTTTTATTACATTTAGAGTCTTTGTTTACATTTTTATTATTTGTTAACATTTAGAGTTTTTGTTTACGTTTGCAGTCTTTGTTTACATTTGTAGTCTTTGTTTACATTTAGAGTGTTAGTTTACGTTTGTAGTTTTTGTTTACATTTGTAGTCTGTTTCTATTTAGAGTCTTTGTTTATATTTGTAGTCTTTGTTTACATTTGTAGTCTTTGTTTACATTTGTAATCTTTGTTTGCATTTAGAGACCTTCTTTATATTTAGAGTCTTTGTTTACGTTTGTAGTCTTTGTTTACATTTTTAGTCTTTGTTTTAATTTAGAGTCTGTTTACATTTAAGGTCTTTGTTTACATTTGTAGTCTTTATTTACATTTAAATTCTTTGTTTACATATGTAGACTTTGTATACATTTATAGTGTTTACATTTAGAGTCTTTGTTTACGTTTGCAGTCTTTGTTTACATTTGTAGTCTTTGTCTACATTTAGAGTGTTAGTTTACGTTTGTAGTTTTTGTTTACATTTGTAGTCTGTTTTATTTAGAGTCTTTGTTTATATTTGTAGTCTTTGTTTACATTTGTAGTCTTTGTTTACATTTGTAATCTTTCTTTGAATTTAGAGACCTTCTTTACATTTAGAGTCTTTGTTTACATTTGTAGCCTTTGTTTACATTTTTAGACTTTGTTTATATTTTTAGACTTGGTTTACATATAGAGTCTTTGTTTACATTTGTAGTCTTTGTTTACATTTAGGTCTATGTTTACATTTGCAGTCTTTGTTTACATTTAGAGTCTGTTTACATATCTAGTCTTTGTTTTCATTTATAGTCTGTTTACATTTGTAGACTTTGTTTACATTTAGAGAGTTTGTTTACAGTTTGAGTCACTTAACATTTGTGCTCTTTGTTTACATTTGTATTCTTTGTTTACATTTGTAGTCTGCTTACATTTAGATACTTTGTTTATATTTAGAGGCTTTGTTTACATTTGTTGTCTGTTTACACTTAGAGTCTGTTTACGTTTGTAGTTTTTCTTTACGTTTAGTGTCTTTGTTTACATTTGCAGTCTTTGTTTACAGTTGTAGACTTTCTTAACATTTATAGTCTTTGTTTACATTTGTATTCTTTGTTTAAATTTAGAGACTTTGTTGACATTTAGAGTCCGTTTATATTTGTAGTCTTTGTTTACATTTAGAGAGATTGTTTACATGTAGAGTTTTTGTTTACATTTCTAGTCCTTGTTTACACTTGTAGTCTTTGTTTACATTTAGTCTTTGTTTATATTTAGAGACTTTGTTTACATTTGTAGTCCTTTTTTACACCTAGAGTCCCATTTTGTGTCTTTGTTTACATTTGTAGTCTTTGTTTACATTTTTATTCTTTGTTTACATTTAGAGTTTCATTTAGAGTCTTTGTTTACATATAGCGCGTTTGTTTACATTTAGAGCCTTTGTTTACATTTTTAGTCTTTGTTTACATTTTTAGCCTTTGTTTACATTTAGAGTCTCTGTTTTTGTTTTTAGGCTTTGTTTACATTTAGAGTCTGTTTACATTTGTAGTCCTTGTTTACACCTAGAGTCCTTGTTTATACCCAGAGTTTTTTATTACATTTAGAGTCTTTGTTTACATTTTTATTATTTGTTTACATTTTTATTATTTGTTTACATTTAGAGACTTTGTTTACGTTTGCAATCTTTGCTTACATTTAGAGTCTTTGTTTATATTTCTAGTATTTGTTTACATTTAGTTTTGTTTACATTTGTAGTCGTTGTTTATATTTGTAGTATTTGTTTACTTTTAGTTTTGTTTACATTTGTAGTCTTTGTTTACATTTAGAGTGTTAGTTTACGTTTGTAGTTTTTGTTTACATTTGTAGTCTGTTTCCATTTAGAGTCTTTGTTTACATTTGTAGTCTTTGTTTACATTTTTAGCCTTTGTTTACGTTTAGAGTCTTTGTTTTTGTGTTTAGACTTTGTTTATATTTAGAGTCTGTTTACATTTGTAGTCCTTGTTTATACCCAGAGTTTTTTATTACATTTAGAGTCTTTGTTTACATTTTTATTATTTGTTTACATTTAGAGTTTTGTTTACGTTTGCAGTCTTTGTTTACATTTGTAGTCTTTGTTTACATTTAGAGTGTTAGTTTACGTTTGTAGTTTTTGTTGACATTTGTAGTCTGTTTCTATTTAGAGTCTTTGTTTATATTTGTAGTCTTTGTTTACATTTGTAGTCTTTGTTTACATTTGTAATCTTTGTTTGCATTTAGAGACCTTCTTTATATTTAGAGTCTTTGTTTACGTTTGTAATCTTTGTTTACATTTTTAGTCTTTGTTTTATTTTAGAGTCTGTTTACATATAAGGTCTTTGTTTACATTTGTAGTCTTTATTTACATTTAAATTCTTTGTTTACATATGTAGTCTTTGTATACATTAAGATAGTTTACATTTGTAGTCTTTGTCTACATTTAGAGTGTTAGTTTACGTATGTAGTTTTTGTTTACATTTGTAGTCTGTTTTATTTAGAGTCTTTGTTTATATTTGTAGTCTTTGTTTACATTTGTAGTCTTTGTTTACATTTGTAATCTTTCTTTACATTTAGAGACCTTCTTTACAATTAGAATCTTTGTTTACATTTGTAGCCTTTGTTTACATTTTTAGACTTTGTTTACATATTTAGACTTTGTTTACATATAGAGTCTGTTTACATTTGTAGTCTTTGTTTACATTTAGGTCTATGTTTACATTTGCAGTCTTTGTTTACATTTAGAGTCTGTTTACATATGTAGTCTTTGTTTACATTTTTAGTCTGTTTGCATTTAGAGTCTGATTTCATTTATAGTCTGTTTACATTTGTAGACTTTGTTTACATTTTGAGAGAGTTTGTTTACAGTTTGAGTCACTTAACATTTGTGCTCTTTGTTTACACTTGTATTCTTTGTTTACATTTGTAGTCTGCTTACATTTAGATACTTTGTTTATATTTAGAGGCTTTGTTTACATTTATTGTCTGTTTACACTTAGTCTGTTTACGTTTGTAGTTTTTGTTTACGTTTAGTGTCTTTGTTTACATTTGTAGTCTTTGTTTACAGTTGTAGACTTTCTTAACATTTATAGTCTTTGTTTGCATTTGTATTCTTTGTTTAAATTTAGAGACTTTGTTGACATTTAGAGTCCGTTTATATTTGTAGTCTTTGTTTACATTTAGAGAGATTGTTTACATGTAGAGTTTTTGTTTACATTTGTAGTCCTAGTTTACACTTGTAGTCTTTGTTTACATTTAGACTTTGTTTATATTTAGAGACTTTGTTTACATTTGTAGTCCTTTTTTACACCTAGAGTCCTTGTTTACACCAAGAGTTTTTGGTTACATTTAGAGTCTTTGTTTATATTTCTATTATTTGTTTACATTTAGTTTTGTTTACATTTGTAATCGTTGTTTATATTTGTAGTATTTGTTACTTTTAGTTTTGTTTACATTTGTAGTCTTTGTTTACATTTTTATTTTTTGTTTACATTTAGAGTCCCATTTTGTGTCTTTGTTTACATTTGTAGTCTTTGTTTACATTTTTATTCTTTGTTTACATTTAGAGTTCCATTTAGTGTCTTTGTTTAGATTTTTAGTCTTTGTTTACATTTAGAGACTTTGTTTACGTTTGCAATCTTTGGTTACATTTAGAGTCTTTGTTTATATTTCTAGTATTTGTTTACATTTAGTTTTGTTTACATTTGTAGTCGTTGTTTATATTTGTAGTATTTGTTTACATTTGTAGTCTTTGTTTACATTTGTAATCTTTGTTTGCATTTAGAGACCTTCTTTATATTTAGAGTCTTTGTTTACGTTTGTAGTCTTTGTTTACATTTTTAGTCTGTTTTAATTTAGAGTCTGTTTACATTTAAGGTCTTTGTTTACATTTGTAGTCTTTATTTACATTTAAATTCATTGTTTACATATGTAGTCTTTGTATACATTTATAGTGTTTACATTTAGAGTCTTTGTTTACGTTTGCAGTCTTTGTTTACATTTGTAGTCTTTGTATACATTTAGAGTGTTAGTTTACGTTTGTAGTTTTTGTTTACATTTGTAGTCTGTTTTATTTAGAGTCTTTGCTTATATTTGTAGTCTTTGTTTACATTTGTAGTCTTTGTTTACATTTGTAATCTTTCTTTGAATTTAGAGACCTTCTTTACATTTAGAGTCTTTGTTTACATTTGTAGCCTTTGTTTACATTTTTAGACTTTGTTTACATTTTTAGACTTTGTTTACATATAGAGTCTTTGTTTACATTTGTAGTTATTGTTTACATTTAGGTCTATGTTTACATTTGCAGTCTTTGTTTACATTTAGAGTCTGTTTACATATCTAGTCTTTGTTTTCATTTATAGTCTGTTTACATTTGTAGACTTTGTTTACATTTGTAGTCTGCTTACATTTAGATACTTTGTTTATATTTAGAGGCTTTGTTTACATTTGTTGTCTGTTTACACTTAGAGTCTGTTTACGTTTGTAGTTTTTGTTTACGTTTAGTGTCTTTGTTTACATTTGCAGTCTTTGTTTACAGTTGTAGACTTTCTTAACATTTATAGTCTTTGTTTACATTTGTATTCTTTGTTTAAATTTAGAGACTTTGTTGACATTTAGAGTCCGTTTATATTTGTAGTCTTTGTTTACATTTAGAGAGATTGTTTACATGTAGAGTTTTTGTTTACATTTCTAGTCCTTGTTTACACTTGTAGTCTTTGTTTACATTTAGTCTTTGTTTATATTTAGAGACTTTGTTTACATTTGTAGTCCTTTTTTACACCTAGAGTCCCATTTTGTGTCTTTGTTTACATTTGTAGTCTTTGTTTACATTTTTATTCTTTGTTTACATTTAGAGTTTCATTTTGAGTCTTTGTTTACATATAGCGCGTTTGTTTACATTTAGAGCCTTTGTTTACTTTTTTAGTCTTTGTTTACATTTTTAGCCTTTGTTTACATTTAGAGTCTCTGTTTTTGTTTTTAGGCTTTGTTTACATTTAGAGTCTGTTTACATTTGTAGTCCTTGTTTACACCTAGAGTCCTTGTTTATACCCAGAGTTTTTTATTACAGTTAGAGTCTTTGTTTACATTTTTATTATTTGTTTACATTTTTATTATTTGTTTACATTTAGAGACTTTGTTTACGTTTGCAATCTTTGCTTACATTTAGAGTCTTTGTTTATATTTCTAGTATTTGTTTACATTTAGTTTTGTTTACATTTGTAGTCGTTGTTTATATTTGTAGTATTTGTTTACTTTTAGTTTTGTTTACATTTGTAGTCTTTGTTTACATTTAGAGTGTTAGTTTACGTTTGTAGTTTTTGTTTACATTTGTAGTCTGTTTCCATTTAGAGTCTTTGTTTACATTTTTAGTCTTTGTTTACATTTGTAGTCTTTGTTTACATTTTTAGCCTTTGTTTACGTTTAGAGTCTTTGTTTTTGTGTTTAGACTTTGTTTATATTTAGAGTCTGTTTACATTTGTAGTCCTTGTTTATACCCAGAGTTTTTTATTACATTTAGAGTCTTTGTTTACATTTTTATTATTTGTTTACATTTAGAGTTTTGTTTACGTTTGCAGTCTTTGTTTACATTTGTAGTCTTTGTTTACATTTAGAGTGTTAGTTTACGTTTGTAGTTTTTGTTGACATTTGTAGTCTGTTTCTATTTAGAGTCTTTGTTTATATTTGTAGTCTTTGTTTACATTTGTAGTCTTTGTTTACATTTGTAATCTTTGTTTGCATTTAGAGACCTTCTTTATATTTAGAGTCTTTGTTTACGTTTGTAATCTTTGTTTACATTTTTAGTCTTTGTTTTATTTTAGAGTCTGTTTACATATAAGGTCTTTGTTTACATTTGTAGTCTTTATTTACATTTAAATTCTTTGTTTACATATGTAGTCTTTGTATACATTAAGATAGTTTACATTTGTAGTCTTTGTCTACATTTAGAGTGTTAGTTTACGTATGTAGTTTTTGTTTACATTTGTAGTCTGTTTTATTTAGAGTCTTTGTTTATATTTGTAGTCTTTGTTTACATTTGTAGTCTTTGTTTACATTTGTAATCTTTCTTTACATTTAGAGACCTTCTTTACAATTAGAATCTTTGTTTACATTTGTAGCCTTTGTTTACATTTTTAGACTTTGTTTACATATTTAGACTTTGTTTACATATAGAGTCTGTTTACATTTGTAGTCTTTGTTTACATTTAGGTCTATGTTTACATTTGCAGTCTTTGTTTACATTTAGAGTCTGTTTACATATGTAGTCTTTGTTTACATTTTTAGTCTGTTTGCATTTAGAGTCTGATTTCATTTATAGTCTGTTTACATTTGTAGACTTTGTTTACATTTTGAGAGAGTTTGTTTACAGTTTGAGTCACTTAACATTTGTGCTCTTTGTTTACACTTGTATTCTTTGTTTACATTTGTAGTCTGCTTACATTTAGATACTTTGTTTATATTTAGAGGCTTTGTTTACATTTATTGTCTGTTTACACTTAGTCTGTTTACGTTTGTAGTTTTTGTTTACGTTTAGTGTCTTTGTTTACATTTGTAGTCTTTGTTTACAGTTGTAGACTTTCTTAACATTTATAGTCTTTGTTTGCATTTCTATTCTTTGTTTAAATTTAGAGACTTTGTTGACATTTAGAGTCCGTTTATATTTGTAGTCTTTGTTTACATTTAGAGAGATTGTTTACATGTAGAGTTTTTGTTTACATTTGTAGTCCTAGTTTACACTTGTAGTCTTTGTTTACATTTAGACTTTGTTTATATTTAGAGACTTTGTTTACATTTGTAGTCCTTTTTTACACCTAGAGTCCTTGTTTACACCAAGAGTTTTTGGTTACATTTAGAGTCTTTGTTTATATTTCTATTATTTGTTTACATTTAGTTTTGTTTACATTTGTAATCGTTGTTTATATTTGTAGTATTTGTTACTTTTAGTTTTGTTTACATTTGTAGTCTTTGTTTACATTTTTATTTTTTGTTTACATTTAGAGTCCCATTTTGTGTCTTTGTTTACATTTGTAGTCTTTGTTTACATTTTTATTCTTTGTTTACATTTAGAGTTCCATTTAGTGTCTTTGTTTAGATTTTTAGTCTTTGTTTACATTTAGAGACTTTGTTTACGTTTGCAATCTTTGGTTACATTTAGAGTCTTTGTTTATATTTCTAGTATTTGTTTACATTTAGTTTTGTTTACATTTGTAGTCGTTGTTTATATTTGTAGTATTTGTTTACATTTGTAGTCTTTGTTTACATTTGTAATCTTTGTTTGCATTTAGAGACCTTCTTTATATTTAGAGTCTTTGTTTACGTTTGTAGTCTTTGTTTACATTTTTAGTCTGTTTTAATTTAGAGTCTGTTTACATTTAAGGTCTTTGTTTACATTTGTAGTCTTTATTTACATTTAAATTCATTGTTTACATATGTAGTCTTTGTATACATTTATAGTGTTTACATTTAGAGTCTTTGTTTACGTTTGCAGTCTTTGTTTACATTTGTAGTCTTTGTATACATTTAGAGTGTTAGTTTACGTTTGTAGTTTTTGTTTACATTTGTAGTCTGTTTTATTTAGAGTCTTTGCTTATATTTGTAGTCTTTGTTTACATTTGTAGTCTTTGTTTACATTTGTAATCTTTCTTTGAATTTAGAGACCTTCTTTACATTTAGAGTCTTTGTTTACATTTGTAGCCTTTGTTTACATTTTTAGACTTTGTTTACATTTTTAGACTTTGTTTACATATAGAGTCTTTGTTTACATTTGTAGTTATTGTTTACATTTAGGTCTATGTTTACATTTGCAGTCTTTGTTTACATTTAGAGTCTGTTTACATATCTAGTCTTTGTTTTCATTTATAGTCTGTTTACATTTGTAGACTTTGTTTACATTTGTAGTCTGCTTACATTTAGATACTTTGTTTATATTTAGAGGCTTTGTTTACATTTGTTGTCTGTTTACACTTAGAGTCTGTTTACGTTTGTAGTTTTTGTTTACGTTTAGTGTCTTTGTTGACATTTGCAGTCTTTGTTTACAGTTGTAGACTTTCTTAACATTTATAGTCTTTGTTTACATTTGTATTCTTTGTTTAAATTTAGAGACTTTGTTGACATTTAGAGTCCGTTTATATTTGTAGTCTTTGTTTATATTTAGAGAGATTGTTTACATGTAGAGTTTTTGTTTACATTTGTAGTCCTTGTTTACACTTGTAGTCTTTGTTTACATTTAGTCTTTGTTTATATTTAGAGACTTTGTTTACATTTGTAGTCCTTTTTTACACTTAGAGTCCCATTTTGTGTCTTTGTTTACATTTGTAGTCTTTGTTTACATTTTTAATCTTTGTTTACATTTAGAGTTTCATTTAGAGTCTTTGTTTACATATAGCGCGTTTGTTTACATTTAGAGCCTTTGTTTACATTTTTAGTCTTTGTTTACATTTTTAGCCTTTGTTTACATCTAGAGTCTTTGTTTTTATTTTTAGGCTTTGTTTACATTTAGAGTCTGTTTACATTTGTAGTCCTTGTTTACACCTAGAGTCCTTGTTTATACCCAGAGTTTTTATTACATTTAGAGTCTTTGTTTACATTTTTATTATTTGTTTACATTTTTATTATTTGTTTACATTTAGAGACTTTGTTTACGTTTGCAATCTTTGGTTACATTTAGAGTCTTTGTTTATATTTCTAGTATTTGTTTACATTTAGTTTTGTTTACATTTGTAGTCGTTGTTTAGATTTGTAGTATTTGTTTACTTTTAGTTTTGTTTACATTTGTAGTCTTTGTTTACATTTAGAGTGTTAGTTTACGTTTGTAGTTTTTGTTTACATTTGTAGTCTGTTTCCATTTAGAGTCTTTGTTTACATTTGTAGTCTTTGTTTACATTTGTAGTCTTTGTTTACATATGTAGGCTTTGTTTACATTTAGAGTGTTTACATTTAGTCCCTTTGTTTACATTTGTAGTCTTTGTTTACATTTTTAGCCTTTGTTTACATTTAGAGTCTTTGTTTTTATTTTTAGACTTTGTTTATATTTAGAGTCTGTTTACATTTGTAGTCCTTGTTTATACCCAGAGTTTTTTATTACATTTAGAGTCTTTGTTTACATTTTTATTATTTGTTTACATTTAGAGTTTTTGTTTACGTTTGCAGTCTTTGTTTACATTTGTAGTCTTTGTTTACATTTAGAGTGTTAGTGTACGTTTGTAGTTTTTGTTTACATTTGTAGTCTGTTTCTATTTAGAGTCTTTGTTTATATTTGTAGTCTTTGTTTACATTTGTAGTCTTTGTTTACATTTGTAATCTTTGTTTGCATTTAGAGACCTTCTTTATATTTAGAGTCTTTATTTACGTTTGTAGTCTTTGTTTACATTTTTAGTCTTTGTTTTAATTTAGAGTCTGTTTACATTTAAGGTCTTTGTTTACATTTGTAGTCTTATTTACATTTAAATTCTTTGTTTACATATGTAGTCTTTGTATACATTTATAGTGTTTACATTTAGAGTCTTTGTTTACGTTTGCAGTCTTTGTTTACATTTGTAGTCTTTGTCTACATTTAGAGTGTTAGTTTACGTTTGTAGTTTTTCTTTACATTTGTAGTCTGTTTTATTTAGAGTCTTTACTTATATTTGAAGTCTTTGTTTACATTTGTAGTCTTTGTTTACATTTGTAATCTTTCTTTGAGTTTAGAGACCTTCTTTACATTTAGAGTCCTTGTTTACATTTGTAGCCTTTGTTTACATTTTTAGACTTTGTTTACATTTTTAGACTTTGTTTATATATAGAGTCTTTGTTTACATTTGTAGTCTTTGTTTACATTTAGGTCTATGTTTACATTTGCAGTCTTTGTTTATATTTAGAGACTTTGTTTACATTTGTAGTCCTTTTTTACACTTAGAGTCCTTGTTTACACCAAGAGATTTTGGTTACATTTAGAGTCTTTGTTTACATTTTTATTATTTGTTTACATTTTTATTATTTGTTTACATTTAGAGACTTTGTTTACGTTTGCAATCTTTGCTTACATTTAGAGTCTTTGTTTATATTTCTAGTATTTGTTTACATTTAGTTTTGTTTACATTTGTAGTCGTTGTTTATATTTGTAGTATTTGTTTACTTTTAGTTTTGTTTACATTTGTAGTCTTTGTTTACATTTAGAGTGTTAGTTTACGTTTGTAGTTTTTGTTTACATTTGTAGTCTGTTTCCATTTAGCGTCTTTGTTTACAATTGTAGTCTTTGTTTACATATGTAGGCTTTGTTTACATTTAGAGTGTTTACATTTACTCCCTTTGTTTACATTTGTAGTCTTTGTTTACATTTTTAGCCTTTGTTTACGTTTAGAGTCTTTGTTTTTGTGTTTAGACTTTGTTTATATTTTGAGTCTGTTTACATTTGTAGTCCTTGTTTATACCCAGAGTTTTTTATTACATTTAGAGTCTTTGTTTACATTTTTATTATTTGTTTACATTTAGAGACTTTGTTTACGTTTGCAATCTTTGCTTACATTTAGAGTCTTTGTTTATATTTCTAGTATTTGTTTACATTTAGTTTTGTTTATATTTGTAGTTGTTGTTTATATTTGTAGTATTTGTTTACTTTTAGTTTTGTTTACATTTGTAGTCTTTGTTTACATTTAGAGTGTTAGTTTACGTATGTAGTTTTTGTTTACATTTGTAGTCTGTTTTATTTAGAGTCTTTGTTTATATTTGTAGTCTTTGTTTACATTTGTAGTCTTTGTTTACATTTGTAATCTTTCTTTACATTTAGAGACCTTCTTTACATTTAGAGTCTTTGTTTACATTTGTAGCCTTTGTTTACATTTTTAGACTTTGTTTACATATTTAGACTTTGTTTACATATAGAGTCTGTTTACATTTGTAGTCTTTGTTTACATTTAGGTCTATGTTTACATTTGCAGTCTTTGTTTACATTTAGAGTCTGTTTACATATGTAGTCTTTGTTTACATTTTTAGTCTGTTTGCATTTAGAGTCTGTTTGCATTTATAGTCTGTTTACAATTGTAGACTCTGTTTATATTTAGAGAGTTTGTTTACAGTTTGAGTCACTTAACATTTGTGCTCTTTGTTTACATTTGTATTCTTTGTTTACATTTGTAGTCTGCTTACATTTAGATACTTTGTTTATATTTAGAGGCTTTGTTTACATTTGCTGTCTGTTTACACTTAGTCTGTTTACGTTTGTAGTTTTTGTTTACGTTTAGTGTCTTTGTTTACATTTGTAGTCGTTGTTTACAGTTGTAGACTTTCTTAACATTTATAGTCTTTGTTTGCATTTGTATTCTTTGTTTAAATTTAGAGACTTTGTTGAAATTTAGAGTCCGTTTATATTTGTAGTCTTTGTTTACAATTAGAGAGATTGTTTACATGTAGAGTTTTGTTTACATTTGTAGTCCTTGTTTACACTTGTAGTCTTTGTTTACATTTAGACTTTGTTTATATTTAGAGACTTTGTTTACATTTGTAGTCCTTGTTTACACCAAGAGTTTTTGGTTACATTTAGAGTCTTTGTTTATATTTCTATTATTTGTTTACATTTAGTTTTGTTTACATTTGTAATCGTTGTTTATATTTGTAGTATTTGTTACTTTTAGTTTTGTTTACATTTGTAGTCTTTGTTTACATTTTTATTTTTTGTTTAGATTTAGAGTCCCATTTTGTGTCTTTGTTTACATTTGTAGTCTTTGTTTACATTTTTATTCTTTGTTTACATTTAGAGTTCCATTTAGTGTCTTTGTTTACATTTTTAGTCTTTGTTTACATTTAGAGACTTTGTTTACGTTTGCAATCTTTGGTTACATTTAGAGTCTTTGTTTATATTTCTAGTATTTGTTTACATTTAGTTTTGTTTACATTTGTAGTCGTTGTTTATATTTGTAGTATTTGTTTACATTTGTAGTCTTTGTTTACATTTGTAATCTTTGTTTGCATTTAGAGACCTTCTTTATATTTAGAGTCCTTGTTTACGTTTGTAGTCTTTGTTTACATTTTTAGTCTTTGTTTTAATTTAGAGTCTGTTTACATTTAAGGTCTTTGTTTACATTTGTAGTCTTTATTTACATTTAAATTCTTTGTTTACATATGTAGTCTTTGTATACATTTATAGTGTTTACATTTAGAGTCTTTGTTTACGTTTGCAGTCTTTGTTTACATTTGTAGTCTTTGTCTACATTTAGAGTGTTAGTTTACATTTGTAGTTTTTGTTTACATTTGTAGTCGGTTTTATTTAGAGTCTTTGCTTATATTTGTAGTCTTTGTTTACATTTGTAGTCTTTGTTTACATTTGTAATCTTTCTTTGAATTTAGAGACCTTCTTTACATTTAGAGTCTTTGTTTACATTTGTAGCCTTTGTTTACATTTTTAGACTTTGTTTACATTTTTAGACTTTGTTTACATATAGAGTCTTTGTTTACATTTGTAGTCTTTGTTTACATTTAGGTCTATGTTTACATTTGCAGTCTTTGTTTACATTTAGAGTCTGTTTACATATCTAGTCTTTGTTTTCATTTATAGTCTGTTTACATTTGTAGACTTTGTTTACATTTAGAGAGTTTGTTTACAGTTTGAGTCACTTAACATTTGTGCTCTTTGTTTACATTTGTATTCTTTGTTTACATTTGTAGTCTGCTTACATTTAGATACTTTGTTTATATTTAGAGGCTTTGTTTACATTTGCTGTCTGTTTACACTTAGAGTCTGTTTACGTTTGTAGTTTTTGTTTAAGTTTAGTGTCTTTGTTCACATTTGCAGTCTTTGTTTACAGTTGTAGACTTTCTTAACATTTATAGTCTTTGTTTACAATTGTATTCTTTTTTTAAATTTAGAGACTTTGTTGACATTCAGAGTCCGTTTATATTTGTAGTCTTTGTTTACATTTAGAGAGATTGTTTACATGTAGAGTTTTTGTTTACATTTGTAGTCCTTGTTTACACTTGTAGTCTTTGCTTACATTTAGACTTTGTTTATATTTAGAGACTTTGTTTACATTTGTAGTCCTTTTTTACACCTAGAGTCCCATTTTGTGTCTTTGTTTACATTTGTAGTCTTTGTTTACATTTTTATTCTTTGTTTACATTTAGAGTTTCATTTAGAGTCTTTGTTTACATATAGCGCGTTTGTTTACATTTAGAGCCTTTGTTTACATTTTTAGTCTTTGTTTACATTTTTAGCCTTTGTTTACATTTAGAGTCTTTGTTTTTGTTTTTAGGCTTTGTTTACATTTAGAGTCTGTTTACATTTGTAGTCCTTGTTTACACCTAGAGTCCTTGTTTTTACCCAGAGTTTTTTATTACATTTAGAGTCTTTGTTTACATTTTTATTATTTGTTTACATTTGTAGTCCTTTTTTACACTTAGAGTCCTTGTTTACACCAAGAGTTTTTGGTTACATTTAGAGTCTTTGTTTATATTTCTATTATTTGTTTACATTTAGTTTTGTTTACATTTGTAATCGTTGTCTATATTTGTAGTATTTGTAACTTTTAGTTTTGTTTACATTTGTAGTCTTTGTTTACAATTTTTTCTTTGTTTACATTTAGAGTTCCATTTAGTGTCTGTGTTTACATTTGTAGTCTTTGTTTACATATAGCGCGTTTGTTTACATTTAGAGCCTTTGTTTACATTTTTAGTCTTTGTTTACATTTTTAGCCTTTGTTTACATTTAGAGTCTTTGGTTTTATTTTTAGGCTTTGTTTACATTTAGAGTCTGTTTACATTTGTAGTCCTTGTTTACACCTAGAGTCCTTGTTTATACCCAGAGTTTTTTATTACATTTAGAGTCTTTGTTTACATTTTTATTATTTGTTTACATTTAGAGACTTTGTTTACGTTTGCAATCTTTGCTTATATTTAGAGTCTTTGTTTATATTTCTAGTATTTGTTTACATTTAGTTTTGTTTACATTTGTAGTCGTTGTTTTTATTTGTAGTATTTGTTTACTTTTAGTTTTGTTTACATTTGTAGTCTTTGTTTACATTTAGAGTGTTAGTTTACGTTTGTAGTTTTTGTTTACATTTGTAGTCTGTTTCCATTTAGAGTCTTTGTTTACATTTGTAGTCTTTGTTTACATTTGTAGTCTTTGTTTACATATGTAGGCTTTGTTTACACTTAGAGTGTTTACATTTAGTCCCTTTGTTTACATTTGTAGTCTTTGTTTACATTTTTAGCCTTTGTTTACGTTTAGAGTCTTTGTTTTTGTGTTTAGACTTTGTTTATATTTAGAGTCTGTTTACATTTGTAGTCCTTGTTTATACCCAGAGTTTTTTATTACATTTAGAGTCTTTGTTTACATTTTTATTATTTGTTTACATTTAGAGTTTTTGTTTACGTTTGCAGTCTTTGTTTACATTTGTAGTCTTTGTTTACATTAAGAGTGTTAGTTTACGTTTGTAGTTTTTGTTTACATTTGTAGTCTGTTTCTATTTAGAGTCTTTGTTTATATTTGTAGTCTTTGTTTACATTTGTAGTCTTTGTTTACATTTGTAATCTTTCTTTACATTTAGAGACCTTCTTTACATTTAGAGTCTTTGTTTACATTTGTAGCCTTTGTTTACATTTTTAGACTTTGTTTACATATTTAGACTTTGTTTACATATAGAGTCTGTTTACATTTGTAGTCTTTGTTTACATTTAGGTCTATGTTTACATTTGCAGTCTTTGTTTACATTTAGAGTCTGTTTACATATGTAGTCTTTGTTTACATTTTTAGTCTGTTTGCATTTAGAGTCTGTTTTCATTTAGAGTCTGTTTACATTTGTAGACTTTGTTTACATTTAGAGAGTTTGTTTACAGTTTGAGTCACTTAACATTTGTGCTCTTTGTTTACATTTGTATTCTTTGTTTACATTTGTAGTCTGCTTACATTTAGATACTTTGTTTATATTTAGAGGCTTTGTTTACATTTGTTGTCTGTTTACACTTAGTCTGTTTACGTTTGTAGTTTTTGTTTACGTTCAGTGTCTTTGTTTACATTTGTAGTCTTTGTTTACAGTTGTAGACTTTCTTAACATTTATAGTCTTTGTTTGCATTTGTATTCTTTGTTTAAATTTAGAGACTTTGTTGACATTTAGAGTCCGTGTTTATTTCTAGTCTTTGTTTACATTTAGAGAGATTGTTTACATGTAGAGTTTTTGTTTACATTTGTAGTCCTTGTTTACACTTGTAGTCTTTGTTTACATTTAGACTTTGTTTATATTTAGAGAATTTGTTTACATTTGTAGTCCTTTTTTACACCTAGAGTCCTTGTTTACACCAAGAGTTTTTGGTTATATTTAGAGTCTTTGTTTATATTTCTATTATTTGTTTACATTTAGTTTTATTTACATTTATAGTCGTTTATATTTGTAGTATTTGTTTACTTTTAGTTTTGTTTACATTTTTATTTTTTGTTTACATTTAGAGTCCCATTTTGTGTCTTTGTTTACATTTGTAGTCTTTGTTTACATTTTATTCTTTGTTTACATTTAGAGTTCCATTTAGTGTCTTTGTTTACATTTATAGGCTTTGTTTACATTTAGAGTCTGTTTACATTTGTAGTCCTTGTTTACACCTAGAGTCCTTGTTTATACCCAGAGTTTTTTATTACATTTAGAGTCTTTGTTTACATTTTTATTATTTGTTTACATTTTTATTATTTGTTTACATTTAGAGACTGTTTACGTTTGCAATCTTTGGTTACATTTAGAGTCTTTGTTTATATTTCTAGTATTTGTTTACATATAGTTTTGTTTACATTTGTAGTCGTTGTTTATATTTGTAGTATTTGTTTACTTTTAGTTTTGTTTACATTTGTAGTCTTTGTTTACATTTAGAATGTTAGTTTAAGTTTGTAGTTTTTGTTTACATTTGTAGTCTGTTTCCATTTAGAGTCTTTGTTTACATTTGTAGTCTTTGTTTACATTTGTAGTCTTTGTTTACATATGTAGGCTTTGTTTACATTTAGAGTGTTTACATTTAGTTCCTTTGTTTACATTTGTAGTCTTTGTTTACATTTTTAGCCTTTGTTTACATTTAGAGTCTTTGTTTTTATTTTTAGACTTTGTTTATATTTAGAGTCTGTTTACATTTGTAGTCCTTGTTTATACCCAGAGCTTTTTATTACATTTAGAGTCTTTGTTTACATTTTTATTATTTGTTTACATTTGTAGTCTTTGTTTACATTTAGAGTGTTAGTTTACGTTTGTAGTTTTTGTTTACATTTGTAGTCTGTTTCTATTTAGAGTCTTTGTTTATATTTGTAGTCTTTGTTTACATTTGTAGTCTTTGTTTACATTTGTAATCTTTGTTTGCATTTAGAGACCTTCTTTATATTTAGAGTCTTTGTTTACGTTTGTAGTCTTTGTTTACATTTTTAGTCTTTGTTTTAATTTAGAGTCTGTTTACATTTAAGGTCTTTGTTTACATTTGTAGTCTTTATTTACATTTAAATTCTTTGTTTACATATGTAGACTTTGTATACATTTATAGTGTTTACATTTAGAGTCTTTGTTTACGTTTGCAGTCTTTGTTTACATTTGTAGTCTTTGTCTACATTTAGAGTGTTAGTTTACGTTTGTAGTTTTTGTTTACATTTGTAGTCTGTTTTATTTAGAGTCTTTGCTTATATTTGTAGTCTTTGTTTACATTTGTAGTCTTTGTTTACATTTGTAATCTTTCTTTGAATTTAGAGACCTTCTTTACATTTAGAGTCTTTGTTTACATTTGTAGCCTTTGTTTACATTTTTAGACTTTGTTTACATTTTTAGACTTTGTTTACATATAGAGTCTTTGTTTACATTTGTAGTCTTTGTTTACATTTAGGTCTATATTTACATTTGCAGTCTTTGTTTACATTTAGAGTCTGTTTACATATCTAGTCTTTGTTTTCATTTATAGTCTGTTTACATTTGTAGACTTTGTTTACATTTAGAGAGTTTGTTTACAGTTTGAGTCACTTAACATTTGTGCTCTTTGTTTACATTTGTATTCTTTGTTTACATTTGTAGTCTGCTTACATTTAGATACTTTGTTTATATTTAGAGGCTTTGTTTACATTTGTTGTCTGTTTACACTTAGAGTCTGTTTACGTTTGTAGTTTTTGTTTACGTTTAGTGTCTTTGTTTACATTTGCTGTCTTTGTTTACAGTTGTAGACTTTCTTAACATTTATAGTCTTTGTTTACATTTGTATTCTTTGTTTAAATTTAGAGACTTTTTTGACATTTAGAGTCCGTTTATATTTGTAGTCTTTGTTTACATTTAGAGAGATTGTTTACATGTAGAGTTTTTGTTTACATTTGTAGTCCTTGTTTACACTTGTAGTCTTTGTTTACATTTAGTCTTTGTTTATATTTAGAGACATTGTTTACATTTGTAGTCCTTTTTTACACCTAGAGTCCCATTTTGTGTCTTTGTTTACATTTGTAGTCTTTGTTTACATTTTTATTCTTTGTTTACATTTAGAGTTTCATTTAGAGTCTTTGTTTACATATAGCGCGTTTGTTTACATTTAGAGCCTTTGTTTACATTTTTAGTCTTTGTTTACATTTTTAGCCTTTGTTTACATTTAGAGTCTTTGTTTTTGTTTTTAGGCTTTGTTTACATTTAGAGTCTGTTTACATTTGTAGTCCTTGTTTACACCTAGAGTCCTTGTTTATACCCAGAGTTTTTTATTACATTTAGAGTCTTTGTTTACATTTTTATTATTTGTTTACATTTGTAGTCCTTTTTTACACTTAGAGTCCTTGTTTACACCAAGAGTTTTTGGTTACATTTAGAGTCTTTGTTTATATTTATATTATTTGTTTACATTTAGTTTTGTTTACATTTGTAATCGTTGTCTATATTTGTAGTATTTGTAACTTTTAGTTTTGTTTACATTTGTAGTCTTTGTTTACAATTTTATTCTTTGTTTACATTTAGAGTTCCATTTAGTGTCTTTGTTTACATTTGTAGTCTTTGTTTACATATAGCGCGTTTGTTTACATTTAGAGCCTTTGTTTACATTTTTAGTCTTTGTTTACATTTTTAGCCTTTCTTTACATTTAGAGTCTTTGGTTTTATTTTTAGGCTTTGTTTACATTTAGAGTCTGTTTACATTTGTAGTCCTTGTTTATACCCAGAGTTTTTTATTACATTTAGAGTCTTTGTTTATATTTTTATTATTTGTTAACATTTAGAGTTTTTGTTTACGTTTGCAGTCTTTGTTTACATTTGTAGTCTTTGTTTACATTTAGAGTATTAGTTTACGTTTGTAGTTTTTGTTTACATTTGTAGTCTGTTTCTATTTAGAGTCTTTGTTTATATTTGTAGCCTTTGTTTACATTTGTAGTCTTTGTTTACATTTGTAATCTTTGTTTGCATTTAGAGACCTTCTTTATATTTAGAGTCTTTGTTTACGTTTGTAGTCTTTGTTTACATTTTTAGTCTTTGTTTTAATTTAGAGTCTGTTTACATTTAAGGTCTTTGTTTACATTTGTAGTCTTTATTTACATTTAAATTCTTTGTTTACATATGTAGACTTTGTATATATTTATAGTGTTTACATTTAGAGTCTTTGTTTACGTTTGCAGTCTTTGTTTACATTTGTAGTCTTTGTCTACATTTAGAGTGTTAGTTTACGTTTGTAGTCTTTGTTTACATTTGTAGTCTTTGTTTACATTTGTAATCTTTCTTTGAATTTAGAGACCTTCTTTATATTTAGAGTCTTTGATTACATTTGTAGCCTTTGTTTACATTTTTAGACTTTGTTTATATTTTTAGACTTGGTTTACATATAGAGTCTTTGTTTACATTTGTAGTCTTTGTTTACATTTAGGTCTATGTTTACATTTGCAGTCTTTGTTTACATTTAATGTCTGTTTACATATCTAGTCTTTGTTTTCATTTATTGTCTGTTTACATTTGTAGACTTTGTTTACATTTAGAGAGTTTATTTACAGTTTGAGTCACTTAACATTTGTGCTCTTTGTTTACATTTGTATTCTTTGTTTACATTTGTAGTCTGCTTACATTTAGATACTTTGTTTATATTTAGAGGCTTTGTTTACATTTGTTGTCTGTTTACACTTAGAGTCTGTTTACGTTTGTAGTTTTTGTTTACGTTTAGTGTCTTTGTTTACATTTGCAGTCTTTGTTTACAGTTGTAGACTTTCTTAACATTTATAGTCTTTGTTTACATTTGTATTCTTTGTTTAAATTTAGAGACTTTGTTGACATTTAGAGTCCGTTTATATTTGTAGTCTTTGTTTACATTTAGAGAGATTGTTTACATGTAGAGTTTTTGTTTACATTTGTAGTCCTTGTTTACACTTGTAGTCTTTGTTTACATTTAGTCTTTGTTTATATTTAGAGACTTTGTTTACATTTGTAGTCCTTTTTTACACCTAGAGTCCCATTTTGTGTCTTTGTTTACATTTGTAGTCTTTGTTTACATTTTTATTCTTTGTTTACATTTAGAGTTTCATTTAGAGTCTTTGTTTACATATAGCGCGTTTGTTTACATTTAGAGCCTTTGTTTACATTTTTAGTCTTTGTTTATATTTTTAGCCTTTGTTTACATTTAGAGTCTCTGTTTTTGTTTTTAGGCTTTGTTTACATTTAGAGTCTGTTTACATTTGTAGTCCTTGTTTGCACCTAGAGTCCTTGTTTATACCCAGAGTTTTTTATTACATTTAGAGTCTTTGTTTACATTTTTATTATTTGTTTACATTTGTTGCTTTTTTTTTACACTTAGAGTCCTTGTTGACACCAAGAGTTTTTGGTTACATTTAGAGTCTTTGTTTATATTTTTAGTATTTGTTTACATTTAGTTTTGTTTACATTTGTAGTCGTTGTTTATATTTGTAGTATTTGTTTACTTTTAGTTTTGTTTACATTTGTAATCTTTGTTTGCATTTAGAGACCTTCTTTATATTTAGAGTCTTTGTTTACGTTTGTAGTCTTTGTTTACATTTTCAGTCTTTGTTTTAATTTAGAGTCTGTTTACATTTAAGGTCTTTGTTTACATTTGTAGTCTGTATTTACATTTAAATTCTTTGTTTACATATGTAGTCTTTCTATACATTTAGGTTGTTTACATATAGAGTCTTTGTTTACGTATGCAGTCTTTGTTTACATTTGTAGTCTTTGTCTACATTTAGAGTGTTAGTTTACCTTTGTAGTTTTTGTTTACATTTGTAGTCTGTTTTATTTAGAGTCTCTGTTTACATTCGTAGTCTTTGTTTACATTTGTAGTCTTTGTTTACATTTGTAATCTTTCTTTGAATTTAGAGACCTTCTTTACATTTAGAGTGTTTGTTTACATTTGTAGCCTTTGTTTACATTTTTAGACTTTGTTTACATATAGAGTCTTTTTTTACATTTGTAGTCTTTGTTTACATTTAGGTCTATGTTTACATTTGCAGTCTTTGTTTACATTTAGAGTCTGTTTACATATGTAGTCTTTGTTTTCATTTATAGTCTGTTTACATTTGTAGACTTTGTTTACATTTAGAGAGTTTGTTTACAGTTTGAGTCACTTAACATTTGTGCTCTTTGTTTACATTTGTATTCTTTGTTTACATTTGTAGTCTGCTTACATTTAGATACTTTGTTTATATTTAGAGACTTTCTTTACATTTGTTGTCTGTTTACACTTAGAGTCTGTTTACGTTTGTAGTTTTTGTTTACGTTAAGTGTCTTTGTTTACATTTGTAGTCTTTGTTTACAGTTGTAGACTTTCTTAACATTTATAGTCTTTGTTTACATTTGTATTCTTTGTTTAAATTTAGAGACTTTGTTGACATTTAGAGTCCGTTTATATTTGTAGTCTTTGTTTACATTTAGAGAGATTGTTTACATGTAGAGTTTTTGTTTATTGTTTGTTTTCGTTAGCTGTGACCCTGCTCACCTATGCGCATGCATGAGGTCTGCATTGATTTTGTTAAAATAGGGTAGAAGTGTAGAAGATGAGAGAATGTTTACATTTTACGAGTGAGAGATAAGTTGCGGTTTCTTTTTTCTTTTTTTTTCTTTTCAGGACATTATTGAATTTTGAGGCGATACTTCTTCGTTATATTCGTATAAAGGCAAAATGCTGATTTTTCCCCCTTGTAATTTTTAAATAAGTGTAGAAGATCAGTTTTATTCTTCGATGCAAAGTAAAATCCGTAAACTTAAAAGTAAATGCCTGTTTTCTTTCTTCTTCTTCTTTTTTTTTTTCAGTTAAAATTATTTTGATTTGCTTACTTGATCTCTAAATTCGTACTATATCTGTCATACCTAAACACTTGTTTCATGCACTGATTATAGTAGTAAATTAATTAAAAATGACTTAAATTAGGTAAAATGTACATAATTCATTAATAAAAGAAGAGAAAAAGAACAACGTTTACAGTAGACTTTACCTGTAGTAAAAGTAATATATTTTTTTCTTTTAAATTATACTGCTAAAATAAAAATACCATATTTTTGGATCTCTATTTTACAGAAATTTACAGAAAATCGTATTTAAATCAAATCATTAGATTTTTTTATCATGATTATTTTACACCTTTTATTTTTCGCGCATATTGTCATATAAATTACATTAAATAAAATATTGTTAATTAAAATTTACCGTAAAAAGGTAAAATAAATATTGAAGACTCATAAAAAGAAAACGAACACGTGTAGAACGAAAAGCGCATTTGGCTAAGTGCCCATCTCATTCAACGCATCACCCCTTTTCCGAGTAGGATCGTTCCGCGAGAGGTAGACATGGTTTACGAAAACGGACAGTACATTTGTAGTCCTTGTTTAAACTTGTAGTCTTTGTTTACATTTAGACTTTGTTTACATTTAGAGTCTTTGGTTTTATTTTTAGGCTTTGTTTACATTTAGAGTCTGTTTACATTTGTAGTCCTTGTTTACACCTAGAGTCCTTGTTTATACCCAGAGTTTTTTATTACATTTAGAGTCTTTGTTTACATTTTTATTATTTGTTTACATTTTTAGTCTTTGTTTACATTTAGAGTGTTAGTTTACGTTTGTAGTTTTTGTTTACATTTGTAGTCTGTTTCCATTTAGAGTCTTTGTTTACATTTGTAGTCTTTGTTTACATTTGTAGTCTTCGTTTACATATGTAGGCTTTGTTTACATTTAGAGTGTTTACATTTAGTCCCTTTGTTTACATTTGTAGTCTTTGTTTACATTTTTAGCCTTTCTTTACGTTTAGAGTCTTTGTTTTTGTTTTTAGACTTTGTTTATATTTAGAGTCTGTTTACATTTGTAGTCCTTGTTTATACCCAGAGTTTTTTATTACATTTAGAGTCTTTGTTTACATTTTTATTATTTGTTTACATTTAGAGTTTTTGTTTACGTTTGCATTCTTTGTTTACATTTGTAGTCTTTGTTTACATTTACAGTGTTAGTTTAGGTTTGTAGTTTTTGTTTACATTTGTAGTCTGTTTCTATTTAGAGTCTTTGTTTATATTTGTAGTCTTTGTTTACATTTGTAGTCTTTGTTTACATTTGTAATCTTTGTTTGCATTTAGAGACCTTCTTTATATTTAGAGTCTTTGTTTACGTTTGTAATCTTTGTTTACATTTTTAGTCTTTGTTTTATTTTAGAGTCTGTTTACATATAAGGTCTTTGTTTACATTTGTAGTCTTTATTTACATTTAAATTCTTTGTTTACATATGTAGTCTTTGTATACATTTAGATTGTTTACATTTGTAGTCTTTGTCTACATTTAGAGTGTTAGTTTACGTTTGTAGTTTTTGTTTACATTTGTAGTCTGTTTTATTTAGACTTTTTGTTTATATTTGTAGTCTTTGTTTACATTTGTAGTCTTTGTTTACATTTAGGTCTATGTTTATATTTGCATTATTTGTTTACATTTAGAGTCTGTTTACATATGTAGTCTTTGTTTACATTTTTAATCTGTTTTCTTTTAGAGTCTGTTTTCATTTATAGTCTGTTTACATTTGTAGACTTTGTTTACATTTAGAGAGTTTGTTTGCAGTTTGAGTCACTTAACATTTGTGCTCTTTGTTTACATTTGTAGACTGCTTACATTTAGATACTTTGTTTATATTTAGAGGCTATGTTTACATTTGTTGTCTGTTTACACTTAGAGTCTGTTTACGTTTGTAGTTTTTGTTTACGTTTAGTGTCTTTGTTTACATTTGTAGTCTTTGTTTACAGTTGTAGACTTTCTTAACATTTATAGTCTTTGTTTACATTTTTATTCTTTGTTTACATTTAGAGAGATTGTTTACATGTAGAGTTTTTTTACATTTGTAGTCCTTGTTTACACTTGTAGTCTTTGTTTACATTTAGACTTTGTTTATATTTAGAGACTTTGTTTACATTTGTAGTCCTTTTTTACACCTAGAGTCCTTGTTTACACCAAGAGATTTTGGTTACATTTAGAGTCTTTGTTTATATTTCTAGTATTTGTTTACATTTAGTTTTGCTTACATTTGTAGTCGTTGTTTATATTTGTAGTATTTGTTTACTTTTAGTTTTGTTTACATTTAGAGTCCCATTTTGTGTCTTTGTTTACATTTGTAGTCTTTGTTTACATTTTTATTCTTTGTTTACATTTAGAGTTTCATTTAGAGTCTTTGTTTACATATAGCGCGTTTGTTTACATTTAGATCCCTTGTTTACATTTTTAGTCTTTGTTTACATTTTTAGTCTTTGTTTACATTTAGAGTCTTTGTTTTTATTTTTAGGCTTTGTTTACATTTAGAGTCTGTTTACATTTGAAGTCCTTGTTTACACCTAGAGTCTTTGTTTATACCCAGAGTTTTTTATTACATTTAGAGTCTTTGTTTACATTATTATTATTTGTTTACATTTGTAGTCCTTTTTTACACTTAGAGTCCTTGTTTACACCAAGAGTTTTTGGTTACATTTAGAGTCTTTGTTTATATTTCTATTATTTGTTTACATTTAGTTTTGTTTACATTTGTAATCGTTGTTTATATTTGTAGTATTTGTTACTTTTAGTTTTGTTTACATTTGTAGTCTTTGTTTACATTTTTATTCTTTGTTTACATTTAGAGTTCCATTTAGTGTCTTTGTTTACATTTGTAGTCTTTGTTTACATTTAGAGTCTTTGGTTTTATTTTTAGGCTTTGTTTACATTTAGAGTCTGTTTACATTTGTAGTCCTAGTTTACACCTAGAGTCCTTGTTTATACCCTGAGTTTTTTATTACATTTAGAGTCTTTGTTTACATTTTTATTATTTGTTTACATTTTTATTATTTGTTTACATTTAGAGACTTTGTTTACGTTTGCAATATTTGGTTACATTTAGAGTCTGTTTATATTTCTAGTATTTGTTTACATTTAGTTTTGTTTACATTTGCAGTCGTTGTTTATAATTGTAGTATTTGTTTACTTTTAGTTTTGTTTACATTTGTAGTCTTTGTTTACATTTAGAGTGTTTACATTTAGTCCCTTTGTTTACATTTGTAGTCTTTGTTTACATTTTTAGCCTTTCTTTACGTTTAGAGTCTTTGTTTTTGTTTTTAGACTTTGTTTATATTTAGAGTCTGTTTACATTTGTAGTCCTTGTTTATACCCAGAGTTTTTTATTACATTTAGAGTCTTTGTTTACATTTTTATTATTTGTTTACATTTAGAGTTTTTGTTTACGTTTGCATTCTTTGTTTACATTTGTAGTCTTTGTTTACATTTACAGTGTTAGTTTAGGTTTGTAGTTTTTGTTTACATTTGTAGTCTGTTTCTATTTAGAGTCTTTGTTTATATTTGTAGTCTTTGTTTACATTTGTAGTCTTTGTTTACATTTGTAATCTTTGTTTGCATTTAGAGACCTTCTTTATATTTAGAGTCTTTGTTTACGTTTGTAATCTTTGTTTACATTTTTAGTCTTTGTTTTATTTTAGAGTCTGTTTACATATAAGGTCTTTGTTTACATTTGTAGTCTTTATTTACATTTAAATTCTTTGTTTACATATGTAGTCTTTGTATACATTTAGATTGTTTACATTTGTAGTCTTTGTCTACATTTAGAGTGTTAGTTTACGTTTGTAGTTTTTGTTTACATTTGTAGTCTGTTTTATTTAGACTTTTTGTTTATATTTGTAGTCTTTGTTTACATTTGTAGTCTTTGTTTACATTTAGGTCTATGTTTATATTTGCATTATTTGTTTACATTTAGAGTCTGTTTACATATGTAGTCTTTGTTTACATTTTTAATCTGTTTTCTTTTAGAGTCTGTTTTCATTTATAGTCTGTTTACATTTGTAGACTTTGTTTACATTTAGAGAGTTTGTTTGCAGTTTGAGTCACTTAACATTTGTGCTCTTTGTTTACATTTGTAGTCTGTTTCCATTTAGAGTCTTTGTTTACATTTGTAGTCTTTGTTTACATTTGTAGTCTTTGTTTACATATGTAGGATTTGTTTACATTTAGAATGTTTACATTTAGTCCCTTTGTTTACATTTGCAGTCTTTGTTTACATTTTAGCCTTTGTTTACATTTAGATTCTTTGTTTTTATTTTTAGACTTTGTTTATATTTAGAGTCTGTTTACATTTGTAGTCCTTGTTTATACCCAGAGTTTTTTATTACATTTAGAGTCTTTGTTTACATTTTTATTATTTGTTTACATTTAGAGTTTTTGTTTACGTTTGCAGTCTTTGTTTACATTTGTAGTCTGTTTCTATTTAGAGACTTTGTTTATATTTGTAGTCTTTGTTTACATTTGTAGTCTTTGTTTACATTTGTAATCTTTGTTTCATTTAGAGATCTTCTTTATATTTAGAGTCTTTGTTTACGTTTGTAGTCTTTGTTTACACTTTTAGTCTTTGTTTTAATTTAGTGTCTGTTTACATTTAAGGTCTTTGTTTACATTTGTAGTCTTTATTTACATTTAAATTCTTTCTTTACATATGTAGTCTTTGTATACATTTAGATTGTTTACATTTAGAGTCTTTGTTTACGTTTGCAGTCTTTGTTTACATTTGTAGTCTTTTCTACATTTAGAGTGTTAGTTTACGTTTCTAGTTTTTGTTTACATTTGTAGTCTGTTTTATTTAGAGTCTTTGTTTATATTTGCAGTCTTTGTTTACATTTGTAGTCTTTGTTTACATTTGTAATCTTTCTTTGCATTTAGAGACCTTTACATTTAGAGTCTTTGTTTACATTTGTAGTCTTTGTTTACATTTAGGTCTATGTTTACATTCGCAGTCTTTGTTTAACTTTAGAGTCTGTTTACATATGTAGTCTTTGTTTACATTTTTAATCTGTTTTCTTTTAGAGTCTGTTTTCATTTATAGTCTGTTTACATTTGTAGACTTTGTTTACATTTAGAGAGTTTGTTTACAGTTTGAGTCACTTAACATTTGTGCTCTTTGTTTACATTTGTAGTCTGCTTACATTTAGACTTTGTTTATATTTAGAGACTTTGTTTACATTTGTAGTCCTTTTTTACACCTAGAGTCCTTGTTTACACCAAGAGATTTTGGTTACATTTAGAGTCTTTGTTTATATTTCTAGTATTTGTTTACATTTAGTTTTGTTTACATTTGTTGTCGTTGTTTATATTTGTAGTGTTTGTTTACTTTTAGTTTTGTTTACATTTTTATTTTTTGTTTACATTTAGAGTCCCATTTTGTGTCTTTGTTTACATTTGTAGTCTTTGTTTACATTTCTATTCTTTGTTTACATTTAGAGTTCCATTTAGAGTCTTTGTTTACATATAGCGCGTTTGTTTTCATTTAGAGCCTTTGTTTACATTTTAGTCTTTGTTTTTATTTTTAGGCTTTGTTTACATTTAGATTCTGTTTACATTTGTAGTCCTTGTTTACACCTAGAGTCCTTGTTTATACCCAGAGTTTTTTATTACATTTAGAGTCTTTGTTTACATTTTTATTATTTGTTTACATTTAGAGACTTTGTTTACGTTTGCAATCTTTGGTTACATTTAGAGTCTTTGTTTATATTTCTAGTATTTGTTTACATTTAGTTTTGTTTACATTTGTAGTCGTTGTTTATATTTGTAGTATTTATTTATTTTTAGTTTTGTTTACATTTGTAGTCTTTGTTTACATTTAGAGTGTTAGTTTACGTTTGCAGTTTTTGTTTACATTTGTAGTCTGTTTCCATTTATAGTCTTTGTTTACATTTGTAGTCTTTGTTTACATTTTTAGCCTTTGTTTTAATTTAGAGTCTGTTTACATTTAAGGTCTTTGTTTACATTTGTAGTCTTTATTTACATTTAAATTCTTTGTTTAAATATGTAGTCTTTCTATACATTTAGATTCTTTACATATAGAGTCTTTGTTTACGTTTGCAGTCTTTGTTTACATTTGTAGTCTTTGTCTACATTTAGAGTGTTAGTTTACGTTTGTAGTTTTTGTTTACATTTGTAGTCTGTTTTATTTAGAGTCTTTGTTTATATTTGTAGTCTTTGTTTACATTTGTAGTCTTTGTTTACATTTGTAATCTTTCTTTGAATTTAGAGACCTTCTTTACATTTAGAGTCTTTGTTTACATTTGTAGCCTTTGTTTACATTTTTAGACTTTGTTTACATATTTAGACTTTGTTTACATATAGAGTCTGTTTACATTTGTAGTCTTTGTTTACATTTAGGTCTATGTTTACATTTGCAGTCTTTGTTTACATTTAGAGTCTGTTTACATATGTAGTCTTTGTTTACATTTTTAGTCTGTTTGCATTTAGAGCCTGTTTTCATTTATAGTCTGTTTACATTTGTAGACTTTGTTTACATTTAGAGAGTTTGTTTACAGTTTGAGTCACTTAACATTTGTGCTCTTTGTTTACATTTGTATTCTTTGTTTACATTTGTAGTCTGCTTACATTTAGATACTTTGTTTATATTTAGAGGCTTTGTTTACATTTGTTGTCTGTTTACACTTAGTCTGTTTACGTTTGTAGTTTTTGTTTACGTTTAGTGTCTTTGTTTACATTTGTAGTCTTTGTTTGCAGTTGTAGACTTTCTTAACATTTATAGTCTTTGTTTGCATTTGTATTCTTTGTTTAAATTTAGAGACTTTGTTGACATTTAGAGTCCGTTTATATTTGTAGTCTTTGTTTATATTTAGAGAGATTGTTTACATGTAGAGTTTTTGTTTACATTTGTAGTCCTTGTTTACACTTGTAGTCTTTGTTTACATTTAGACTTTGTTTATATTTAGAGACTTTGTTTACATTTGTAGTCCTTTTTTACACCTAGAGTCCTTGTTTACACCAAGAGATTTTGGTTACATTTAGAGTCTTTGTTTATATTTCTAGTATTTGTTTACATTTAGTTTTGTTTACATTTGTAGTCGTTGTTTATATTTGTAGTATTTGTTTACTTTTAGTTTTGTTTACATTTTTATTTTTTGTTTACATTTAGAGTTCCATTTAGAGTCTTTGTTTACATATAGCGCGTTTGTTTACATTTAGAGCCTTTGTTTACATTTTTAGTCTTTGTTTACATTTTTAGCCTTTGTTTACATTTAGAGTCTTTGTTTTTATTTTTAGGCTTTGTTTACATTTAGAGTCTGTTTACATTTGTAGTCCTTGTTTACACCTAGAGTCCTTGTTTATACCCAGAGTTTTTTATTACATTTAGAGTCTTTGTTTATATTTTTATTATTTGTTTACATTTAGAGACTGTTTACGTTTGCAATCTTTGGTTACATTTAGAGTCTTTGTTTATATTTCTAGTATTTGTTTACATATAGTTTTGTTTACATTTGTAGTCGTTGTTTATATTTGTAGTATTTGTTTACTTTTAGTTTTGTTTACATTTGTAGTCTTTGTTTACATTTAGAGTGTTAGTTTACGTTTGTAGTTTTTGTTTACATTTTTAGTCTGTTTCTATTTAGAGTCTTTGTTTATATTTGTAGTCTCTATTTACATTTGTAGTCCTTGTTTATACCCAGAGTTTTTTATTACATTTAGAGTCTTTGTTTGCATTTTTATTATTTGTTTACATTTAGAGTTTTGTTTACGTTTACAGTCTTTTTTTACATTTGTAGTCTTTGTTTACATTTAGAGTGTTAGTTTACGTTTGTAGTTTTTGTTTACATTTGTAGTCTGTTTCTATTTAGAGTCTTTGTTTATATTTGTAGTCTTTGTTTACATTTGTAGTCTTTGTTTACATTTGTAATCTTTGTTTGCATTTAGAGACCTTCTTTATATTTAGAGTCTTTGTTTACGTTTGTAGTCTTTGTTTACATTTTTAGTCTTTGTTTTAATTTAGATTCTGTTTACATTTAAGGTCGTTGTTTACATTTGTAGTCTTTATTTACATTTAAATTCTTTCTTTACATATGTAGTCTTTGTATACATTTAGAGTGTTTACATTTAGAGTCTTTGTTTACGTTTGCAGTCTTTGTTTACATTTGTAGTCTTTGTCTACATTTAGAGTGTTAGTTTACGTTTGTAGTTTTTGTTTACATTTGTAGTCTGTTTTATTTAGAGTCTTTGTTTATATTTGTAGTCTTTGTTTACATTTGTAGTCTTTGTTTACATTTGTAATCTTTCTTTGCATTTAGAGACCTTCTTTACATTTAGAGTCTTTGTTTACATTTGTAGTCTTTGTTTACATTTAGGTCTATGTTTATATTTGCAGTCTTTGTTTACATTTAGAGTCTGTTTACATATGTAGTCTTTGTTTACATTTTTAATCTGTTTTCTTTTAGAGTCTGTTTTCATTTATAGTCTGTTTACATTTGTAGACTTTGTTTACATTTAGAGAGTTTGTTTACAGTTTGAGTCACTTAACATTTGTGCTCTTTGTTTACATTTGTAGTCTGCTTACATTTAGATACTTTGTTTATATTTAGAGGCTTTGTTTACATTTGTTGTCTGTTTACACTTAGAGTCAGTTTACGTTTGTAGTTTTTGTTTACGTTTAGTGTCTTTGTTTACATTTGTAGTCTTTGTTTACAGTTGTAGACTTTCTTAACATTTATAGTCTTTGTTTGCATTTGTATTCTTTGTTTAAATTTAGAGACTTTGTTGACATTTAGAGTCCGTGTTTATTTCTAGTCTTTGTTTACATTTAGAGAGATTGTTTACATGTAGAGTTTTTGTTTACATTTGTAGTCCTTGTTTACACTTGTAGTCTTTGTTTACATTTAGACTTTGTTTATATTTAGAGAATTTGTTTACATTTGTAGTCCTTTTTTACACCTAGAGTCCTTGTTTACACCAAGAGTTTTTGGTTATATTTAGAGTCTTTGTTTATATTTCTATTATTTGTTTACATTTAGTTTTATTTACATTTATAGTCGTTTATATTTGTAGTATTTGTTTACTTTTAGTTTTGTTTACATTTTTATTTTTTGTTTACATTTAGAGTCCCATTTTGTGTCTTTGTTTACATTTGTAGTCTTTGTTTACATTTTATTCTTTGTTTACATTTAGAGTTCCATTTAGTGTCTTTGTTTACATTTATAGGCTTTGTTTACATTTAGAGTCTGTTTACATTTGTAGTCCTTGTTTACACCTAGAGTCCTTGTTTATACCCAGAGTTTTTTATTACATTTAGAGTCTTTGTTTACATTTTTATTATTTGTTTACATTTTTATTATTTGTTTACATTTAGAGACTGTTTACGTTTGCAATCTTTGGTTACATTTAGAGTCTTTGTTTATATTTCTAGTATTTGTTTACATATAGTTTTGTTTACATTTGTAGTCGTTGTTTATATTTGTAGTATTTGTTTACTTTTAGTTTTGTTTACATTTGTAGTCTTTGTTTACATTTAGAATGTTAGTTTAAGTTTGTAGTTTTTGTTTACATTTGTAGTCTGTTTCCATTTAGAGTCTTTGTTTACATTTGTAGTCTTTGTTTACATTTGTAGTCTTTGTTTACATATGTAGGCTTTGTTTACATTTAGAGTGTTTACATTTAGTTCCTTTGTTTACATTTGTAGTCTTTGTTTACATTTTTAGCCTTTGTTTACATTTAGAGTCTTTGTTTTTATTTTTAGACTTTGTTTATATTTAGAGTCTGTTTACATTTGTAGTCCTTGTTTATACCCAGAGCTTTTTATTACATTTAGAGTCTTTGTTTACATTTTTATTATTTGTTTACATTTGTAGTCTTTGTTTACATTTAGAGTGTTAGTTTACGTTTGTAGTTTTTGTTTACATTTGTAGTCTGTTTCTATTTAGAGTCTTTGTTTATATTTGTAGTCTTTGTTTACATTTGTAGTCTTTGTTTACATTTGTAATCTTTGTTTGCATTTAGAGACCTTCTTTATATTTAGAGTCTTTGTTTACGTTTGTAGTCTTTGTTTACATTTTTAGTCTTTGTTTTAATTTAGAGTCTGTTTACATTTAAGGTCTTTGTTTACATTTGTAGTCTTTATTTACATTTAAATTCTTTGTTTACATATGTAGACTTTGTATACATTTATAGTGTTTACATTTAGAGTCTTTGTTTACGTTTGCAGTCTTTGTTTACATTTGTAGTCTTTGTCTACATTTAGAGTGTTAGTTTACGTTTGTAGTTTTTGTTTACATTTGTAGTCTGTTTTATTTAGAGTCTTTGCTTATATTTGTAGTCTTTGTTTACATTTGTAGTCTTTGTTTACATTTGTAATCTTTCTTTGAATTTAGAGACCTTCTTTACATTTAGAGTCTTTGTTTACATTTGTAGCCTTTGTTTACATTTTTAGACTTTGTTTACATTTTTAGACTTTGTTTACATATAGAGTCTTTGTTTACATTTGTAGTCTTTGTTTACATTTAGGTCTATATTTACATTTGCAGTCTTTGTTTACATTTAGAGTCTGTTTACATATCTAGTCTTTGTTTTCATTTATAGTCTGTTTACATTTGTAGACTTTGTTTACATTTAGAGAGTTTGTTTACAGTTTGAGTCACTTAACATTTGTGCTCTTTGTTTACATTTGTATTCTTTGTTTACATTTGTAGTCTGCTTACATTTAGATACTTTGTTTATATTTAGAGGCTTTGTTTACATTTGTTGTCTGTTTACACTTAGAGTCTGTTTACGTTTGTAGTTTTTGTTTACGTTTAGTGTCTTTGTTTACATTTGCTGTCTTTGTTTACAGTTGTAGACTTTCTTAACATTTATAGTCTTTGTTTACATTTGTATTCTTTGTTTAAATTTAGAGACTTTTTTGACATTTAGAGTCCGTTTATATTTGTAGTCTTTGTTTACATTTAGAGAGATTGTTTACATGTAGAGTTTTTGTTTACATTTGTAGTCCTTGTTTACACTTGTAGTCTTTGTTTACATTTAGTCTTTGTTTATATTTAGAGACATTGTTTACATTTGTAGTCCTTTTTTACACCTAGAGTCCCATTTTGTGTCTTTGTTTACATTTGTAGTCTTTGTTTACATTTTTATTCTTTGTTTACATTTAGAGTTTCATTTAGAGTCTTTGTTTACATATAGCGCGTTTGTTTACATTTAGAGCCTTTGTTTACATTTTTAGTCTTTGTTTACATTTTTAGCCTTTGTTTACATTTAGAGTCTTTGTTTTTGTTTTTAGGCTTTGTTTACATTTAGAGTCTGTTTACATTTGTAGTCCTTGTTTACACCTAGAGTCCTTGTTTATACCCAGAGTTTTTTATTACATTTAGAGTCTTTGTTTACATTTTTATTATTTGTTTACATTTGTAGTCCTTTTTTACACTTAGAGTCCTTGTTTACACCAAGAGTTTTTGGTTACATTTAGAGTCTTTGTTTATATTTATATTATTTGTTTACATTTAGTTTTGTTTACATTTGTAATCGTTGTCTATATTTGTAGTATTTGTAACTTTTAGTTTTGTTTACATTTGTAGTCTTTGTTTACAATTTTATTCTTTGTTTACATTTAGAGTTCCATTTAGTGTCTTTGTTTACATTTGTAGTCTTTGTTTACATATAGCGCGTTTGTTTACATTTAGAGCCTTTGTTTACATTTTTAGTCTTTGTTTACATTTTTAGCCTTTCTTTACATTTAGAGTCTTTGGTTTTATTTTTAGGCTTTGTTTACATTTAGAGTCTGTTTACATTTGTAGTCCTTGTTTATACCCAGAGTTTTTTATTACATTTAGAGTCTTTGTTTATATTTTTATTATTTGTTAACATTTAGAGTTTTTGTTTACGTTTGCAGTCTTTGTTTACATTTGTAGTCTTTGTTTACATTTAGAGTATTAGTTTACGTTTGTAGTTTTTGTTTACATTTGTAGTCTGTTTCTATTTAGAGTCTTTGTTTATATTTGTAGCCTTTGTTTACATTTGTAGTCTTTGTTTACATTTGTAATCTTTGTTTGCATTTAGAGACCTTCTTTATATTTAGAGTCTTTGTTTACGTTTGTAGTCTTTGTTTACATTTTTAGTCTTTGTTTTAATTTAGAGTCTGTTTACATTTAAGGTCTTTGTTTACATTTGTAGTCTTTATTTACATTTAAATTCTTTGTTTACATATGTAGACTTTGTATATATTTATAGTGTTTACATTTAGAGTCTTTGTTTACGTTTGCAGTCTTTGTTTACATTTGTAGTCTTTGTCTACATTTAGAGTGTTAGTTTACGTTTGTAGTCTTTGTTTACATTTGTAGTCTTTGTTTACATTTGTAATCTTTCTTTGAATTTAGAGACCTTCTTTATATTTAGAGTCTTTGATTACATTTGTAGCCTTTGTTTACATTTTTAGACTTTGTTTATATTTTTAGACTTGGTTTACATATAGAGTCTTTGTTTACATTTGTAGTCTTTGTTTACATTTAGGTCTATGTTTACATTTGCAGTCTTTGTTTACATTTAATGTCTGTTTACATATCTAGTCTTTGTTTTCATTTATTGTCTGTTTACATTTGTAGACTTTGTTTACATTTAGAGAGTTTATTTACAGTTTGAGTCACTTAACATTTGTGCTCTTTGTTTACATTTGTATTCTTTGTTTACATTTGTAGTCTGCTTACATTTAGATACTTTGTTTATATTTAGAGGCTTTGTTTACATTTGTTGTCTGTTTACACTTAGAGTCTGTTTACGTTTGTAGTTTTTGTTTACGTTTAGTGTCTTTGTTTACATTTGCAGTCTTTGTTTACAGTTGTAGACTTTCTTAACATTTATAGTCTTTGTTTACATTTGTATTCTTTGTTTAAATTTAGAGACTTTGTTGACATTTAGAGTCCGTTTATATTTGTAGTCTTTGTTTACATTTAGAGAGATTGTTTACATGTAGAGTTTTTGTTTACATTTGTAGTCCTTGTTTACACTTGTAGTCTTTGTTTACATTTAGTCTTTGTTTATATTTAGAGACTTTGTTTACATTTGTAGTCCTTTTTTACACCTAGAGTCCCATTTTGTGTCTTTGTTTACATTTGTAGTCTTTGTTTACATTTTTATTCTTTGTTTACATTTAGAGTTTCATTTAGAGTCTTTGTTTACATATAGCGCGTTTGTTTACATTTAGAGCCTTTGTTTACATTTTTAGTCTTTGTTTATATTTTTAGCCTTTGTTTACATTTAGAGTCTCTGTTTTTGTTTTTAGGCTTTGTTTACATTTAGAGTCTGTTTACATTTGTAGTCCTTGTTTGCACCTAGAGTCCTTGTTTATACCCAGAGTTTTTTATTACATTTAGAGTCTTTGTTTACATTTTTATTATTTGTTTACATTTGTTGCTTTTTTTTTACACTTAGAGTCCTTGTTGACACCAAGAGTTTTTGGTTACATTTAGAGTCTTTGTTTATATTTTTAGTATTTGTTTACATTTAGTTTTGTTTACATTTGTAGTCGTTGTTTATATTTGTAGTATTTGTTTACTTTTAGTTTTGTTTACATTTGTAATCTTTGTTTGCATTTAGAGACCTTCTTTATATTTAGAGTCTTTGTTTACGTTTGTAGTCTTTGTTTACATTTTCAGTCTTTGTTTTAATTTAGAGTCTGTTTACATTTAAGGTCTTTGTTTACATTTGTAGTCTGTATTTACATTTAAATTCTTTGTTTACATATGTAGTCTTTCTATACATTTAGGTTGTTTACATATAGAGTCTTTGTTTACGTATGCAGTCTTTGTTTACATTTGTAGTCTTTGTCTACATTTAGAGTGTTAGTTTACCTTTGTAGTTTTTGTTTACATTTGTAGTCTGTTTTATTTAGAGTCTCTGTTTACATTCGTAGTCTTTGTTTACATTTGTAGTCTTTGTTTACATTTGTAATCTTTCTTTGAATTTAGAGACCTTCTTTACATTTAGAGTGTTTGTTTACATTTGTAGCCTTTGTTTACATTTTTAGACTTTGTTTACATATAGAGTCTTTTTTTACATTTGTAGTCTTTGTTTACATTTAGGTCTATGTTTACATTTGCAGTCTTTGTTTACATTTAGAGTCTGTTTACATATGTAGTCTTTGTTTTCATTTATAGTCTGTTTACATTTGTAGACTTTGTTTACATTTAGAGAGTTTGTTTACAGTTTGAGTCACTTAACATTTGTGCTCTTTGTTTACATTTGTATTCTTTGTTTACATTTGTAGTCTGCTTACATTTAGATACTTTGTTTATATTTAGAGACTTTCTTTACATTTGTTGTCTGTTTACACTTAGAGTCTGTTTACGTTTGTAGTTTTTGTTTACGTTAAGTGTCTTTGTTTACATTTGTAGTCTTTGTTTACAGTTGTAGACTTTCTTAACATTTATAGTCTTTGTTTACATTTGTATTCTTTGTTTAAATTTAGAGACTTTGTTGACATTTAGAGTCCGTTTATATTTGTAGTCTTTGTTTACATTTAGAGAGATTGTTTACATGTAGAGTTTTTGTTTATTGTTTGTTTTCGTTAGCTGTGACCCTGCTCACCTATGCGCATGCATGAGGTCTGCATTGATTTTGTTAAAATAGGGTAGAAGTGTAGAAGATGAGAGAATGTTTACATTTTACGAGTGAGAGATAAGTTGCGGTTTCTTTTTTCTTTTTTTTTCTTTTCAGGACATTATTGAATTTTGAGGCGATACTTCTTCGTTATATTCGTATAAAGGCAAAATGCTGATTTTTCCCCCTTGTAATTTTTAAATAAGTGTAGAAGATCAGTTTTATTCTTCGATGCAAAGTAAAATCCGTAAACTTAAAAGTAAATGCCTGTTTTCTTTCTTCTTCTTCTTTTTTTTTTTCAGTTAAAATTATTTTGATTTGCTTACTTGATCTCTAAATTCGTACTATATCTGTCATACCTAAACACTTGTTTCATGCACTGATTATAGTAGTAAATTAATTAAAAATGACTTAAATTAGGTAAAATGTACATAATTCATTAATAAAAGAAGAGAAAAAGAACAACGTTTACAGTAGACTTTACCTGTAGTAAAAGTAATATATTTTTTTCTTTTAAATTATACTGCTAAAATAAAAATACCATATTTTTGGATCTCTATTTTACAGAAATTTACAGAAAATCGTATTTAAATCAAATCATTAGATTTTTTTATCATGATTATTTTACACCTTTTATTTTTCGCGCATATTGTCATATAAATTACATTAAATAAAATATTGTTAATTAAAATTTACCGTAAAAAGGTAAAATAAATATTGAAGACTCATAAAAAGAAAACGAACACGTGTAGAACGAAAAGCGCATTTGGCTAAGTGCCCATCTCATTCAACGCATCACCCCTTTTCCGAGTAGGATCGTTCCGCGAGAGGTAGACATGGTTTACGAAAACGGACAGTACATTTGTAGTCCTTGTTTAAACTTGTAGTCTTTGTTTACATTTAGACTTTGTTTACATTTAGAGTCTTTGGTTTTATTTTTAGGCTTTGTTTACATTTAGAGTCTGTTTACATTTGTAGTCCTTGTTTACACCTAGAGTCCTTGTTTATACCCAGAGTTTTTTATTACATTTAGAGTCTTTGTTTACATTTTTATTATTTGTTTACATTTTTAGTCTTTGTTTACATTTAGAGTGTTAGTTTACGTTTGTAGTTTTTGTTTACATTTGTAGTCTGTTTCCATTTAGAGTCTTTGTTTACATTTGTAGTCTTTGTTTACATTTGTAGTCTTTGTTTACATATGTAGGCTTTGTTTACATTTAGAGTGTTTACATTTAGTCCCTTTGTTTACATTTGTAGTCTTTGTTTACATTTTTAGCCTTTCTTTACGTTTAGAGTCTTTGTTTTTGTTTTTAGACTTTGTTTATATTTAGAGTCTGTTTACATTTGTAGTCCTTGTTTATACCCAGAGTTTTTTATTACATTTAGAGTCTTTGTTTACATTTTTATTATTTGTTTACATTTAGAGTTTTTGTTTACGTTTGCATTCTTTGTTTACATTTGTAGTCTTTGTTTACATTTACAGTGTTAGTTTAGGTTTGTAGTTTTTGTTTACATTTGTAGTCTGTTTCTATTTAGAGTCTTTGTTTATATTTGTAGTCTTTGTTTACATTTGTAGTCTTTGTTTACATTTGTAATCTTTGTTTGCATTTAGAGACCTTCTTTATATTTAGAGTCTTTGTTTACGTTTGTAATCTTTGTTTACATTTTTAGTCTTTGTTTTATTTTAGAGTCTGTTTACATATAAGGTCTTTGTTTACATTTGTAGTCTTTATTTACATTTAAATTCTTTGTTTACATATGTAGTCTTTGTATACATTTAGATTGTTTACATTTGTAGTCTTTGTCTACATTTAGAGTGTTAGTTTACGTTTGTAGTTTTTGTTTACATTTGTAGTCTGTTTTATTTAGACTTTTTGTTTATATTTGTAGTCTTTGTTTACATTTGTAGTCTTTGTTTACATTTAGGTCTATGTTTATATTTGCATTATTTGTTTACATTTAGAGTCTGTTTACATATGTAGTCTTTGTTTACATTTTTAATCTGTTTTCTTTTAGAGTCTGTTTTCATTTATAGTCTGTTTACATTTGTAGACTTTGTTTACATTTAGAGAGTTTGTTTGCAGTTTGAGTCACTTAACATTTGTGCTCTTTGTTTACATTTGTAGACTGCTTACATTTAGATACTTTGTTTATATTTAGAGGCTATGTTTACATTTGTTGTCTGTTTACACTTAGAGTCTGTTTACGTTTGTAGTTTTTGTTTACGTTTAGTGTCTTTGTTTACATTTGTAGTCTTTGTTTACAGTTGTAGACTTTCTTAACATTTATAGTCTTTGTTTACATTTTTATTCTTTGTTTACATTTAGAGAGATTGTTTACATGTAGAGTTTTTTTACATTTGTAGTCCTTGTTTACACTTGTAGTCTTTGTTTACATTTAGACTTTGTTTATATTTAGAGACTTTGTTTACATTTGTAGTCCTTTTTTACACCTAGAGTCCTTGTTTACACCAAGAGATTTTGGTTACATTTAGAGTCTTTGTTTATATTTCTAGTATTTGTTTACATTTAGTTTTGCTTACATTTGTAGTCGTTGTTTATATTTGTAGTATTTGTTTACTTTTAGTTTTGTTTACATTTAGAGTCCCATTTTGTGTCTTTGTTTACATTTGTAGTCTTTGTTTACATTTTTATTCTTTGTTTACATTTAGAGTTTCATTTAGAGTCTTTGTTTACATATAGCGCGTTTGTTTACATTTAGATCCCTTGTTTACATTTTTAGTCTTTGTTTACATTTTTAGTCTTTGTTTACATTTAGAGTCTTTGTTTTTATTTTTAGGCTTTGTTTACATTTAGAGTCTGTTTACATTTGAAGTCCTTGTTTACACCTAGAGTCTTTGTTTATACCCAGAGTTTTTTATTACATTTAGAGTCTTTGTTTACATTATTATTATTTGTTTACATTTGTAGTCCTTTTTTACACTTAGAGTCCTTGTTTACACCAAGAGTTTTTGGTTACATTTAGAGTCTTTGTTTATATTTCTATTATTTGTTTACATTTAGTTTTGTTTACATTTGTAATCGTTGTTTATATTTGTAGTATTTGTTACTTTTAGTTTTGTTTACATTTGTAGTCTTTGTTTACATTTTTATTCTTTGTTTACATTTAGAGTTCCATTTAGTGTCTTTGTTTACATTTGTAGTCTTTGTTTACATTTAGAGTCTTTGGTTTTATTTTTAGGCTTTGTTTACATTTAGAGTCTGTTTACATTTGTAGTCCTAGTTTACACCTAGAGTCCTTGTTTATACCCTGAGTTTTTTATTACATTTAGAGTCTTTGTTTACATTTTTATTATTTGTTTACATTTTTATTATTTGTTTACATTTAGAGACTTTGTTTACGTTTGCAATATTTGGTTACATTTAGAGTCTGTTTATATTTCTAGTATTTGTTTACATTTAGTTTTGTTTACATTTGCAGTCGTTGTTTATAATTGTAGTATTTGTTTACTTTTAGTTTTGTTTACATTTGTAGTCTTTGTTTACATTTAGAGTGTTAGTTTACGTTTGTAGTTTTTGTTTACATTTGTAGTCTGTTTCCATTTAGAGTCTTTGTTTACATTTGTAGTCTTTGTTTACATTTGTAGTCTTTGTTTACATATGTAGGATTTGTTTACATTTAGAATGTTTACATTTAGTCCCTTTGTTTACATTTGCAGTCTTTGTTTACATTTTAGCCTTTGTTTACATTTAGATTCTTTGTTTTTATTTTTAGACTTTGTTTATATTTAGAGTCTGTTTACATTTGTAGTCCTTGTTTATACCCAGAGTTTTTTATTACATTTAGAGTCTTTGTTTACATTTTTATTATTTGTTTACATTTAGAGTTTTTGTTTACGTTTGCAGTCTTTGTTTACATTTGTAGTCTGTTTCTATTTAGAGACTTTGTTTATATTTGTAGTCTTTGTTTACATTTGTAGTCTTTGTTTACATTTGTAATCTTTGTTTCATTTAGAGATCTTCTTTATATTTAGAGTCTTTGTTTACGTTTGTAGTCTTTGTTTACACTTTTAGTCTTTGTTTTAATTTAGTGTCTGTTTACATTTAAGGTCTTTGTTTACATTTGTAGTCTTTATTTACATTTAAATTCTTTCTTTACATATGTAGTCTTTGTATACATTTAGATTGTTTACATTTAGAGTCTTTGTTTACGTTTGCAGTCTTTGTTTACATTTGTAGTCTTTTCTACATTTAGAGTGTTAGTTTACGTTTCTAGTTTTTGTTTACATTTGTAGTCTGTTTTATTTAGAGTCTTTGTTTATATTTGCAGTCTTTGTTTACATTTGTAGTCTTTGTTTACATTTGTAATCTTTCTTTGCATTTAGAGACCTTTACATTTAGAGTCTTTGTTTACATTTGTAGTCTTTGTTTACATTTAGGTCTATGTTTACATTCGCAGTCTTTGTTTAACTTTAGAGTCTGTTTACATATGTAGTCTTTGTTTACATTTTTAATCTGTTTTCTTTTAGAGTCTGTTTTCATTTATAGTCTGTTTACATTTGTAGACTTTGTTTACATTTAGAGAGTTTGTTTACAGTTTGAGTCACTTAACATTTGTGCTCTTTGTTTACATTTGTAGTCTGCTTACATTTAGACTTTGTTTATATTTAGAGACTTTGTTTACATTTGTAGTCCTTTTTTACACCTAGAGTCCTTGTTTACACCAAGAGATTTTGGTTACATTTAGAGTCTTTGTTTATATTTCTAGTATTTGTTTACATTTAGTTTTGTTTACATTTGTTGTCGTTGTTTATATTTGTAGTGTTTGTTTACTTTTAGTTTTGTTTACATTTTTATTTTTTGTTTACATTTAGAGTCCCATTTTGTGTCTTTGTTTACATTTGTAGTCTTTGTTTACATTTCTATTCTTTGTTTACATTTAGAGTTCCATTTAGAGTCTTTGTTTACATATAGCGCGTTTGTTTTCATTTAGAGCCTTTGTTTACATTTTAGTCTTTGTTTTTATTTTTAGGCTTTGTTTACATTTAGATTCTGTTTACATTTGTAGTCCTTGTTTACACCTAGAGTCCTTGTTTATACCCAGAGTTTTTTATTACATTTAGAGTCTTTGTTTACATTTTTATTATTTGTTTACATTTAGAGACTTTGTTTACGTTTGCAATCTTTGGTTACATTTAGAGTCTTTGTTTATATTTCTAGTATTTGTTTACATTTAGTTTTGTTTACATTTGTAGTCGTTGTTTATATTTGTAGTATTTATTTATTTTTAGTTTTGTTTACATTTGTAGTCTTTGTTTACATTTAGAGTGTTAGTTTACGTTTGCAGTTTTTGTTTACATTTGTAGTCTGTTTCCATTTATAGTCTTTGTTTACATTTGTAGTCTTTGTTTACATTTTTAGCCTTTGTTTTAATTTAGAGTCTGTTTACATTTAAGGTCTTTGTTTACATTTGTAGTCTTTATTTACATTTAAATTCTTTGTTTAAATATGTAGTCTTTCTATACATTTAGATTCTTTACATATAGAGTCTTTGTTTACGTTTGCAGTCTTTGTTTACATTTGTAGTCTTTGTCTACATTTAGAGTGTTAGTTTACGTTTGTAGTTTTTGTTTACATTTGTAGTCTGTTTTATTTAGAGTCTTTGTTTATATTTGTAGTCTTTGTTTACATTTGTAGTCTTTGTTTACATTTGTAATCTTTCTTTGAATTTAGAGACCTTCTTTACATTTAGAGTCTTTGTTTACATTTGTAGCCTTTGTTTACATTTTTAGACTTTGTTTACATATTTAGACTTTGTTTACATATAGAGTCTGTTTACATTTGTAGTCTTTGTTTACATTTAGGTCTATGTTTACATTTGCAGTCTTTGTTTACATTTAGAGTCTGTTTACATATGTAGTCTTTGTTTACATTTTTAGTCTGTTTGCATTTAGAGCCTGTTTTCATTTATAGTCTGTTTACATTTGTAGACTTTGTTTACATTTAGAGAGTTTGTTTACAGTTTGAGTCACTTAACATTTGTGCTCTTTGTTTACATTTGTATTCTTTGTTTACATTTGTAGTCTGCTTACATTTAGATACTTTGTTTATATTTAGAGGCTTTGTTTACATTTGTTGTCTGTTTACACTTAGTCTGTTTACGTTTGTAGTTTTTGTTTACGTTTAGTGTCTTTGTTTACATTTGTAGTCTTTGTTTGCAGTTGTAGACTTTCTTAACATTTATAGTCTTTGTTTGCATTTGTATTCTTTGTTTAAATTTAGAGACTTTGTTGACATTTAGAGTCCGTTTATATTTGTAGTCTTTGTTTATATTTAGAGAGATTGTTTACATGTAGAGTTTTTGTTTACATTTGTAGTCCTTGTTTACACTTGTAGTCTTTGTTTACATTTAGACTTTGTTTATATTTAGAGACTTTGTTTACATTTGTAGTCCTTTTTTACACCTAGAGTCCTTGTTTACACCAAGAGATTTTGGTTACATTTAGAGTCTTTGTTTATATTTCTAGTATTTGTTTACATTTAGTTTTGTTTACATTTGTAGTCGTTGTTTATATTTGTAGTATTTGTTTACTTTTAGTTTTGTTTACATTTTTATTTTTTGTTTACATTTAGAGTTCCATTTAGAGTCTTTGTTTACATATAGCGCGTTTGTTTACATTTAGAGCCTTTGTTTACATTTTTAGTCTTTGTTTACATTTTTAGCCTTTGTTTACATTTAGAGTCTTTGTTTTTATTTTTAGGCTTTGTTTACATTTAGAGTCTGTTTACATTTGTAGTCCTTGTTTACACCTAGAGTCCTTGTTTATACCCAGAGTTTTTTATTACATTTAGAGTCTTTGTTTATATTTTTATTATTTGTTTACATTTAGAGACTGTTTACGTTTGCAATCTTTGGTTACATTTAGAGTCTTTGTTTATATTTCTAGTATTTGTTTACATATAGTTTTGTTTACATTTGTAGTCGTTGTTTATATTTGTAGTATTTGTTTACTTTTAGTTTTGTTTACATTTGTAGTCTTTGTTTACATTTAGAGTGTTAGTTTACGTTTGTAGTTTTTGTTTACATTTTTAGTCTGTTTCTATTTAGAGTCTTTGTTTATATTTGTAGTCTCTATTTACATTTGTAGTCCTTGTTTATACCCAGAGTTTTTTATTACATTTAGAGTCTTTGTTTGCATTTTTATTATTTGTTTACATTTAGAGTTTTGTTTACGTTTACAGTCTTTTTTTACATTTGTAGTCTTTGTTTACATTTAGAGTGTTAGTTTACGTTTGTAGTTTTTGTTTACATTTGTAGTCTGTTTCTATTTAGAGTCTTTGTTTATATTTGTAGTCTTTGTTTACATTTGTAGTCTTTGTTTACATTTGTAATCTTTGTTTGCATTTAGAGACCTTCTTTATATTTAGAGTCTTTGTTTACGTTTGTAGTCTTTGTTTACATTTTTAGTCTTTGTTTTAATTTAGATTCTGTTTACATTTAAGGTCGTTGTTTACATTTGTAGTCTTTATTTACATTTAAATTCTTTCTTTACATATGTAGTCTTTGTATACATTTAGAGTGTTTACATTTAGAGTCTTTGTTTACGTTTGCAGTCTTTGTTTACATTTGTAGTCTTTGTCTACATTTAGAGTGTTAGTTTACGTTTGTAGTTTTTGTTTACATTTGTAGTCTGTTTTATTTAGAGTCTTTGTTTATATTTGTAGTCTTTGTTTACATTTGTAGTCTTTGTTTACATTTGTAATCTTTCTTTGCATTTAGAGACCTTCTTTACATTTAGAGTCTTTGTTTACATTTGTAGTCTTTGTTTACATTTAGGTCTATGTTTATATTTGCAGTCTTTGTTTACATTTAGAGTCTGTTTACATATGTAGTCTTTGTTTACATTTTTAATCTGTTTTCTTTTAGAGTCTGTTTTCATTTATAGTCTGTTTACATTTGTAGACTTTGTTTACATTTAGAGAGTTTGTTTACAGTTTGAGTCACTTAACATTTGTGCTCTTTGTTTACATTTGTAGTCTGCTTACATTTAGATACTTTGTTTATATTTAGAGGCTTTGTTTACATTTGTTGTCTGTTTACACTTAGAGTCAGTTTACGTTTGTAGTTTTTGTTTACGTTTAGTGTCTTTGTTTACATTTGTAGTCTTTGTTTACAGTTGTAGACTTTCTTAACATTTATAGTCTTTGTTTACATTTTTATTCTTTGTTTACATTTAGAGAGATTGTTTACATGTAGAGTTATTTTTACATTTGTAGTCCTTGTTTACACTTGTAGTCTTTGTTTACATTTAGACTTTATATTTAGAGACTTTGTTTACATTTGTAGTCCTTTTTTACACCTAGAGTCCTTGTTTACACCAAGAGATTTTGGTTACATTTAGAGTCTTTGTTTATATTTCTAGTATTTGTTTACATTTAGTTTTGTTTACATTTGTAGTCGTTGTTTATATTTGTAGTATTTGTTTACTTTTAGTTTTGTTTACATTTTTATTTTTTGTTTACATTTAGAGTCCCATTTTGTGTCTGTTTACATTTGTAGTCTTTGTTTACATTTTTATTCTTTGTTTACATTTAGAGTTCGATTTAGAGTCTTTGTTTACATATAGCGCGTTTGTTTACATTTAGAGCCTTTGTTTACATTTTTAGTCTTTGTTTACATTTTTAGGCCTTGTTTACATTTAGAGTCTGTTTACATTTGTAGTCCTTGTTTACACCTAGAGTCTTTGTTTATACCCAGAGTTTTTTATTACATTTAGAGTCTTTGTTTACATTTTTATTATTTGTTTACATTTTTATTATTTGTTTACATTTAGAGACTTTGTTTACGTTTGCAATCTTTGCTTACATTTAGAGTCTTTGTTTATATTTCTAGTATTTGTTTACATTTAGTTTTGTTTACATTTGTAGTCGTTGTTTATATTTGTAGTATTTGTTTACTTTTAGTTTTGTTTACATTTGTAGTCTTTGTTTACATTTAGAGTGTCAGTTTACGTTTGTAGTTTTTGTTTACATTTGTAGTCTGTTTCCATTTAGAGTCTTTGTTTACAATTGTAGTCTTTGTTTACATATGTAGTCTTTGTTTACATATGTAGTCTTTGTTTACATTTAGAGTGTTTACATTTAGTCCCTTTGTTTACATTTGTAGTCTTTGTTTACATTTTTAGCCTTTGTTTACGTTTAGAGTCTTTGTTTTTGTGTTTAGACTTTGTTTATATTTAGAGTCTGTTTACATTTGTAGTCCTTGTTTATACCCAGAGTTTTTTATTACATTTAGAGTCTTTGTTTACATTTTTATTATTTGTTTACATTTAGAGACTTTGTTTACGTTTGCAATCTTTGCTTACATTTAGAGTCTTTGTTTATATTTCTAGTATTTGTTTACATTTAGTTTTGTTTACATTTGTAGTCGTTGTTTATATTTGTAGTATTTGTTTACTTTTAGTTTTGTTTACATTTGTAGTCTTTGTTTACATTTAGAGTGTTAGTTTACGTTTGTAGTTTTTGTTTACATTTGTAGTCTGTTTCTATTTAGAGTCTTTGTTTATATTTGTAGTCTTTGTTTACATTTGTAGTCTTTGTTTACATTCGTAATCTTTGTTTGCATTTAGAGACCTTCTTTATATTTAGAGTCTTTGAAAGTCTTTGTAATCTTTGTTTACATTTTTATTCTTTGTTTTATTTTAGAGTCTGTTTACATATAAGGTCTTTGTTTACATTTGTAGTCTTTATTTACATTTAAATTCTTTGTTTACATATGTAGTCTTTGTATACATTTAGATAGTTTAAATTTGTAGTCTTTGTCTACATTTAGAGTGTTAGTTTACGTATGTAGTTTTTGTTTACATTTGTAGTCTGTTTTATTTAGAGTCTTTGTTTATATTTGTAGTCTTTGTTTACATTTGTAGTCTTTGTTTACATTTGTAGACTTTCTTAACATTTATAGTCTTTGTTTGCATTTGTATTCTTTGTTTAAATTTAGAGACTTTGTTGACATTTAGAGTCCGTTTATATTTGTAGTTTTTGTTTACATTTAGAGAGATTGTTTATATGTAGAGTTTTGTTTACATTTGTAGTCCTTGTTTACACTTGTAGTCTTTGTTTACATTTAGACTTTGTTTATATTTAGAGACTTTGTTTACATTTGTAGTCCTTTTTTACACCTAGAGTCCTTGTTTACACCGAGAGTTTTTGGTTACATTTAGAGTCTTTGTTTATATTTCTAATATTTGTTTACATTTAGTTTTGTTTACATTTGTAATCGTTGTTTATATTTGTAGTATTTGTTACTTTTAGTTTTTTTACATTTGTAGTCTTTGTTTACATTTTTATTTTTTGTTTACATTTAGAGTCCCATTTTGTGTCTTTGTTTACATTTGTAGTCTTTGTTTACATTTTTATTCTTTGTTTACATTTAGAGTTCCATTTAGTGTCTTTGTTTACATTTTTAGTCTTTGTTTACATTTAGAGACTTTGTTTACGTTTGCAATCTTTGGTTACATTTAGAGTCTTTGTTTATATTTCTAGTATTTGTTTACATTTAGTTTTGTTTACATTTGTAGTCGTTGTTTATATTTGTAGTATTTGTTTACATTTGTAGTCTTTGTTTACATTTGTAATCTTTGTTTGCATTTAGAGACCTTCTTTATATTTAGAGTCTTTGTTTACGTTTGTAGTCTTTGTTTACATTTTTAGTCTTTGTTTTAATTTAGAGTCTGTTTCCATTTAAGGCCTTTGTTTACATTTGTAGTCTTTATTTACATTTAAATTCTTTGTTTACATATGTAGTCTTTGTATACATTTATAGTGTTTACATTTAGAGTCTTTGTTTACGTTTGCAGTCTTTGTTTACATTTGTAGTCTTTGTCTACATTTAGAGTGTTAGTTTACGTTTGTAGTCTTTGTTTACATTTGTAGTCTTTGTTCACATTTGTAATCTTTCTTTGAATTTAGAGACCTTCTTTACATTTAGAGTCTTTGTTTACATTTGTAGCCTTTGTTTACATTTTTAGACTTTGTTTACATTTTTAGACTTTGTTTACATATAGAGTCTTTGTTTACATTTGTAGTCTTTGTTTACATTTAGGTCTATGTTTACATTTGCAGTCTTTGTTTACAGTTGTAGACTTTCTTAACATTTATAGTCTTTGTTTAATTTGTATTCTTTGTTTAAATTTAGAGACTTTGTTGACATTTAGAGTCCGTTTATATTTGTAGTCTTTGTTTACATTTAGAGAGATTGTTTACATGTAGAGTTTTTGTTTACATTTGTAGTCCTTGTTTACACTTGTAGTCTTTGTTTACATCTAGTCTTTGTTTATATTTAGAGACTTTGTTTACATTTGTAGTCCTTTTTTACACCTAGAGTCCCATTTTGTGTCTTTGTTTACATTTGTAGTCTTTGTTTACATTTTTATTCTTTGTTTACATTTAGAGTTTCATTTAGAGTCTTTGTTTACATATAGCGCGCTTGTTTACATTTAGAGCCTTTGTTTACATTTTTAGTCTTTGTTTACATTTTTAGCCTTTGTTTACATTTAGAGTCTTTGTTTTTGTTTTTAGGCTTTGTTTACATTTAGAGTCTGTTTACATTTGTAGTCCTTGTTTACACCTAGAGTCCTTGTTTATACCCAGGGTTTTTTATTACATTTAGAGTCTTTGTTTACATTTTTATTATTTGTTTACATTTGTAGTCCTTTTTTACACTTTGAGTCCTTGTTTACACCAAGAGTTTTTGTTTACATTTAGAGTCTTTGTTTATATTTCTATTATTTGTTTACATTTAGTTTTGTTTACATTTGTAATCGTTGTCTATATTTGTAGTTTTTGTAACATTTAGTTTTGTTTACATTTGTAGTCTTTGTTTACAATTTTTTCTTTGTTTACATTTAGAGTTCCATTTAGTGTCTTTGTTTACATTTGTAGTCTTTGTTTACATATAGCGCGTTTGTTTACATTTAGAGCCTTTGTTTACATTTTTAGTCTTTGTTTACATTTTTAGCCTTTGTTTACATTTAGAGTCTTTGGTTTTATTTTTAGGCTTTGTTTACATTTAGAGTCTGTTTACATTTGTAGTCCTTGTTTACACCTAGAGTCCTTGTTTATACCCAGAGTTTTTTATTACATTTAGAGTCTTTGTTTACATTTTTATTATTTGTTTACATTTTTATTATTTGTTTACATTTAGAGACTTTGTTTACGTTTGCAATCTTTGCTTACATTTAGAGTCTTTGTTTATATTTCTAGTATTTGTTTACATTTAGTTTTGTTTACATTTGTAGTCGTTGTTTTTATTTGTAGTATTTGTTTACTTTTAGTTTTGTTTACATTTGTAGTCTTTGTTTACATTTAGAGTGTTAGTTTACGTTTGAAGTTTTTGTTTACATTTGTAGTCTGTTTCCATTTAGAGTCTTTGTTTACATTTGTAGTCTTTGTTTACATTTGTAGTCTTTGTTTACATATGCAGGCTTTGTTTACATTTAGAGTGTTTACATTTAGTCCCTTTGTTTACATTTGTAGTCTTTGTTTACATTTTTAGCCTTTGTTTACGTTTAGAGTCTTTGTTTTTGTGTTTAGACTTTGTTTATATTTAGAGTCTGTTTACATTTGTAGTCCTTGTTTATACCCAGAGTTTTTTATTACATTTAGAGTCTTTGTTTACATTTTTATTATTTGTTTACATTTAGAGTTTTTGTTTACGTTTGCAGTCTTTGTTTACATTTGTAGTGTTTGTTTACATTAAGAGTGTTAGTTTACGTTTGTAGTTTTTGTTTACATTTGTAGTCTGTTTCTATTTAGAGTCTTTGTTTATATTTGTAGTCTTTGTTTACATTTGTAGTCTTTGTTTACATTTGTAATCTTTGTTTGCATTTTGAGACCTTCTTTATATTTAGAGTCTTTGTTTACGTTTGTAATCTTTGTTTACATTTTTAGTCTTTGTTTTATTTTAGAGTCTGTTTACATATAAGGTCTTTGTTTACATTTGTAGTCTTTATTTACATTTAAATTCTTTGTTTACATATGTAGTCTTTGTATACATTTAGATAGTTTACATTTGTAGTCTTTGTCTATATTTAGAGTGTTAGTTTACGTATGTAGTTTTTGTTTACATTTGTAGTCTGTTTTATTTAGAGTCTTTGTTTATATTTGTAGTCTTTGTTTACATTTGTAGTCTTTGTTTACATTTGTAATCTTTCTTTACATTTAGAGACCTTCTTTACATTTAGAGTCTTTGTTTACATTTGTAGCCTTTGTTTACATATTTAGACTTTGTTTACATATAGAGTCTGTTTACATTTGTAGTCTTTGTTTACATTTAGGTCTATGTTTACATTTGCAGTCTTTGTTTACATTTAGAGTCTGTTTACATATGTAGTCTTTGTTTACATTTTTAGTCTGCTTGCATTTAGAGTCTGTTTTCATTTAGAGTCTATTTACATTTGTAGACTTTGTTTACATTTAGAGAGTTTGTTTACAGTTTGAGTCACTTAACATTTGTGCTCTTTGTTTACATTTGTATTCTTTGTTTACATTTGTAGTCTGCTTACATTTAGATACTTTGTTTATATTTAGAGGCTTTGTTTACATTTGTTGTCTGTTTACACTTAGTCTGTTTACGTTTGTAGTTTTTGTTTACGTTTAGTGTCTTTGTTTACATTTGTAGTCTTTGTTTACAGTTGTAGACTTTCTTAACATTTATAGCCTTTGTTTGCATTTGTATTCTTTGTTTAAATTTAGAGACTTTGTTGACATTTAGAGTCCGTGTTTATTTCTAGTCTTTGTTTACATTTAGAGAGATTGTTTACATGTAGAGTTTTTGTTTACATTTGTAGTCCTTGTTTACACTTGTAGTCTTTGTTTACATTTAGACTTTGTTTATATTTAGAGACTTTGTTTACATTTGTAGTCCTTTTTTACACCTAGAGTCCTTGTTTACACCAAGAGCTTTTGGTTATATTTAGAGACTTTGTTTATATTTCTATTATTTGTTTACATTTAGTTTTATTTACATTTGTAGTCGTTTATATTTGTAGTATTTGTTTACTTTTAGTTTTGTTTACATTTTTATTTTTTGTTTACATTTAGAGTCCCATTTTGTGTCTTTGTTTACATTTGTAGTCTTTGTTTACATTTTATTCTTTGTTTACATTTAGATTTCCATTTAGTGTCTTTGTTTACATTTATAGTCTTTGTTTACATATAGCGCGTTTGTTTACATTTAGAGCCTTTGTTTACATTTTTAGTCTTTGTTTACATTTTTAGCCTTTGTTTACATTTAGAGTCTTTGGTTTTATCTTTAGGCTTTGTTTACATTTAGAGTCTGTTTATATTTGTAGTCCTTGTTTACACCTAGAGTCCTTGTTTATACCCAGAGTTTTTTATTACATTTAGAGTCTTTGTTTACATTTTTATTATTTGTTTACATTTTTATTATTTGTTTACATTTAGAGACTTTGTTTACGTTTGCAATATTTGGTTACATTTAGAGTCTTTGTTTATATTTCTAGTATTTGTTTACATTTAGTTTTGTTTACATTTGTAGTCGTTGTTTATATTTGTAGTATTTTTTTACTTTTAGTTTTGTTTACATTTTTAGTCTTTGTTTACATTTAGAGTGTTAGTTTACGTTTGTAGTTTTTGTTTACATTTGTAGTCTGTTTCCATTTAGAGTCTTTGTTTACATTTGTAGTCTTTGTTTACATTTGTAGTCTTTGTTTACATATGTAGGCTTTGTTTACATTTAGAGTGTTTACATTTGTAGTTTTTGTTTACATTTTTAGCTTTTGTTTACATTTAGAGTCTTTGTTTTTATTTTTAGACTTTGTTTATATTTAGAGTCTGTTTACATTTGTAGTCCTTGTTTATACCCAGAGTTTTTTATTACATTTAGAGTCTTTGTTTACATTTTTATTATTTGTTTACATTTAGAGTTTTTGTTTACGTTTGCAGTCTTTGTTTACATTTGTAGTCTTTGTTTACATTTAGAGTGTTAGTTTACGTTTGTAGTTTTTGTTTACATTTGTAGTCTGTTTCTATTTAGAGTCTTTGTTTATATTTGTAGTCTTTGTTTATATTTGTAGTCTTTGTTTACATTTGTAATCTTTATTTGCATTTACAGACCTTCTTTATATTTAGAGTCTTTGTTTACGTTTGTAATCTTTGTTTACATTTTTAGTCTTTGTTTTAATTTAGAGTCTGTTTACATTTAAGGTCTTTGTTTACATGTGTAGTCTTTATTTACATTTAAATTCTTTATTTACATATGTAGTCTTTGTATACATTTAGATTGTTTACATTTGTCGTCTTTGTCTACATTTAGAGTGTTAGTTTACATTTGTAGTTTTTGTTTACATTTGTAGTCTGTTTTATTTAGAGTCTTTGTTTATAATTTTAGTCTTTGTTTACATTTAGAGTCTTTGTTTACATTTGTAGTCTTTGTTTACATTTAGGTCTATGTTTATATTTGCAGTCTTTGTTTACATTTAGAGTCTGTTTACATATGTAGTCTTTGTTTACATTTTTAATCTGTTTTCTTTTAGAGTCTGTTTTCATTTATAGTCTGTTTACATTTGTAGACTTTGTTTACATTTAGAGAGTTTGTTTGCAGTTTGAGTCACTTAACATTTGTGCTCTTTGTTTACATTTGTAGTCTGCTTACATTTAGATACTTTGTTTATATTTAGAGGCTTTGTTTACATTTGTTGTCTGTTTACACTTAGAGTCTGTTTACGTTTGTAGTTTTTGTTTACGTTTAGTGTCTTTGTTTACATTTGTAGTCTTTGTTTACAGTTGTAGACTTTCTTAACATTTATAGTCTTTGTTTACATTTTTATTCTTTGTTTACATTTAGAGAGATTGTTTACATGTAGAGTTTTTTTTTATATTTGTAGTCCTTGTTTACACTTGTAGTCTTTGTTTACATTTAGACTTTGTTTATATTTAGAGACTTTGTTTACATTTGTAGTCCTTTTTTACACCTAGAGTCCTTGTTTACACCAAGAGATTTTGGTTACATTTAGAGTCTTTGTTTATATTTCTAGTATTTGTTTACATTTAGTTTTGTTTACATTTAGTTTTGCTTACATTTGTAGTCGTGGTTTATATTTGTAGTATTTGTTTACTTTTAGTTTTGTTTACATTTTTATTTTTTGTTTACATTTAGAGTCCCATTTTGTATCTTTGTTTACATTTGTAGTCTTTGTTTACATTTTTATTCTTTGTTTACATTTAGAGTTTCATTTAGAGTCTTTGTTTACATATAGCGCGTTTGTTTACATATAGAGCCTTTGTTTACATTTTTAGAGTGTTAGTTTACGTTTGTAGTTTTTGTTTACATTTGTAGTCTGTTTCTATTTAGAGTCTTTGTTTATATTTGTAGTCTTTGTTTATATTTGTAGTCTTTGTTTACATTTGTAATCTTTATTTGCATTTACAGACCTTCTTTATATTTAGAGTCTTTGTTTACATTTTTAGCCTTTGTTTACATTTAGAGTCTTTGTTTTTATTTTTAGGCTTTGTTTACATTTAGAGTCTGTTTACATTTGTAGTCCTTGTTTACACCTAGAGTCCTTGTTTATACCCAGAGTTTTTTATTACATTTAGAGTCTTTGTTTACATTTTTATTATTTGTTTACATTTGTAGTCCTTTTTTACACCTAGAGTCCTTGTTTACACCAAGAGTTTTTGGTTACATTTATAGTCTTTGTTTATATTTCTATTATTTGTTTACATTTAGTTTTGTTTACATTTGTAATCGTTGTTTATATTTGTAGTATTTGTTACTTTTAGTTTTTTTTACATTTTTAGTCTTTGTTTACATTTTTAGCCTTTGTTTACATTTAGAGTCTTTGGTTTTATTTTTAGGCTTTGTTTACATTTAGAGTCTGTTTACATTTGTAGTCCTTGTTTACACCTAGAGTCCTTGTTTATACCCAGAGTTTTTTATTACATTTAGAGTCTTTGTTTACAATTTTATTATTTGTTTACATTTTTATTATTTGTTTACATTTAGAGACTTTGTTTACGTTTGCAATCTTTGGTTACATTTAGAGTCTTTGTTTATATTTCTAGTATTTGTTTACATTTAGTTTTGTTTACATTTGTAGTCGTTGTTTATATTTGTTGTATTTGTTTACTTTTAGTTTTGTTTACATTTGTAGTCTTTGTTTACATTTAGAGTGTTAGTTTACGTTTGTAGTTTTTGTTTACATTTGTAGTCTGTTTCCATTTAGAGTCTTTGTTTACATTTGTAGTCTTTGTTTACATATGTAGGCTTTGTTTACATTTAGAGTGTTTACATTTAGTCCCTTTGTTTACATTTGTAGTCTTTGTTTACATTTTTAGCCTTTGTTTACATTTAGAGGCTTTGTTTTTATTTTTAGACTTTGTTTATATTTAGATTCTGTTTACATTTGTAGTCCTTGTTTATACCCAGAGTTTTTTATTACATTTAGAGTCTTTGTTTACATTTAGAGTTTTTGTTTACGTTTGCAGTCTTTGTTTACATTTGTAGTCTTTGTTTACATTTAGAGTGTTAGTTTACGTTTGTAGTTTTTGTTTACATTTGTAGTCTGTTTCTATTTAGAGTCTTTGTTTATATTTGTAGTCTTTGTTTACATTTGTAGTCTTTGTTTACATTTGTAATCTTTGTTTGCATTTAGAGACCTTCTTTATATTTAGAGACTTTGTTTACGTTTGTAGTCTTTGTTTACATTTTTAGTCTTTGTTTTAATTTAGAGTCTGTTTACATTTAAGGTCTTTGTTTACATTTGTAGTCTTTATTTACATTTAAATTCTTTGTTTACATATGTAGACTTTGTATACATTTATAGTGTTTACATTTAGAGTCTTTGTTTACGTTTGCAGTCTTTGTTTACATTTGTAGTCTTTGTCTACATTTAGAGTGTTAGTTTACGTTTGTAGTTTTTGTTTACATTTGTAGTCTGTTTTATTTAGAGTCTTTGCTTATATTTGTAGTCTTTGTTTACATTTGTAGTCTTTGTTTACATTTGTAATCTTTATTTGAATTTAGAGACCTTCTTTACATTTAGAGTCTTTGTTTACATTTGTAGCCTTTGTTTACATTTTTAGACTTTGTTTATATTTTTAGACTTGGTTTACATATAGAGTCTTTGTTTACATTTGTAGTCTTTGTTTACATTTAGGTCTATGTTTACATTTGCAGTCTTTGTTTACATTTAGAGTCTGTTTACATATCTAGTCTTTGTTTTCATTTATAGTCTGTTTACATTTGTAGACTTTGTTTACATTTAGAGAGTTTGTTTACAGTTTGAGTCACTTAACATTTGTGCTCTTTGTTTACATTTGTATTCTTTGTTTACATTTGTAGTCTGCTTACATTTAGATACTTTGTTTATATTTAGAGGCTTTGTTTACATTTGATGTCTGTTTACACTTAGAGTCTGTTTACGTTTGTAGTTTTTGTTTACGTTTAGTGTCTTTGTTTACATTTGCAGTCTTTGTTTACAGTTGTAGACTTTCTTAACATTTATAGTCTTTGTTTACATTTGTATTCTTTGTTTAAATTTAGAGACTTTGTTGACATTTAGAGTCCGTTTATATTTGTAGTCTTTGTTTACATTTAGAGAGATTGTTTACATGTAGAGTTTTTGTTTACATTTGTAGTCCTTGTTTACACTTGTAGTCTTTGTTTACATTTAGTCTTTGTTTATATTTAGAGACTTTGTTTACATTTGTAGTCCTTTTTTACACCTAGAGTCCCATTTTGTGTCTTTGTTTACATTTGTAGTCTTTGTTTACATTTTTATTCTTTGTTTACATTTAGAGTTTCATTTAGAGTCTTTGTTTACATATAGCGCGCTTGTTTACATTTAGAGCCTTTGTTTACATTTTTAGTCTTTGTTTACATTTTTAGCCTTTGTTTACATTTAGAGTCTTTGTTTTTGTTTTTAGGCTTTGTTTACATTTAGAGTCTGTTTTCATTTGTAGTCCTTGTTTACACCTAGAGTCCTTGTTTATACCCAGAGTTTTTTATTACATTTAGAGTCTTTGTTTACATTTTTATTATTTGTTTACATTTGTAGTCCTTTTTTACACTTTGAGTCCTTGTTTACACCAAGAGTTTTTGTTTACATTTAGAGTCTTTGTTTATATTTCTATTATTTGTTTACATTTAGTTTTGTTTACATTTGTAATCGTTGTCTATATTTGTAGTTTTTGTAACATTTAGTTTTGTTTACATTTGTAGTCTTTGTTTACAATTTTTTCTTTGTTTACATTTAGAGTTCCATTTAGTGTCTTTGTTTACATTTGTAGTCTTTGTTTACATATAGCGCGTTTGTTTACATTTAGAGCCTTTGTTTACATTTTTAGTCTTTGTTTACATTTTTAGCCTTTGTTTACATTTAGAGTCTTTGGTTTTATTTTTAGGCTTTGTTTACATTTAGAGTCTGTTTACATTTGTAGTCCTTGTTTACACCTAGAGTCCTTGTTTATACCCAGAGTTTTTTATTACATTTAGAGTCTTTGTTTACATTTTTATTATTTGTTTACATTTTTATTATTTGTTTACATTTAGAGACTTTGTTTACGTTTGCAATCTTTGCTTACATTTAGAGTCTTTGTTTATATTTCTAGTATTTGTTTACATTTAGTTTTGTTTACATTTGTAGTCGTTGTTTTTATTTGTAGTATTTGTTTACTTTTAGTTTTGTTTACATTTGTAGTCTTTGTTTACATTTAGAGTGTTAGTTTACGTTTGAAGTTTTTGTTTACATTTGTAGTCTGTTTCCATTTAGAATCTTTGTTTACATTTGTAGTCTTTGTTTACATTTGTAGTCTTTGTTTACATATGTAGGCTTTGTTTACATTTAGAGTGTTTACATTTAGTCCCTTTGTTTACATTTGTAGTCTTTGTTTACATTTTTAGCCTTTGTTTACGTTTAGAGTCTTTGTTTTTGTGTTTAGACTTTGTTTATATTTAGAGTCTGTTTACATTTGTAGTCCTTGTTTATACCCAGAGTTTTTTATTACATTTAGAGTCTTTGTTTACATTTTTATTATTTGTGTACATTTAGAGTTTTTGTTTACGTTTGCAGTCTTTGTTTACATTTGTAGTCTTTGTTTACATTAAGAGTGTTAGTTTACGTTTGTAGTTTTTGTTTACATTTGTAGTCTGTTTCTATTTAGAGTCTTTGTTTATATTTGTAGTCTTTGTTTACATTTGTAGTCTTTGTTTACATTTGTAATCTTTGTTTGCATTTTGAGACCTTCTTTATATTTAGAGTCTTTGTTTACGTTTGTAATCTTTGTTTACATTTTTAGTCTTTGTTTTATTTTAGAGTCTGTTTACATATAAGGTCTTTGTTTACATTTGTAGTCTTTATTTACATTTAAATTCTTTGTTTACATATGTAGTCTTTGTATACATTTAGATAGTTTACATTTGTAGTCTTTGTCTATATTTAGAGTGTTAGTTTACGTATGTAGTTTTTGTTTACATTTGTAGTCTGTTTTATTTAGAGTCTTTGTTTATATTTGTAGTCTTTGTTTACATTTGTAGTCTTTGTTTACATTTGTAATCTTTCTTTACATTTAGAGACCTTCTTTACATTTAGAGTCTTTGTTTACATTTGTAGCCTTTGTTTACATATTTAGACTTTGTTTACATATAGAGTCTGTTTACATTTGTAGTCTTTGTTTACATTTAGGTCTATGTTTACATTTGCAGTCTTTGTTTACATTTAGAGTCTGTTTACATATGTAGTCTTTGTTTACATTTTTAGTCTGCTTGCATTTAGAGTCTGTTTTCATTTAGAGTCTATTTACATTTGTAGACTTTGTTTACATTTAGAGAGTTTGTTTACAGTTTGAGTCACTTAACATTTGTGCTCTTTGTTTACATTTGTATTCTTTGTTTACATTTGTAGTCTGCTTACATTTAGATACTTTGTTTATATTTAGAGGCTTTGTTTACATTTGTTGTCTGTTTACACTTAGTCTGTTTACGTTTGTAGTTTTTGTTTACGTTTAGTGTCTTTGTTTACATTTGTAGTCTTTGTTTACAGTTGTAGACTTTCTTAACATTTATAGCCTTTGTTTGCATTTGTATTCTTTGTTTAAATTTAGAGACTTTGTTGACATTTAGAGTCCGTGTTTATTTCTAGTCTTTGTTTACATTTAGAGAGATTGTTTACATGTAGAGTTTTTGTTTACATTTGTAGTCCTTGTTTACACTTGTAGTCTTTGTTTACATTTAGACTTTGTTTGTATTTAGAGACTTTGTTTACATTTGTAGTCCTTTTTTACACCTAGAGTCCTTGTTTACACCAAGAGCTTTTGGTTATATTTAGAGACTTTGTTTATATTTCTATTATTTGTTTACATTTAGTTTTATTTACATTTGTAGTCGTTTATATTTGTAGTATTTGTTTACTTTTAGTTTTGTTTACATTTTTATTTTTTGTTTACATTTAGAGTCCCATTTTGTGTCTTTGTTTACATTTGTAGTCTTTGTTTATATTTTATTCTTTGTTTACATTTAGAGTTCCATTTAGTGTCTTTGTTTACATTTATAGTCTTTGTTTACATATAGCGCGTTTGTTTACATTTAGAGCCTTTGTTTACATTTTTAGTCTTTGTTTACATTTTTAGCCTTTGTTTACATTTAGAGTCTTTGGTTTTATCTTTAGGCTTTGTTTACATTTAGAGTCTGTTTATATTTGTAGTCCTTGTTTACACCTAGAGTCCTTGTTTATACCCAGAGTTTTTTATTACATTTAGAGTCTTTGTTTACATTTTTATTATTTGTTTACATTTTTATTATTTGTTTACATTTAGAGACTTTGTTTACGTTTGCAATATTTGGTTACATTTAGAGTCTTTGTTTATATTTCTAGTATTTGTTTACATTTAGTTTTGTTTACATTTGTAGTCGTTGTTTATATTTGTAGTATTTTTTTACTTTTAGTTTTGTTTACATTTTTAGTCTTTGTTTACATTTAGAGTGTTAGTTTACGTTTGTAGTTTTTGTTTACATTTGTAGTCTGTTTCCATTTAGAGTCTTTGTTTACATTTGTAGTCTTTGTTTACATTTGTAGTCTTTGTTTACATATGTAGGCTTTGTTTACATTTAGAGTGTTTACATTTGTAGTTTTTGTTTACATTTTTAGCTTTTGTTTACATTTAGAGTCTTTGTTTTTATTTTTAGACTTTGTTTATATTTAGAGTCTGTTTACATTTGTAGTCCTTGTTTATACCCAGAGTTTTTTATTACATTTAGAGTCTTTGTTTACATTTTTATTATTTGTTTACATTTAGAGTTTTTGTTTACGTTTGTAGTTTTTGTTTACATTTGTAGTCTGTTTCTATTTAGAGTCTTTGTTTATATTTGTAGTCTTTGTTTATATTTGTAGTCTTTGTTTACATTTGTAATCTTTATTTGCATTTACAGACCTTCTTTATATTTAGAGTCTTTGTTTACGTTTGTAATCTTTGTTTACATTTTTAGTCTTTGTTTTAATTTAGAGTCTGTTTACATTTAAGGTCTTTGTTTACATGTGTAGTCTTTATTTACATTTAAATTCTTTATTTACATATGTAGTCTTTGTATACATTTAGATTGTTTACATTTGTAGTCTTTGTCTACATTTAGAGTGTTAGTTTACATTTGTAGTTTTTGTTTACATTTGTAGTCTGTTTTATTTAGAGTCTTTGTTTATAATTTTAGTCTTTGTTTACATTTAGAGTCTTTGTTTACATTTGTAGTCTTTGTTTACATTTAGGTCTATGTTTATATTTGCAGTCTTTGTTTACATTTAGAGTCTGTTTACATATGTAGTCTTTGTTTACATTTTTAATCTGTTTTCTTTTAGAGTCTGTTTTCATTTATAGTCTGTTTACATTTGTAGACTTTGTTTACATTTAGAGAGTTTGTTTGCAGTTTAAGTCACTTAACATTTGTGCTCTTTGTTTACATTTGTAGTCTGCTTACATTTAGATACTTTGTTTATATTTAGAGGCTTTGTTTACATTTGTTGTCTGTTTACACTTAGAGTCTGTTTACGTTTGTAGTTTTTGTTTACGTTTAGTGTCTTTGTTTACATTTGTAGTCTTTGTTTACAGTTGTAGACTTTCTTAACATTTATAGTCTTTGTTTACATTTTTATTCTTTGTTTACATTTAGAGAGATTGTTTACATGTAGAGTTTTTTTTTATATTTGTAGTCCTTGTTTACACTTGTAGTCTTTGTTTACATTTAGACTTTGTTTATATTTAGAGACTTTGTTTACATTTGTAGTCCTTTTTTACACCTAGAGTCCTTGTTTACACCAAGAGATTTTGGTTACATTTAGAGTCTTTGTTTATATTTCTAGTATTTGTTTACATTTAGTTTTGTTTACATTTAGTTTTGCTTACATTTGTAGTCGTGGTTTATATTTGTAGTATTTGTTTACTTTTAGTTTTGTTTACATTTTTATTTTTTGTTTACATTTAGAGTCCCATTTTGTATCTTTGTTTACATTTGTAGTCTTTGTTTACATTTTTATTCTTTGTTTACATTTAGAGTTTCATTTAGAGTCTTTGTTTACATATAGCGCGTTTGTTTACATATAGAGCCTTTGTTTACATTTTTAGTCTTTGTTTACATTTTTAGCCTTTGTTTACATTTAGAGTCTTTGTTTTTATTTTTAGGCTTTGTTTACATTTAGAGTCTGTTTACATTTGTAGTCCTTGTTTACACCTAGAGTCCTTGTTTATACCCAGAGTTTTTTATTACATTTAGAGTCTTTGTTTACATTTTTATTATTTGTTTACATTTGTAGTCCTTTTTTACACCTAGAGTCCTTGTTTACACCAAGAGTTTTTGGTTACATTTATAGTCTTTGTTTATATTTCTATTATTTGTTTACATTTAGTTTTGTTTACATTTGTAATCGTTGTTTATATTTGTAGTATTTGTTACTTTTAGTTTTTTTTACATTTTTAGTCTTTGTTTACATTTTTAGCCTTTGTTTACATTTAGAGTCTTTGGTTTTATTTTTAGGCTTTGTTTACATTTAGAGTCTGTTTACATTTGTAGTCCTTGTTTACACCTAGAGTCCTTGTTTATACCCAGAGTTTTTTATTACATTTAGAGTCTTTGTTTACAATTTTATTATTTGTTTACATTTTTATTATTTGTTTACATTTAGAGACTTTGTTTACGTTTGCAATCTTTGGTTACATTTAGAGTCTTTGTTTATATTTCTAGTATTTGTTTACATTTAGTTTTGTTTACATTTGTAGTCGTTGTTTATATTTGTAGTATTTGTTTACTTTTAGTTTTGTTTACATTTGTAGTCTTTGTTTACATTTAGAGTGTTAGTTTACGTTTGTAGTTTTTGTTTACATTTGTAGTCTGTTTCCATTTAGAGTCTTTGTTTACATTTGTAGTCTTTGTTTACATATGTAGGCTTTGTTTACATTTAGAGTGTTTACATTTAGTCCCTTTGTTTACATTTGTAGTCTTTGTTTACATTTTTAGCCTTTGTTTACATTTAGAGGCTTTGTTTTTATTTTTAGACTTTGTTTATATTTAGATTCTGTTTACATTTGTAGTCCTTGTTTATACCCAGAGTTTTTTATTACATTTAGAGTCTTTGTTTACATTTAGAGTTTTTGTTTACGTTTGCAGTCTTTGTTTACATTTGTAGTCTTTGTTTACATTTAGAGTGTTAGTTTACGTTTGTAGTTTTTGTTTACATTTGTAGTCTGTTTCTATTTAGAGTCTTTGTTTATATTTGTAGTCTTTGTTTACATTTGTAGTCTTTGTTTACATTTGTAATCTTTGTTTGCATTTAGAGACCTTCTTTATATTTAGAGTCTTTGTTTACGTTTGTAGTCTTTGTTTACATTTTTAGTCTTTGTTTTAATTTAGAGTCTGTTTACATTTAAGGTCTTTGTTTACCATTGTAGTCTTTATTTACATTTAAATTCTTTGTTTACATATGTAGACTTTGTATACATTTATAGTGTTTACATTTAGAGTCTTTGTTTACGTTTGCAGTCTTTGTTTACATTTGTAGTCTTTGTCTACATTTAGAGTGTTAGTTTACGTTTGTAGTTTTTGTTTACATTTGTAGTCTGTTTTATTTAGAGTCTTTGCTTATATTTGTAGTCTTTGTTTACATTTGTAGTCTTTGTTTACATTTGTAATCTTTCTTTGAATTTAGAGACCTTCTTTACATTTAGAGTCTTTGTTTACATATAGAGTCTTTGTTTACATTTGTAGTCTTTGTTTACATTTAGGTCTATGTTTACATTTGCAGTCTTTGTTTACATTTAGAGTCTGTTTACATATCTAGTCTTTGTTTTCATTTATAGTCTGTTTACATTTGTAGACTTTGTTTACATTTAGAGAGTTTGTTTACAGTTTGAGTCACTTAACATTTGTGCTCTTTGTTTACATTTGTATTCTTTGTTTACATTTGTAGTCTGCTTACATTTAGATACTTTGTTTATATTTAGAGGCTTTGTTTACATTTGATGTCTGTTTACACTTAAAGTCTGTTTACGTTTGTAGTTTTTGTTTACGTTTAGTGTCTTTGTTTACATTTGCAGTCTTTGTTTACAGTTGTAGACTTTCTTAACATTTATAGTCTTTGTTTACATTTGTATTCTTTGTTTAAATTTAGAGACTTTGTTGACATTTAGAGTCCGTTTATATTTGTAGTCTTTGTTTACATTTAGAGAGATTGTTTACATGTAGAGTTTTTGTTTACATTTGTAGTCCTTGTTTACACTTGTAGTCTTTGTTTACATTTAGTCTTTGTTTATATTTAGAGACTTTGTTTACATTTGTAGTCCTTTTTTACACCTAGAGTCCCATTTTGTGTCTTTGTTTACATTTGTAGTCTTTGTTTACATTTTTATTCTTTGTTTACATTTAGAGTTTCATTTAGAGTCTTTGTTTACATATAGCGCGTTTGTTTACATTTAGAGCCTTTGTTTACATTTTTAGTCTTTGTTTACATTTTTAGCCTTTGTTTACATTTAGAGTCTCTGTTTTTGTTTTTAGGCTTTGTTTACATTTAGAGTCTGTTTACATTTGTAGTCCTTGTTTACACCTAGAGTCCTTGTTTATACCCAGAGTTTTTTATTACATTTAGAGTCTTTGTTTACATTTTTATTATTTGTTTACATTTTTATTATTTGTTTACATTTAGAGACTGTTTACGTTTGCAATCTTTGCTTACATTTAGAGTCTTTGTTTATATTTCTAGTATTTGTTTACATTTAGTTTTGTTTACATTTGTAGTCTTTGTCTACATTTAGAGTGTTAGTTTACGTATGTAGTTTTTGTTTACATTTGTAGTCTGTTTTATTTAGAGTCTTTGTTTATATTTGTAGTCTTTGTTTACATTTGTAGTCTTTGTTTACATTTGTAATCTTTCTTTACATTTAGAGACCTTCTTTACATTTAGAATCTTTGTTTACATTTGTAGCCTTTGTTTACATTTTTAGACTTTGTTTACATATTTAGACTTTGTTTACATATAGAGTCTGTTTACATTTGTAGTCTTTGTTTACATTTAGGTCTATGTTTACATTTGCAGTCTTTGTTTACATTTAGAGTCTGTTTACATATGTAGTCTTTGTTTACATTTTTAGTCTGTTTGCATTTAGAGTCTGATTTCATTTATAGTCTGTTTACATTTGTAGACTTTGTTTACATTTAGAGAGTTTGTTTACAGTTTGAGTCACTTAACATTTGTGCTCTTTGTTTACACTTGTATTCTTTGTTTACATTTGTAGTCTGCTTACATTTAGATACTTTGTTTATATTTAGAGGCTTTGTTTACATTTGTTGTCTGTTTACACTTAGTCTGTTTACGTTTGTAGTTTTTGTTTACGTTTAGTGTCTTTGTTTACATTTGTAGTCTTTGTTTACAGTTGTAGACTTTCTTAACATTTATAGTCTTTGTTTGCATTTGTATTCTTTGTTTAAATTTAGAGACTTTGTTGACATTTAGAGTCCGTTTATATTTGTAGTCTTTGTTTACATTTAGAGAGATTGTTTACATGTAGAGTTTTTGTTTACATTTGTAGTCCTTGTTTACACTTGTAGTCTTTGTTTACATTTAGACTTTGTTTATATTTAGAGACTTTGTTTACATTTGTAGTCCTTTTTTACACCTAGAGTCCTTGTTTACACCAAGAGTTTTTGGTTACATTTAGAGTCTTTGTTTATATTTCTATTTTTTGTTTACATTTAGTTTTGTTTACATTTGTAATCGTTGTTTATATTTGTAGTATTTGTTACTTTTAGTTTTGTTTACATTTGTAGTCTTTGTTTACATTTTTATTTTTTGTTTACATTTAGAGTCCCATTTTGTGTCTTTGTTTACATTTGTAGTCTTTGTTTACATTTTTCTTCTTTGTTTACATTTAGAGTTCCATTTAGTGTCTTTGTTTAGATTTTTAGTCTTTGTTTACATTTAGAGACTTTGTTTACGTTTGCAATCTTTGGTTACATTTAGAGTCTTTGTTTATATTTCTAGTATTTGTTTACATTTAGTTTTGTTTACATTTGTAGTCGTTGTTTATATTTGTAGTATTTGTTTACATTTGTAGTCTTTGTTTACATTTGTAATCTTTGTTTGCATTTAGAGACCTTCTTTATATTTAGAGTCTTTGTTTACGTTTGTAGTCTTTGTTTACATTTTTAGTCTGTTTTAATTTAGAGTCTGTTTACATTTAAGGTCTTTGTTTACATTTGTAGTCTTTATTTACATTTAAATTCATTGTTTACATATGTAGTCTTTGTATACATTTATAGTGTTTACATTTAGAGTCTTTGTTTACGTTTGCAGTCTTTGTTTACATTTGTAGTCTTTGTATACATTTAGAGTGTTAGTTTACGTTTGTAGTTTTTGTTTACATTTGTAGTCTGTTTTATTTAGAGTCTTTGCTTATATTTGTAGTCTTTGTTTACATTGGTAGTCTTTGTTTACATTTGTAATCTTTCTTTGAATTTAGAGACCTTCTTTACATTTAGAGTCTTTGTTTACATTTGTAGCCTTTGTTTACATTTTTAGACTTTGTTTACATCTTTAGACTTTGTTTACATATAGAGTCTTTGTTTACATTTGTAGTTATTGTTTACATTTAGGTCTATGTTTACATTTGCAGTCTTTGTTTACATTTAGAGTCTGTTTACATATCTAATCTTTGTTTTCATTTATAGTCTGTTTACATTTGTAGATTTGTTTACATTTGTAGTCTGCTTACATTTAGATACTTTGTTTATATTTAGAGGCTTTGTTTACATTTGTTGTCTGTTTACACTTAGAGTCTGTTTACGTTTGTAGTTTTTGTTTACGTTTAGTGTCTTTGTTTACATTTGCAGTCTTTGTTTACAGTTGTAGACTTTCTTAACATTTATAGTCTTTGTTTACATTTGTATTATTTGTTTAAATTTAGAGACTTTGTTGACATTTAGAGTCCGTTTATATTTGTAGTCTTTGTTTATATTTAGAGAGATTGTTTACATGTAGAGTTTTTGTTTACATTTGTAGTCCTTGTTTACACTTGTAGTCTTTGTTTACATTTAGTCTTTGTTTATATTTAGAGACTTTGTTTACATTTGTAGTCCTTTTTTACACTTAGAGTCCCATTTTGTGTCTTTGTATACATTTGTAGTCTTTGTTTACATTTTTAATCTTTGTTTACATTTAGAGTTTCATTTAGAGTCTTTGTTTACATATAGCGCGTTTGTTTACATTTAGAGCCTTTGTTTACATTTTTAGTCTTTGTTTACATTTTTAGCCTTTGTTTACATCTAGAGTCTTTGGTTTTATTTTTAGGCTTTGTTTACATTTAGAGTCTGTTTACATTTGTAGTCCTTGTTTACACCTAGAGTCCTTGTTTATACCCAGAGTTTTTTATTACATTTAGAGTCTTTGTTTACATTTTTATTATTTGTTTACATTTTTATTATTTGTTTACATTTAGAGACTTTGTTTACGTTTGCAATCTTTGGTTACATTTAGAGTCTTTGTTTATATTTCTAGTATTTGTTTACATTTAGTTTTGTTTACATTTGTAGTCGTTGTTTAGATTTGTAGTATTTGTTTACTTTTAGTTTTGTTTACATATGTAGTCTTTGTTTACATTTAGAGTGTTAGTTTACGTTTGTAGTTTTTGTTTACATTTGTAGTCTGTTTCCATTTAGAGTCTTGTTTACATTTAGAGTGTTTACATTTAGTCCCTTTGTTTACATTTGTAGTCTTTGTTTACATTTTTAGCCTTTGTTTACATTTAGAGTCTTTGTTTTTATTTTTAGACTTTGTTTATATTTAGAGTCTGTTTACATTTGTAGTCCTTGTTTATACCCAGAGTTTTTTATTACATTTAGAGTCTTTGTTTACATTTTTATTATTTGTTTACATTTAGAGTTTTTGTTTACGTTTGCAGTCTTTGTTTACATTTGTAGTCTTTGTTTACATTTAGAGTGTTAGTGTACGGTTGTAGTTTTTGTTTACATTTGTAGTCTGTTTCTATTTAGAGTCTTTGTTTATATTTGTAGTCTTTGTTTACATTTGTAGTCTTTGTTTACATTTGTAATCTTTGTTTGCATTTAGAGACCTTCTTTATATTTAGAGTCTTTGTTTACGTTTGTAGTCTTTGTTTACATTTTTAGTCTTTGTTTTAATTTAGAGTCTGTTTACATTTAAGGTCTTTGTTTACATTTGTAGTCTTTATTTACATTTAAATTCTTTGTTTACATATGTAGTCTTTGTATACATTTATAGTGTTTACATTTAGAGTCTTTGTTTACGTTTGCAGTCTTTGTTTACATTTGTAGTTCTTGTCTACATTTAGAGTGTTAGTTTACGTTTGTAGTTTTTGTTTACATTTGTAGTATGTTTTATTTAGAGTCTTTGCTTATATTTGAAGTCTTTGTTTACATTTGTAGTCTTTGTTTACATTTGTAATCTTTCTTTGAATTTAGAGACCTTCTTTACATTTAGAGTCTTTGTTTACATTTGTAGCCTTTGTTTACATTTTTAGACTTTGTTTACATTTTTAGACTTTGTTTACATATAGAATCTTTGTTTACATTTGTAGTCTTTGTTTACATTTAGGTCTATGTTTACATTTGCAGTCTTTGTTTACATTTAGAGTCTATTTACATATCTAGTCTTTGTTTTCATTTATAGTCTGTTTACATTTGTAGACTTTGTTTACATTTAGAGAGTTTGTTTACAGTTTGAGTCACTTAACATTTGTGCTCTTTGTTTACATTTGTATTCTTTGTTTACATTTGTAGTCTGCTTACATTTAGATACTTTGTTTATATTTAGAAGCTTTGTTTACATTTGTTGTCTGTTTACACTTAGAGTCTGTTTACGTTTGTAGTTTTTGTTTACGTTTAGTGTCTTTGTTTACATTTGCAGTCTTTGTTTACAGTTGTAGACTTTCTTAACATTTATAGTCTTTGTTTACATTTGTATTCTTTGTTTAAATTTAGAGACTTTGTTGACATTTAGAGTCGGTTTATATTTGTAGTCTTTGTTTACATTTAGAGAGATTGTTTACATGTAGAGTTTTTGTTTACATTTGTAGTCCTTGTTTACACTTGTAGTCTTTGTTTACATTTAGTCTTTGTTTATATTTAGAGACTTTGTTTACATTTGTAGTCCTTTTTTACACCTAGAGTCCCATTTTGTGTCTTTGTTTACATTTGCAGTCTTTGTTTACATTTTTATTTTTTGTTTACATTTAGAGTTTCATTTAGAGTCTTTGTTTACATATAGCGCGTTTGTTTACATTTAGAGCCTTTGTTTACATTTTTAGTCTTTGTTTACATTTTTAGCCTTTGTTTACATTTAGAGTCTTTGTTTTTGTTTTTAGGCTTTGTTTACATTTAGAGTCTGTTTACATTTGTAGTCCTTGTTTACACCTAGAGTCCTTGTTTATACCCAGAGTTTTTTATTACATTTAGAGTCTTTGTTTACATTTTTATTATTTGTTTACATTTGTAGTCCTTTTTTACACTTAGAGTCCTTGTTTACACCAAGAGTTTTTGGTTACATTTAGAGTCTTTGTTTATATTTCTATTATTTGTTTACATTTAGTTTTGTTTACATTTGTAATCGTTGTCTATATTTGTAGTATTTGTAACTTTTAGTTTTGTTTACAATTGTAGTCTTTGTTTACAATTTTATTCTTTGTTTACATTTAGAGTTCCATTTAGAGCCTTTGTTTACATTTGTAGTCTTTGTTTACATATAGCGCGTTTGTTTACATTTAGAGCCTTTGTTTACATTTTTAGTCTTTGTTTACATTTTTAGCCTTTGTTTACATTTAGAGTCTTTGGTTTTATTTTTAGGCTTTGTTTACATTTAGAGTCTGTTTACATTTGTAGTACTTGTTTACACCTAGAGTCCTTGTTTATACCCAGAGTTTTTTATTACATTTAGAGTCTTTGTTTACATTTTTATTATTTGTTTACATTTAGAGACTTTGTTTACGTTTGCAATCTTTGTTTACAGTTGTAGACTTTCTTAACATTTATAGTCTTTGTTTACATTTGTATTCTTTGTTTAAATTTAGAGACTTTGTTGACATTTAGAGTCCGTTTATATTTGTAGTCTTTGTTTACATTTAGAGAGATTGTTTACATGTAGAGTTTTTGTTTACATTTGTAGTCCTTGTTTACACTTGTAGTCTTTGTTTACATTTAGACTTTGTTTATATTTAGAGACTTTGTTTACATTTGTAGTCCTTTTTTACACCTAGAGTCCTTGTTTACACCAAGAGTTTTTGGTTACATTTAGAGTCTTTGTTTATATTTCTATTTTTTGTTTACATTTAGTTTTGTTTACATTTGTAATCGTTGTTTATATTTGTAGTATTTGTTACTTTTAGTTTTGTTTACATTTGTAGTCTTTGTTTACATTTTTATTTTTTGTTTACATTTAGAGTCCCATTTTGTGTCTTTGTTTACATTTGTAGTCTTTGTTTACATTTTTCTTCTTTGTTTACATTTAGAGTTCCATTTAGTGTCTTTGTTTAGATTTTTAGTCTTTGTTTACATTTAGAGACTTTGTTTACGTTTGCAATCTTTGGTTACATTTAGAGTCTTTGTTTATATTTCTAGTATTTGTTTACATTTAGTTTTGTTTACATTTGTAGTCGTTGTTTATATTTGTAGTATTTGTTTACATTTGTAGTCTTTGTTTACATTTGTAATCTTTGTTTGCATTTAGAGACCTTCTTTATATTTAGAGTCTTTGTTTACGTTTGTAGTCTTTGTTTACATTTTTAGTCTGTTTTAATTTAGAGTCTGTTTACATTTAAGGTCTTTGTTTACATTTGTAGTCTTTATTTACATTTAAATTCATTGTTTACATATGTAGTCTTTGTATACATTTATAGTGTTTACATTTAGAGTCTTTGTTTACGTTTGCAGTCTTTGTTTACATTTGTAGTCTTTGTATACATTTAGAGTGTTAGTTTACGTTTGTAGTTTTTGTTTACATTTGTAGTCTGTTTTATTTAGAGTCTTTGCTTATATTTGTAGTCTTTGTTTACATTGGTAGTCTTTGTTTACATTTGTAATCTTTCTTTGAATTTAGAGACCTTCTTTACATTTAGAGTCTTTGTTTACATTTGTAGCCTTTGTTTACATTTTTAGACTTTGTTTACATCTTTAGACTTTGTTTACATATAGAGTCTTTGTTTACATTTGTAGTTATTGTTTACATTTAGGTCTATGTTTACATTTGCAGTCTTTGTTTACATTTAGAGTCTGTTTACATATCTAATCTTTGTTTTCATTTATAGTCTGTTTACATTTGTAGATTTGTTTACATTTGTAGTCTGCTTACATTTAGATACTTTGTTTATATTTAGAGGCTTTGTTTACATTTGTTGTCTGTTTACACTTAGAGTCTGTTTACGTTTGTAGTTTTTGTTTACGTTTAGTGTCTTTGTTTACATTTGCAGTCTTTGTTTACAGTTGTAGACTTTCTTAACATTTATAGTCTTTGTTTACATTTGTATTATTTGTTTAAATTTAGAGACTTTGTTGACATTTAGAGTCCGTTTATATTTGTAGTCTTTGTTTATATTTAGAGAGATTGTTTACATGTAGAGTTTTTGTTTACATTTGTAGTCCTTGTTTACACTTGTAGTCTTTGTTTACATTTAGTCTTTGTTTATAATTAGAGACTTTGTTTACATTTGTAGTCCTTTTTTACACTTAGAGTCCCATTTTGTGTCTTTGTTTACATTTGTAGTCTTTGTTTACATTTTTAATCTTTGTTTACATTTAGAGTTTCATTTAGAGTCTTTGTTTACATATAGCGCGTTTGTTTACATTTAGAGCCTTTGTTTACATTTTTAGTCTTTGTTTACATTTTTAGCCTTTGTTTACATCTAGAGTCTTTGGTTTTATTTTTAGGCTTTGTTTACATTTAGAGTCTGTTTACATTTGTAGTCCTTGTTTACACCTAGAGTCCTTGTTTATACCCAGAGTTTTTTATTACATTTAGAGTCTTTGTTTACATTTTTATTATTTGTTTACATTTTTATTATTTGTTTACATTTAGAGACTTTGTTTACGTTTGCAATCTTTGGTTACATTTAGAGTCTTTGTTTATATTTCTAGTATTTGTTTACATTTAGTTTTGTTTACATTTGTAGTCGTTGTTTAGATTTGTAGTATTTGTTTACTTTTAGTTTTGTTTACATATGTAGTCTTTGTTTACATTTAGAGTGTTAGTTTACGTTTGTAGTTTTTGTTTACATTTGTAGTCTGTTTCCATTTAGAGTCTTGTTTACATTTAGAGTGTTTACATTTAGTCCCTTTGTTTACATTTGTAGTCTTTGTTTACATTTTTAGCCTTTGTTTACATTTAGAGTCTTTGTTTTTATTTTTAGACTTTGTTTATATTTAGAGTCTGTTTACATTTGTAGTCCTTGTTTATACCCAGAGTTTTTTATTACATTTAGAGTCTTTGTTTACATTTTTATTATTTGTTTACATTTAGAGTTTTTGTTTACGTTTGCAGTCTTTGTTTACATTTGTAGTCTTTGTTTACATTTAGAGTGTTAGTGTACGGTTGTAGTTTTTGTTTACATTTGTAGTCTGTTTCTATTTAGAGTCTTTGTTTATATTTGTAGTCTTTGTTTACATTTGTAGTCTTTGTTTACATTTGTAATCTTTGTTTGCATTTAGAGACCTTCTTTATATTTAGAGTCTTTGTTTACGTTTGTAGTCTTTGTTTACATTTTTAGTCTTTGTTTTAATTTAGAGTCTGTTTACATTTAAGGTCTTTGTTTACATTTGTAGTCTTTATTTACATTTAAATTCTTTGTTTACATATGTAGTCTTTGTATACATTTATAGTGTTTACATTTAGAGTCTTTGTTTACGTTTGCAGTCTTTGTTTACATTTGTAGTTCTTGTCTACATTTAGAGTGTTAGTTTACGTTTGTAGTTTTTGTTTACATTTGTAGTATGTTTTATTTAGAGTCTTTGCTTATATTTGAAGTCTTTGTTTACATTTGTAGTCTTTGTTTACATTTGTAATCTTTCTTTGAATTTAGAGACCTTCTTTACATTTAGAGTCTTTGTTTACATTTGTAGCCTTTGTTTACATTTTTAGACTTTGTTTACATTTTTAGACTTTGTTTACATATAGAATCTTTGTTTACATTTGTAGTCTTTGTTTACATTTAGGTCTATGTTTACATTTGCAGTCTTTGTTTACATTTAGAGTCTATTTACATATCTAGTCTTTGTTTTCATTTATAGTCTGTTTACATTTGTAGACTTTGTTTACATTTAGAGAGTTTGTTTACAGTTTGAGTCACTTAACATTTGTGCTCTTTGTTTACATTTGTATTCTTTGTTTACATTTGTAGTCTGCTTACATTTAGATACTTTGTTTATATTTAGAAGCTTTGTTTACATTTGTTGTCTGTTTACACTTAGAGTCTGTTTACGTTTGTAGTTTTTGTTTACGTTTAGTGTCTTTGTTTACATTTGCAGTCTTTGTTTACAGTTGTAGACTTTCTTAACATTTATAGTCTTTGTTTACATTTGTATTCTTTGTTTAAATTTAGAGACTTTGTTGACATTTAGAGTCGGTTTATATTTGTAGTCTTTGTTTACATTTAGAGAGATTGTTTACATGTAGAGTTTTTGTTTACATTTGTAGTCCTTGTTTACACTTGTAGTCTTTGTTTACATTTAGTCTTTGTTTATATTTAGAGACTTTGTTTACATTTGTAGTCCTTTTTTACACCTAGAGTCCCATTTTGTGTCTTTGTTTACATTTGCAGTCTTTGTTTACATTTTTATTTTTTGTTTACATTTAGAGTTTCATTTAGAGTCTTTGTTTACATATAGCGCGTTTGTTTACATTTAGAGCCTTTGTTTACATTTTTAGTCTTTGTTTACATTTTTAGCCTTTGTTTACATTTAGAGTCTTTGTTTTTGTTTTTAGGCTTTGTTTACATTTAGAGTCTGTTTACATTTGTAGTCCTTGTTTACACCTAGAGTCCTTGTTTATACCCAGAGTTTTTTATTACATTTAGAGTCTTTGTTTACATTTTTATTATTTGTTTACATTTGTAGTCCTTTTTTACACTTAGAGTCCTTGTTTACACCAAGAGTTTTTGGTTACATTTAGAGTCTTTGTTTATATTTCTATTATTTGTTTACATTTAGTTTTGTTTACATTTGTAATCGTTGTCTATATTTGTAGTATTTGTAACTTTTAGTTTTGTTTACAATTGTAGTCTTTGTTTACAATTTTATTCTTTGTTTACATTTAGAGTTCCATTTAGAGCCTTTGTTTACATTTGTAGTCTTTGTTTACATATAGCGCGTTTGTTTACATTTAGAGCCTTTGTTTACATTTTTAGTCTTTGTTTACATTTTTAGCCTTTGTTTACATTTAGAGTCTTTGGTTTTATTTTTAGGCTTTGTTTACATTTAGAGTCTGTTTACATTTGTAGTACTTGTTTACACCTAGAGTCCTTGTTTATACCCAGAGTTTTTTATTACATTTAGAGTCTTTGTTTACATTTTTATTATTTGTTTACATTTAGAGACTTTGTTTACGTTTGCAATCTTTGTTTACAGTTGTAGACTTTCTTAACATTTATAGTCTTTGTTTACATTTGTATTCTTTGTTTAAATTTAGAGACTTTGTTGACATTTAGAGTCCGTTTATATTTGTAGTCTTTGTTTACATTTAGAGAGATTGTTTACATGTAGAGTTTTTGTTTACATTTGTAGTCCTTGTTTACACTTGTAGTCTTTGTTTACATTTAGACTTTGTTTATATTTAGAGACTTTGTTTACATTTGTAGTCCTTTTTTACACCTAGAGTCCTTGTTTACACCAAGAGTTTTTGGTTACATTTAGAGTCTTTGTTTATATTTCTATTTTTTGTTTACATTTAGTTTTGTTTACATTTGTAATCGTTGTTTATATTTGTAGTATTTGTTACTTTTAGTTTTGTTTACATTTGTAGTCTTTGTTTACATTTTTATTTTTTGTTTACATTTAGAGTCCCATTTTGTGTCTTTGTTTACATTTGTAGTCTTTGTTTACATTTTTCTTCTTTGTTTACATTTAGAGTTCCATTTAGTGTCTTTGTTTAGATTTTTAGTCTTTGTTTACATTTAGAGACTTTGTTTACGTTTGCAATCTTTGGTTACATTTAGAGTCTTTGTTTATATTTCTAGTATTTGTTTACATTTAGTTTTGTTTACATTTGTAGTCGTTGTTTATATTTGTAGTATTTGTTTACATTTGTAGTCTTTGTTTACATTTGTAATCTTTGTTTGCATTTAGAGACCTTCTTTATATTTAGAGTCTTTGTTTACGTTTGTAGTCTTTGTTTACATTTTTAGTCTGTTTTAATTTAGAGTCTGTTTACATTTAAGGTCTTTGTTTACATTTGTAGTCTTTATTTACATTTAAATTCATTGTTTACATATGTAGTCTTTGTATACATTTATAGTGTTTACATTTAGAGTCTTTGTTTACGTTTGCAGTCTTTGTTTACATTTGTAGTCTTTGTATACATTTAGAGTGTTAGTTTACGTTTGTAGTTTTTGTTTACATTTGTAGTCTGTTTTATTTAGAGTCTTTGCTTATATTTGTAGTCTTTGTTTACATTGGTAGTCTTTGTTTACATTTGTAATCTTTCTTTGAATTTAGAGACCTTCTTTACATTTAGAGTCTTTGTTTACATTTGTAGCCTTTGTTTACATTTTTAGACTTTGTTTACATCTTTAGACTTTGTTTACATATAGAGTCTTTGTTTACATTTGTAGTTATTGTTTACATTTAGGTCTATGTTTACATTTGCAGTCTTTGTTTACATTTAGAGTCTGTTTACATATCTAATCTTTGTTTTCATTTATAGTCTGTTTACATTTGTAGATTTGTTTACATTTGTAGTCTGCTTACATTTAGATACTTTGTTTATATTTAGAGGGTTTGTTTACATTTGTTGTCTGTTTACACTTAGAGTCTGTTTACGTTTGTAGTTTTTGTTTACGTTTAGTGTCTTTGTTTACATTTGCAGTCTTTGTTTACAGTTGTAGACTTTCTTAACATTTATAGTCTTTGTTTACATTTGTATTATTTGTTTAAATTTAGAGACTTTGTTGACATTTAGAGTCCGTTTATATTTGTAGTCTTTGTTTATATTTAGAGAGATTGTTTACATGTAGAGTTTTTGTTTACATTTGTAGTCCTTGTTTACACTTGTAGTCTTTGTTTACATTTAGTCTTTGTTTATATTTAGAGACTTTGTTTACATTTGTAGTCCTTTTTTACACTTAGAGTCCCATTTTGTGTCTTTGTTTACATTTGTAGTCTTTGTTTACATTTTTAATCTTTGTTTACATTTAGAGTTTCATTTAGAGTCTTTGTTTACATATAGCGCGTTTGTTTACATTTAGAGCCTTTGTTTACATTTTTAGTCTTTGTTTACATTTTTAGCCTTTGTTTACATCTAGAGTCTTTGGTTTTATTTTTAGGCTTTGTTTACATTTAGAGTCTGTTTACATTTGTAGTCCTTGTTTACACCTAGAGTCCTTGTTTATACCCAGAGTTTTTCATTACATTTAGAGTCTTTGTTTACATTTTTATTATTTGTTTACATTTTTATTATTTGTTTACATTTAGAGACTTTGTTTACGTTTGCAATCTTTGGTTACATTTAGAGTCTTTGTTTATATTTCTAGTATTTGTTTACATTTAGTTTTGTTTACATTTGTAGTCGTTGTTTAGATTTGTAGTATTTGTTTACTTTTAGTTTTGTTTACATATGTAGTCTTTGTTTACATTTAGAGTGTTAGTTTACGTTTGTAGTTTTTGTTTACATTTGTAGTCTGTTTCCATTTAGAGTCTTGTTTACATTTAGAGTGTTTACATTTAGTCCCTTTGTTTACATTTGTAGTCTTTGTTTACATTTTTAGCCTTTGTTTACATTTAGAGTCTTTGTTTTTATTTTTAGACTTTGTTTATATTTAGAGTCTGTTTACATTTGTAGTCCTTGTTTATACCCAGAGTTTTTTATTACATTTAGAGTCTTTGTTTACATTTTTATTATTTGTTTACATTTAGAGTTTTTGTTTACGTTTGCAGTCTTTGTTTACATTTGTAGTCTTTGTTTACATTTAGAGTGTTAGTGTACGGTTGTAGTTTTTGTTTACATTTGTAGTCTGTTTCTATTTAGAGTCTTTGTTTATATTTGTAGTCTTTGTTTACATTTGTAGTCTTTGTTTACATTTGTAATCTTTGTTTGCATTTAGAGACCTTCTTTATATTTAGAGTCTTTGTTTACGTTTGTAGTCTTTGTTTACATTTTTAGTCTTTGTTTTAATTTAGAGTCTGTTTACATTTAAGGTCTTTGTTTACATTTGTAGTCTTTATTTACATTTAAATTCTTTGTTTACATATGTAGTCTTTGTATACATTTATAGTGTTTACATTTAGAGTCTTTGTTTACGTTTGCAGTCTTTGTTTACATTTGTAGTTCTTGTCTACATTTAGAGTGTTAGTTTACGTTTGTAGTTTTTGTTTACATTTGTAGTATGTTTTATTTAGAGTCTTTGCTTATATTTGAAGTCTTTGTTTACATTTGTAGTCTTTGTTTACATTTGTAATCTTTCTTTGAATTTAGAGACCTTCTTTACATTTAGAGTCTTTGTTTACATTTGTAGCCTTTGTTTACATTTTTAGACTTTGTTTACATTTTTAGACTTTGTTTACATATAGAATCTTTGTTTACATTTGTAGTCTTTGTTTACATTTAGGTCTATGTTTACATTTGCAGTCTTTGTTTACATTTAGAGTCTATTTACATATCTAGTCTTTGTTTTCATTTATAGTCTGTTTACATTTGTAGACTTTGTTTACATTTAGAGAGTTTGTTTACAGTTTGAGTCACTTAACATTTGTGCTCTTTGTTTACATTTGTATTCTTTGTTTACATTTGTAGTCTGCTTACATTTAGATACTTTGTTTATATTTAGAAGCTTTGTTTACATTTGTTGTCTGTTTACACTTAGAGTCTGTTTACGTTTGTAGTTTTTGTTTACGTTTAGTGTCTTTGTTTACATTTGCAGTCTTTGTTTACAGTTGTAGACTTTCTTAACATTTATAGTCTTTGTTTACATTTGTATTCTTTGTTTAAATTTAGAGACTTTGTTGACATTTAGAGTCGGTTTATATTTGTAGTCTTTGTTTACATTTAGAGAGATTGTTTACATGTAGAGTTTTTGTTTACATTTGTAGTCCTTGTTTACACTTGTAGTCTTTGTTTACATTTAGTCTTTGTTTATATTTAGAGACTTTGTTTACATTTGTAGTCCTTTTTTACACCTAGAGTCCCATTTTGTGTCTTTGTTTACATTTGCAGTCTTTGTTTACATTTTTATTTTTTGTTTACATTTAGAGTTTCATTTAGAGTCTTTGTTTACATATAGCGCGTTTGTTTACATTTAGAGCCTTTGTTTACATTTTTAGTCTTTGTTTACATTTTTAGCCTTTGTTTACATTTAGAGTCTTTGTTTTTGTTTTTAGGCTTTGTTTACATTTAGAGTCTGTTTACATTTGTAGTCCTTGTTTACACCTAGAGTCCTTGTTTATACCCAGAGTTTTTTATTACATTTAGAGTCTTTGTTTACATTTTTATTATTTGTTTACATTTGTAGTCCTTTTTTACACTTAGAGTCCTTGTTTACACCAAGAGTTTTTGGTTACATTTAGAGTCTTTGTTTATATTTCTATTATTTGTTTACATTTAGTTTTGTTTACATTTGTAATCGTTGTCTATATTTGTAGTATTTGTAACTTTTAGTTTTGTTTACAATTGTAGTCTTTGTTTACAATTTTATTCTTTGTTTACATTTAGAGTTCCATTTAGAGCCTTTGTTTACATTTGTAGTCTTTGTTTACATATAGCGCGTTTGTTTACATTTAGAGCCTTTGTTTACATTTTTAGTCTTTGTTTACATTTTTAGCCTTTGTTTACATTTAGAGTCTTTGGTTTTATTTTTAGGCTTTGTTTACATTTAGAGTCTGTTTACATTTGTAGTACTTGTTTACACCTAGAGTCCTTGTTTATACCCAGAGTTTTTTATTACATTTAGAGTCTTTGTTTACATTTTTATTATTTGTTTACATTTAGAGACTTTGTTTACGTTTGCAATCTTTGCTTACATTTAGAGTCTTTGTTTATATTTCTAGTATTTGCTTACATTTAGTTTTGTTTACATTTGTAATCGTTGTCTATATTTGTAGTATTTGTAACTTTTAGTTTTGTTTTCATTTGTAGTCTTTGTTTACAATTTTATTCTTTGTTTACATTTAGAGTTCCATTTAGTGTCTTTGTTTACATTTGTAGTCTTTGTTTACATATAGCGCGTTTGTTTACATTTAGAGCCTTTGTTTACATTTTTAGTCTTTGTTTACATTTTTAGCCTTTGTTTACATTTAGAGTCTTTGGTTTTATTTTTAGGCTTTGTTTACATTTAGAGTCTGTTTACATTTGTAGTCCTTGTTTACACCTAGAGTCCTTGTTTATACCCAGAGTTTTTTATTACATTTAGAGTCTTTGTTTACATTTTTATTATTTGTTTACATTTGTAGTCCTTTTTTACACTTAGAGTCCTTGTTTACACCAAGAGTTTTTGGTTACATTTAGAGTCTTTGTTTATATTTCTATTATTTGTTTACATTTAGTTTTGTTTACATTTGTAATCGTTGTCTATATTTGTAGTATTTGTAACTTTTAGTTTTGTTTACATTTGTAGTCTTTGTTTACAATTTTATTCTTTGTTTACATTTAGAGTTCCATTTAGTGTCTTTGTTTACATTTGTAGTCTTTGTTTACATATAGCGCGTTTGTTTACATTTAGAGCCTTTGTTTACATTTTTAGTCTTTGTTTACATTTTTAGCCTTTGTTTACATTTAGAGTCTTTGGTTTTATTTTTAGGCTTGGTTTACATTTAGAGTCTGTTTACATTTGTAGTCCTTGTTTACTCCTAGAGTCCTTGTTTATACCCAGAGTTTTTTATTACATTTAGAGTCTTTGTTTACATTTTTATTATTTGTTTACATTTTTATTATTTGTTTACATTTAGAGACTTTGTTTACGTTTGCAATCTTTGCTTACATTTAGAGTCTTTGTTTATATTTCTAGTATTTGTTTACATTTAGTTTTGTTTACATTTGTAGTCGTTGTTTATATTTGTAGTATTTGTTTACTTTTAGTTTTGTTTACATTTGTAGTCTTTGTTTACATTTAGAGTGTTAGTTTACGTTTGTAGTTTTTGTTTACATTTGTAGTCTGTTTCCATTTAGAGTCTTTGTTTACATTTGTAGTCTTTGTTTACATTTGTAGTCTTTGTTTACATATGTAGGCTTTGTTTACATTTAGAGTGTTTACATTTAGTCCCTTTGTTTACATTTGTAGTCTTTGTTTACATTTTTAGCCTTTGTTTACGTTTAGAGTCTTTGTTTTTGTGTTTATACTTTGTTTATATTTAGAGTCTGTTTACATTTGTAGTCCTTGTTTATACCCAGAGTTTTTTATTACATTTAGAGTCTTTGTTTACATTTTTATTATTTGTTTACATTTAGAGTTTTTGTTTACGTTTGCAGTCTTTGTTTACATTTGTAGTCTTTGTTTACATTTAGAGTGTTAGTTTACGTTTGTAGTTTTTGTTGACATTTGTAGTCTGTTTCTATTTAGAGTCTTTGTTTATATTTGTAGTCTTTGTTTACATTTGTAGTCTTTGTTTACATTTGTAATCTTTGTTTGCATTTAGAGACCTTCTTTATGTTTAGAGTCTTTGTTTACGTTTGTAATCTTTGTTTACATTTTTAGTCTTTGTTTTATTTTAGAGTCTGTTTACATCTAAGGTCTTTGTTTACATTTGTAGTCTTTATTTACATTTAAATTCTTTGTTTACATATGTAGTCTTTGTATACATTTAGATAGTTTACATTTGTAGTCTTTGTCTACATTTAGAGTGTTAGTTTACGTATGTAGTTTTTGTTTACATTTGTAGTCTGTTTTATTTAGAGTCTTTGTTTATATTTGTAGTCTTTGTTTACATTTGTAGTCTTTGTTTACATTTGTAATCTTTCTTTACATTTAGAGACCTTCTTTACATTTAGAGTCTTTGTTTACATTTGTAGCCTTTGTTTACATTTTTAGACTTTGTTTACATATAGAGTCTGTTTACATTTGTAGTCTTTGTTTACATTTAGGCCTATGTTTACATTTGCAGTCTTTGTTTACATTTAGAGTCTGTTTACATATGTAGTCTTTGTTTACATTTTTAGTCTGTTTGCATTTAGAGTCTGTTTTCACTTATAGTCTGTTTACATTTGTAGACTTTGTTTACATTTCGTGAGTTTGTTTACAGTTTGAGTCACTTAGCATTTGTGCTCTTTGTTTACATTTGTATTCTTTGTTTACATTTGTAGTCTGCTTACATTTAGATACTTTGTTTATATTTAGAGGCTTTGTTTACATTTGTTGTCTGTTTACACTTAGAGTCTGTTTACGTTTGTAGTTTTTGTTTACGTTTAGTGTCTTTGTTTACATTTGTACTCTTTGTTTACAGTTGTAGGCTTTCTTAACATTTATAGTCTTTGTTTACAATTGTATTCTTTGTTTAAATTTAGAGACTTTGTTGACATTTAGAGTCCGTTTATATTTGTAGTCTTTGTTTACATTTAGAGAGATTGCTTACATGCAGAGTTTTTGTTTACATTTGTAGTCCTTGTTTACACTTGTAGTCTTTGTTTACATTTAGACTTTGTTTATATTTAGAGACTTTGTTTACATTTGTAGTCCTTTTTTACACCTAGAGTCCTTGTTTACACCAAAAGTTTTTGGTTACATTTAGAGTCTTTGTTTATATTTCTATTATTTGTTTACATTTAGTTTTGTTTACATTTGTAATCGTTGTTTATATTTGTAGTATTTGTTACTTTTAGTTTTGTTTACATTTGTAGTCTTTGTTTACATTTTTATTCTTTGTTTACATTTAGAGTTCCATTTAGTGTCTTTGTTTACATTTTTAGTCTTTGTTTACATGTAGAGACTTTGTTTACGTTTGCAATCTTTGGTTACATTTAGATTCTTTGTTTATATTTCTAGTATTTGTTTACATTTAGTTTTGTTTACATTTGTAGTCGTTGTTTATATTTGTAGTATTTGTTTACATTTGTAGTCTTTGTTTACATTTGTAATCTTTGTTTGCATTTAGAGACCTTCTTTATATTTAGAGTCTTTGTTTACGTTTGTAGTCTTTGTTTACATTTTTAGTCTTTGTTTTAATTTAGAGTCTGTTTACATTTAAGGTCTTTGTTTACATTTGTAGTCTTTATTTACATTTAAATTCTTTGTTTACATATGTAGTCTTTGTATACGTTTATAGTGTTTACATTTAGAGTCTTTGTTTACGTTTGCAGTCTTTGTTTACATTTGTAGTCTTTGTCTACATTTAGAGTGTTAGTTTACGTTTGTAGTTTTTGTTTACATTTGTAGTCTGTTTTATTCAGAGTCTTTGCTTATATTTGTAGTCTTTGTTTAAATTTGTAGTCTTTGTTTAAATTTGTAGTCTTTGTTTACATTTGTAATCTTTCTTTGAATTTAGAGACCTTCTTTACATTTAGAGTCTTTGTTTACATTTTTAATCTTTGTTTACATTTTTAGACTTTGTTTACATATAGAGTCTTTGTTTACATTTGTAGTCTTTGTTTACATTTAGGTCTATGTTTACATTTGCAGTCTTTGTTTACATTTAGAGTCTGTTTACATATCTAGTCTTTGTTTTCATTTATAGTCTGTTTACATTTGTAGACTTTGTTTACATTTAGAGAGTTTGTTTACAGTTTGAGTCACTTAACATTTGTGCTCTTTGTTTACATTTGTATTCTTTGTTTATATTTGTAGTCTGCTTACATTTAGATACTTTGTTTATATTTAGAGGCTTTGTTTACATTTGTTGTCTGTTTACACTTAGAGTCTGTTTACGTTTGTAGTTTTTGTTTACGTTTAGTGTCTTTGTTTACATTTGCAGTCTTTGTTTACAGTTGTAGACTTTCTTAACATTTATAGTCTTTGTTTACATTTGTATTCTTTGTTTAAATTTAGAGACTTTGTTGACATTTAGAGTCCGTTTATATTTGTAGTCTTTGTTTACATTTAGAGAGATTGTTTACATGTAGAGTTTTTGTTTACATTTGTAGTCCTTGTTTACACTTGTAGTCTTTGTTTACATTTAGTCTTTGTTTATATTTAGAGACTTTGTTTACATTTGTTGTCCTTTTTTACACCTAGAGTCCCATTTTGTGTCTTTGTTTACATTTGTAGTCTTTGTTTACATTTTTATTCTTTGTTTACATTTAGAGTTTCATTTAGAGTCTTTGTTTACATATAGCGCGTTTGTTTACATTTAGAGCCTTTGTTTACATTTTTAGTCTTTGTTTACATTTTTAGCCTTTGTTTACATTTAGAGTCTTTGTTTTTGTTTTTAGGCTTTGTTTACATTTAGAGTCTGTTTACATTTGTAGTCCTTGTTTACACCTAGAGTCCTTGTTTATACCCAGAGTTTTTTATTACATTTAGAGTCTTTGTTTACATTTTTATTATTTTTTTACATTTGTAGTCCTTTTTTACACTTAGAGTCCTTGTTTACACCAAGAGTTTTTGGTTTTATTTAGAGTCTTTGTTTATATTTCTATTATTTGTTTACATTTAGTTTTGTTTACATTTGTAATCGTTGTCTATATTTGTAACTTTTAGTTTTGTTTACATTTGTAGTCTTTGTTTACAATTTTATTCTTTGTTTACATTTAGAGTTCCATTTAGTGTCTTTGTTTACATTTGTAGTCTTTGTTTACATAGAGCGCGTTTGTTTACATTTAGAGCCTTTTTTTACATTTTTAGTCTTTGTTTACATTTTTAGCCTTTGTTTACATTTAGAGTTTTTGGTTTTATTTTTAGGCTTTGTTTACATTTAGAATCTGTTTACATTTGTAGTCCTTGTTTACACCTAGAGTCCTTGTTTATACCCAGAGTTTTTTATTACCTTTAGAGTCTTTGTTTACATTTTTATTATTTGTTTACATTTTTATTATTTGTTTACATTTAGAGACTTTGTTTACGTTTGCAATCTTTGCTTACATTTAGAGTCTTTGTTTATATTTCTAGTATTTGTTTACATTTAGTTTTGTTTACATTTGTAGTCGTTGTTTATATTTGTAGTATTTGTTTACTTTTAGTTTTGTTTACATTTGTAGTCTTTGTTTACATTTAGAGTGTTAGTTTACGTTTGTAGTTTTTGTTTACATTTGTAGTCTGTTTCCATTTAGAGTCTTTGTTTACATTTGTAGTCTTTGTTTACATTTGTAGTCTTTGTTTACATATGTAGGCTTTGTTTACATTTAGAGTGTTTACATTTAGTCCCTTTGTTTACATTTGTAGCCTTTGTTTACATTTTTAGCCTTTGTTTACGTTTAGAGTCTTTGTTTTTGTGTTTAGACTTTGTTTATATTTAGAGTCTGTTTACATTTGTAGTCCTTGTTTATACCCAGAGTTTTTTATTACATTTAGAGTCTTTGTTTACATTTTTATTATTTGTTTACATTTAGAGTTTTTGTTTACGTTTGCAGTCTTTGTTTACATTTGTAGTCTTTGTTTACATTTAGGTCTATGTTTACATTTGCAGTCTTTGTTTACATTTAGAGTCTGTTTACATATCTAGTCTTTGTTTTCATTTATAGTCTGTTTACATTTGTAGACTTCGTTTACATTTAGAGAGTTTGTTTGCAGTTTGAGTCACTTAACATTTGCGCTCTTTGTTTACATTTGTATTCTTTGTTTACATTTGTAGTCTGCTTACATTTAGATACTTTGTTTATATTTAGAGGCTTTGTTTACATTTGTTGTCTGTTTACACTTAGAGTCTGTTTACGTTTGTAGTTTTTGTTTACGTTTTGTGTCTTTGTTTACATTTGCAGTCTTTGTTTACAGTTGTAGACTTTCTTAACATTTATAGTCTTTGTTTACATTTGTATTCTTTGTTTAAATTTAGAGACTTTGTTGACATTTAGAGTCCGTTTATATTTGTAGTCTTTGTTTACATTTAGAGAGATTGTTTACATGTAGAGTTTTTGTTTACATTTGTAGTCCTTGTTTACACTTGTAGTCTTTGTTTACATTTAGTCTTTGTTTATATTTAGAGACTTTGTTTACATTTGTAGTCCTTTTTTACACCTAGAGTCCCATTTTGTGTCTTTTTTTACATTTGTAGTCTTTGTTTACATTTTTATTCTTTGTTTACGTTTAGAGTTACATTTAGAGTCTTTGTTTACATATAGCGCGTTTGTTTACATTTAGAGCCTTTGTTTACATTTTTAGTCTTTGTTTACATTTTTAGCCTTTGTTTACATTTAGAGTCTTTGTTTTTGTTTTTAGGCTTTGTTTACATTTAGAGTCTGTTTACATTTGTAGTCCTTGTTTACACCTAGAGTCCTTGTTTATACCCAGAGTTTTTTATTACATTTAGAGTCTTTGTTTACATTTTTATTATTTTTTTACATTTGTTGCTTTTTTTTACACTTAGAGTCCTTGTTTACACCAAGAGTTTTTGGTTACATTTAGAGTCTTTGTTTATATTTCTATTATTTGTTTACATTTAGTTTTGTTTACATTTGTAATCGTTGTCTATATTTGTAGTATTTGTAACTTTTAGTTTTGTTTACATTTGTAGTCTTTGTTTACAATTTTATTCTTTGTTTACATTTAGAGTTCCATTTAGTGTCTTTGTTTACATTTGTAGTCTTTGTTTACATATAGCGCGTTTGTTTACATTTAGAGCCTTTGTTTCCATTTTTAGTCTTTGTTTACATTTTTAGCCTTTGTTTACATTTAGAGTCTTTGGTTTTATTTTTAGGCTTTGTTTACATTTAGAGTCTGTTTACATTTGTAGTACTTGTTTACACCTAGAGTCCTTGTTTATACCCAGAGTTTTTTATTACATTTAGAGTCTTTGTTTACATTTTTATTATATGTTTACATTTAGACACTTTGTTTACGTTTGCAATCTTTGCTTACATTTAGAGTCTTTGTATATATTTCTAGTATTTGCTTACATTTAGTTTTGTTTACATTTGTAGTCGTTGTTTATATTTGTAGTATTTGTTTACTTTTAGTTTTGTTTACATTTGTAGTCTTTGTTTACATTTAGAGTGTTAGTTTACGTTTGTAGTTTTTGTTTACATTTGTAGTCTGTTTCCATTTACAGTCTTTGTTTACATTTGTAGTCTTTGTTTACATTTGTAGTCTTTGTTTACATATGTAGGCTTTGTCTACATTTAGAGTGTTTATATTTAGTCCCTTTGTTTACATTTGTAGTCTTTGTTTACATTTTTAGCCTTTGTTTACGTTTAGAGTCTTTGTTTTTGTGTTTAGACTTTGTTTATATTTAGAGTCTGTTTACATTTGTAGTCCTTGTTTATACCCAGAGATTTTTATTACATTTAGAGTCTTTGTTTACATTTTTATTATTTGTTTACATTTTGAGTTTTTGTTTACGTTTGTAGTCTTTGTCTACATTTGTAGTCTTTGTTTACATTTAGAGTGTTAGTTTACGTTTGTAGTTTTTGTTTACATTTGTAGTCTGTTTCTATTTAGAGTCTTTGTTTATATTTGTAGTCTTTGTTTACATTTGTAGTCTTTGTTTACATTTGTAATCTTTGTTTGCATTTAGAGACCTTCTTTATATTTAGAGTCTTTGTTTACGTTTGTAATCTTTGTTTACATTTTTAGTCTTTGTTTTAATTTAGAGTCTGTTTACATTTAAGGTCTTTGTTTACATGTGTAGTCTTTATTTACATTTAAATTCTTTATTTACATATGTAGTCTTTGTATACATTTAGATTGTTTATATTTGTAGTCTTTGTCTACATTTAGAGTGTTAGTTTACGTTTGTAGTTTTTGTTTACATTTGTAGTCTGTTTTATTTAGAGTCTTTGTTTATAATTTTAGTCTTTGTTTACATTTGTAGTTTTTGTTTACATTTGTAATCTTTCTTTGCATTTAAAGACCTTCTTTACATTTAGAGTCTTTGTTTACATTTGTAGTCTTTGTTTACATTTAGGTCTAGGTTTATATTTGCAGTCTTTGTTTACATTTAGAGTGTTTACATATGTAGTCTTTGTTTACATTTTTAATCTTTTCTTTTAGAGTCTGTTTTCATTTATAGTCTTTTTACATTTGTAGACTTTGTTTACATTTAGAGAGTTTGTTTGCAGCTTGAGTCACTTAACATTTGTGCTCTTTGTTTACATTTGTAGTCTGCTTACATTTAGATACTTTGTTTATATTTAGAGGCTTTGTTTACATTTGTTGTCTGTTTACACTTAGAGTCTGTTTACGTTTGTAGTTTTTGTTTACGTTTAGTGTCTTTGTTTACATTTGTAGTCTTTGTTTACAGTTGTAGACTTTCTTAACATTTATAGTCTTTGTTTACATTTTTATTCTATGTTTACATTTAGAGAGATTGTTTACATGTAGAGTTTTTTTTACATTTGTAGTCCTTGTTTACACTTGTAGTCTTTGTTTACATTTAGACTTTGTTTATATTTAGAGACTTTGTTTACATTTGTAGTCCTTTTTTACACCTAGAATACTTGTTTACACCAAGAGATTTTGGTTACATTTAGTGTCTTTGTTTATATTTCTAGTATTTGTTTACATTTAGTTTTGTTTACATTTAGTTTTGCTTACATTTGTAGTCGTGGTTTATATTTGCAGTATTTGTTTACTTTTACTTTTGTTTACATTTTTTTTTTGTTTACATTTAGAGTCCCATTTTGTGTCTTTGTTTACATTTGTAGTCTTTGTTTACATTTTTATTCTTTGTTTACATTTAGAGTTTCATTTAGAGTCTTTAGAGTCAAGTTAAAAAGTGATTTTTCTTGTGATGAAGCCGACAGTTTCTATAGCTTTCATTGCAAAAATTTATAATCTGATGCTTATGTCACGTGCAAATGATAATAAAAAAGATCACTGAAAATATAATAAAATTTTAATCATGTTTTTAAACAATATAATAATCTGATTTAAAAAAAAAAAAAAAAAGTTTAATTTAACAGAAAATATGACGTCACAATTACAACAATGTACTCAGAAAAATGAAATAAAATTTTATCCGTGATTTTAAACAAATAAAATAAAATTTAATAAAAAAATAATTAAATAAAATCAACATATCTTAGCGCTAAGCAGATTTAGACTTAGCTTTATGACATAGATGCTATAATGTAAAAGATAAATGTCATCGTTTAAAAAAAAAAAAATTGTAAATCGATGCTAAACGAATTAAACTGGCATGGTAGAAAAGGTAATAAATTTGGGGACATTTAGGTATCCCTTTAACAAATGAACTAGGGACGATTTTAATGAATTTTCCGTTGAAGTTTATTTTCATGAAAATTTAAATTTAAATATTTCATTACTCGAATTCCCTTATTTTGATAAATAAAACTATACCATTTAAAAAAAATAAAGAACACTCTTTTATTGAAAAATGAACTAATAAAGGTTTTAGAAAACTATTACATACTTTTAAATCTTTATTTAAAAATAATTAATTGTTGCCACTCGACATAAAACAAATACATCCAAATCCTGTGTCATATACGATAGTTTTGTATAAGTATAGATTTTTTGTTTGCCCTTGGAACCTGCCCCTGATGGGAAAAGTGCCTGGAAACACTTGTATCTAGTATTGTCATTGATTATGAAGTCGTGTGCAAAATTTCTGGTCCTTTGGACGACAAGAAGTTGCTGAAAATTGAATTGCAGAATTCCGTTACATACATTAATAATTGCATCATATCAAGTTAATAAAAGTGTGTTAATTAAAAACCTTGTTAAATGCTGTAATTAATAATTTAAAAATATAAAATTAAAATAATACGTCAATCTTAATACAAATATCGTTTGTGGTGAATAGTTTCGAAAATCAGTTAAGGCAAGAATTTAAAATTTACGATTGAAAGTAATACGTTACAGCTTCCTTTGACTTTTTATCTTGTCGAAACAAGATATTGGTCTGTGAAGAGATATGAGGTTTTCGCGTGGAAAGAAAATATAATGACGTCAAAGCTGCCTTTCATCCATCCCCAAGCTCGCCAAATTTTGTCTTGTTGAAGTTTATTTTCATGAAAATTTAAATTTAAATATTTCATTACTCGAATTCCCTTATTTTGATAAATAAAACTATACCATTTAAAAAAAATAAAGAACACTCTTTTATTGAAAAATGAACTAATAAAGGTTTTAGAAAACTATTACATACTTTTAAATCTTTATTTAAAAAAAATTAATTGTTGCCACTCGACACAAAACAAATACATCCAAATCCTGTGTCATATACGATAGTTTTGTATAAGTATAGATTTTTTGTTTGCCCTTGGAACCTGCCCCTGATGGGAAAAGTGCCTGGAAACACTTGTATCTAGTATTGTCATTGATTATGAAGTCGTGTGCAAAATTTCTGGTCCGTTTTGAATTGCAAAATTCCGTTACATACATTAATAATTGCATCATATCAAGTTAATAAAAGTGTGTTAATTAAAAACCTTGTTAAACGCTGTAATTAATAATTTAAAAATATAAAATTAAAATAATACGTCAATCTTAATACAAATATCGTTTGTGGTGAATAGATTAGAAAATCAGTTTAGGCAAGAATTTAAAATTTACGATTGAAAGTAATACGTTACAGCTTCCTTTGACTTTTTATCTTGTCGAAACAAGATATTGGTCTGTGAAGAGATATGAGGTTTTCGCGTGGAAAGAAAATATAATGACGTCAAAGCTGCCTTTCATCCATCCCCAAGCTCGCCAAATTTTGTCGCCAAGTCAAAAATTTCGTCGTCAACTATCAACTTTTGCAGCCAAATCACAAATTTCATTGCTAAGTCGCAAGTTTTGTCACCAAAATCTCGCCAAATCATGCAATTTACTAAATTTATAACAATTGACATTGAAATTCAGCAGTGCCAAATGGTCAAATGTTAAATAATGTTAATGTTCCAGCTTATGTGAACCAAAACAGTTTCACTTTACAATTTTTACTCATCTGACAATAAGAATCACAAAAACACAATACAAAACTTTCAATAATTCAATAAAAATTACAATGAAATAACTATACAAAAACCGCTACCACTTATCTGTATTTGACTTGATCATAGCAACGCCAGGCTTACCAGAACTAGTAAGATCACAAGTGCATTTTCACGTTTCTATTACTTTTTCTTTTAAAAGAAAGGTATTGAACAACAGTTATATGGATTTTAAATAAAAATTATAATTTTGATTAAGCTTGGGTGGGGAGGGGCCCAATAGCCCCCTCCGGGATTCACCATTGCTGGGATTGTATATCTTTAAGGCTTTTATTTGTTGAATGATTATGAGCTTGAATTTTAAAAAAATTGAAACATTTACAAACCAATAAATTTAGCCTAAAATTTTAAGTAGAATGAATAAAACCCCTCTGTAGTTCAAAATTAAATTTCTTGAAAACAGAATAGCGACGTAAATAATGCAATGTGTGGGAACAAAGCCATTGGATAGGTATTAATGCATATGTAAAATTTCTTTACAATTATTGTAACATTAACGTAAAGGAATCTACCTTTGCCTTTAAGCTTGCCGAAAAGGGATTTTTATTTAGACTTCGTTTACATTTTTAGACTTTGTTTACATATAGAGTCTTTGTTTACATTTGTAGTCTTTGTTTACATTTAGGTCTATGTTTACATTTGCAGTCTTTGTTTACATTTAGAGTCTGTTTACATATCTAGTCTTTGTTTTCATTTATAGTCTGTTTACATTTGTAGACTTTGTTTACATTTAGAGAGTTTGTTTACAGTTTGAGTCACTTAACATTTGTGCTCTTTGTTTACATTTGTATTCTTTGTTTACATTTGTAGTCTGCTTACAGTTAGATACTTTGTTTATATTTAGAGGCTTTGTTTATATTTGTTGTCTGTTTACACTTAGAGTCTGTTTACGTTTGTAGTTTTTGTTTACGTTTAGTGTCTTTGTTTACATTTGCAGTCTTTGTTTACAGTTGTAGACTTTCTTAACATTTATAGTCTTTGTTTACATTTGTATTCTTTGTTTAAATTTAGACTTTGTTGACATTTAGAGTCCGTTTATATTTGTAGTCTTTGTTTACATTTAGAGAGATTGTTTACATGTAGAGTTTTTGTTTACATTTGTAGTCCCTGTTTACACTTGTAGTCTTTGTTTACATTTAGTCTTTGTTTATATTTAGAGACTTTGTTTACATTTGTAGTCCTTTTTTACACCTAGAGTCCCATTTTGTGTCTTTGTTTACATTTGTAGTCTTTGTTTACATTTTTATTCTTTGTTTACATTTAGAGTTTCATTTAGAGTCTTTGTTTACATATAGCGCGTTTGTTTACATTTAGAGCCTTTGTTTACATTTTTAGTCTTTGTTTACATTTTTAGCCTTTGTTTACATTTAGAGTCTTTGGTTTTATTTTTAGGCTTTGTTTACATTTAGAGTCTGTTTACATTTGTAGTCCTTGTTTACACCTAGAGTCCTTGTTTATACCCAGAGTTTTTTATTACCTTTAGAGTCTTTGTTTACATTTTTATTATTTGTTTACATTTTTATTATTTGTTTACATTTAGAGACTTTGTTTACGTTTGCAATCTTTGCTTACATTTAGAGTCTTTGTTTATATTTCTAGTATTTGTTTACATTTAGTTTTGTTTACATTTGTAGTCGTTGTTTATATTTGTAGTATTTGTTTACTTTTAGTTTTGTTTACATTTGTAGTCTTTGTTTACATTTAGAGTGTTAGTTTACGTTTGTAGTTTTTGTTTACATTTGTAGTCTGTTTCCATTTAGAGTCTTTGTTTACATTTGTAGTCTTTGTTTACATTTGTAGTCTTTGTTTACATATGTAGGCTTTGTTTACATTTAGAGTGTTTACATTTAGTCCCTTTGTTTACATTTGTAGTCTTTGTTTACATTTTTAGCCTTTGTTTACGTTTAGAGTCTTTGTTTTTGTGTTTAGACTTTGTTTATATTTAGAGTCTGTTTACATTTGTAGTCCATGTTTATACCCAGAGTTTTTTATTACATTTAGAGTCTTTGTTTACATTTTTATTATTTGTTTACATTTAGAGTTTTTGTTTACGTTTGCAGTCTTTGTTTACATTTGTAGTCTTTGTTTACATTTAGAGTGTTAGTTTACGTTTGTAGTTTTTGTTGACATTTGTAGTCTGTTTCTATTTAGAGTCTTTGTTTATATTTGTAGTCTTTGTTTACATTTGTAGTCTTTGTTTACATTTGTAATCTTTGTTTGCATTTAGAGACCTTCTTTATATTTAGAGTGTTTACGTTTGTAATCTTTGTTTACATTTTTAGTCTTTGTTTACATTTTTGTCTTTATTTACATTTAAATTCTTTGTTTACATATGTAGTCTTTGTATACATTTAGATAGTTTACATTTGTAGTCTTTGTCTACATTTAGAGTGTTAGTTTACGTATGTAGTTTTTGTTTACATTTGTAGTCTGTTTTATTTAGAGTCTTTGTTTATATTTGTAGTCTTTGTTTACATTTGTAGTCTTTGTTTACATTTGTAATCTTTCTTTACATTTAGAGACCTTCTTTACATTTAGAGTCTTTGTTTACATTTGTAGCCTTTGTTTACATTTTTAGACTTTGTATACATATTTAGACTTTGTTTACATATAGAGTCTGTTTACATTTGTAGTCTTTGTTTAAAATTAGGCCTATGTTTACATTTGCAGTCTTTGTTTACATTTAGAGTCTGTTTACATATGTAGTCTTTGTTTACATTTTTAGTCTGTTTGCATTTAGAGTCTGTTTTCATTTATAGTCTGTTTACATTTGTAGACTTTGTTTACATTTCGTGAGTTTGTTTACAGTTTGAGTCACTTAACATTTGTGCTCTTTGTTTACATTTGTATTCTTTGTTTACATTTGTAGTCTGCTTACATTTAGATACTTTGTTTATATTTAGATGCTTTGTTTACATTTGTTGTCTGTTTACACTTAGTCTGTTTACGTTTAGTGTCTTTGTTTACATTTGTAGTCTTTGTTTACAGTTGTAGACTTTCTTAACATTTATAGGCTTTGTTTGCATTTGTATTCTTTGTTTAAATTTATAGACTTTGTTGACATTTAGAGTCCGTTTATATTTGTAGTCTTTGTTTACATTTAGAGAGATTGTTTACATGCAGAGTTTTTGTTTACATTTGTAGTCCTTGTTTACACTTGTAGTCTTTGTTTACATTTAGACTTTGTTTATATTTAGAGACTTTGTTTACATTTGTAGTCCTTTTTTACACCTAGAGTCCTTGTTTACACCAAGAGTTTTTGGTTACATTTAGAGTCTTTGTTTATATTTCTATTATTTGTTTACATTTAGTTTTGTTTACATTTGTAATCGTTGTTTATATTTGTAGTATTTGTTACTTTTAGTTTTGTTTACATTTGTAGTCTTTGTTTACATTTTTATTTTTTGTTTACATTTAGAGTTCCATTTAGTGTCTTTGTTTACATTTTTAGTCTTTGTTTACATGTAGAGACTTTGTTTACGTTTGCAATCTTTGGTTACATTTAGAGTCTTTGTTTATATTTCTAGTATTTGTTACATTTAGTTTTGTTTACATTTGTAGTCGTTGTTTATATTTGTAGTATTTGTTTACATTTGTAGTCTTTGTTTACATTTGTAATCTTTGTTTGCATTTAGAGACCTTCTTTATATTTAGAGTCTTTGTTTACGTTTGTAGTCTTTGTTTACATTTTTAGTCTTTGTTTTAATTTAGAGTCTGTTTACATTTAAGGTCTTTGTTTACATTTGTAGTCTTTATTTACATTTAAATTCTTTGTTTACATATGTAGTCTTTGTATACGTTTATAGTGTTTACATTTAGAGTCTTTGTTTACGTTTGCAGTCTTTGTTTACATTTGTAGTCTTTGTCTACATTTAGAGTGTTAGTTTACGTTCGTAGTTTTTGTTTACATTTGTAGTCTTTGTTTACATTTGTAATCTTTCTTTGAATTTAGAGACCTTCTTTACATTTAGAGTCTTTGTTTACATTTGTAGCCTTTGTTTACATTTTTAGTCTTTGTTTACATTTTTAGACTTTGTTTACATATAGAGTCTTTGTTTACATTTGTAGTCTTTGTTTACATTTAGGTCTATGTTTACATTTGCAGTCTTTGTTTACATTTAGAGTCTGTTTACATATCTAGTCTTTGTTTTCATTTATAGTCTGTTTACATTTGTAGACTTTGTTTACATTTAGAGAGTTTGTTTACAGTTTGAGTCACTTAACATTTGTGCTCTTTGTTTACATTTGTATTCTTTGTTTACATTTGTAGTCTGCTTACATTTAGATACTTTGTTTATATTTAGAGGCTTTGTTTACATTTGTTGTCTGTTTACACTTAGAGTCTGTTTACGTTTGTAGTTTTTGTTTACGTTTAGTGTCTTTGTTTACATTTGCAGTCTTTGTTTACAGTTGTAGACTTTCTTAACATTTATAGTCTTTGTTTACATTTGTATTCTTTGTTTAAATTTAGAGACTTTGTTGACATTTAGAGTCCGTTTATATTTGTAGTCTTTGTTTACATTTAGAGAGATAGTTTACATGTAGAGTTTTTGTTTACATTTGTAGTCCTTGTTTACACTTGTAGTTTTTGTTTACATTTAGTCTTTGTTTATATTTAGAGACTTTGTTTACATTTGTTGTCCTTTTTTACACCTAGAGTCCCATTTTGTGTCTTTGTTTACATTTGTAGTCTTTGTTTACATTTTTATTCTTTGTTTACATTTAGAGTTTCATTTAGAGTCTTTGTTTACATATAGCGCGTTTGTTTACATTTAGAGCCTTTGTTTACATTTTTAGTCTTTGTTTACATTTTTAGCCTTTGTTTACATTTAGAGTCTTTGTTTTTGTTTTTAGGCTTTGTTTACATTTAGAGTCTGTTTACATTTGTAGTCCTTGTTTACACCTAGAGTCCTTGTTTATACCCAGAATTTTTTATTACATTTAGAGTCTTTGTTTACATTTTTATTATTTGTTTACATTTGTAGTCCTTTTTTACACTTAGAGTCCTTGTTTACACCAAGAGTTTTTGGTTACATTTAGAGTCTTTGTTTATATTTCTATTATTTGTTTACATTTAGTTTTGTTTACATTTGTAATCGTTGTCTATATTTGTAACTTTTAGTTTTGTTTACATTTGTAGTCTTTGTTTACAATTTTATTCTTTGTTTACATTTAGAGTTCCATTTAGTGTCTTTGTTTACATTTGTAGTCTTTGTTTACATATAGCGCGTTTGTTTACATTTAGAGCCTTTTTTTACATTTTTAGTCTTTGTTTACATTTTTAGCCTTTGTTTACATTTAGAGTCTTTGGTTTTCTTTTTAGGCTTTGTTTACATTTAGAGTCTGTTTACATTTGTAGTCCTTGTTTACACCTAGAGTCCTTGTTTATACCCAGAGTTTTTTATTACATTTAGAGTCTTTGTTTACATTTTTATTATTTGTTTACATTTTTATTATTTGTTTACATTTAGAGACTTTGTTTACGTTTGCAATCTTTGCTTACATTTAGAGTCTTTGTTTATATTTCTAGTATTTGTTTACATTTAGTTTTGTTTACATTTGTAGTCGTTGTTTATATTTGTAGTATTTGTTTACTTTTAGTTTTGTTTACATTTGTAGTCTTTGTTTACATTTAGAGTGTTACTTTACGTTTGTAGTTTTTGTTTACATTTGTAGTCTGTTTCCATTTAGAGTCTTTGTTTACATTTGTAGTCTTTGTTTACATTTGTAGTCTTTGTTTACATATGTAGGCTTTGTTTACATTTAGAGTGTTTACATTTAGTCCCTTTGTTTACATTTGTAGTCTTTGTTTACATTTTTAGCCTTTGTTTACGTTTAGAGTCTTTGTTTTTGTGTTTAGACTTTGTTTATATTTAGAGTCTGTTTACATTTGTAGTCCTTGTTTATACCCAGAGTTTTTTATTACATTTAGAGTCTTTGTTTACATTTTTATTATTTGTTTACATTTAGAGTTTTTGTTTACGTTTGCAGTCTTTGTTTACATTTGTAGTCTTTGTTTACATTTAGAGTGTTAGTTTACGTTTGTAGTTTTTGTTTACATTTGTAGTCTGTTTCTATTTAGAGTCTTTGTTTATATTTGTAGTCTTTGTTTACATTTGTAGTCTTTGTTTACATTTGTAATCTTTGTTTGCATTTAGAGACCTTCTTTATATTTAGAGTCTTTGTTTACGTTTGTAATCTTTGTTTACATTTTTAGTCTTTGTTTTAATTTAGAGTCTGTTTACATTTAAGGTCTTTGTTTACATGTGTAGTCTTTATTTACATTTAAATTCTTTATTTACATATGTAGTCTTTGTATACATTTAGATTGTTTATATTTGTAGTCTTTGTCTACATTTAGAGTGTTAGTTTACGTTTGTAGTTTTTGTTTACATTTGTAGTCTGTTTTATTTAGAGTCTTTGTTTATAATTTTAGTCTTTGTTTACATTTGTAGTTTTTGTTTACATTTGTAATCTTTCTTTGCATTTAAAGACCTTCTTTACATTTAGAGTCTTTGTTTACATTTGTAGTCTTTGTTTACATTTAGGTCTAGGTTTATATTTGCAGTCTTTGTTTACATTTAGAGTGTTTACATATGTAGTCTTTGTTTACATTTTTAATCTTTTCTTTTAGAGTCTGTTTTCATTTATAGTCTTTTTACATTTGTAGACTTTGTTTACATTTAGAGAGTTTGTTTGCAGCTTGAGTCACTTAACATTTGTGCTCTTTGTTTACATTTGTAGTCTGCTTACATTTAGATACTTTGTTTATATTTAGAGGCTTTGTTTACATTTGTTGTCTGTTTACACTTAGAGTCTGTTTACGTTTGTAGTTTTTGTTTACGTTTAGTGTCTTTGTTTACATTTGTAGTCTTTGTTTACAGTTGTAGACTTTCTTAACATTTATAGTCTTTGTTTACATTTTTATTCTATGTTTACATTTAGAGAGATTGTTTACATGTAGAGTTTTTTTTTACATTTGTAGTCCTTGTTTACACTTGTAGTCTTTGTTTACATTTAGACTTTGTTTATATTTAGAGACTTTGTTTACATTTGTAGTCCTTTTTTACACCTAGAATCCTTGTTTACACCAAGAGATTTTGGTTACATTTAGTGTCTTTGTTTATATTTCTAGTATTTGTTTACATTTAGTTTTGTTTACATTTAGTTTTGCTTACATTTGTAGTCGTGGTTTATATTTGCAGTATTTGTTTACTTTTACTTTTGTTTACATTTTTATTTTTTGTTTACATTTAGAGTCCCATTTTGTGTCTTTGTTTACATTTGTAGTCTTTGTTTACATTTTTATTCTTTGTTTACATTTAGAGTTTCATTTAGAGTCTTTAGAGTCAAGTTAAAAAGTGATTTTTCTTGTGATGAAGCCGACAGTTTCTATAGCTTTCATTGCAAAAATTTATAATCTGATGCTTATGTCACGTGCAAATGATAATAAAAAAGATCACTGAAAATATAATAAAATTTTAATCATGTTTTTAAACAATATAATAATCTGATTTAAAAAAAAAAAAAAAAAGTTTAATTTAACAGAAAATATGACGTCACAATTACAACAATGTACTCAGAAAAATGAAATAAAATTTTATCCGTGATTTTAAACAAATAAAATAAAATTTAATAAAAAAATAATTAAATAAAATCAACATATCTTAGCGCTAAGCAGATTTAGACTTAGCTTTATGACATAGATGCTATAATGTAAAAGATAAATGTCATCGTTTAAAAAAAAAAAAAATTGTAAATCGATGCTAAACGAATTAAACTGGCATGGTAGAAAAGGTAATAAATTTGGGGACATTTAGGTATCCCTTTAACAAATGAACTAGGGACGATTTTAATGAATTTTCCGTTGAAGTTTATTTTCATGAAAATTTAAATTTAAATATTTCATTACTCGAATTCCCTTATTTTGATAAATAAAACTATACCATTTAAAAAAAATAAAGAACACTCTTTTATTGAAAAATGAACTAATAAAGGTTTTAGAAAACTATTACATACTTTTAAATCTTTATTTAAAAATAATTAATTGTTGCCACTCGACATAAAACAAATACATCCAAATCCTGTGTCATATACGATAGTTTTGTATAAGTATAGATTTTTTGTTTGCCCTTGGAACCTGCCCCTGATGGGAAAAGTGCCTGGAAACACTTGTATCTAGTATTGTCATTGATTATGAAGTCGTGTGCAAAATTTCTGGTCCTTTGGACGACAAGAAGTTGCTGAAAATTGAATTGCAGAATTCCGTTACATACATTAATAATTGCATCATATCAAGTTAATAAAAGTGTGTTAATTAAAAACCTTGTTAAATGCTGTAATTAATAATTTAAAAATATAAAATTAAAATAATACGTCAATCTTAATACAAATATCGTTTGTGGTGAATAGTTTCGAAAATCAGTTAAGGCAAGAATTTAAAATTTACGATTGAAAGTAATACGTTACAGCTTCCTTTGACTTTTTATCTTGTCGAAACAAGATATTGGTCTGTGAAGAGATATGAGGTTTTCGCGTGGAAAGAAAATATAATGACGTCAAAGCTGCCTTTCATCCATCCCCAAGCTCGCCAAATTTTGTCTTGTTGAAGTTTATTTTCATGAAAATTTAAATTTAAATATTTCATTACTCGAATTCCCTTATTTTGATAAATAAAACTATACCATTTAAAAAAAATAAAGAACACTCTTTTATTGAAAAATGAACTAATAAAGGTTTTAGAAAACTATTACATACTTTTAAATCTTTATTTAAAAAAAATTAATTGTTGCCACTCGACACAAAACAAATACATCCAAATCCTGTGTCATATACGATAGTTTTGTATAAGTATAGATTTTTTGTTTGCCCTTGGAACCTGCCCCTGATGGGAAAAGTGCCTGGAAACACTTGTATCTAGTATTGTCATTGATTATGAAGTCGTGTGCAAAATTTCTGGTCCGTTTTGAATTGCAAAATTCCGTTACATACATTAATAATTGCATCATATCAAGTTAATAAAAGTGTGTTAATTAAAAACCTTGTTAAACGCTGTAATTAATAATTTAAAAATATAAAATTAAAATAATACGTCAATCTTAATACAAATATCGTTTGTGGTGAATAGATTAGAAAATCAGTTTAGGCAAGAATTTAAAATTTACGATTGAAAGTAATACGTTACAGCTTCCTTTGACTTTTTATCTTGTCGAAACAAGATATTGGTCTGTGAAGAGATATGAGGTTTTCGCGTGGAAAGAAAATATAATGACGTCAAAGCTGCCTTTCATCCATCCCCAAGCTCGCCAAATTTTGTCGCCAAGTCAAAAATTTCGTCGTCAACTATCAACTTTTGCAGCCAAATCACAAATTTCATTGCTAAGTCGCAAGTTTTGTCACCAAAATCTCGCCAAATCATGCAATTTACTAAATTTATAACAATTGACATTGAAATTCAGCAGTGCCAAATGGTCAAATGTTAAATAATGTTAATGTTCCAGCTTATGTGAACCAAAACAGTTTCACTTTACAATTTTTACTCATCTGACAATAAGAATCACAAAAACACAATACAAAACTTTCAATAATTCAATAAAAATTACAATGAAATAACTATACAAAAACCGCTACCACTTATCTGTATTTGACTTGATCATAGCAACGCCAGGCTTACCAGAACTAGTAAGATCACAAGTGCATTTTCACGTTTCTATTACTTTTTCTTTTAAAAGAAAGGTATTGAACAACAGTTATATGGATTTTAAATAAAAATTATAATTTTGATTAAGCTTGGGTGGGGAGGGGCCCAATAGCCCCCTCCGGGATTCACCATTGCTGGGATTGTATATCTTTAAGGCTTTTATTTGTTGAATGATTATGAGCTTGAATTTTAAAAAAATTGAAACATTTACAAACCAATAAATTTAGCCTAAAATTTTAAGTAGAATGAATAAAACCCCTCTGTAGTTCAAAATTAAATTTCTTGAAAACAGAATAGCGACGTAAATAATGCAATGTGTGGGAACAAAGCCATTGGATAGGTATTAATGCATATGTAAAATTTCTTTACAATTATTGTAACATTAACGTAAAGGAATCTACCTTTGCCTTTAAGCTTGCCGAAAAGGGATTTTTATTTAGACTTCGTTTACATTTTTAGACTTTGTTTACATATAGAGTCTTTGTTTACATTTGTAGTCTTTGTTTACATTTAGGTCTATGTTTACATTTGCAGTCTTTGTTTACATTTAGAGTCTGTTTACATATCTAGTCTTTGTTTTCATTTATAGTCTGTTTACATTTGTAGACTTTGTTTACATTTAGAGAGTTTGTTTACAGTTTGAGTCACTTAACATTTGTGCTCTTTGTTTACATTTGTATTCTTTGTTTACATTTGTAGTCTGCTTACATTTAGATACTTTGTTTATATTTAGAGGCTTTGTTTATATTTGTTGTCTGTTTACACTTAGAGTCTGTTTACGTTTGTAGTTTTTGTTTACGTTTAGTGTCTTTGTTTACATTTGCAGTCTTTGTTTACAGTTGTAGACTTTCTTAACATTTATAGTCTTTGTTTACATTTGTATTCTTTGTTTAAATTTAGACTTTGTTGACATTTAGAGTCCGTTTATATTTGTAGTCTTTGTTTACATTTAGAGAGATTGTTTACATGTAGAGTTTTTGTTTACATTTGTAGTCCCTGTTTACACTTGTAGTCTTTGTTTACATTTAGTCTTTGTTTATATTTAGAGACTTTGTTTACATTTGTAGTCCTTTTTTACACCTAGAGTCCCATTTTGTGTCTTTGTTTACATTTGTAGTCTTTGTTTACATTTTTATTCTTTGTTTACATTTAGAGTTTCATTTAGAGTCTTTGTTTACATATAGCGCGTTTGTTTACATTTAGAGCCTTTGTTTACATTTTTAGTCTTTGTTTACATTTTTAGCCTTTGTTTACATTTAGAGTCTTTGGTTTTATTTTTAGGCTTTGTTTACATTTAGAGTCTGTTTACATTTGTAGTCCTTGTTTACACCTAGAGTCCTTGTTTATACCCAGAGTTTTTTATTACCTTTAGAGTCTTTGTTTACATTTTTATTATTTGTTTACATTTTTATTATTTGTTTACATTTAGAGACTTTGTTTACGTTTGCAATCTTTGCTTACATTTAGAGTCTTTGTTTATATTTCTAGTATTTGTTTACATTTAGTTTTGTTTACATTTGTAGTCGTTGTTTATATTTGTAGTATTTGTTTACTTTTAGTTTTGTTTACATTTGTAGTCTTTGTTTACATTTAGAGTGTTAGTTTACGTTTGTAGTTTTTGTTTACATTTGTAGTCTGTTTCCATTTAGAGTCTTTGTTTACATTTGTAGTCTTTGTTTACATTTGTAGTCTTTGTTTACATATGTAGGCTTTGTTTACATTTAGAGTGTTTACATTTAGTCCCTTTGTTTACATTTGTAGTCTTTGTTTACATTTTTAGCCTTTGTTTACGTTTAGAGTCTTTGTTTTTGTGTTTAGACTTTGTTTATATTTAGAGTCTGTTTACATTTGTAGTCCTTGTTTATACCCAGAGTTTTTTATTACATTTAGAGTCTTTGTTTACATTTTTATTATTTGTTTACATTTAGAGTTTTTGTTTACGTTTGCAGTCTTTGTTTACATTTGTAGTCTTTGTTTACATTTAGAGTGTTAGTTTACGTTTGTAGTTTTTGTTGACATTTGTAGTCTGTTTCTATTTAGAGTCTTTGTTTATATTTGTAGTCTTTGTTTACATTTGTAGTCTTTGTTTACATTTGTAATCTTTGTTTGCATTTAGAGACCTTCTTTATATTTAGAGTGTTTACGTTTGTAATCTTTGTTTACATTTTTAGTCTTTGTTTTATTTTAGAGTCTGTTTACATATAAGGTCTTTGTTTACATTTTTGTCTTTATTTACATTTAAATTCTTTGTTTACATATGTAGTCTTTGTATACATTTAGATAGTTTACATTTGTAGTCTTTGTCTACATTTAGAGTGTTAGTTTACGTATGTAGTTTTTGTTTACATTTGTAGTCTGTTTTATTTAGAGTCTTTGTTTATATTTGTAGTCTTTGTTTACATTTGTAGTCTTTGTTTACATTTGTAATCTTTCTTTACATTTAGAGACCTTCTTTACATTTAGAGTCTTTGTTTACATTTGTAGCCTTTGTTTACATTTTTAGACTTTGTATACATATTTAGACTTTGTTTACATATAGAGTCTGTTTACATTTGTAGTCTTTGTTTAAAATTAGGCCTATGTTTACATTTGCAGTCTTTGTTTACATTTAGAGTCTGTTTACATATGTAGTCTTTGTTTACATTTTTAGTCTGTTTGCATTTAGAGTCTGTTTTCATTTATAGTCTGTTTACATTTGTAGACTTTGTTTACATTTCGTGAGTTTGTTTACAGTTTGAGTCACTTAACATTTGTGCTCTTTGTTTACATTTGTATTCTTTGTTTACATTTGTAGTCTGCTTACATTTAGATACTTTGTTTATATTTAGATGCTTTGTTTACATTTGTTGTCTGTTTACACTTAGTCTGTTTACGTTTAGTGTCTTTGTTTACATTTGTAGTCTTTGTTTACAGTTGTAGACTTTCTTAACATTTATAGGCTTTGTTTGCATTTGTATTCTTTGTTTAAATTTATAGACTTTGTTGACATTTAGAGTCCGTTTATATTTGTAGTCTTTGTTTACATTTAGAGAGATTGTTTACATGCAGAGTTTTTGTTTACATTTGTAGTCCTTGTTTACACTTGTAGTCTTTGTTTACATTTAGACTTTGTTTATATTTAGAGACTTTGTTTACATTTGTAGTCCTTTTTTACACCTAGAGTCCTTGTTTACACCAAGAGTTTTTGGTTACATTTAGAGTCTTTGTTTATATTTCTATTATTTGTTTACATTTAGTTTTGTTTACATTTGTAATCGTTGTTTATATTTGTAGTATTTGTTACTTTTAGTTTTGTTTACATTTGTAGTCTTTGTTTACATTTTTATTTTTTGTTTACATTTAGAGTTCCATTTAGTGTCTTTGTTTACATTTTTAGTCTTTGTTTACATGTAGAGACTTTGTTTACGTTTGCAATCTTTGGTTACATTTAGAGTCTTTGTTTATATTTCTAGTATTTGTTACATTTAGTTTTGTTTACATTTGTAGTCGTTGTTTATATTTGTAGTATTTGTTTACATTTGTAGTCTTTGTTTACATTTGTAATCTTTGTTTGCATTTAGAGACCTTCTTTATATTTAGAGTCTTTGTTTACGTTTGTAGTCTTTGTTTACATTTTTAGTCTTTGTTTTAATTTAGAGTCTGTTTACATTTAAGGTCTTTGTTTACATTTGTAGTCTTTATTTACATTTAAATTCTTTGTTTACATATGTAGTCTTTGTATACGTTTATAGTGTTTACATTTAGAGTCTTTGTTTACGTTTGCAGTCTTTGTTTACATTTGTAGTCTTTGTCTACATTTAGAGTGTTAGTTTACGTTCGTAGTTTTTGTTTACATTTGTAGTCTTTGTTTACATTTGTAATCTTTCTTTGAATTTAGAGACCTTCTTTACATTTAGAGTCTTTGTTTACATTTGTAGCCTTTGTTTACATTTTTAGTCTTTGTTTACATTTTTAGACTTTGTTTACATATAGAGTCTTTGTTTACATTTGTAGTCTTTGTTTACATTTAGGTCTATGTTTACATTTGCAGTCTTTGTTTACATTTAGAGTCTGTTTACATATCTAGTCTTTGTTTTCATTTATAGTCTGTTTACATTTGTAGACTTTGTTTACATTTAGAGAGTTTGTTTACAGTTTGAGTCACTTAACATTTGTGCTCTTTGTTTACATTTGTATTCTTTGTTTACATTTGTAGTCTGCTTACATTTAGATACTTTGTTTATATTTAGAGGCTTTGTTTACATTTGTTGTCTGTTTACACTTAGAGTCTGTTTACGTTTGTAGTTTTTGTTTACGTTTAGTGTCTTTGTTTACATTTGCAGTCTTTGTTTACAGTTGTAGACTTTCTTAACATTTATAGTCTTTGTTTACATTTGTATTCTTTGTTTAAATTTAGAGACTTTGTTGACATTTAGAGTCCGTTTATATTTGTAGTCTTTGTTTACATTTAGAGAGATAGTTTACATGTAGAGTTTTTGTTTACATTTGTAGTCCTTGTTTACACTTGTAGTCTTTGTTTACATTTAGTCTTTGTTTATATTTAGAGACTTTGTTTACATTTGTTGTCCTTTTTTACACCTAGAGTCCCATTTTGTGTCTTTGTTTACATTTGTAGTCTTTGTTTACATTTTTATTCTTTGTTTACATTTAGAGTTTCATTTAGAGTCTTTGTTTACATATAGCGCGTTTGTTTACATTTAGAGCCTTTGTTTACATTTTTAGTCTTTGTTTACATTTTTAGCCTTTGTTTACATTTAGAGTCTTTGTTTTTGTTTTTAGGCTTTGTTTACATTTAGAGTCTGTTTACATTTGTAGTCCTTGTTTACACCTAGAGTCCTTGTTTATACCCAGAGTTTTTTATTACATTTAGAGTCTTTGTTTACATTTTTATTATTTGTTTACATTTGTAGTCCTTTCTTACACTTAGAGTCCTTGTTTACACCAAGAGTTTTTGGTTACATTTAGAGTCTTTGTTTATATTTCTATTATTTGTTTACATTTAGTTTTGTTTACATTTGTAATCGTTGTCTATATTTGTAACTTTTAGTTTTGTTTACATTTGTAGTCTTTGTTTACAATTTTATTCTTTGTTTACATTTAGAGTTCCATTTAGTGTCTTTGTTTACATTTGTAGTCTTTGTTTACATATAGCGCGTTTGTTTACATTTAGAGCCTTTTTTTACATTTTTAGTCTTTGTTTACATTTTTAGCCTTTGTTTACATTTAGAGTCTTTGGTTTTCTTTTTAGGCTTTGTTTACATTTAGAGTCTGTTTACATTTGTAGTCCTTGTTTACACCTAGAGTCCTTGTTTATACCCAGAGTTTTTTATTACATTTAGAGTCTTTGTTTACATTTTTATTATTTGTTTACATTTTTATTATTTGTTTACATTTAGAGACTTTGTTTACGTTTGCAATCTTTGCTTACATTTAGAGTCTTTGTTTATATTTCTAGTATTTGTTTACATTTAGTTTTGTTTACATTTGTAGTCGTTGTTTATATTTGTAGTATTTGTTTACTTTTAGTTTTGTTTACATTTGTAGTCTTTGTTTACATTTAGAGTGTTACTTTACGTTTGTAGTTTTTGTTTACATTTGTAGTCTGTTTCCATTTAGAGTCTTTGTTTACATTTGTAGTCTTTGTTTACATTTGTAGTCTTTGTTTACATATGTAGGCTTTGTTTACATTTAGAGTGTTTACATTTAGTCCCTTTGTTTACATTTGTAGTCTTTGTTTACATTTTTAGCCTTTGTTTACGTTTAGAGTCTTTGTTTTTGTGTTTAGACTTTGTTTATATTTAGAGTCTGTTTACATTTGTAGTCCTTGTTTATACCCAGAGTTTTTTATTACATTTAGAGTCTTTGTTTACATTTTTATTATTTGTTTACATTTAGAGTTTTTGTTTACGTTTGCAGTCTTTGTTTACATTTGTAGTCTTTGTTTACATTTAGAGTGTTAGTTTACGTTTGTAGTTTTTGTTGACATTTGTAGTCTGTTTCTATTTAGAGTCTTTGTTTATATTTGTAGTCTTTGTTTACATTTGTTGTCTTTGTTTACATTTGTAATCTTTGTTTGCATTTAGAGACCTTCTTTATATTTAGAGTCTTTGTTTACGTTTGTAATCTTTGTTTACATTTTTAGTCTTTGTTTTATTTTAGAGTCTGTTTACATATAAGGTCTTTGTTTACATTTTTGTCTTTATTTACATTTAAATTCTTTGTTTACATATGTAGTCTTTGTATACATTTAGATAGTTTACATTTGTAGTCTTTGTCTACATTTAGAGTGTTAGTTTACGTATGTAGTTTTTGTTTACATTTGTAGTCTGTTTTATTTAGAGTCTTTGTTTATATTTGTAGTCTTTGTTTACATTTGTAGTCTTTGTTTACATTTGTAATCTTTCTTTACATTTAGAGACCTTCTTTACATTTAGAGTCTTTGTTTACATTTGTAGCCTTTGTTTACATTTTTAGACTTTGTATACATATTTAGACTTTGTTTACATATAGAGTCTGTTTACATTTGTAGTCTTTGTTTAAAATTAGGCCTATGTTTACATTTGCAGTCTTTGTTTACATTTAGAGTCTGTTTACATATGTAGTCTTTGTTTACATTTTTAGTCTGTTTGCATTTAGAGTCTGTTTTCATTTATAGTCTGTTTACATTTGTAGACTTTGTTTACATTTCGTGAGTTTGTTTACAGTTTGAGTCACTTAACATTTGTGCTCTTTGTTTACATTTGTATTCTTTGTTTACATTTGTAGTCTGCTTACATTTAGATACTTTGTTTATATTTAGATGCTTTGTTTACATTTGTTGTCTGTTTACACTTAGTCTGTTTACGTTTAGTGTCTTTGTTTACATTTGTAGTCTTTGTTTACAGTTGTAGACTTTCTTAACATTTATAGGCTTTGTTTGCATTTGTATTCTTTGTTTAAATTTATAGACTTTGTTGACATTTAGAGTCCGTTTATATTTGTAGTCTTTGTTTACATTTAGAGAGATTGTTTACATGCAGAGTTTTTGTTTACATTTGTAGTCCTTGTTTACACTTGTAGTCTTTGTTTACATTTAGACTTTGTTTATATTTAGAGACTTTGTTTACATTTGTAGTCCTTTTTTACACCTAGAGTCCTTGTTTACACCAAGAGTTTTTGGTTACATTTAGAGTCTTTGTTTATATTTCTAGTATTTGTTACATTTAGTTTTGTTTACATTTGTAGTCGTTGTTTATATTTGTAGTATTTGTTTACATTTGTAGTCTTTGTTTACATTTGTAATCTTTGTTTGCATTTAGAGACCTTCTTTATATTTAGAGTCTTTGTTTACGTTTGTAGTCTTTGTTTACATTTTTAGTCTTTGTTTTAATTTAGAGTCTGTTTACATTTAAGGTCTTTGTTTACATTTGTAGTCTTTATTTACATTTAAATTCTTTGTTTACATATGTAGTCTTTGTATACGTTTATAGTGTTTACATTTAGAGTCTTTGTTTACGTTTGCAGTCTTTGTTTACATTTGTAGTCTTTGTCTACATTTAGAGTGTTAGTTTACGTTCGTAGTTTTTGTTTACATTTGTAGTCTTTGTTTACATTTGTAATCTTTCTTTGAATTTAGAGACCTTCTTTACATTTAGAGTCTTTGTTTACATTTGTAGCCTTTGTTTACATTTTTAGTCTTTGTTTACATTTTTAGACTTTGTTTACATATAGAGTCTTTGTTTACATTTGTAGTCTTTGTTTACATTTAGGTCTATGTTTACATTTGCAGTCTTTGTTTACATTTAGAGTCTGTTTACATATCTAGTCTTTGTTTTCATTTATAGTCTGTTTACATTTGTAGACTTTGTTTACATTTAGAGAGTTTGTTTACAGTTTGAGTCACTTAACATTTGTGCTCTTTGTTTACATTTGTATTCTTTGTTTACATTTGTAGTCTGCTTACATTTAGATACTTTGTTTATATTTAGATGCTTTGTTTACATTTGTTGTCTGTTTACACTTAGTCTGTTTACGTTTAGTGTCTTTGTTTACATTTGTAGTCTTTGTTTACAGTTGTAGACTTTCTTAACATTTATAGTCTTTGTTTACATTTGTATTCTTTGTTTAAATTTAGAGACTTTGTTGACATTTAGAGTCCGTTTATATTTGTAGTCTTTGTTTACATTTAGAGAGATAGTTTACATGTAGAGTTTTTGTTTACATTTGTAGTCCTTGTTTACACTTGTAGTCTTTGTTTACATTTAGTCTTTGTTTATATTTAGAGACTTTGTTTACATTTGTTGTCCTTTTTTACACCTAGAGTCCCATTTTGTGTCTTTGTTTACATTTGTAGTCTTTGTTTACATTTTTATTCTTTGTTTACATTTAGAGTTTCATTTAGAGTCTTTGTTTACATATAGCGCGTTTGTTTACATTTAGAGCCTTTGTTTACATTTTTAGTCTTTGTTTACATTTTTAGCCTTTGTTTACATTTAGAGTCTTTGTTTTTGTTTTTAGGCTTTGTTTACATTTAGAGTCTGTTTACATTTGTAGTCCTTGTTTACACCTAGAGTCCTTGTTTATACCCAGAGTTTTTTATTACATTTAGAGTCTTTGTTTACATTTTTATTATTTGTTTACATTTGTAGTCCTTTTTTACACTTAGAGTCCTTGTTTACACCAAGAGTTTTTGGTTACATTTAGAGTCTTTGTTTATATTTCTATTATTTGTTTACATTTAGTTTTGTTTACATTTGTAATCGTTGTCTATATTTGTAACTTTTAGTTTTGTTTACATTTGTAGTCTTTGTTTACAATTTTATTCTTTGTTTACATTTAGAGTTCCATTTAGTGTCTTTGTTTACATTTGTAGTCTTTGTTTACATATAGCGCGTTTGTTTACATTTAGAGCCTTTTTTTACATTTTTAGTCTTTGTTTACATTTTTAGCCTTTGTTTACATTTAGAGTCTTTGGTTTTCTTTTTAGGCTTTGTTTACATTTAGAGTCTGTTTACATTTGTAGTCCTTGTTTACACCTAGAGTCCTTGTTTATACCCAGAGTTTTTTATTACATTTAGAGTCTTTGTTTACATTTTTATTATTTGTTTACATTTTTATTATTTGTTTACATTTAGAGACTTTGTTTACGTTTGCAATCTTTGCTTACATTTAGAGTCTTTGTTTATATTTCTAGTATTTGTTTACATTTAGTTTTGTTTACATTTGTAGTCGTTGTTTATATTTGTAGTATTTGTTTACTTTTAGTTTTGTTTACATTTGTAGTCTTTGTTTACATTTAGAGTGTTACTTTACGTTTGTAGTTTTTGTTTACATTTGTAGTCTGTTTCCATTTAGAGTCTTTGTTTACATTTGTAGTCTTTGTTTACATTTGTAGTCTTTGTTTACATATGTAGGCTTTGTTTACATTTAGATTGTTTACATTTAGTCCCTTTGTTTACATTTGTAGTCTTTGTTTACATTTTTAGCCTTTGTTTACGTTTAGAGGCTTTGTTTTTGTGTTTAGACATTGTTTATATTTAGAGTCTGTTTACATTTGTAGTCCTTGTTTATACCCAGAGTTTTTTATTACATTTAGAGTCTTTGTTTACATTTTTATTATTTGTTTACATTTAGAATTTTTTTTTCGTTTGCAGTCTTTGTTTACATTTGTAGTCTTTGTTTACATTTAGAGTGTTAGTTTACGTTTGTAGTTTTTGTTGACATTTGTAGTCTGTTTCTATTTAGAGTCTTTGTTTATATTTGTAGTCTTTGTTTACATTTGTAGTCTTTGTTTACATTTGTAATCTTTGTTTGCATTTAGAGACCTTCTTTATATTTAGAGTCTTTGTTTACGTTTGTAATCTTTGTTTACATTTTTAGTCTTTGTTTTATTTTAGAGTCTGTTTACATATAAGTTCTTTGTTTACATTTGTAGTCTTTATTTACATTTAAATTCTTTGTTTACATATGTAGTCTTTGTATACATTTAGATAGTTTACATTTGTAGTCTTTGTCTACATTTAGAGTGTTAGTTTACGTATGTAGTTTTTGTTTACATCTGTAGTCTGTTTTATTTAGAGTCTTTGTTTATATTTGTAGTCTTTGTTTACATTTGTAGTCTTTGTTTACATTTGTAATCTTTCTTTACATTTAGAGACCTTCTTTACATTTAGAGTCTTTGTTTACATTTGTAGCCTTTGTTTACATTTTTAGACTTTGTTTACATATAGAGTCTGTTTACATTTGTAGTCTTTGTTTACATTTAGGTCTATGTTTACATTTGCAGTCTTTGTTTACATTTAGAGTCTGTTTACATATGTAGTCTTTGTTTACATTTTTAGTCTGTTTGCATTTAGAGTCTGTTTTCATTTATAGTCTGTTTACATTTGTAGACTTTGTTTACATTTCGTGAGTTTGTTTACAGTTTGAGTCACTTAACATTTGTGCTCTTTGTTTACATTTGTATTCTTTGTTTACATTTGTAGTCTGCTTACATTTAGATACTTTGTTTATATTTAGATGCTTTGTTTACATTTGTTGTCTGTTTACACTTAGTCTGTTTACGTTTGTAGTTTTTGTTTACGTTTAGTGTCTTTGTTTACATTTGTAGTCTTTGTTTACAGTTGTAGACTTTCTTAACATTTATAGTCTTTGTTTGCATTTGTATTCTTTGTTTAAATTTAGAGACTTTGTTGACATTTAGAGTCCGTTTATATTTGTAGTCTTTGTTTACATTTAGAGAGATTGTTTACATGTAGAGTTTTTGTTTACATTTGTAGTCCTTGTTTACACTTGTAGTCTTTGTTTACATTTAGACTTTGTTTACATTTGTAATCTTTCTTTACATTTAGAGACCTTCTTTACATTTAGAGTCTTTGTTTACATTTGTAGCCTTTGTTTACATTTTTAGACTTTGTTTACATTTTTAGACTTTGTTTACATATAGAGTCTTTGTTTACATTTGTAGTCTTTGTTTACATTTAGTTCTATGTTTGCATTTGCAGTCTTTGTTTACATTTAGAGTCTGTTTACATATGTAGTCTTTGTTTACATTTTTAGTCTGTTTGCATTTAGAGTCTGTTTTATTTATAGTCTGTTTACATTTGTAGACTTTGTTTACATTTAGAGAGTTTGTTTACAGTTTGAGTCACTTAACATTTGTGCTCTTTGTTTACATTTGTAGTCTGCTTACATTTAGATACTTTGTTTATATTTAGAGGCATTGTTTACATTTGTTGTCTGTTTACACTTAGAGTCTGTTTACGTTTGTAGTTTTTGTTTACGTTTAGTGTCTTTGTTTACATTTGTAGTCTTTGTTTACAGTTGTAGACTTTCTTAACATTTATAGTCTTTGTTTACATTTTTATTCTTTGTTTACATTTAGAGAGATTCTTTACATGTAGAGTTTTTTACATTTGTAGTCCTTGTTTACACTTGTAGTCTTTGTTTACATTTAGACTTTGTTTATATTTAGAGACTTTGTTTACATTTGTAGTCCTTTTTTACACCTAGAGTCCTTGTTTACACCAAGAGATTTTGGTTACATTTAGAGTCTTTGTTTATATTTCTAGTATTTGTTTACATTTAGTTTTGTTTACATTTGTAGTCGTTGTTTATATTTGTAGTATTTGTTTACTTTTAGTTTTGTTTACATTTTTATTTTTTGTTTACATTTAGAGTCCCATTTTGTGTCTTTGTTTACATTTGTAGTCTTTGTTTACATTTTTAGGTAGATTCCTTATAGGAGATCTACCTATTGCAATGGTTCTCATGACACGACTTCTGGAAAATTTCATTATATCTTCACCGATCATGACCCCTAGAACTCAAAACCACCCTCCGTTCAAAAGTTTATATATATATATATATATATATATATAGGTATATATATATATATATGTATAACGCTTTTTCCCATGTTAAGTTGTGAACACGATAACTGGAGTAATTTTTATTTAAATTTAACCAGCTCGGGATATGTTGTCAGGACAGTAAAAATCTCGGTCGAGTTCGTAGATGGGGTATCCAGCTGGAAGGGGGTGGAAATGGTGGGGGGTGGAAATTTTCATTTGCCCATAATTTCTTTAATATTGAAAATAGGAAAGTACTTCAAATCAGGCGAATTACCGCCTTACTCTAAAGAACAACTTTTGTATTTAAACTTTTTCAATAACTTCAATTGCTTAAAAGTTACAAGTTAAAAAGTGATTTTTCTTGTGATGAAGCCGACAGTTTCTATAGCTTTCATTGCAAAAATTTATAATCTGATGCTTATGTCACGTGCAAATGATAATAAAAAAGATCACTGAAAATATAATAAAATTTTAATCATGTTTTTAAACAATATAATAATCTGATTTAAAAAAAAAAGTTTAATTTAACAGAAAATATGACGTCACAATTACAACAATGTACTGAGAAAAATGAAATAAAATTTTTAGGTAGATTCCTTATAGGAGATCTACCTATTGCAATGGTTCTCATGACACGACTTCTGGAAAATTTCATTATATCTTCACCGATCATGACCCCTAGAACTCAAAACCACCCTCCGTTCAAAAGTTTATATATATATATATATATATATATATATAGGTATATATATATATATATGTATAACGCTTTTTCCCATGTTAAGTTGTGAACACGATAACTGGAGTAATTTTTATTTAAATTTAACCAGCTCGGGATATGTTGTCAGGACAGTAAAAATCTCGGTCGAGTTCGTAGATGGGGTATCCAGCTCGAAGGGGGTGGAAATGGTGGGGGGTGGAAATTTTCATTTGCCCATAATTTCTTTAATATTGAAAATAGGAAAGTACTTCAAATCAGGCGAATTACCGCCTTACTCTAAAGAACAACTTTTGTATTTAAACTTTTTCAATAACTTCAATTGCTTAAAAGTTACAAGTTAAAAAGTGATTTTTCTTGTGATGAAGCCGACAGTTTCTATAGCTTTCATTGCAAAAATTTATAATCTGATGCTTATGTCACGTGCAAATGATAATAAAAAAGATCACTGAAAATATAATAAAATTTTAATCATGTTTTTAAACAATATAATAATCTGATTTAAAAAAAAAAAAAAAAAAAGTTTAATTTAACAGAAAATATGACGTCACAATTACAACAATGTACTGAGAAAAATGAAATAAAATTTTTAGGTAGATTCCTTATAGGAGATCTACCTATTGCAATGGTTCTCATGACACGACTTCTGGAAAATTTCATTATATCTTCACCGATCATGACCCCTAGAACTCAAAACCACCCTCCGTTCAAAAGTTTATATATATATATATATATATATATATATATAGGTATATATATATATATATGTATAACGCTTTTTCCCATGTTAAGTTGTGAACACGATAACTGGAGTAATTTTTATTTAAATTTAACCAGCTCGGGATATGTTGTCAGGACAGTAAAAATCTCGGTCGAGTTCGTAGATGGGGTATCCAGCTCGAAGGGGGTGGAAATGGTGGGGGTTGGAAATTTTCATTTGCCCATAATTTCTTTAATATTGAAAATAGGAAAGTACTTCAAATCAGGCGAATTACCGCCTTACTCTAAAGAACAACTTTTGTATTTAAACTTTTTCAATAACTTCAATTGCTTAAAAGTTACAAGTTAAAAAGTGATTTTTCTTGTGATGAAGCCGACAGTTTCTATAGCTTTCATTGCAAAAATTTATAATCTGATGCTTATGTCACGTGCAAATGATAATAAAAAAGATCACTGAAAATATAATAAAATTTTAATCATGTTTTTAAACAATATAATAATCTGATTTAAAAAAAAAAAAAAAAAAAAAGTTTAATTTAACAGAAAATATGACGTCACAATTTTAACAATGTACTGAGGAAAATGAAATAAAATTTTATCCGTGATTTTAAACAAATAAAATAAAATTTAATAAAAAAATAATTAAATAAAATCAACATATCTTAGCGCTAAGCAGATTTAGACTTAGCTTTATGACATAGATGCTATAATGTAAAAGATAAATGTCATCGTTTAAAAAAAAAAAAAAAATTGAAAATCGATGCTAAACGAATTAAACTGGCATGGTAGAAAAGGTAATAAATTTGGGGACATTTAGGTATCCCTTTAACAAATGAACTAGGGACGATTTTAATGAATTTTCCGTTGAAGTTTATTTTCATGAAAATTTAAATTTAAATATTTCATTACTCGAATTCCCTTATTTTGATAAATAAAACTATACCATTTAAAAAAAATAAAGAACACTCTTTTATTGAAAAATGAACTAATAAAGGTTTTAGAAAACTATTACATACTTTTAAATCTTTATTTAAAAAAAATTAATTGTTGCCACTCGACATAAAACAAATACATCCAAATCCTGTGTCATATACGATAGTTTTGTATAAGTATAGATTTTTTGTTTGCCCTTGGAACCTGCCCCTGATGGGAAAAGTGCCTGGAAACACTTGTATCTAGTATTGTCATTGATTATGAAGTCGTGTGCAAAATTTCTGGTCCTTTGGACGACAAGAAGTTGCTGAAAATTGAATTGCAGAATTCCGTTACATACATTAATAATTGCATCATATCAAGTTAATAAAAGTGTGTTAATTAAAAACCTTGTTAAATGCTGTAATTAATAATTTAAAAATATAAAATTAAAATAATACGTCAATCTTAATACAAATATCGTTTGTGGTGAATAGTTTAGAAAATCAGTTAAGGCAAGAATTTAAAATTTACGATTGAAAGTAATACGTTACAGCTTCCTTTGACTTTTTATCTTGTCGAAACAAGATATTGGTCTGTGAAGAGATATGAGGTTTTCGCGTGGAAAGAAAATATAATGACGTCAAAGCTGCCTTTCATCCATCCCCAAGCTCGCCAAATTTTGTCTTGTTGAAGTTTATTTTCATGAAAATTTAAATTTAAATATTTCATTACTCGAATTCCCTTATTTTGATAAATAAAACTATACCATTTAAAAAAAATAAAGAACACTCTTTTATTGAAAAATGAACTAATAAAGGTTTTAGAAAACTATTACATACTTTTAAATCTTTATTTAAAAAAAATTAATTGTTGCCACTCGACACAAAACAAATACATCCAAATCCTGTGTCATATACGATAGTTTTGTATAAGTATAGATTTTTTGTTTGCCCTTGGAACCTGCCCCTGATGGGAAAAGTGCCTGGAAACACTTGTATCTAGTATTGTCATTGATTATGAAGTCGTGTGCAAAATTTCTGGTCCGTTTTGAATTGCAAAATTCCGTTACATACATTAATAATTGCATCATATCAAGTTAATAAAAGTGTGTTAATTAAAAACCTTGTTAAACGCTGTAATTAATAATTTAAAAATATAAAATTAAAATAATACGTCAATCTTAATACAAATATCGTTTGTGGTGAATAGATTAGAAAATCAGTTTAGGCAAGAATTTAAAATTTACGATTGAAAGTAATACGTTACAGCTTCCTTTGACTTTTTATCTTGTCGAAACAAGATATTGGTCTGTGAAGAGATATGAGGTTTTCGCGTGGAAAGAAAATATAATGACGTCAAAGCTGCCTTTCATCCATCCCCAAGCTCGCCAAATTTTGTCGCCAAGTCAAAAATTTCGTCGTCAACTATCAACTTTTGCAGCCAAATCACAAATTTCATTGCTAAGTCGCAAGTTTTGTCACCAAAATCTCGCCAAATCATGCAATTTACTAAATTTATAACAATTGACATTGAAATTCAGCAGTGCCAAATGGTCAAATGTTAAATAATGTTAATGTTCCAGCTTATGTGAACCAAAACAGTTTCACTTTACAATTTTTACTCATCTGACAATAAGAATCACAAAAACACAATACAAAACTTTCAATAATTCAATAAAAATTACAATGAAATAACTATACAAAAACCGCTACCACTTATCTGTATTTGACTTGATCATAGCAACGCCAGGCTTACCAGAACTAGTAAGATCACAAGTGCATTTTCACGTTTCTATTACTTTTTCTTTTAAAAGAAAGGTATTGAACAACAGTTATATGGATTTTAAATAAAAATTATAATTTTGATTAAGCTTGGGTGGGGAGGGGCCCAATAGCCCCCTCCGGGATTCACCATTGCTGGGATTGTATATCTTTAAGGCTTTTATTTGTTGAATGATTATGAGCTTGAATTTTAAAAAAATTGAAACATTTACAAACCAATAAATTTAGCCTAAAATTTTAAGTAGAATGAATAAAACCCCTCTGTAGTTCAAAATTAAATTTCTTGAAAACAGAATAGCGACGTAAATAATGCAATGTGTGGGAACAAAGCCATTGGATAGGTATTAATGCATATGTAAAATTTCTTTACAATTATTGTAACATTAACGTAAAGGAATCTACCTTTGCCTTTAAGCTTGCCGAAAAGGGATTTTTATTTAGACTTCGTTTACATTTTTAGACTTTGTTTACATATAGAGTCTTTGTTTACATTTGTAGTCTTTGTTTACATTTAGGTCTATGTTTACATTTGCAGTCTTTGTTTACATTTAGAGTCTGTTTACATATCTAGTCTTTGTTTTCATTTATAGTCTGTTTACATTTGTAGACTTTGTTTACATTTAGAGAGTTTGTTTACAGTTTGAGTCACTTAACATTTGTGCTCTTTGTTTACATTTGTATTCTTTGTTTACATTTGTAGTCTGCTTACATTTAGATACTTTGTTTATATTTAGAGGCTTTGTTTACATTTGTTGTCTGTTTACACTTAGAGTCTGTTTACGTTTGTAGTTTTTGTTTACGTTTAGTGTCTTTGTTTACATTTGCAGTCTTTGTTTACAGTTGTAGACTTTCTTAACATTTATAGTCTTTGTTTACATTTGTATTCTTTGTTTAAATTTAGAGACTTTGTTGACATTTAGAGTCCGTTTATATTTGTAGTCTTTGTTTACATTTAGAGAGATTGTTTACATGTAGAGTTTTTGTTTACATTTGTAGTCCTTGTTTACACTTGTAGTCTTTGTTTACATTTAGTCTTTGTTTATATTTAGAGACTTTGTTTACATTTGTAGTCCTTTTTTACACCTAGAGTCCCATTTTGTGTCTTTGTTTACATTTGTAGTCTTTGTTTACATTTTTATTCTTTGTTTACATTTAGAGTTTCATTTAGAGTCTTTGTTTACATATAGCGCGTTTGTTTACATTTAGAGCCTTTGTTTACATTTTTAGTCTTTGTTTACATTTTTAGCCTTTGTTTACATTTAGAGTCTTTGTTTTTGTTTTTAGGCTTTGTTTACATTTAGAGTCTGTTTACATTTGTAGTCCTTGTTTACACCTAGAGTCCTTGTTTATACCCAGAGTTTTTTATTACATTTAGAGTCTTTGTTTACATTTTTATTATTTGTTTACATTTGTAGTCCTTTTTTACACTTAGAGTCCGTGTTTACACCAAGACTTTTTGGTTACATTTAGAGTCTTTGTTTATATTTCTATTATTTGTTTACATTTAGTTTTGTTTACATTTGTAATCGTTGTCTATATTTGTAACTTTTAGTTTTGTTTACATTTGTAGTCTTTGTTTACAATTTTATTCTTTGTTTACATTTAGAGTTCCATTTAGTGTCTTTGTTTACATTTGTAGTCTTTGTTTACATATAGCGCGTTTGTTTACATTTAGAGCCTTTGTTTACATTTTTAGTCTTTGTTTACATTTAGAGTCTTTGGTTTTATTTTTAGGCTTTGTTTACATTTAGAGTCTGTTTACATTTGTAGTCCTTGTTTATACCTAGAGTCCTTGTTTATACCCAGAGTTTTTTATTACATTTAGAGTCTTTGTTTACATTTTTATTATTTGTTTACATTTTTATTATTTGTTTACATTTAGAGACTTTGTTTACGTTTGCAATCTTTGCTTACATTTAGAGTCTTTGTTTATATTTCTAGTATTTGTTTACATTTAGTTTTGTTTACATTTGTAGTCGTTGTTTATATTTGTAGTATTTGTTTACTTTTAGTTTTGTTTACATTTGTAGTCTTTGTTTACATTTAGAGTGTTAGTTTACGTTTGTAGTTTTTGTTTACATTTGTAGTCTGTTTCCATTTAGAGTCTTTGTTTACATTTGTAGTCTTTGTTTACATTTGTAGTCTTTGTTTACATATGTAGGCTTTGTTTACATTTAGAGTGTTTACATTTAGTCCCTTTGTTTACATTTGTAGTCTTTGTTTACATTTTTAGCCTTTGTTTACGTTTAGAGGCTTTGTTTTTGTGTTTACACTTTGTTTATATTTAGAGTCTGTTTACATTTGTAGTCCTTGTTTATACCCAGAGTTTTTTATTACATTTAGAGTCTTTGTTTACATTTTTATTATTTGTTTACATTTAGAATTTTTGTTTACGTTTGCAGTCTTTGTTTACATTTGTAGTCTTTGTTTACATTTAGAGTGTTAGTTTACGTTTGTAGTTTTTGTTGACATTTGTAGTCTGTTTCTATTTAGAGTCTTTGTTTATATTTGTAGTCTTTGTTTACATTTGTAGTCTTTTTTTACATTTGTAATCTTTGTTTGCATTTAGAGACCTTCTTTATATTTAGAGTCTTTGTTTACATTTTTAGTCTTTGTTTTATTTTAGAGTCTGTTTACATATAAGGTCATTGTTTACATTTGTAGTCTTTATTTACATTTAAATTCTTTGTTTACATATGTAGTCTTTGTATACATTTAGATAGTTTACATTTGTAGTCTTTGTCTACATTTAGAGTGTTAGTTTACGTATATAGTTTTTGTTTACATTTGTAGTCTATTTTATTTAGAGTCTTTGTTTATATTTGTAGTCTTTGTTTACATTTGTAGTCTTTGTTTACATTTGTAATCTTTCTTTACATTTAGAGACCTTCTTTACATTTAGAGTCTTTGTTTACATTTGTAGCCTTTGTTTACATTTTTAGACTTTGTTTACATATTTAGACTTTGTTTACATATAGAGTCTGTTTACATTTGTAGTCTTTGTTTACATTTAGGTCTATGTTTACATTTGCAGTCTTTGTTTACATTTAGAGTCTGTTTACATATGTAGTCTTTGTTTACATTTTTAGTCTGTTTGCATTTAGAGTCTGTTTTCATTTATAGTCTGTTTACATTTGTAGACTTTGTTTACATTTCGTGAGTTTGTTTACAGTTTGATTCACTTAACATTTGTGCTCTTTGTTTACATTTGTATTCTTTGTTTACATTTGTAGTCTGCTTACATTTAGATACTTTGTTTATATTTAGATGCTTTGTTTACATTTGTTGTCTGTTTACACTTAGTCTGTTTACGTTTGTAGTTTTTGTTTACGTTTAGAGTCTTTGTTTACATTTGTAGTCTTTGTTTACAGTTGTAGACTTTCTTAACATTTATAGTCTTTGTTTGCATTTGTATTCTTTGTTTAAATTTAGAGACTTTGTTGACATTTAGAGTCCGTTTATATTTGTAGTCTTTGTTTACATTTAGAGAGATTGTTTACATGTAGAGTTTTTGTTTACATTTGTAGTCCTTGTTTACACTTGTAGTCTTTGTTTACATTTAGACTTTGTTTATATTTAGAGACTTTCTTTACATTTGTAGTCCTTTTTTACACCTAGAGTCCTTGTTTACACCAAGAGTTTTTGGTTACATTTAGAGTCTTTGTTTATATTACTATTATTTGTTTACATTTAGTTTTGTTTACATTTGTAATCGTTGTTTATATTTGTAGTATTTGTTACTTTTAGTTTTGTTTACATTTGTAGTCTTTGTTTACATTTTAATTTTTTGTTTACATTTAGAGTCCCATTTTGTGTCTTTGTTTACATTTGTAGTCTTTGTTTACATTTTTATTCTTTGTTTACATTTAGAGTTCCATTTAGTGTCTTTGTTTACATTTTTAGTCTTTGTTTACATTAAGAGACTTTGTTTACGTTTGCAATCTTTGGTTACATTTAGAGTCTTTGTTTATATTTCTAGTATTTGTTTACATTTAGTTTTGTTTACATTTGTAGTCGTTGTTTATATTTGTAGTATTTGTTTACATTTGTAGTCTTTGTTTACATTTGTAATCTTTGTTTGCATTTAGAGACCTTCTTTATATTTAGAGTCTTTGTTTACGTTTGTAGTCTTTGTTTACATTTTTAGTCTTTGTTTTAATTTAGAGTCTGTTTACATTTAAGGTCTTTGTTTACATTTGTAGTCTTTATTTACATTTAAATTCTTTGTTTACATATGTAGTCTTTGTATACATTTATAGTGTTTACATTTAGAGTCTTTGTTTACGTTTGCAGTCTTTGTTTACATTTGTAGCCTTTGTCTACATTTAGAGTGTTAGTTTACGTTTGTAGTTTTTGTTTACATTTGAAGTCTGTTTTATTTAGAGTCTTTGCTTATATTTGTAGTCTTTGTTTACATTTGTAGTCTTTGTTTACATTTGTAATCTTTCTTTGAATTTAGAGACCTTCTTTACATTTAGAGTCTTTGTTTACATTTGTAGCCTTTGTTTACATTTTTAGACTTTGTTTACATATAGAGTCTTTGCTTACATTTGTAGTCTTTGTTTACATTTAGGTCTATGTTTACATTTGCAGTCTTTGTTTACATTTAGAGTCTGTTTACATATTGTTTGTTTTCGTTAGCTGTGACCCTGCTCACCTATGCGCATGCGTGAGGTCTGCATTGATTTTGTTAAAATAGGGTAGAAGCGTAGAAGATGAGAGAATGTTTACATTTTACGAGTGAGAGATAAGTTGCGGTTTCTTTTTTCTTTTTTTTTCTTTTCAGGACATTATTGAATTTTGAGGCGATACTTCTTCGTTATATTTGTATAAAGGCAAAATGCTGATTTTTCCCCCTTGTAATTTTTAAATAAGTGTAGAAGATCAGTTTCATTCTTCGATGCAAAATAAAATCCGTAAACTTAAAAGTAAATGCCTGTTTTCTTTCTTCTTCTTCTTTTTTTTTTCAGTTAAAATTATTTTTATTTGCTTACTTGATCTCTAAATTCGTACTATATCTGTCATACCTAAACACTTGTTTCATGCACTGATTATAGTAGTAAATTAATTAAAAATGACTTAAATTAGTTAAAATTTACATAATTCATTAATAAAAGAAGAGAAAAAGAACAACGTTTACAGTAGACTTTACCTGTAGTAAAAGTAATATATTTTTTTCTTTTAAATTATACTGCTAAAATAAAAATACCATATTTTTGGATCTCTATTTTACAGAAATTTACAGAAAATCGTATTTAAATCAAATCATTAGATTTTTTTATCATGATTATTTTACACCTTTTATTTTTCGCGCATATTGTCATATAAATTACATTAAATAAAATATTGTTAATTAAAATTAAAAATTAAACTTTAAATTCGCGTAAAAAGGTAAAATAAATATTGAAGACTCATAAAAAGAAAACGAACACGTGTAGAACGAAAAGCGCATTTGGCTAAGTGCCCATCTCATTCAACGCATCACCCCTTTTCCGAGTAGGATCGTTCCGCGAGAGGTAGACATGGTTTACGAAAACGGACAGTATCTAGTCTTTGTTTTCATTTATAGTCTGTTTACATTTGTAGACTTTGTTTACATTTAGAGAGTTTGTTTACAGTTTGAGTCACTTAACATTTGTGCTCTTTGTTTACATTTGTAGTCTGCTTACATTTAGACACTTTGTTTATATTTAGAGGCTTTGTTTACATTTGTTGTCTGTTTACACTTAGAGTCTGTTTACGTTTGTAGTTTTTGTTTACGTTTAGTGTCTTTGTTTACATTTGCAGTCTTTGTTTACAGTTGTAGACTTTCTTAACATATATAGTCTTTGTTTACATTTGTATTCTTTGTTTAAATTTAGAGACTTTGTTGACATTTAGAGTCCGTTTATATTTGTAGTCTTTGTTTACATTTAGAGAGATTACTTACATGTAGAGTTTTTGTTTACATTTGTAGTCCTTGTTTACACTTGTAGTCTTTGCTTACATTTAGTCTTTGTTTATATTTAGAGACTTTGTTTACATTTGTAGTCCTTTTTTACATCTAGAGTCCCATTTTGTGTCTTTGTTTACATTTGTAGTCTTTGTTTACATTTTTATTCTTTGTTTACATTTAGAGTTTCATTTAGAGTCTTTGTTTACATTTAGCGCGTTTGTTTACATTTAGAGCCTTTGTTTACATTTTTTGTCTTTGTTTACATTTTTAGCCTTTATTACATTTAGAGTCTTTGTTTTTGTTTTTAGGCTTTGTTTACATTTAGAGTCGGTTTACATTTGTAGTCCTTGTTTACACCTAGAGTCCTTGTTTATACCCAGAGTTTTTTATTACATTTAGAGTCTTTGTTTACATTTTTATTATTTGTTTACATTTGTAGTCCTTTTTTACACTTAGAGTCCTTGTTTACACCAAGAGATTTTGGTTACATTTAGAGTCTTTGTTTATATTTCTATTATTTGTTTACATTTAGTTTTGTTTACATTTGTAATCGTTGTCTATATTTGTAGTATTTGTAACTTTTAGTTTTGTTTACATTTGTAGTCTTTGTTTACAATTTTATTCTTTGTTTACAATTTTATTCTTTGTTTACATTTAGAGTTCCATTTAGTGTCTTTGTTTACATTTGTAGTCTTTGTTTACATATAGCGCGTTTGTTTACATTTAGAGCCTTTGTTTACATTTTTAGTCTTTGTTTACATTTTTAGCCTTTGTTTACATTTAGAGTCTTTGGTATTATTTTTAGGCTTTGTTTACATTTAGAGTCTGTTTACATTTGTAGTCCTTGTTTACACCTAGAGTCCTTGTTTATACCCAGAGTTTTTTATTACATTTAGAGTCTTTGTTTACATTTTTATTATTTGTTTACATTTTTATTATTTGTTTACATTTAGAGACTTTGTTTACGTTTGCAATCTTTGCTTACATTTAGAGTCTTTGTTTATATTTCTAGTATTTGTTTACATTTAGTTTTGTTTACATTTGTAGTAGTTGTTTATATTTGTAGTATTTGTTTACTTTTAGTTTTGTTTACATTTGTAGTCTTTTTTTACATTTAGAGTGTTAGTTTACGTTTGTAGTTTTTGTTTACATTTGTAGTCCTTTTTTACACCTAGAGTCCTTGTTTACACCAAGAGTTTTTTGTTACATTTAGAGTCTTTGTTTATATTTCTATTATTTGTTTACATTTAGTTTTGTTTACATTTGTAATCGTTGTTTATATTTGTAGTATTTGTTACTTTTAGTTTTGTTTACATTTGTCGTCTTTCATTACATTTTTATTTTTTGTTTACATTTAGAGTCCCATTTTGTGTCTTTGTTTACATTTGTAGTCTTTGTTTACATTTTTATTCTTTGGTTACATTTAGAGTTCCATTTAGTGTCTTTGTTTACATTTTTAGTCTTTGTTTACATTTAGAGACTTTGTTTACGTTTGCAATCTTTGGTTACATTTAGAGTCTTTGTTTATAATTCTAGTATTTGTTTACATTTAGTTTTGTTTACATTTGTAGTCGTTGTTTATATTTGTAGTATTTGTTTACTTTTAGTTTTGTTTACATTTGTAGTCTTTGTTTACATTTAGAGTGTTAGTTTACGTTTGTAGTTTTTGTTTACGTTTGCAGTCTGTTTCCATTTAGAGTCTTTGTTTACATTTGTAGTCTTTGTTTACATTTGTAGTTTTTGTTTACATATGTAGGCTTTGTTTACATTTAGAGTGTTTACATTTAGTCCCTTTGTTTACATTTGTAGTCTTTGTTTACATTTTTAGCCTTTGTTTACATTTAGATTCTTTGTTTTTATTTTTAGACTTTGTTTATATTTAGAGTCTGTATACATTTGTAGTCCTTGTTTATACCCAGAGTTTTATTTTACATTTAGAGTCTTTGTTTACATTTTTATTATTTGTTTACATTTAGAGTTTTGTTTACGTTTGCAGTCTTTGTTTACATTTGTAGTCTTTGTTTACATTTAGAGTGTTAGTTTACGTTTGTAGTTTTTGTTTACATTTGTAGTCTGTTTCTATTTAGAGTCTTTGTTTATATTTGTAGTCAATGTTTACATTTGTAGTCTTTGTTTGCATTTAGAGACCTTCTTTATATTTAGAGTCTTTGTTTACGTTTGTAGTCTTTGTTTACACTTTTAGTCTTTGTTTTAATTTAGTGTCTGTTTACATTTAAATTCTTTGTTTACATATGTAGTCTTTGTATACATTTAGATTGTTTACATTTAGAGTCTTTGTTTACGTTTGCAGTCTTTGTTTACATTTGTAGCCTTGTCTACATTTAGAGTGTTAGTTTACGTTTGTAGTTTTTGTTTACATTTGTAGTCTGTTTGTTTATATTTGTAGTCTTTGTTTATATTTGTAGTCTTTGTTTACATTTGTAGTCTTTGTTTACATTTGTAATCTTTCTTTGAATTTAGAGACCTTCTTTACATTTAGAGTCTTTGTTTACATTTGTAGCCTTTGTTTACATTTTTAGACTTTGTTTACATTTTTAGACTTTGTTTACATATAGAGTCTTTGTTTACATTTGTAGTCTTTGTTTACATTTAGGTCTATGTTTGCATTTGCAGTCTTTGTTTACATTTAGAGTCTGTTTACATATGTAGTCTTTGTTTACATTTTTAGTCTGTTTTATTTATAGTTTACATTTGTAGACTTTGTTTACATTTAGAGAGTTTGTTTACAGTTTGCGTCACTTAACATTTGTGCTCTTTGTTTACATTTGTAGTCTGCTTACATTTAGATACTTTGTTTATATTTAGAGGCTTTGTTTACATTTGTTGTCTGTTTACACTTAGAGTCTGTTTACGTTTGTAGTTTTTTTTTACGTTTAGTGTCTTTGTTTACATTTGTAGTCTTTGTTTACAGTTGTAGACTTTCTTAACATTTATAGTCTTTGTTTACATTTTTATTCTTTGTTTACATTTAGAGAGATTGTTTACATGTAGAGTTTTTTTACATTTGTAGTCCTTGTTTACACTTGTAGTCTTTGTTTACATTTAGACTTTGTTTATATTTAGAGACTTTGTTTACATTTGTAGTCCTTTTTTACACCTAGAGTCCTTGTTTACACCAAGAGATTTTGGTTACATTTAGAGTCTTTGTTTATATTTCTAGTATTTGTTTACATTTAGTTTTGTTTACTATTGTAGTAGTTGTTTATATTTGTAGTATTTGTTTACTTTTAGTTTTGTTTACATTTTTATTTTTTGTTTACATTTAGAGTCCCATTTTGTGTCTTTGTTTACATTTGTAGTCTTTGTTTACATTTTTATTCTTTGTTTACATTTAGAGTTCCATTTAGAGTCTTTTTTTACATATAGCGCGTTTGTTTACATTTAGAGCCTTTGTTTACATTTTTAGTCTTTGTTTACATTTTTAGCCTTTGTTTACATTTAGAGTCTTTGTTTATATTTTTAGGCTTTGTTTACATTTAGAGTCTGTTTACATTTGTAGTCCTTGTTTACACCTAGAGTCCTTGTTTATACCCAGAGTTTTTATTACATTTAGAGTCTTTGTTTACATTTTTATTATTTGTTTACATTTAGAGACTTTGTTTACGTTTGCAATCTTTGGTTACATTTAGAGTCTTTGTTTATATTTCTTGTATTTGTTTACATTTAGTTTTGTTTACATTTGTAATCGTTGTTTATATTTGTAGTATTTGTTACTTTTAGTTTTGTTTACATTTGTAGTCTTTGTTTACATTTTAATTTTTTGTTTACATTTAGAGTCCCATTTTGTGTCTTTGTTTACATTTGTAGTCTTTGTTTACATTTTTATTCTTTGTTTACATTTAGAGTTCCATTTAGTGTCTTTGTTTACATTTTTAGTCTTTGTTTACATTTAGAGACTGTTTACGTTTGCAATCTTTGGTTACATTTAGAGTCTTTGTTTATATTTCTAGTATTTGTTTACATTTAGTTTTGTTTACATTTGTAGTCGTTGTTTATATTTGTAGTATTTGTTTACATTTGTAGTCTTTGTTTACATTTGTAATCTTTGTTTGCATTTAGAGACCTTCTTTATATTTAGAGTCTTTGTTTACGTTTGTAGTCTTTGTTTACATTTTTAGTCTTTGTTTTAATTTAGAGTCTGTTTACATTTAAGGTCTTTGTTTACATTTGTAGTCTTTATTTACATTTAAATTCTTTGTTTACATATGTAATCTTTGTATACATTTATAGTGTTTACATTTAGAGTCTTTGTTTACGTTTGCAGTCTTTGTTTACATTTGTAGTCTTTGTCTTTATTTAGAGTGTTAGTTTACGTTTGTAGTTTTTGTTTACATTTGTAGTCTGTTTTATTTAGAGTCTTTGCTTATATTTGTAGTCTTTGTTTACATTTGTAGTCTTTGTTTACATTTGTAATCTTTCTTTGAATTTAGAGACCTTCTTTACATTTAGAGTCTTTGTTTACATTTGTAGCCTTTGTTTACATTTTTAGACTTTGTTTACATATAGAGTCTTTGTTTACATTTGTAGTCTTTGTTTACATTTAGGTCTATGTTTACATTTGCAGTCTTTGTTTACATTTAGAGTCTGTTTACATATTGTTTGTTTTCGTTAGCTGTGACCCTGCTCACCTATGCGCATGCGTGAGGTCTGCATTGATTTTGTTAAAATAGGGTAGAAGCGTAGAAGATGAGAGAATGTTTACATTTTACGAGTGAGAGATAAGTTGCGGTTTCTTTTTTCTTTTTTTTTCTTTTCAGGACATTATTGAATTTTGAGGCGATACTTCTTCGTTATATTTGTATAAAGGCAAAATGCTGATTTTTCCCCCTTGTAATTTTTAAATAAGTGTAGAAGATCAGTTTTATTCTTCGATGCAAAATAAAATCCGTAAACTTAAAAGTAAATGCCTGTTTTCTTTCTTCTTCTTCTTTTTTTTTCAGTTAAAATTATTTTTATTTGCTTACTTGATCTCTAAATTCGTACTATATCTGTCATACCTGAACACTTGTTTCATGCACTGATTATAGTAGTAAATTAATTAAAAATGACTTAAATTAGGTAAAATTTACATAATTCATTAATAAAAGAAGAGAAAAAGAACAACGTTTACAGTAGACTTTACCTGTAGTAAAAGTAATATATTTTTTTCTTTTAAATTATACTGCTAAAATAAAAATACCATATTTTTGGATCTCTATTTTACAGAAATTTACAGAAAATCGTATTTAAATCAAATCATTAGATTTTTTTATCATGATTATTTTACACCTTTTATTTTTCGCGCATATTGTCATATAAATTACATTAAATTAAATATTGTTAATTAAAATTAAAAATTAAACTTTAAATTCGCGTAAAAAGGTAAAATAAATATTGAAGACTCATAAAAAGAAAACGAACACGTGTAGAACGAAAAGCGCATTTGGCTAAGTGCCCATCTCATTCAACGCATCACCCCTTTTCCGAGTAGGATCGTTCCGCGAGAGGTAGACATGGTTTACGAAAACGGACAGTATCTAGTCTTTGTTTTCATTTATAGTCTGTTTACATTTGTAGACTTTGTTTACATTTAGAGAGTTTGTTTACAGTTTGAGTCACTTAACAATTGTGCTCTTTGTTTACATTTGTATTCTTTGTTTACATTTGTAGTCTGCTTACATTTAGACACTTTGTTTATATTTAGAGGCTTTGTTTACATTTGTTGTCTGTTTACACTTACAGTCTGTTTACGTTTGTAGTTTTTGTTTACGTTTAGTGTCTTTGTTTACATTTGCAGTCTTTGTTTACAGTTGTAGACTTTCTTAACATTTATAGTCTTTGTTTACATTTGTATTCTTTGTTTAAATTTAGAGACTTTGTTGACATTTAGAGTCCGTTTATATTTGTAGTCTTTGTTTACATTTAGAGAGATTACTTACATGTAGAGTTTTTGTTTACATTTGTAGTCCTTGTTTACACTTGTAGTCTTTGCTTACATTTAGTCTTTGTTTATATTTAGAGACTTTGTTTACATTTGTAGTCCTTTTTTACATCTAGAGTCCCATTTTGTGTCTTTGTTTACATTTGTAGTCTTTGTTTACATTTTTATTCTTTGTTTACATTTAGAGTTTCATTTAGAGTCTTTGTTTACATTTAGCGCGTTTGTTTACATTTAGAGCCTTTGTTTACATTTTTAGTCTTTGTTTACATTTTTAGCCTTTATTACATTTAGAGTCTTTGTTTTTGTTTTTTGGCTTTGTTTACATTTAGAGTCTGTTTACATTTGTAGTCCTTGTTTACACCTAGAGTCCTTGTTTATACCCAGAGTTTTTTATTACATTTAGAGTCTTTGTTTACATTTTTATTATTTGTTTACATTTGTAGTCCTTTTTTACACTTAGAGTCCTTGTTTACACCAAGAGATTTTGGTTACATTTAGAGTCTTTGTTTATATTTCTATTATTTGTTTACATTTAGTTTTGTTTACATTTGTAATCGTTGTCTATATTTGTAGTATTTGTAACTTTTAGTTTTGTTTACATTTGTAGTCTTTGTTTACAATTTTATTCTTTGTTTACATTTTTATTCTTTGTTTACATTTAGAGTTCCATTTAGTGTCTTTGTTTACATTTGTAGTCTTTGTTTACATATAGCGCGTTTGTTTACATTTAGAGACTTTGTTTACATTTTTAGTCTTTGTTTACATTTTTAGCCTTTGTTTACATTTAGAGTCTTTGGTATTATTTTTAGGCTTTGTTTACATTTAGAGTCTGTTTACATTTGTAGTCCTTGTTTACACCTAGAGTCCTTGTTTATACCCAGAGTTTTTTATTACATTTAGAGTCTTTGTTTACATTTTTATTATTTGTTTACATTTTTATTATTTGTTTACATTTAGAGACTTTGTTTACGTTTGCAATCTTTGCTTACATTTAGAGTCTTTGTTTATATTTCTAGTATTTGTTTACATTTAGTTTTGTTTACATTTGTAGTCGTTGTTTATATTTGTAGTATTTGTTTACTTTTAGTTTTGTTTACATTTGTAGTCTTTGTTTACATTTAGAGTGTTAGTTTACGTTTGTAGTTTTTGTTTACATTTGTAGTCTGTTTCCATTTATAGTCTTTGTTTACATTTGTAGTCTTTGTTTACATTTGTAGTCTTTGTTTACATTTGTAGGCTTTGTTTACATATGTAGGCTTTGTTTACATTTAGAGTGTTTACATTTAGTCCCTTTGTTTACACTTGTAGTCTTTGTTTACATTTAGACTTTGTTTATATTTAGAGACTTTGTTTACATTTGTAGTCCTTTTTTACACCTAGAGTCCTTGTTTACACCAAGAGTTTTTTGTTACATTTAGAGTCTTTGTTTATATTTCTATTATTTGTTTACATTTAGTTTTGTTTACATTTGTAATCGTTGTTTATATTTGTAGTATTTGTTACTTTTAGTTTTGGTTACATTTGTAGTCTTTGTTTACATTTTTATTTTTTGTTTACATTTAGAGTCCCATTTTGTGTCTTTGTTTATATTTGTAGTCTTTGTTTACATTTTTATTCTTTGTTTACATTTAGAGTTCCATTTAGTGTCTTTGTTTACATTTTTAGTCTTTGTTTACATTTAGAGACTTTGTTTACGTTTGCAATCTTTGCTTACATTTAGAGTCTTTGTTTATAATTCTAGTATTTGTTTACATTTAGTTTTGTTTACATTTGTAGTCGTTGTTTATATTTGTAGTATTTGTTTACTTTTAGTTTTGTTTACATTTGTAGTCTTTGTTTACATTTAGAGTGTTAGTTTACGTTTGTAGTTTTTGTTTACGTTTGCAGTCTGTTTCCATTTAGAGTCTTTGTTTACATTTGTAGTCTTTGTTTACATTTGTAGTCTTTGTTTACATATGTAGGCTTTGTTTACATTTAGAGTGTTTACATTTAGTCCCTTTGTTTACATTTGTAGTCTTTGTTTACATTTTTAGCCTTTGTTTACATTTAGATTCTTTGTTTTTATTTTTAGACTTTGTTTATATTTAGAGTCTGTATACATTTGTAGTCCTTGTTTATACCCAGAGTTTTATTTTACATTTAGAGTCTTTGTTTACATTTTTATTATTTGTTTACATTTAGAGTTTTGTTTACGTTTGCAGTCTTTGTTTACATTTGTAGTCTTTGTTTACATTTAGAGTGTTAGTTTACGTTTGTAGTTTTTGTTTACATTTGTAGTCTGTTTCTATTTAGAGTCTTTGTTTATATTTGTAGTCAATGTTTACATTTGTAGTCTTTGTTTGCATTTAGACCTTCTTTATATTTAGAGTCTTTGTTTACGTTTGTAGTCTTTGTTTACACTTTTAGTCTGTTTTAATTTAGTGTCTGTTTACATTTAAGGTCTTTGTTTACATTTGTAGTCTTTATTTACATTTAAATTCTTTGTTTACATATGTAGTCTTTGTATACATTTAGATTGTTTACATTTAGAGTCTTTGTTTACGTTTGCAGTCTTTTTTTACATTTGTAGTCTTTGTCTACATTTAGAGTGTTAGTTTACGTTTGTAGTTTTTGTTTACATTTGTAGTCTGTTTTATTTAGAGTCTTTGTTTATATTTGTAGTCTTTGTTTACATTTGTAGTCTTTGTTTACATTTGTAATCTTTCTTTGAATTTAGAGACCTTCTTTACATTTAGAGTCTTTGTTTACATTTGTAGCCTTTGTTTACATTTTTAGACTTTGTTTACATTTTTAGACTTTGTTTACATATAGAGTCTTTGTTTACATTTGTAGTCTTTGTTTACATTTAGGTCTATGTTTGCATTTGCAGTCTTTGTTTACATTTAGAGTCTGTTTACATATGTAGTCTTTGTTTACATTTTTAGTCTGTTTGCATTTAGAGTCTGTTTTATTTATAGTCTGTTTACATTTATAGACTTTGTTTACATTTAGAGAGTTTGTTTACAGTTTGCGTCACTTAACATTTGTGCTCTTTGTTTACATTTGTAGTCTGCTTACATTTAGATACTTTGTTTATATTTAGAGGCTTTGTTTACATTTGTTGTCTGTTTACACTTAGAGTCTGTTTACGTTTGTAGTTTTTGTTTAAGTTTAGTGTCTTTGTTTACATTTGTAGTCTTTGTTTACAGTTGTAGACTTTCTTAACATTTATAGTCTTTGTTTACATTTTTATTCTTTGTTTACATTTAGAGAGATTGTTTACATGTAGAGTTTTTTTACATTTGTAGTCCTTGTTTACACTTGTAGTCTTTGTTTACATTTAGACTTTGTTTATATTTAGAGACTTTGTTTACATTTGTAGTCCTTTTTTACACCTAGAGTCCTTGTTTACACCAAGAGATTTTGGTTACATTTAGAGTCTTTGTTTATATTTCTAGTATTTGTTTACATTTAGTTTTGTTTACATTTGTAGTAGTTGTTTATATTTGTAGTATTTGTTTACTTTTAGTTTTGTTTACATTTTTATTTTTTGTTTACATTTAGAGTCCCATTTTGTGTCTTTGTTTACATTTGTAGTCTTTGTTTACATTTTCATTCTTTGTTTACATTTAGAGTCCCATTTTGTGTCTTTGTTTACATTTGTAGTCTTTGTTTACATTTTTATTCTTTGTTTACATTTAGAGTTCCATTTAGAGTCTTTGTTTACATATAGAGCGTTTGTTTACATATAGAGCCTTTGTTTACATTTTTAGTCTTTGTTTACATTTTTAGCCTTTGTTTACATTTAGAGTCTTTGTTTATATTTTTAGGCTTTGTTTACATTTAGAGTCTGTTTACATTTGTAGTCCTTGTTTACAACTAGAGTCCTTGTTTATACCCAGAGTTTTTTATTACATTTAGAGTCTTTGTTTACATTTGTATTCTTTGTTTAAATTTAGAGACTTTGTTGACATTTAGAGTCCGTTTATATTTGTAGTCTTTGTTTACATTTAGAGAGATTACTTACATGTAGAGTTTTTGTTTACATTTGTAGTCCTTGTTTACACTTGTAGTCTTTGCTTACATTTAGTCTTTGTTTATATTTAGAGACTTTGTTTACATTTGTAGTCCTTTTTTACATCTAGAGTCCCATTTTGTGTCTTTGTTTACATTTGTAGTCTTTGTTTACATTTTTATTCTTTGTTTACATTTAGAGTTTCATTTAGAGTCTTTGTTTACATTTAGCGCGTTTGTTTACATTTAGAGCCTTTGTTTACATTTTTAGTCTTTGTTTACATTTTTAGCCTTTATTACATTTAGAGTCTTTGTTTTTGTTTTTAGGCTTTGTTTACATTTAGAGTCTGTTTACATTTGTAGTCCTTGTTTACACCTAGAGTCCTTGTTTATACCCAGAGTTTTTTATTACATTTAGAGTCTTTGTTTACATTTTTATTATTTGTTTACATTTGTAGTCCTTTTTTACACTTAGAGTCCTTGTTTACACCAAGAGATTTTGGTTACATTTAGAGTCTTTGTTTATATTTCTATTATTTGTTTACATTTAGTTTTGTTTACATTTGTAATCGTTGTCTATATTTGTAGTATTTGTAACTTTTAGTTTTATTTACATTTGTAGTCCTTGTTTACAATTTTATTCTTTGTTTACAATTTTATTCTTTGTTTACATTTAGAGTTCCATTTAGTGTCTTTGTTTACATTTGTAGTCTTTGTTTACATATAGCGCGTTTGTTTACATTTAGAGCCTTTGTTTACATTTTTAGTCTTTGTTTACATTTTTAGCCTTTGTTTACATTTAGAGTCTTTGGTATTATTTTTAGGCTTTGTTTACATTTAGAGTCTGTTTACATTTGTAGTCCTTGTTTACACCTAGAGTCCTTGTTTATACCCAGAGTTTTTATTACATTTAGAGTCTTTGTTTACATTTTTATTATTTGTTTACATTTTTATTATTTGTTTACATTTAGAGACTTTGTTTACGTTTGCAATCTTTGCTTACATTTAGAGTCTTTGTTTATATTTCTAGTATTTGTTTACATTTAGTTTTGTTTACATTTGTAGTCGTTGTTTATATTTGTAGTATTTGTTTACTTTTAGTTTTGTTTACATTTGTAGTCTTTGTTTACATTTAGAGTGTTAGTTTACGTTTGTAGTTTTTGTTTACATTTGTAGTCTGTTTCCATTTAGAGTCTTTGTTTACATTTAGAGTGTTAGTTTACGTTTGTAGTTTTTGTTTACATTTATAGTCTGTTTCTATTTAGAGTCTTTGTTTATATTTGTAGTCAATGTTTACATTTGTAGTCTTTGTTTGCATTTAGAGACCTTCTTTATATTTAGAGTCTTTGTTTACGTTTGTAGTCTTTGTTTACACTTTTAGTCTTTGTTTTAATTTAGTGTCTGTTTACATTTAAGGTCTTTGTTTACATTTGTAGTCTTTATTTACATTTAAATTCTTTGTTTACATATGTAGTCTTTGTATACATTTAGATTGTTTACATTTAGAGTCTTTGTTTACGTTTGCAGTCTTTGTTTACATTTGTAGTCTTTGTCTACATTTAGAGTGTTAGTTTACGTTTGTAGTTTTTGTTTACATTTGTAGTCTGTTTTATTTAGAGTCTTTGTTTATATTTGTAGTCTTTGTTTACATTTGTAGTCTTTGTTTACATTTGTAATCTTTCTTTGAATTTAGAGACCTTCTTTACATTTAGAGTCTTTGTTTACATTTGTAGCCTTTGTTTACATTTTTAGACTTTGTTTACATTTTTAGACTTTGTTTACATATAGAGTCTTTGTTTACATTTGTAGTCTTTGTTTACATTTAGGTCTATGTTTGCATTTGCAGTCTTTGTTTACATTTAGAGTCTGTTTACATATGTAGTCTTTGTTTACATTTTTAGTCTGTTTGCATTTAGAGTCTGTTTTATTTATAGTCTGTTTACATTTGTAGACTTTGTTTACATTTAGAGAGTTTGTTTACAGTTTGCGTCACTTAACATTTGTGCTCTTTGTTTACATTTGTAGTCTGCTTACATTTAGATACTTTGTTTATATTTAGAGGCATTGTTTACATTTGTTGTCTGTTTACACTTAGAGTCTGTTTACGTTTGTAGTTTTTGTTTACGTTTAGTGTCTTTGTTTACATTTGTAGTCTTTGTTTACAGTTGTAGACTTTCTTAACATTTATAGTCTTTGTTTACATTTTTATTCTTTGTTTACATTTAGAGAGATTGTTTACATGTAGAGTTTTTTACATTTGTAGTCCTTGTTTACACTTGTAGTCTTTGTTTACATTTAGACTTTGTTTATATTTAGAGACTTTGTTTACATTTGTAGTCCTTTTTTACACCTAGAGTCCTTGTTTACACCAAGAGATTTTGGTTACATTTAGAGTCTTTGTTTATATTTCTAGTATTTGTTTACATTTAGTTTTGTTTACATTTGTAGTCGTTGTTTATATTTGTAGTATTTGTTTACTTTTAGTTTTGTTTACATTTTTATTTTTTGTTTACATTTAGAGTCCCATTTTGTGTCTTTGTTTACATTTGTAGTCTTTGTTTACATTTTTAGGTAGATTCCTTATAGGAGATCTACCTATTGCAATGGTTCTCATGACACGACTTCTGGAAAATTTCATTATATCTTCACCGATCATGACCCCTAGAACTCAAAACCACCCTCCGTTCAAAAGTTTATATATATATATATATATATATATATAGGTATATATATATATATATGTATAACGCTTTTTCCCATGTTAAGTTGTGAACACGATAACTGGAGTAATTTTTATTTAAATTTAACCAGCTCGGGATATGTTGTCAGGACAGTAAAAATCTCGGTCGAGTTCGTAGATGGGGTATCCAGCTGGAAGGGGGTGGAAATTTTCATTTGCCCATAATTTCTTTAATATTGAAAATAGGAAAGTACTTCAAATCAGGCGAATTACCGCCTTACTCTAAAGAACAACTTTTGTATTTAAACTTTTTCAATAACTTCAATTGCTTAAAAGTTACAAGTTAAAAAGTGATTTTTCTTGTGATGAAGCCGACAGTTTCTATAGCTTTCATTGCAAAAATTTATAATCTGATGCTTATGTCACGTGCAAATGATAATAAAAAAGATCACTGAAAATATAATAAAATTTTAATCATGTTTTTAAACAATATAATAATCTGATTTAAAAAAAAAAAAAAAAAAAGTTTAATTTAACAGAAAATATGACGTCACAATTACAACAATGTACTGAGAAAAATGAAATAAAATTTTTAGGTAGATTCCTTATAGGAGATCTACCTATTGCAATGGTTCTCATGACACGACTTCTGGAAAATTTCATTATATCTTCACCGATCATGACCCCTAGAACTCAAAACCACCCTCCGTTCAAAAGTTTATATATATATATATATATATATATATAGGTATATATATATATATATGTATAACGCTTTTTCCCATGTTAAGTTGTGAACACGATAACTGGAGTAATTTTTATTTAAATTTAACCAGCTCGGGATATGTTGTCAGGACAGTAAAAATCTCGGTCGAGTTCGTAGATGGGGTATCCAGCTCGAAGGGGGTGGAAATGGTGGGGGGTGGAAATTTTCATTTGCCCATAATTTCTTTAATATTGAAAATAGGAAAGTACTTCAAATCAGGCGAATTACCGCCTTACTCTAAAGAACAACTTTTGTATTTAAACTTTTTCAATAACTTCAATTGCTTAAAAGTTACAAGTTAAAAAGTGATTTTTCTTGTGATGAAGCCGACAGTTTCTATAGCTTTCATTGCAAAAATTTATAATCTGATGCTTATGTCACGTGCAAATGATAATAAAAAAGATCACTGAAAATATAATAAAATTTTAATCATGTTTTTAAACAATATAATAATCTGATTTAAAAAAAAAAAAAAAAGTTTAATTTAACAGAAAATATGACGTCACAATTACAACAATGTACTGAGAAAAATGAAATAAAATTTTTAGGTAGATTCCTTATAGGAGATCTACCTATTGCAATGGTTCTCATGACACGACTTCTGGAAAGTTTCATTATATCTTCACCGATCATGACCCCTAGAACTCAAAACCACCCTCCGTTCAAAAGTTTATATATATATATATATATATATATATATATAGGTATATATATATATATATGTATAACGCTTTTTCCCATGTTAAGTTGTGAACACGATAACTGGAGTAATTTTTATTTAAATTTAACCAGCTCGGGATATGTTGTCAGGACAGTAAAAATCTCGGTCGAGTTCGTAGATGGGGTATCCAGCTCGAAGGGGGTGGAAATGGTGGGGGTTGGAAATTTTCATTTGCCCATAATTTCTTTAATATTGAAAATAGGAAAGTACTTCAAATCAGGCGAATTACCGCCTTACTCTAAAGAACAACTTTTGTATTTAAACTTTTTCAATAACTTCAATTGCTTAAAAGTTACAAGTTAAAAAGTGATTTTTCTTGTGATGAAGCCGACAGTTTCTATAGCTTTCATTGCAAAAATTTATAATCTGATGCTTATGTCACGTGCAAATGATAATAAAAAAGATCACTGAAAATATAATAAAATTTTAATCATGTTTTTAAACAATATAATAATCTGATTTAAAAAAAAAAAAAAAAAAGTTTAATTTAACAGAAAATATGACGTCACAATTACAACAATGTACTGAGGAAAATGAAATAAAATTTTATCCGTGATTTTAAACAAATAAAATAAAATTTAATAAAAAAATAATTAAATAAAATCAACATATCTTAGCGCTAAGCAGATTTAGACTTAGCTTTATGACATAGATGCTATAATGTAAAAGATAAATGTCATCGTTTAAAAAAAAAAAAATTGTAAATCGATGCTAAACGAATTAAACTGGCATGGTAGAAAAGGTAATAAATTTGGGGACATTTAGGTATCCCTTTAACAAATGAACTAGGGACGATTTTAATGAATTTTCCGTTAAAGTTTATTTTCATGAAAATTTAAATTTAAATATTTCATTACTCGAATTCCCTTATTTTGATAAATAAAACTATACCATTTAAAAAAAATAAAGAACACTCTTTTATTGAAAAATGAACTAATAAAGGTTTTAGAAAACTATTACATACTTTTAAATCTTTATTTAAAAAAAATTAATTGTTGCCACTCGACATAAAACAAATACATCCAAATCCTGTGTCATATACGATAGTTTTGTATAAGTATAGATTTTTTGTTTGCCCTTGGAACCTGCCCCTGATGGGAAAAGTGCCTGGAAACACTTGTATCTAGTATTGTCATTGATTATGAAGTCGTGTGCAAAATTTCTGGTCCTTTGGACGACAAGAAGTTGCTGAAAATTGAATTGCAGAATTCCGTTACATACATTAATAATTGCATCATATCAAGTTAATAAAAGTGTGTTAATTAAAAACCTTGTTAAATGCTGTAATTAATAATTTAAAAATATAAAATTAAAATAATACGTCAATCTTAATACAAATATCGTTTGTGGTGAATAGTTTCGAAAATCAGTTAAGGCAAGAATTTAAAATTTACGATTGAAAGTAATACGTTACAGCTTCCTTTGACTTTTTATCTTGTCGAAACAAGATATTGGTCTGTGAAGAGATATGAGGTTTTCGCGTGGAAAGAAAATATAATGACGTCAAAGCTGCCTTTCATCCATCCCCAAGCTCGCCAAATTTTGTCTTGTTGAAGTTTATTTTCATGAAAATTTAAATTTAAATATTTCATTACTCGAATTCCCTTATTTTGATAAATAAAACTATACCATTTAAAAAAAATAAAGAACACTCTTTTATTGAAAAATGAACTAATAAAGGTTTTAGAAAACTATTAAATACTTTTAAATCTTTATTTAAAAAAAATTAATTGTTGCCACTCGACACAAAACAAATACATCCAAATCCTGTGTCATATACGATAGTTTTGTATAAGTATAGATTTTTTGTTTGCCCTTGGAACCTGCCCCTGATGGGAAAAGTGCCTGGAAACACTTGTATCTAGTATTGTCATTGATTATGAAGTCGTGTGCAAAATTTCTGGTCCGTTTTGAATTGCAAAATTCCGTTACATACATTAATAATTGCATCATATCAAGTTAATAAAAGTGTGTTAATTAAAAACCTTGTTAAACGCTGTAATTAATAATTTAAAAATATAAAATTAAAATAATACGTCAATCTTAATACAAATATCGTTTGTGGTGAATAGATTAGAAAATCAGTTTAGGCAAGAATTTAAAATTTACGATTGAAAGTAATACGTTACAGCTTCCTTTGCCTTTTTATCTTGTCGAAACAAGATATTGGTCTGTGAAGAGATATGAGGTTTTCGCGTGGAAAGAAAATATAATGACGTCAAAGCTGCCTTTCATCCATCCCCAAGCTCGCCAAATTTTGTCGCCAAGTCAAAAATTTCGTCGTCAACTATCAACTTTTGCAGCCAAATCACAAATTTCATTGCTAAGTCGCAAGTTTTGTCACCAAAATCTCGCCAAATCATGCAATTTACTAAATTTATAACAATTGACATTGAAATTCAGCAGTGCCAAATGGTCAAATGTTAAATAATGTTAATGTTCCAGCTTATGTGAACCAAAACAGTTTCACTTTACAATTTTTACTCATCTGACAATAAGAATCACAAAAACACAATACAAAACTTTCAATAATTCAATAAAAATTACAATGAAATAACTATACAAAAACCGCTACCACTTATCTGTATTTGACTTGATCATAGCAACGCCAGGCTTACCAGAACTAGTAAGATCACAAGTGCATTTTCACGTTTCTATTACTTTTTCTTTTAAAAGAAAGGTATTGAACAACAGTTATATGGATTTTAAATAAAAATTATAATTTTGATTAAGCTTGGGTGGGGAGGGGCCCAATAGCCCCCTCCGGGATTCACCATTGCTGGGATTGTATATCTTTAAGGCTTTTATTTGTTGAATGATTATGAGCTTGAATTTTAAAAAAATTGAAACATTTACAAACCAATAAATTTAGCCTAAAATTTTAAGTAGAATGAATAAAACCCCTTTGTAGTTGAAAATTAAATTTCTTGAAAACAGAATAGCGACGTAAATAATGCAATGTGTGGGAACAAAGCCATTGGATAGGTATTAATGCATATGTAAAATTTCTTTACAATTATTGTAACATTAACGTAAAGGAATCTACCTTTGCCTTTAAGCTTGCCGAAAAGGGATTTTTATTCTTTGTTTACATTTAGAGTTCCATTTCGAGTCTTTGTTTACATATAACGCGTTTGTTTACATTTAGAGCCTTTGTTTACATTTTTAGTCTTTGTTTACATTTTTAGCCTTTGTTTACATTTAGAGTCTTTGTTTATATTTTTAGGCGTTGTTTACATTTAGAGTCTGTTTACATTTGTAGTCCTTGTTTACACCTAGAGTTTGTTTATACCCAGAGTTTTTTATTACATTTAGAGTCTTTGTTTACGTTTGCAATCTTTGGTTACATTTAGAGTCTTTGTTTATATTTCTAGTTTTTGTTTACATTTAGTTTTGTTTACATTTGTAGTCGTTGTTTATATTTGTAGTATTTGTTTACTTTTAGTTTTGTTTACATTTGTAGTCTTTGTTTACATTTAGAGTGTTAGTTTACGTTTGTAGTTTTTGTTTACATTTGTAGTCTGTTTACATTTGCAGTCTTTGTTTACATTTAGTCTGTTTAAATATGTAGTCTTTGTTTACAATTTTAGTCTGTTTGCATTTAGCGTCTGTTTTCATTTATAGTCTGTTTACATTTGTAGACCTTGTTTACATTTAGAGAGTTTGTTTACAGTTTGAGTCACTTAACATTTGTGCTCTTTGTTTACATTTGTATTCTTTGTTTACATTTGTAGTCTGCTTACATTTAGATACTTTGTTTATATTTAGAGGCTTTGTTTACATTTGTTGTCTGTTTACACTTAGTCTGTTTACGTTTGTAGTTTTTGTTTACGTTTAGTGTCTTTGTTTACATTTATAGTCTTTGTTTGCATTTGTATTCTTTGTTTAAATTTAGAGACTTTGTTGACATTTAGAGTCCGTTTATATTTGTAGTCTTTGTTTACATTTAGAGAGATTGTTTACATGCAGAGTTTTTTTACATTTGTAGTCCTTGTTTACACTTGTAGTCTTTGTTTACATTTAGACTTTGTTTATATTTAGAGACTTTGTTTACATTTGTAGTCCTTTTTTACACCTAGAGTCCTTGTTTACACCAAGATTTTTTTGTTACATTTAGAGTCTTTGTTTATATTTCTATTATTTGTTTACATTTAGTTTTGTTTACATTTGTAATCGTTGTTTATATTTGTAGTATTTGTTACTTTTAGTTTTGTTTACATTTGTAGTCTTTGTTTACATTTTTATTTTTTGTTTACATTTAGAGTCACATTTTGTGTCTTTGTTTACATTTGTAGTCTTTGTTTACATTTTTATTCTTTGTTTACATTTAGAGTTCCATTTAGTGTCTTTGTTTACATTTTTAGTCTTTGTTTACATTTAGAGACTTTGTTTACGTTTGCAATCTTTGGTTACATTTAGAGTCTTTGTTTATATTTCTAGTATTTGTTTACATTTAGTTTTGTTTACATTTGTAGTCGTTGTTTATATTTGTAGTATTTGTTTACTTTTAGTTTTGTTTACATTTGTAGTCTTTGTTTACATTTAGAGTGTTAGTTTACGTTTGTAGTTTTTGTTTACGTTTGCAGTCTGTTTCCATTTAGAGTCTTTGTTTACATTTGTAGTCTTTGTTTACATTTGTAGTCTTTGTTTACATATGTAGGCTTTGTTTACATTTAGAGTGTTTACATTTAGTCCCTTTGTTTACATTTGTAGTCTTTGTTTACATTTTTAGCCTTTGTTTACATTTAGATTCTTTGTTTTTATTTTTAGACTTTGTTTATATTTAGAGTCTGTTTACATTTGTAGTCCTTGTTTATACCCAGAGTTTTATTTTACATTTAGAGTCTTTGTTTACATTTGTAGTGTTTGTTTACATTTAGAGTGTTAGTTTACGTTTGTAGTTTTTGTTTACATTTGTAGTCTGTTTCTATTTTTGTAGTCAATGTCTATATTTGTAGTCTTTGTTTACATTTGTAGTCTTTGTTTGCATTTAGAGACCTTCTTTATATTTAGAGTCTTTGTTTACGTTTGTAGTCTTTGTTTACACTTTTAGTCTTTGTTTTAATTTAGTGTCTGTTTACATTTAAGGTCTTTGTTTACATTTGTAGTCTTTATTTACATTTAAATTCTTTGTTTACATATGTAGTCTTTGTATACATTTAGATTGTTTACATTTAGAGTCTTTGTTTACGTTTGCAGTCTTTGTTTACATTTGTAGTCTTTGTCTACATTTAGAGTGTTAGTTTACGTTTGTAGTTTTTGTTTACATTTGTAGTCTGTTTTATTTAGAGTCTTTGTTTATATTTGTAGTCTTTGTTTACATTTGTAGTCTTTGTTTACATTTGTAATCTTTCTTTGAATTTAGAGACCTTCTTTACATTTAGAGTCTTTGTTTACATTTGTAGCCTTTGTTTACATTTTTAGACTTTGTTTACATTTTTAGACTTTGTTTACATATAGAGTATTTGTTTACATTTGTAGTCTTTGTTTACATTTAGGTCTATGTTTGCATTTGCAGTCTTTGTTTACATTTAGAGTCTGTTTACATATGTAGTCTTTGTTTACATTTTTAGTCTGTTTGCATTTAGAGTCTGTTTTATTTATAGTCTGTTTACATTTGTAGACTTTGTTTACATTTAGAGAGTTTGTTTACAGTTTGAGTCACTTAACATTTGTGCTCTTTGTTTACATTTGTAGTCTGCTTACATTTAGATACTTTGTTTATATTTAGAAGCATTGTTTACATTTGTTGTCTGTTTACACTTAGAGTCTTTTTACGTTTGTAGTTTTTGTTTACGTTTAGTGTCTTTGTTTACATTTGTAGTCTTTGTTTACATTTTTATTCTTTGTTTACATTTAGAGAGATTGTTTACATGTAGAGTTTTTTTACATTTGTAGTCCTTGTTTACACTTGTAGTCTTTGTTTACATTTAGACTTTGTTTATATTTAGAGACTTTGTTTACATTTGTAGTCCTTTTTTACACCTAGAGTCCTTGTTTACACCAAGAGATTTTGGTTACATTTAGAGTCTTTGTTTATATTTCTAGTATTTGTTTACATTTAGTTTTGTTTACATTTGTAGTCGTTGTTTATATTTGTAGTATTTGTTTACTTTTAGTTTTGTTTACATTTTTATTTTTTGTTTACATTTAGAGTCCCATTTTGTGTCTTTGTTTACATTTGTAGTCTTTGTTTACATTTTTATTCTTTGTTTACATTTAGAGTTCCATTTAAAGTCTTTGTTTACATATAGCGCGTTTGTTTACATTTGGAGCCTTTGTTTACATTTTTAGTCTTTGTTTACATTTTTAGCCTTTGTTTACATTTAGAGTCTTTTTTTATATTTTTAGGCGTTGTTTACATTTAGAGTCTGTTTACATTTGTAGTCCTTGTTTACACCTAGAGTCCTTGTTTATACCCAGATTTTTTATTACATTTAGAGTCTTTGTTTACATTTTTATTTTTTGTTTAGATTTAGAGTCCCATTTTGTGTCTTTGTTTACATTTGTAGTCTTTGTTTACATATAGCGCGTTTGTTTACATTTAGACCCTTTGTTTACATTTTTAGTCTTTGTTTACATTTAGAGACTTTGTTTACGTTTGCAATCTTTGGTTAAATTTAGAGTCTTTGTTTATATTTCTAGTATTTGTTTACATTTAGTTTTGTTTACATTTGTAGTCGTTGTTTATATTTGTAGTATTTGTTTACTTTTAGTTTTGTTTACATTTGTAGTCTTTGTTTACATTTAGAGTGTTAGTTTACGTTTGTAGTTTTTGTTTACATTTGCAGTCTGTTTCCATTTAGAGTCATTGTTTACATTTGTAGTCTTTGTTTACATTTGTAGTCTTTGTTTACATATGTAGGCTTTGTTTACATTTAGAGTGTTTACATTTAGTCCCTTTGTTTACATTTGTAGTCTTTGTTTACATTTTTAGCCTTTGTTTACATTTAGATTCTTTGTTTTTATTTTTAGACTTTGTTTATATTTAGAGTCTGTTTACATTTGTAGTCCTTGTTTATACACAGAGTTTTATTTTACATTTAGAGTCTTTGTTTACATTTTTATTATTTGTTTACATTTAGAGTTTTTGTTTACGTTTGCAGTCTTTGTTTACATTTGTAGTCTTTGTTTACATTTAGAGTGTTAGTTTACGTTTGTAGTTTTTGTTTACATTTGTAGTCTGTTTCTATTTAGAGTCTTTGTTTATATTTGTAGTCTTTGTTTACATTTGTAGTCTTTGTTTACATTTGTAATCTTTGTTTGCATTTAGAGACCTTCTTTATATTTAGAGTCTTTGTTTACGTTTGTAGTCTTTGTTTACATTTTTAGTCTTTGTTTTAATTTAGATTCTGTTTACATTTAAGGTCTTTGTTTACATTTGTAGTCTTTATTTACATTTAAATTCTTTGTTTACATATGTAGTCTTTGTATACATTTAGAGTGTTTACATTTAGAGTTTTTGTTTACGTTTGCAGTCTTTGTTTACATTTGTAGTCTTTGTTTACATTTGTAATCTTTCTTTGCATTTAGAGACCTTCTTTACATTTAGAGTCTGTTTACATATGTAGTCTTTGTTTACATTTTTAATCTGTTTTCTTTTAGAGTCTGTTTTCATTTATAGTCTGTTTACATTTGTAGACTTTGTTTACATTTAGAGAGTTTGTTTACAGTTTGAGTCACTTAACATTTGTGCTCTTTGTTTACATTTGTAGTCTGCTTACATTTAGATACTCTGTTTATATTTAGAGGCTTTGTTTACATTTGTTGTCTGTTTACACTTAGAGTCTGTTTACGTTTGTAGTTTTTGTTTACGTTTAGTGTCTTTGTTTACATTTGTAGTCTTTGTTTACAGTTGTAGACTTTCTTAACATTTATAGTCTTTGTTTACATTTTTATTCTTTGTTTACATTTAGAGAGATTGTTTACATGTAGAGTTTTTTTTACATTTGTAGTCCTTGTTTACACTTGTAGTTTTTGTTTACATTTAGACTTTGTTTATATTTAGAGACTTTGTTTACATTTGTAGTCCTTTTTTACACCTAGAGTCCTTGTTTACACCAAGAGATTTTGGTTACATTTAGAGTCTTTGTTTATATTTCTAGTATTTGTTTACATTTAGTTTTGTTTACATTTGTTGTCGTTGTTTATATTTGTAGTATTTGTTTACTTTTAGTTTTGCTTACATTTTTATTTTTTGTTTACATTTAGAGTCCCATTTTGTGTCTTTATTACATTTGTAGTCTTTGTTTACATTTTTATTCTTTGTTTACATTTAGAGTTCCATTTAGAGTCTTTGTTTACATATAGCGCGTTTGTTTTCATTTAGAGCCTTTGTTTACATTTTTAGTCTTTGTTTACATTTTAGCCTTTGTTTACATTTAGAGTCTTTGTTTTTATTTTTAGGCTTTGTTTACATTTAGATTCTGTTTACATTTGTAGTCCTTGTTTACACCTAGAGTCCTTGTTTATACCCAGTTTTTTTTATTACATTTAGAGTCTTTGTTTACATTTTTATTATTTGTTTACGTTTAGAGACTTTGTTTACGTTTGCAATCTTTGGTTACATTTAGAGTCTTTGTTTATATTTCTAGTATTTGTTTACATTTAGTTTTGTTTACATTTGTAGTCGTTGTTTATATTTGTAGTATTTATTTATTTTTAGTTTTGTTTACATTTGTAGTCTTTGTTTACATTTATAGTCTTTGTTTACATTTGTAGTCTTTGTTTACATTTGTAATCTTTGTTTGCATTTAGAGACCTTCTTTATATTTAGAGTCTTTGTTTACGTTTGTAGTCTTTGTTTACATTTTTAGTCTTTGTTTTAATTTAGAGTCTGTTTACATTTAAGGTCTTTGTTTACATTTGTAGTCTTTATTTACATTTAAATTCTTTGTTTACATATGTAGTCTTTGTATACATTTATAGTGTTTACATTTAGAGTCTTTGTTTACGTTTGCAATCTTTGTTTACATTTCTAGCCTTTGTCTACATTTAGAGTGTTAGTTTACGTTTGTAGTTTTTGTTTACATTTTTAGTCTGTTTTATTTAGAGTCTTTGTTTATATTTGTAGTCTTTGTTTGCATTTGTAGTCTTTGTTTACATTTGTAATCTTTCTTTGAATTTAGAGACCTTCTTTACATTTAGAGTCTTTGTTTACATTTGTAGCCTTTGTTTACATTTTTAGACTGTGTTTACATTTTTAGACTTTGTTTACATATAGAGTCTTTGTTTACATTTGTAGTCTTTGTTTACATTTAGGTCTATGTTTACATTTGCAGTCTTTGTTTACATTTAGAGTCTGTTTACATATCTAGTCTTTGTTTTCATTTATAGTCTGTTTACATTTGTAGACTTTGTTTACATTTAGAGAGTTTGTTTACAGTTTGAGTCACTTAACATTTGTGCTCTTTGTTTACATTTGTATTCTTTGTTTACATTTGTAGTCTGCTTACATTTAGATACTTTGTTTATATTTAGAGGCTTTGTTTACATTTGTTGTCTGTTTACACTTAGAGTCTGTTTACGTTTGTAGTTTTTGTTTACGTTTAGTGTCTTTGTTTACATTTGCAGTCTTTGTTTACAGTTGTAGACTTTCTTAACATTTATAGTCTTTGTTTACATTTGTATTCTTTGTTTAAATTTAGAGACTTTGTTGACATTTAGAGTCCGTTTATATTTGTAGTCTTTGTTTACATTTAGAGAGATTGTTTACATGTAGAGTTTTTGTTTACATTTGTAGTCCTTGTTTACACTTGTAGTCTATGTTTACATTTAGTCTTTGTTTATATTTAGAGACTTTGTTTACATTTGTAGTCCTTTTTTACACCTAGAGTCCCATTTTGTGTCTTTGTTTACATTTGTAGTCTTTGTTTACATTTTTATTCTTTGTTTACATTTAGAGTTTCATTTAGAGTCTTTGTTTACATATAGCGCGTTTGTTTACATTTAGAGCCTTTGTTTACATTTTTAGTCTTTGTTTACATTTTTAGCCTTTGTTTACATTTAGAGTCTTTGTTTTTGTTTTTAGGCTTTGTTTACATTTAGAGTCTGTTTACATTTGTAGTCCTTGTTTACACCTAGAGTCCTTGTTTATACCCAGAGTTTTTTATTACATTTAGAGTCTTTGTTTACATTTTTATTATTTGTTTACATTTGTAGTCCTTTTTTACACTTAGAGTCCGTGTTTACACCAAGACTTTTTGGTTACATTTAGAGTCTTTGTTTATATTTCTATTATTTGTTTACATTTAGTTTTGTTTACATTTGTAATCGTTGTCTATATTTGTAACTTTTAGTTTTGTTTACATTTGTAGTCTTTGTTTACAATTTTATTCTTTGTTTACATTTAGAGTTCCATTTAGTGTCTTTGTTTACATTTGTAGTCTTTGTTTACATATAGCGCGTTTGTTTACATTTAGAGCCTTTGTTTACATTTTTAGTCTTTGTTTACATTTTTAGCCTTTGTTTACATTTAGAGTCTTTGGTTTTATTTTTAGGCTTTGTTTACATTTAGAGTCTGTTTACATTTGTAGTCCTTGTTTACACCTAGAGTCCTTGTTTATACCCAGAGTTTTTTATTACATTTAGAGTCTTTGTTTACATTTTTATTATTTGTTTACATTTTTATTATTTGTTTACATTTAGAGACTTTGTTTACGTTTGCAATCTTTGCTTACATTTAGAGTCTTTGTTTATATTTCTAGTATTTGTTTACATTTAGTTTTGTTTACATTTGTAGTCGTTGTTTATATTTGTAGTATTTGTTTACTTTTAGTTTTGTTTACATTTGTAGTCTTTGTTTACATTTAGAGTGTTAGTTTACGTTTGTAGTTTTTGTTTACATTTGTAGTCTGTTTCCATTTAGAGTCTTTGTTTACATTTGTAGTCTTTGTTTACATTTGTAGTCTTTGTTTACATATGTAGGCTTTGTTTACATTTAGAGTGTTTACATTTAGTCCCTTTGTTTACATTTGTAGTCTTTGTTTACATTTTTAGCCTTTGTTTACGTTTAGAGGCTTTGTTTTTGTGTTTACACTTTGTTTATATTTAGAGTCTGTTTACATTTGTAGTCCTTGTTTATACCCAGAGTTTTTTATTACATTTAGAGTCTTTGTTTACATTTTTATTATTTGTTTACATTTAGAATTTTTGTTTACGTTTGCAGTCTTTGTTTACATTTGTAGTCTTTGTTTACATTTAGAGTGTTAGTTTACGTTTGTAGTTTTTGTTGACATTTGTAGTCTGTTTCTATTTAGAGTCTTTGTTTATATTTGTAGTCTTTGTTTACATTTGTAGTCTTTTTTTACATTTGTAATCTTTGTTTGCATTTAGAGACCTTCTTTATATTTAGAGTCTTTGTTTACATTTTTAGTCTTTGTTTTATTTTAGAGTCTGTTTACATATAAGGTCTTTGTTTACATTTGTAGTCTTTATTTACATTTAAATTCTTTGTTTACATATGTAGTCTTTGTATACATTTAGATAGTTTACATTTGTAGTCTTTGTCTACATTTAGAGTGTTAGTTTACGTATATAGTTTTTGTTTACATTTGTAGTCTATTTTATTTAGAGTCTTTGTTTATATTTGTAGTCTTTGTTTACATTTGTAGTCTTTGTTTACATTTGTAATCTTTCTTTACATTTAGAGACCTTCTTTACATTTAGAGTCTTTGTTTACATTTGTAGCCTTTGTTTACATTTTTAGACTTTGTTTACATATTTAGACTTTGTTTACATATAGAGTCTGTTTACATTTGTAGTCTTTGTTTACATTTAGGTCTATGTTTACATTTGCAGTCTTTGTTTACATTTAGAGTCTGTTTACATATGTAGTCTTTGTTTACATTTTTAGTCTGTTTGCATTTAGAGTCTGTTTTCATTTATAGTCTGTTTACATTTGTAGACTTTGTTTACATTTCGTGAGTTTGTTTACAGTTTGAGTCACTTAACATTTGTGCTCTTTGTTTACATTTGTATTCTTTGTTTACATTTGTAGTCTGCTTACATTTAGATACTTTGTTTATATTTAGATGCTTTGTTTACATTTGTTGTCTGTTTACACTTAGTCTGTTTACGTTTGTAGTTTTTGTTTACGTTTAGTGTCTTTGTTTACATTTGTAGTCTTTGTTTACAGTTGTAGACTTTCTTAACATTTATAGTCTTTGTTTGCATTTGTATTCTTTGTTTAAATTTAGAGACTTTGTTGACATTTAGAGTCCGTTTATATTTGTAGTCTTTGTTTACATTTAGAGAGATTGTTTACATGTAGAGTTTTTGTTTACATTTGTAGTCCTTGTTTACACTTGTAGTCTTTGTTTACATTTAGACTTTGTTTATATTTAGAGACTTTCTTTACATTTGTAGTCCTTTTTTACACCTAGAGTCCTTGTTTACACCAAGAGTTTTTGGTTACATTTAGAGTCTTTGTTTATATTTCTATTATTTGTTTACATTTAGTTTTGTTTACATTTGTAATCGTTGTTTATATTTGTAGTATTTGTTACTTTTAGTTTTGTTTACATTTGTAGTCTTTGTTTACATTTTAATTTTTTGTTTACATTTAGAGTCCCATTTTGTGTCTTTGTTTACATTTGTAGTCTTTGTTTACATTTTTATTCTTTGTTTACATTTAGAGTTCCATTTAGTGTCTTTGTTTACATTTTTAGTCTTTGTTTACATTTAGAGACTTTGTTTACGTTTGCAATCTTTGGTTACATTTAGAGTCTTTGTTTATATTTCTAGTATTTGTTTACATTTAGTTTTGTTTACATTTGTAGTCGTTGTTTATATTTGTAGTATTTGTTTACATTTGTAGTCTTTGTTTACATTTGTAATCTTTGTTTGCATTTAGAGACCTTCTTTATATTTAGAGTCTTTGTTTACGTTTGTAGTCTTTGTTTACATTTTTAGTCTTTGTTTTAATTTAGAGTCTGTTTACATTTAAGGTCTTTGTTTACATTTGTAGTCTTTATTTACATTTAAATTCTTTGTTTACATATGTAGTCTTTGTATACATTTATAGTGTTTACATTTAGAGTCTTTGTTTACGTTTGCAGTCTTTGTTTACATTTGTAGCCTTTGTCTACATTTAGAGTGTTAGTTTACGTTTGTAGTTTTTGTTTACATTTGAAGTCTGTTTTATTTAGAGTCTTTGCTTATATTTGTAGTCTTTGTTTACATTTGTAGTCTTTGTTTACATTTGTAATCTTTCTTTGAATTTAGAGACCTTCTTTACATTTAGAGTCTTTGTTTACATTTGTAGCCTTTGTTTACATTTTTAGACTTTGTTTACATATAGAGTCTTTGCTTACATTTGTAGTCTTTGTTTACATTTAGGTCTATGTTTACATTTGCAGTCTTTGTTTACATTTAGAGTCTGTTTACATATTGTTTGTTTTCGTTAGCTGTGACCCTGCTCACCTATGCGCATGCGTGAGGTCTGCATTGATTTTGTTAAAATAGGGTAGAAGCGTAGAAGATGAGAGAATGTTTACATTTTACGAGTGAGAGATAAGTTGCGGTTTCTTTTTTCTTTTTTTTTCTTTTCAGGACATTATTGAATTTTGAGGCGATACTTCTTCGTTATATTTGTATAAAGGCAAAATGCTGATTTTTCCCCCTTGTAATTTTTAAATAAGTGTAGAAGATCAGTTTCATTCTTCGATGCAAAATAAAATCCGTAAACTTAAAAGTAAATGCCTGTTTTCTTTCTTCTTCTTCTTTTTTTTTCAGTTAAAATTATTTTTATTTGCTTACTTGATCTCTAAATTCGTACTATATCTGTCATACCTAAACACTTGTTTCATGCACTGATTATAGTAGTAAATTAATTAAAAATGACTTAAATTAGTTAAAATTTACATAATTCATTAATAAAAGAAGAGAAAAAGAACAACGTTTACAGTAGACTTTACCTGTAGTAAAAGTAATATATTTTTTTCTTTTAAATTATACTGCTAAAATAAAAATACCATATTTTTGGATCTCTATTTTACAGAAATTTACAGAAAATCTTATTTAAATCAAATCATTAGATTTTTTTATCATGATTATTTTACACCTTTTATTTTTCGCGCATATTGTCATATAAATTACATTAAATAAAATATTGTTAATTAAAATTAAAAATTAAACTTTAAATTCGCGTAAAAATGTAAAATAAATATTGAAGACTCATAAAAAGAAAACGAACACGTGTAGAACGAAAAGCGCATTTGGCTAAGTGCCCATCTCATTCAACGCATCACCCCTTTTCCGAGTAGGATCGTTCCGCGAGAGGTAGACATGGTTTACGAAAACGGACAGTATCTAGTCTTTGTTTTCATTTATAGTCTGTTTACATTTGTAGACTTTGTTTACATTTAGAGAGTTTGTTTACAGTTTGAGTCACTTAACATTTGTGCTCTTTGTTTACATTTGTAGTCTGCTTACATTTAGACACTTTGTTTATATTTAGAGGCTTTGTTTACATTTGTTGTCTGTTTACACTTAGAGTCTGTTTACGTTTGTAGTTTTTGTTTACGTTTAGTGTCTTTGTTTACATTTGCAGTCTTTGTTTACAGTTGTAGACTTTCTTAACATTTATAGTCTTTGTTTACATTTGTATTCTTTGTTTAAATTTAGAGACTTTGTTGACATTTAGAGTCCGTTTATATTTGTAGTCTTTGTTTACATTTAGAGAGATTACTTACATGTAGAGTTTTTGTTTACATTTGTAGTCCTTGTTTACACTTGTAGTCTTTGCTTACATTTAGTCTTTGTTTATATTTAGAGACTTTGTTTACATTTGTAGTCCTTTTTTACATCTAGAGTCCCATTTTGTGTCTTTGTTTACATTTGTAGTCTTTGTTTACATTTTATTCTTTGTTTACATTTAGAGTTCCATTTAGTGTCTTTGTTTACATTTATAGGCTTTGTTTACATTTAGAGTCTGTTTACATTTGTAGTCCTTGTTTACACCTAGAGTCCTTGTTTATACCCAGAGTTTTTTATTACATTTAGAGTCTTTGTTTACATTTTTATTATTTGTTTACATTTAGAGACTTTGTTTACGTTTGCAATCTTTGGTTACATTTAGAGTCTTTGTTTATATTTCTATTATTTGTTTACATTTAGTTTTGTTTACATTTGTAATCGTTGTCTATATTTGTAGTATTTGTAACTTTTAGTTTTGTTTACATTTGTAGTCTTTGTTTACAATTTTATTCTTTGTTTACAATTTTATTCTTTGTTTACATTTAGAGTTCCATTTAGTGTCTTTGTTTACATTTGTAGTCTTTGTTTACATATAGCGCGTTTGTTTACATTTAGAGCCTTTGTTTACATTTTTAGTCTTTGTTTACATTTTTAGCCTTTGTTTACATTTAGAGTCTTTGGTATTATTTTTAGGCTTTGTTTACATTTAGAGTCTGTTTACATTTGTAGTCCTTGTTTACACCTAGAGTCCTTGTTTATACCCAGAGTTTTTTATTACATTTAGAGTCTTTGTTTACATTTTTATTATTTGTTTACATTTTTATTATTTGTTTACATTTAGAGACTTTGTTTACGTTTGCAATCTTTGCTTACATTTAGAGTCTTTGTTTATATTTCTAGTATTTTTTACATTTAGTTTTGTTTACATTTGTAGTCGTTGTTTATATTTGTAGTATTTGTTTACTTTTAGTTTTGTTTACATTTGTAGTCTTTTTTTACATTTAGAGTGTTAGTTTACGTTTGTAGTTTTTGTTTACATTTGTAGTCCTTTTTTACACCTAGAGTCCTTGTTTACACCAAGAGTTTTTTGTTACATTTAGAGTCTTTGTTTATATTTCTATTATTTGTTTACATTTAGTTTTGTTTACATTTGTAATCGTTGTTTATATTTGTAGTATTTGTTACTTTTAGTTTTGTTTACATTTGTCGTCTTTCTTTACATTTTTATTTTTTGTTTACATTTAGAGTCCCATTTTGTGTCTTTGTTTACATTTGTAGTCTTTGTTTACATTTTTATTCTTTGGTTACATTTAGAGTTCCATTTAGTGTCTTTGTTTACATTTTTAGTCTTTGTTTACATTTAGAGACTTTGTTTACCTTTGCAATCTTTGGTTACATTTAGAGTCTTTGTTTATAATTCTAGTATTTGTTTACATTTAGTTTTGTTTACATTTGTAGTCGTTGTTTATATTTGTAGTATTTGTTTACTTTTAGTTTTGTTTACATTTGTAGTCTTTGTTTACATTTAGAGTGTTAGTTTACGTTTGTAGTTTTTGTTTACGTTTGCAGTCTGTTTCCATTTAGAGTCTTTGTTTACATTTGTAGTCTTTGTTTACATTTGTAGTCTTTGTTTACATATGTAGGCTTTGTTTACATTTAGAGTGTTTACATTTAGTCCCTTTGTTTACATTTGTAGTCTTTGTTTACATTTT